>BSUD01000003.1:84019575-84153792 GCA_033239045.1 Fagopyrum esculentum | reverse complement strand
TATATATATATATATATATATATATATATATATATATATATATATATATATATATATATATATATATATATATATATATATATATATATAGATGAAAATATGTGACACGAGGAGCGATACATCCTCGCCTCTGAGAATGATAGCCATTTGGAGTGGAATCGGTCACACAACCCGTGTACCCTATGGGAGTGGTGTTGTGCCCTCCCCGTATACCAGGTATGGCCTGTCTCAAGAGAACCTCCCAGACTCCACGGCGGGATGAAGGGGAAAGGTTATTGATAGCATGAATTATAGTCTATATTTTGGGGTTTGTTTGGACGTTTTATCTTTCATAATCTGCATGTTTGTATGTACATTATGTGATTTTACTACCATTTCATCTACCTTTGCAAGAATCGAGGTCTACACCTAGTTTTGTTGTAATCGTAGGTAAAATGGCACGTTTTGCATCAAAAAGGAGCAAAAGGAGTCATGAGTCATTTGGAGCTACATCCAGGGAGCATAGCCATGGATTAAAGATTTACTTTGGAGCAGATTTGAGAGATTTCACATTCTGTTGTGACTCACCTCGGTTGACCATTGATTCACCTCGACCGAGGTGATCCAGAAACGCCGACTCGACCGAGGCGAACACCTAGGACGCGGCGAGAATATTTTATTCTTGGATGAGATCTTTTAAAATTGAAAAGTGATCTTATATTTTTGGGCTTGGCTCCTGGAAGGAAGGAGATATGCAGAATCATATATTTTACCTATATTTATGGGAAAATATCTTTCTAAGATTTATTATCTTTGGAGGGTTATTTTCTTATAAAAGGAGTTGGATTTCCACAAATCCACAATCACGCTATACCGTCGATCAGGGTTTATAGCACGCAGCAGCATCAGCATACTCCAATTAGGGGAGATTCGAAGAACCTTTTTGAAGGTTGAAGGAAGATTGAAGTCTATAGCTTTTATAGCTTTTTGGAGGGTTTTGTAAGATTGTCTTTAATTCCCTCAATTGTTGTCTTGTCTTGTTGGATTGCTATCCAAGGAACGCTTTTGTTGTGATATTTGATTCAGTTATTGAAGTCTTTTTCATTAAATTCTTCTTGTTCAAATATTCACCTTCTTCCCATATATTTAATACTTTCATAATGATGATGAGTGGCTAATTTCCTTGTGTGATTCTAGGGTGATTGGCTGAAGGTTGTGGGAAAAACAATGATTGAATAATCTTAGATTCTAGTAGGATCCTGAAAGTTCGAGTCTTTAACCTTAACCCTATGCATCTTGTTCGGTCGATGAACATCTCGGCCGGGGTGGAATTCTTCTGACCGAGGTGACTTGTCCGATTCTAAACTGAGAGTTAAGTGTTAGAGTTTGCTAAATCCTATTCTTATTACACCTTTCCTGGTTCAAAGCAAGCTTAGGATGAGACTTACCCGGTAATTCCTTAGTTTGCTTACCAACGATCATAAGTGTAGGTAATAAAGGTTTATCCTTTATTGGGGTTTGAGTGTGCTTCAATCCTATCTTTGTGAGTTAGCCTGAGACTTAACCGGTAAAGGTTGATTCTATCCCCTTAGATGGTGTGTTAGTTTGAGGTTATAGTTCTTTATCTTGATTCCTTGAGACTTACCCGGTAATAGGAGTTACGGTTTAGGATTAGTGAGTAGTGAGACTTACCCGGTGATCTACTCCACTTTAGTAACATCTTCCCCATGCAAAAATCTCAGCTTTGTCCGCTTATCTTTAGATCTTGAGTTGGAACCACAACTAGATGCTTTAATCCTTAGAATTGCATGTTTGCTTTATTGACTTCTTATTCATCTTTGATTGTGTTAATTGCTCTTGTGGTTAGTATTCACGAAGCTTACCGTTATTGACTTTGTTTCACCGAGTCCCTGTGATCGACCCCTGGAATTTCTTGCTTTTTACTACGATTGACCCGTACACTGTGGGTTCGCATCCTTGTTTTAAGCTTAAGTCTAGGGTTATAAATTTAAAGCTTGCACACACCGTTTGGAGCGAACAAGTTTTTGGCGCCGTTACCGGGGATTTGGTCTAGACCGAGCCGGTACGGTTTGCTCTTGGGGCGCTTGCCCTGTGTCATCTAACCACTCTACTTGAGTGACTTTTGCAGGTTCTTTCTTAGGTATATGCAAAGAACCCGCACTGGGAAGGAAATCGTTCTTTACGATCCCGAACCGGAAAAGACATACAAGCGACGCTTAAGAGAAGCAAAGATGGCCCAACAAGACGACCGCGATCTTGCGGCCGAATTAAAAGAGGCGCTAGATCTGCTTCGCCTCAGCAAGGAAGAACTAAGGCAAGAGAAAGAAGAGAATCGCACCAAGACTGCAGCAATCGAAGCGGAGATAGCAGTCATACGAAACCAGATTCTACTTCGACCGAGGGAAGATCCCCCTGTTGATCCTCGACCGATGCAGGATCCACTAGCAGACCCTCGACCAAGGCAGGTTCCAGTACCTGACGCCCCGGCCGATGTACTTCCACCTCGGAGGCCGGTCCGAGATGTTCTTCTTGCAGGAATCCCACAAACCCTAGGTCAAAGGATGGACCCTAATCAACAACTGAGGCGTCCAGGAGTGAACCTAGGAGATCCAGCGGATCATGACTACGAACATCGACCGCAAGTTCTATCCATGATTCGCCAATGCCAATTCGGAGGGCTAGAGAAGGAGTCACCGCATCAACATCTTCAAAACTACGAGATCTTGATGGAAACCTTGCGACCTTCCAGAATTGAAAATAACAATTACAAGCTAAGACCTTTTTACTTTTCTTTAAAAGATAGAGCTCTTACTTGGTATCAATCTCTTCCTCCTGGTAAAATTAGCACATAGGAGGAGATGACTACGGAATTCTTGACCAAATTCTTTCCCCCCTCAAAGACCGCTGAAATGAGAGGGAAGATCAATGCTTTCATTATGAAGGACAAGGAGAGCTTGTCCAAATCTTGGGAGCGGTTCAAGGATATCCTTTTGGATTGCCCACATCATGGGATTCCAAAGATCGAGTTGTTGGAGATCTACTTCAAGGGACTGTACGGAAACACCCAGTTCAATCTCCAACTACTCTCCGCCGGTACCTTCATGGACATGGCGATTGATGAGGCTTGGCACTTCATTGAGAAGAAAGCCTTGCACATGGAGAAATACACCCACCAAGGAGATGAAGGTGGAGTTAAAAGAGTCAACTTTCAAGAGACTCAATCCAACAACAATCAACTCACGTCTTTGAAGAATGACGTGAAACAATTGAAGGAACTCTTGGTTGCACAAACCAAGAAGGAAGAGCAAGGGCAAAGGAACAACAACAACAACGGGTACCGCAACAACAACAACGGTCCCCGAAACAACAACTACAACAACAACAACAATAGAGGGTCAAATAGCAACAATTGGAGGACGAACAATCAAAGTAACCAGAATCCTGGTAACAATTATTCTAACTCCAACTCTAATAATTCCTCTAACATTTTCCTCTCTTCCCCTTCTTCTTCTTCTACTCCATTAAAGAGCCAAGGGAAAGGATCAAGTTCGTCTCAGCCGGAAAAGAAAGACGCAGTTCTGGAGGCTATCTTGATCAAGCTTAGCGCTATGGAGAATTCTATGACTTCATTTTCGAGGGCCCAAAAGTCCTTCGAACAAAAACTTGCTAGTAGGGCGAATGAAGCGCCAAGAGATCCAGGGAAGCTTCCAGCAAAGACGGAAAGCAACCCTAGGGGCCAGTGCATGGCCATAACGACGAGGAGTGGACTTAAAACTGCAGATCCAGTACCTCGTTCGACGTAGACCACCTCGGTCCAGATCCAGTCGAAGAACACCTCGACCGAGATGCCAACCGAGGTGGAGCAACAGAAAGCAGGAGGGACGACTGAAACTTATATTCCACCTCCTGCATACAAACCACCACTTCCATTCCCTCAGTCCAGAGCCAGAGCACATCTAGACAAGCACTTTGGTAAGTTCCTTGACTTGATGAATAAGCCTCATATTAATATTCCTTTCCTTGATGCTATTTTAGGTATGCCCGCCTATGGGAAGTTCTTAAAAGAAATCTTATCAAGGAAGAGGAAGCTGGAAGATGTTGGTGAAGTTAGGATGACATCTAAATCTTCGGAGCTCATACAAATCATGAAGGAGAAGATGCCTCCTAAGTTGAGAGATCCCGGCTCGTTTTGCATTCCCATTCAAGTTGGGGATGTCACTTGTGAAGCCCTTTGTGATCTAGAAGCCAGCGTGAGCATCATCCCGCGGGAGCTATGCGTAAAGATCGGTCTTGGAGAGCCCAAGCCGGTCAAGATTCGACTTTATATGGCGGATCGCTCCATTACCCATCCCGTGGGCATCTTGGAGGACGTTCCGGTCAAGTTAGGTAACTTCTATCTACCTATAGATTTTGTTGTACTTGACATTCCCGCAGATTATCATGTTCCTATTATTCTCGGGAGACCATTTCTAGCAACTTCGGGTTGCAACGTCGATTGCAAGAACGCCAAGTTGAAATTCAACGTTGGTGGCGATGAGGTGGAGTTCGCACTACTTGCAGCCATGAAAGGGGAGCAGCTAACTGATGATATCTTCAACATCTACGATGAAGAAGAATCAAGAGAATTGGTGAGCTCTATCCTTATTAACGATCCACTCAAAAGAGTTATTAGCTTCAGTTTAATGGAGGAAGGTATAGATGCTTCTTGTGATGCAGATATACGGAGCTTAAAGGCATTGGAAGAGGATCCAGGAGCTAAAACTGAGAAGCTAATCCAGGAGACGGAGATCTCCAGTTTCGGTTTCAGTAGCAGTACCTCGACCGAGGCACTTTCTGGACTGAGCGAGGCGACTGAAGAACACCTCGGTCAACGCCTTTGCGCCTCGACCGAGGTCGATGGCGAGACGATTCTAACTGAGACTTCATCGAGTCCAGTTTTTGACACCACTCTACAGGAAAGAGGAAACAAGGATCCCCCTCAGAAAGCACCCCTAGTCGTGGAGCTTAAACAACTCCCTAGTCACTTGAGGTATGTCTTTCTTGGACCGGACTCTACTTATCCCGTTATTGTTAGTGCTTCCCTTTCCGAATCTGAATTGTCTAAATTAATGCATGTCCTGAGAAAGCATCGAAAAGCTATAGGTTATACCACGGACGATCTTATTTGGCATTAAGCCTTCTTTCTGCATGCATAGAATCTAATGGAAGATAATCATAAGACTTCACGGGAACCTCAAAGACGGTTGAATCCAATCATGAAAGAGGTTGTGAAGAAGGAAGTTCTTAAGTTGTTGGATGTTGGTATTATTTATCCTATCTCGGACAGCAAGTGGGTTAGCCCGGTGCATGTCGTTCCGAAGAAAGGAGGGATGACCGTTGTGACGAATAAGAACAACGAGTTGATCCCAACGAGGACCGTTACGGGCTGGAGAGTTTGTATCGATTATAGGAAGCTGAACACGGCGACTCGGTTCCTCTTCGACTCGACCGCGGCGCTCTTCACCTCGCTTCCTCTGTTTTTGCTCGTTTTCGAAGATTTCCGCTTCCAAACTGCGATTGAAGAGTAGAGGATCCCATTGCAACTACAGATCTACAAAGAAATCGAACGAATCGACCGAAACGAGGTAAAAACAGTCGAAACCCTAACTCGTTCATTCGTTTCGATTTGGGCTTTGGTTGCCCTTGAATCTGTTGAGAAAAGGCTTAAGTACCCCATAGGAAGCAATTGTAGTGATTTTTGGGGGAAAAGAACTGGATTTCTGAGATTGGAATCGTAAACTGTTGCGCCTCGGTCCAGTCGAACTGCATCTCGACCGAGGTGATTCTTGAGTGTTGTCAGCGACCGAGGTGATCTGACAGTAGTTGAGAGAAAATGAGTTCCGATCGTCGCCTTGCCCTCAGAGATAGATCCTCACCTTCCCCTCCTTCTTCTTCTTCCCGACCTTACCGCCCGGTGATCCACGAGAGATGCCGGGTAGATTATGAGCGTATAGCCAGCCGTCCAGTTATTGCACCACGTATCCTGGACGTATCAGCTTTCGATTGCCTAGGGTTAGATGGAGACCTTAGGCGGATGATCACCACAGTTGGGCTGGATCAGTTTACTGAGATCCGAGCCCCAGCTTACTTGGAGCCGACCCTAGAGTTCGTTAGCTCCTTTTCCTACCTTCCCACAAAGCAGTTTGTGAAGTACCGGCTGATGAGCCGGAACTTCATAGTTCCCTTAGAGGTTTGGAGAGAGATTTTCGGCTTTTCTGAGCCCACCGCCACTGACTTCCCCTCCCGATCTGTAGCTGGGGAGTTCTGGGGGCAGATTGCCCATATTACTAAGCATGCAGACAGATGGCGCCCTGGAGATTCCAGGGAGAAGGTCATCTTCCACCCAGCCTTCAGATTAGCCCATAGGATATTCAGCGAGACACTTCTAGCGCGTACTGAGACGCCCCAGAAGATCCGACAGGGCGAGCTCTTCAGCCTTTACTGTATGGTCACGGGGGGTTTCCCAGACTTTGGCTTGATCTTGGCAGAGGACCTGCACAAGATCAAGGCTAAAGCGAAGGGAGATATCTGCTGCGGAGGTCTAGTCACCCACATAGCTGCTTATCACGGGATGGACCTTAGTGCTTGTACGATGGTGGCGGCTCCAAAGCCGCTTGGATTACAGGAGATGATCACTCGGAGGATTCTAGTTCCCCGAGGTCTGACCACTCCATTTGTTGCTATGCCATGGGAGCGGACTGCACCACAGGGGATCCGCTGGTCTGCCCAGTTCACAGTTTTCGATCCACATTATTGGCAGACAGCTTGGGCTCCGCTGATGGAGGATCATAGGGAGGCAGCAGCTGCCCCGGCTGAGGAGGAGGAGGATGACGATGACGAGGAGACGGTAGATGAGAGAGATGGTGGAGTCCCGATGGATACAGGGACGGATACTGCAGGTACGAGCGCACCGCCGATCATTGACTTGGATGATGAGGAGGATACTGAGCCTGCACCCGCTGCACCACGTGCCAGATCTGCTAGGCGTCGGACACGCCGTCAAAGAGATACAGAGGCTCATCGTCGGATCGATGATTTGACAGAGCAGATGATAGATTCTTATGCTGCCCTCACTGTGGATATGCATGAGAGATTTGCTGCCCAGCACCGACAGATTGACAGCTGGACTCAACAGATGTTAGAGGGGCAGCACTATCAGCATAGGATGATGGAGCTACAGTTCCAGCAGACTATGGGCTATCCTTTCGATCCGACTCAGTATCTGTACGTACCACCACCACCACCGCCGGATCAGGACTATTGAGGAGCTGCAGGATCTTCTTATTATATATTTTTTATGCAGTTCAACTATTTATCCGGTGAGTACTCTTATTTCCAGACTTATATTGACCCACTGGGACAGTGTGTCCCAAGTATGGGGTGTTTGTACTTATTTGACTACTTTTGATGTATGACGCACATTCTATCTTATCGGATATTTTATTTATGCTTCACTTCTGCATTTATATGATTATCTGATATTACATGAATACCTACAGGTTAATTGATTGAGAAAAACGTCGAAACTGAAAAAATTGGTTTTAAAAAAAAAAAAATTTGACCTCGACCGGGGAGATTCTGGCCGAACGAGGTGTTTCACCTCGGTTGACCTACGAACACCTCGACCGAGGTGCGTAACAGAAAGTTTTCGAAAACGATTTTTTATTTTTTTGCTACTTATCTGGATATGATCTCAGTGAAGATTTTGTTTACTGACTAGTTTTAAATTCTTTATGTGTTTGAAAGGTTTTATAATATGTTTAAGTTGCTAAATGCTTTGTTTGAAATTATTGGCATGTTTAATACTTTGTTTTTATCCAAATTATGTTGAATTTGAAGGTTGACACCACATTATGAGTTCTCTCACTTTCTTCTTGGAAAGACCAAGGCAATTCATTCTCTTCTTCTTCTTCTTCTTGATCATTCTTAGCCCCTCATATACATTTTGCCTCCCTTTACCTATCCGGGAATTTGGAAGCAAGCGAAGTGGTGAAAGCAAGTGAAGTAAAGTTGAGAAGTGGCTGGAAGTGAAAGCGCTAGAAAGCAATAATAGGTTTGGGGAAGTCAATCATGAAGATGAGTAACTCGGCACCATTCACATAGCCGGGTGTTTGTGTCTTGCCAAAGTCGGATTGAGCGATATTCCTAACGGGTCATGGTATGTGCATTAAGGGTTTGATGCATCTCGAGAAATTGATGATTGCTGATTTCCTAGGCTTCGGTTATTGTGCACCTCTGTCCATGCATCCCAAAAAGTAAAGTAAAAAGAAAAAGTGTGAAATAAGCAAAGCTTATTGGTGGAAGATGTTGCAAGTCAAAGTGAAAGTGAAGTTCATCCTTTTCCCGGATTCTAGCACCACATTACCTTACATACATCCCTACCCTACACGTTTCTTGACCTTTCTTTTGCAACAAGATCAATCTTGTGGAACCTAAGCTAGGAATGAAGAAAAGAAGGAAAGAAGGAAGAAAGAAGAAAGATAGGAATAAAGGGTTAAAAAGTCACCAAGCTATAACCTTATCAGGAGGAGAATCACACCACAACCTCAAGGCTGACTCATCAAAGCCACATAAACATCAACTAACATCATCCACAACCAAAGTTGATAGCATGCATTATAGTCTATATTTTGGGACTTGTTTGAACGTTTTATCTTCAATAATCTGCATGTATGGATGTATATTATGTGATTATATTGTTGTTTCATCTACCTTTATGGGAATCGAGGTCTACACCAAGTTTCATTGTAATCGTAGGTAAAATGGCACGTTTTGCATCGATATGGAGCTAAGGTTCTAAGGAGTCATAGGAGCTACATTCTGGAGCTCAAAGAAGAACTCAGGAAGCATGGAATAAATAAAGAAGATTTACTTTGGACCATATTTGAGAGATTTCACATTCAGTTGAGATTCACCTAGGTCAGCTATAGTGTCACCTCGACCGAGGAGATCTTAAGGAGCGCCCCGACCGAGGCGGACATCTTAGCGCCGGCGAGATCATATTTTTTAGCTGAGATCTTTTAATTATGGAAAGAAGATATCTTATATTTTTGGATTGGATTTCTAGAAGAAAGATTGATAGGTGATGGAATCACTATCATTTAGGGTAGTTTTTAGAGTCTTTTTATTGCATTAGTGTCGGTTTATGCTACTAACTCCTTGGTCTAGAAGAAGAAGATCAAAAGAAGCTAAAGAAAGAGTTATAAGCACTTAGAAGTGAAGATTGATCACGAAGCAAAGCTTCTGTTGCCTCACCGCCCCGTTGCCTCACCGCCCCAGCGGATCCTTGCAGCCGCCCCTGCGGGTGACGCCTTACTTCGGAGCGCTCCCTGCGCTTTCACCACCGCCAACCATGAAGCGTGTCACCTCCCCTGCGTCACTCCTTGGTGCCCCTGCGGTGTCCTCCACTGACGAAACGAAGACCAGCTTACCTGCGCCTTCCACTACGGCACTGCCTGCGCCTCAACATGAGAGCTGGAAGACGAAGAGGTTGTGTCACCGCCCCTGCGTTGACATAGGGACGCCCTAGCGGCTTGGCATCAGGAACGTCAGGAAGGCGAAAGGTCAGACGTTGAAGATCATTGAAGATCCACCCTAGCGGAATTGTCTGGCCGCCCCAGCGGCTTTGAAAAAGATCAACCGATTTTGCCTAAACCACCCCTGCGGTTCCTGAAGGCCGCCCCTGCGGTTTAATGCCAGAAGATTTACTCCGGCTATTTACACCACCTTTATGGCATTTAAGGTGGCTGTTTTGGACCGTCCATTTACTCCTATTTAGTGTCTTTTGTAGTATAAATAGTCCTTAGTTGATTGCTAGAATCATCCATCTTATCATCTAGTTAGTCAACAAATTATCCAATTAGATTGTCTTGCTTCCTTGTGATGAGTTGCTAACTCCCTTGCTACATTGGGTTGGTTTGAAGCTGCATTGTTACCTTGGTTGTAATTCTTTATAATCTAAGTTTTCATTCAGTAATACTTTGTGTTTCCTTGATCTCCATTGTCTAAATTGCATGTTTACTATTGCTTGAGATTGATCACCTTAGGTTCTAAAGTGCATGTAAACAACTAGGATTAATAGGTTCCGGGTTGGGGCTTTAATCTAGTAGCAACTTTAAGTAATAACTGGTTGTGATTACTTGTGGAAAAGGAACACAAATATAAAGATAAGTTTAACGGTTTTAATCTTCTCTTTATATCCCTTTGTCTTTATTTGAAAGCTAACTTCTTATTTGTTCTTGTAGGTTTACGGAACTTTAACCTGTTAAGTTGTGTTGATGCCGGTTGGCTCAACACATATATATGATCGAGACGGGAGATTACTTGAAAACTTGTATAAGGAACTCACCAAAGTAGCAATTGCATGTTTAGAACCAACCTAGTGTAGATTCATCCATTATTGTCTTACTTGTCGCACTAATCGTTTTTATAAGTTTTAGTGCATCAATTCAACCAAAAATCCCCCTTTGTGTCACTTGTCATTCTAATCGATAATTGCATCTAAAAACACCTTAACTCTCTTGGGTTCGACCCTTACTTAATCACTATACTTGCTCTTAGTGCTATGTCGGGATTTACTTTTGATTGGGTATAGACGACCATAGAAATAGTTTCAGTCAAATTTTTGCGCCGTTGCCGGGGAGTTTTAGTGTTTTATTGTTATTATTGATTATTGGTTTTAACCAATTTTATGGTTCAAACCCGTGCTACTAATTCCGACTTTGCTTCTTTTAATCCAGAAATTGAGAGGACGCACATCCAGCAACGATGACAACAACAACTTCAACAAGAGATGGCTGACCGTACTCTTCGTCAACTTACGCAGCCCACCTTGGCTCAAAACCCTCTTGCGGTCGCTATACCGGCGCTAGGGGAAGGAGTCAACTTTGAGCTCAAGCCGGGCCTCATCCACTTGCTCCCATCCTTCCATGGGCTAAGTGGTGAAGATCCCATCAAGCACCTTGGGAAGTTCCATACTGTGTGTATGAGCATGAAGCCGGCCAACATTACCGAAGAACAAATCAAGATGAGGGCATTCGGCTTCACACTCAAAGATTCCGCGGATGATTGGTAGTACCACCTTCCATCCTGGAGTATCGACACTTGGGAGAACCTTCACAAAGCGTTCTTGGAGAAATACTTTCCAACTAAGAAGGCTAATAGCTTGAAGAAAGCTATAAGCAACATCGAGCAAGAGGCAACAGAAAATCTCTACGAGTACTTCGAAAGGTTTGCACGCCTCCGATCCAGTTGTCCTTTTCACGGATATTCAACTCAAGATCTAGTTTGTACTTGTACAATGGCATGCTAGACAATGAAAGGAGGATCGTCGATGCGGCTTGCGAAGGTAATATTCTTAACTCTACTCCTGACCTTGCTTTGGAAAAGATATAGGAACTAGCGGAAGGAACTCGGAACTTTGGAAGGACCCCGGCTAAGAAAGGAGTTCATGTTGTGAGCTCCGGGAAGAGTGAGATTTCCACCGAGCTCGCGAAATTGAAGGAAATGGTGAAGAGACTAACACTTATGGGAACACCGCAACACCTCAAAGCTTGTGGAGTTTGTGCTGACCCGTATCATCCAATGGACATGTGTCCATAAGTTCAGGATGACGATGCTGAAGTAAACGCAATGGGTTATGGACAACCACAGCAGCAAAGACCTAGGAACGATCCCTATGCACATAATTTCATGCCAAATTGGCGTGACCAGCAGAATTTTCGTTGGAGGGATCAACAAAACCAACAACAGCAGCCCCGCCAAGGTAAGTATCACTCAACTGAAGATATGTTGCAGGTTTTGACTAAACACTTTGCTACTCATGTCCAAACAACAGAATCTAGCATCAAGAACCTTGAGAAACAGATTGGTCAAATGGCGGAAGCCATTACAAGATTTGGAACAAGGGCCTCCGGCGGATTACTTTCTGAAACGATTATAAACCCAAAGGTGATATTGTAAGAGGCTCAATCATAGGGGAAGAATCCCTACGTCAAGCCAACGACGTAAAACAAAGGCGCTACTCGGGGAGCAACCCGAAGAAATAAAAAGAGGAGTTTCCGTCAAGAAAACCGCCCCTGCGGCTCTAAGTCCCTGCCTCTGCGGTGACACCCTTGGCCAGCGCCGCCCCCGGCGCTGGGCCTGCGTCTGCTCACGTAGGCCACCGCCCCCGCGGTGACTCACCTTTGCCCCTGCGGCGGCCACCCTTGACACGCATCCTCAGCTCCGCCCCGGCGCTGAGGCTGCGTACCCCCTCTTTCTTGTCACCGCCCCCGCGGCGACAAACACCGCCCCTGCGGTTCAGTTAAGGAAAAAAAAAATATACTTTCCAAAAATAACCTACATCTACCGCCCTCTCCACTCCCCCTCCATGCATTCTTCGAAACCTAGCTGCCTCACCACCCATGCCCTTGAGCCATCCGGAAACTCTCGCCCACCACCTCGTCGCGCCCCTACGCCACCTCCGGCAAGCTAGTGTCGCCACCCCATTTTCAACAGAACCATCTCCACCAAACACACACTCAACCCTTTCATTCTCCTCCACTGTCCTACCTCCGGCGACGTCTGCAACAGCAAGGACGACGTCGGGAAAGCCCCATCGCCGCCCCCTTCGTTGAACGTCCAAATCGCCTTCTGCTCTTCGCCCGCCCCTACGCCTGCAAACTCCCGCCCCTGCGTTAAGCCGCTCATGCGCCTGTTGCAGCCGCCCCTGCGTAAATCACGACAACTTTTTAACTCCTTTGCTTGATTCAATGCAAGAAATGGAGAACCAGAAGAAATATAAGTTATCAGAAGGAGAGAAGGATCGGTATAGGATTGCTCAAAGCCGGGAAGTGTATGCCACCCAATTTCTGGACGTTCCTACCTTGGAACAATTGGGTTTGTTGGGAAGCATGCAGGAGCTTCTCAACAACGCCGGGCTCGGTGATTTTTTGACAACAACCGCTCCAACATTCCCCGAGCTTAGCCGCTAGTTTATTGCCACCTTCAAAATGGAAACGGTGGACCATGGGTGTGTTGGACTCATATTCAAGTTCAATAGGAAGAAGTACACATTAGACTACACCCAGCTGCAAGAGGCATTAGGGGTGACCATAGCCGCTTCCGACGACAGGTGGGAACATATTCCGACACCTGATTTGATGGAGTTCTGGTAGGCCGCCACCAGGTCTGAATTTCATGCAGGGGGTGAGTACTCCAATAAATTCACTCACCCCTGTTTGAGGCTCATCTCGAAGGTATTCATGAGTGTCTTTTGTGCACACAAGGAGGAGAACAAGGTTGCTTTTAAGGACCTTCCGCTGCTATACGCCTGCCTCTCCACCAACGACTGGGTACCGGTTTGGCCATACCTCTTCCTTACCGCTTTGAAGCGGATTAGGTAGAATGAGCCACGGGATATTGTGGGAGGAGGGATCATCTCCTTGTTGGCTGCACAGGTGATGGATCTCCCCACTTTAGAGGACGGATTAGAAGCCCCACTTTATACGGAGGGTATGTTGAGGAGGTGCAGGCTCCTCAAAAGAGACGGGGAGCATCGTTTTTGACTCTCTTTAGCAGACGGGAGTCACATCACATACCTCCCCCGAAGACTTCCATTAGGAGACGAGCTCTCCGATCTCTATGTACCGGCTGACCCAGTCCCTCCGAGGCCGCCTCAGGTTGATATTGTTGGGAGGTACGCAGCCGGCTCTAGCAGGGCCCACACCACTAATGAGGAGATGCCGACGGCATGACACGACAGTCAGACCATGGAGAGTCTGCAGGCTCAGATGGAAGATTTAACTACACAGCACCAGGAATGGCAGACCGAGTACCAACGGTCCATGCTTGAGCAGCAGCAGGCGTGGCAGTCCAGCTTCGCCTCCTCCATGACCACTCACTTTGACCGCCGTCACGATACTTGGCAGGCGGCTCCTCAACAACGGTTGGAGACTCAACAGCTGGCTTAGCAAGCTAGCTATGAGACTTCATTTAGAGAGAGGATGGAGGCTCAAGAGGGCCGTATCGACACCCTTCACCGCCGGCAGGAGCACTTCTTCCGCCACTTCCCTTACCCACCGTAGGAGGGTCCGGGTGGTCCATCCGGACCACTCCAGTGAGGGGTACATTTCTTTCTCTTCTCCCGCATTTATCTTTTACACATTTCCACTTTGAGGACAAAGTGTACTTCAAGTATGGGGGAGGGACATATCATTGCTTGTACAGTTCATTGGGTTCTTTTAGAATTTGTTTTTGCATTGTTAAATTCAGTTCGATATTCAAAAAAAAAAAGAGCCAAAGAAGTGAAAAAAAAGGCATAGAAATCATTGGATAAACCGAAAACCCGAAAGGGCGGTTTAGGTAAAAAGAAGGTAGTCCGACCAACCTTAGGTTGGTGAAAAATTGGACTTGAGGGATGTGAGTTAAAGTGAGAAAAGAAGAAGAGTGGCAAGGTAAAAACCCGAAAGGGCGCCTTAGCAAAATGAGCGACACCGAGTGTAGGTTTCCCTTCCGGCGTTTCGGCGACATAAGAAGGGGAGTCATAAGGAGGTTGTCCGGGTAGGCCACTATTGGAGCGATAAGGATGGTAGTATTTCTTTTTCTCACATTTCCTCTCTTTTCCTTCTTTCTTTCTTGGCTTTTCTCTTATTTTCCATTATTTTTCTGCTTACTCATGCTTCCTGAGGCCTTTGAGTCTAATTGATGTCATTTGTTTTTACTCGGGACGAGTAAAAGTTCTAAGTATGGGGGAGTTTGATAGGTGAAGGAATCACTATCATTTAGGGTAGTTTTTAGAGTCTTTTTATTGCATTAGTGTCGGTTTATGCTACTAACTCCTTGGTCCAGAAGAAGAGATCAAAAGAAGATAAAGAAGGAGTTATAAGCACTTAGGAGTGAAGATCGATCACAAAGCAAACTTCTGTTGCCTCACCGCCCCAGCGGATCCTTGCAGCCGCCCCTGCGGGTGACGCCTTACTTCGGAGCGCTCCCTGCGCTTTCACCAGCGCCAACCATGAAGCGTGTCACCGCCCCTGCGCCACTCCTTGGCGCCCCTACGGTGTCCTCCACATACGAAACGACCAGCTTCCCTGCGCCTTCCACTGCGGCACTGCCTGCGCCTCAACACGGGAGCTGGAAGATGAAGAGGTTGTGTCACCACCCCTGCGTTGACATAGGGACGCCCTAGCGGCTTGGCATCAGGAACATCAGGAAGGCGAAAGTTCAGACGTTGAAGAGCATTGAAGATCCGCCCTAGCGGAATTGTCTGGCCGCCCCAGCGGCTCTGAAAAAGATCATCCATCTTATCATCTATTTAGTGTCTTTTGTAGTATAAATAGTCCTTGGTTGATTGCTAGAATCATCCATCTTATCATCTAGTTAGTCAACAAATTATCCAATTAGATTGTCTTGCTTCCTTGTAATGAGTTGCTAACTCCCTCGCTACATTGGGTTGGTTTGAAGCTACATTGTTTCCTTGGTTGTATGTTCTTTTTAATCTAAGTTTTCATTCAGTAATACTTTGTGTTTCCTTGATCTCCATTGTCTAAATTGCATGTTTACTATTGCTTGAGATTGATCACCTTAGGTTCTAAAGTGCATGTAAACAACTAGGATTAATAGGTTCCGGTTTCGGGTCTTTAATCTAGTAGAAAATTTTAGTAATAACGGTTTATGATTACTTGAGGAAAATGAACACAAATATAAAGATAAGTTTAAGGGTTTTAATCTTCTCTTCATATCCCTTTGTCTTTATTTGAAAGCTAACTTGTTATTTGTTCTTAAAGGTTTACAGAACTTTAATGTGTTAAGTTGTGTTGATGCCGGTTGGCTCAACACATATATATGATCGAGACGGGAGATTACTTGAAAACTTGTAAAAGGAACTCAACAAAGTAGCAATTGCATGCTTAGAATCAACCTAGTTTAGATTCATCCATTATTGTCTTACTTGTCGCATTAATCGTTTTCATAAGTTTTAGTGCATCAATTCAACCAACCCCCCCCCCCTTTGTGTCATTTGTCACTATAATCGATAATTGCATCTAAAAACACCTTAACTCTCTTGGGTTCGACCCATACTTAATCACTATACTTGCTCTTAGTGCTAAGTCGGGATTCACTTTTGATTGGATATAGACGACCATAGAAATACCTTCGGTCAAAGATCTTATATTTGGGAGATCTATTTTAGAGATATGGATGGAAATTGTCTTTTTAAGATATTATTATCTTTGGAAGATAATTTTCCTATATAAAGGGTTGGATTTTCCACAATTCAGCATCAACCTCTACACCGTATTCTACACGCAGTAGTTAGGAAGATTTTCTGGAAGTTGAAGGAAGGATTGAAGTTTGAAGGAAAGAAGATTCATAGTTTTGAGATAGCTTTTGAAGGAGTTTTGTAAGACTTTCTTAGATTCCCTTTTGGTTTATTGTCTTGTTCGATTTGTGATTTAAGGAACGCTGATTTGTTTGTGATTCGATTCAATTATTGAAGCCTTTTTCTTGAGGTTTATTTGTTCGAATATTCATTCCTTTCCCTTATACTCGATTATTGTTTTCACGATGATGAGTGGTTAAATTTCTTGTGCGATTCTAGGGTGATTGGCTGAAAGTTGTGGGAAAGACAATGATAGAATGATTTAATCTCAGTAGGACCCTGAAATCTCGAGTCTTTAACCTTAACCCTAGAGTACCTCGCTCAGTCGATGAACATCTCGGCCGGGGTGGAACTTGAGTGAACGAGGTGACCTTTTCTGATCCGAAACTGAGACTTAAGTGTTCTAGTTTGCCAAATCATATTCTTATTATACCTTTCCTGGTTCAATGCAAGCCTAGGATGAGACTTACATGGTGATTCCTTAGTTTGTTTACCCAAGATCATAAGTGTAGGTAATATAGGTTTATCCTTTATTGGGGTTTGAGTGTGCCTTCATCCCATCTTTGTGAGTTAGCCTAAGACTTACCCGGTAAAGGTTGATTCTATTCCCTTAGGTGGTGTGTTGGTTTGAGATTATAGTTCTTTTTCTTAGTACCTTGAGACTTACCCGGTGATAGGAACTTTGGTTTGGTATAGCGAGGAGTGAGACTTACCCGGTAATCTATTCTCATCTTAGAAACACCTTCCCTTTGCAAAACCCCAGCTTTGTTCGCGTTATCTTTAGAGATCTTGATTCGGAACCACAACTAGATGCATTAATCCCCAGAATCCGCATTTTCCCCTAATTTGACCTTATTATCATCTTTGATTGCTTTAATTGATTTTGTGGTTATTTGCAATATTTGACAACCTATTATTGCTTAGTTTCACCTAAGTCCCTGAGATCGACCCTTGGAATTCTTGCTTTTTACTATAATTGATCCGTACATTGCGGGTTTGCATCCTTGTTTTAAGCATATTTGTTGGGATATAAATTTAAAGCTTGCACACACCGTTTGGAGCGAATAAGTTTTTGGCGCCGTTGCCGGGGACTTGGTCTAGACCGAGCCGGTTTCGGTTGTCTTCCGGGGCAATAGCCCTTGTTGCAACCAACCAATCTACTTGAGTGTTTTCGTAGGATCTTTTTCTTAGGTTTATGCGAATAACCCGTGCTAGGAAGGAAATCGTTTCTTACGATCCCGAACCAGAAAAGACATACAAACGACGCTTGAAAGAAGCTAAGATGGCCAACCAAGACAATCGCGATCTTGAGGCCAAATTGAAGGAGGCGCTGGAACAGCTGCGCCTCAATAAGGAAGAACTGAAGCGCGAAAGAGAGCAAACTCGCACCAGAACTACAAATATTGAAGCAGATATGGCTGATCTACGAGCCTAGATTCTGCATCGACCAGATCCTCGGCCGAGGTAGGACCTAGTCCCAGTTGCCGCGGCCGAGATACATCCACCTCGGATGCCTGTCCCAGATGTTCTTTTTGCAGGAATTCCACAAACCCTAGGACCAAGGATGGACCTAATCAGCAAGTGAGGCGTCCAGGAGTCAACCTAGGTGATCCAGCGGAGCATGATTACGAACTTCTTCCGCAAGTTCTATCCATGATCCGCCAATGCCAGTTTGGAGGTTTAGAGAGGGAGTCTCCGCATCAGCATTTGCAAAACTATGAGATCCTGATGGAGACCTTGAGACCTTCAACGCTGGAAAATAACAACTACAAGCTAAGGCCTTTCTACTTTTCTTTAAAGGACTGGGCACTTAATTGGTATTAATCTCTTCCACCCAGAAAGATCAACACTTGGGAAGAGATGACGACGGAGTTTCAAACAAAGTTCTTTCCCCCTTCCAAGACCGCTGAAATGAGAGGGAAGATTAATGCATTTATCATGAAGGACAAGGAGAGTTTGTCCAAGTCATGGGAGAGATTCAAAGATGTCCTATTGGATTGCCCACATCATGGGATTCTAAAGATAGAGTTGTTGGAGATATACTTCAAGGGATTGGATGGAGCCTTAGAGCAACAAAAAGCCTTAGAGCAACAATTCTTTGATAAGGCGAATGAAGCGACAAGAGATCCAGGGAAGCTTCCAGCAAGGATGGAGAGCAACCCTAAAGGACAGATCATGGCAATAACGACGAGAAGTGGACTGAAAACTACAGATCCAGTACCTCGGTCGAGGCCAGTACAGACGAAGGACACCTCGGTCTAGGTACAGACGAGGAACACTTCGGTCGAGGTGTCACCCGAGGTGGAGTCCCAGTAAACGAAGGACAAATCTGAATTTTATGTCCCACCTCCTGCATATTAACCACGACTTCCATTCCCTCAGTCAAGGGCTAGAGGAAACTGGAAGATTTTGGAGAAGTAAGGATGAATAAACTGGAACACTTCGGTCGAGGTATCACCAGAGCACATCTAGACAAGCATTTTGGTAAGTTCCTTGACTTGATGAATAAACTACACATTAACATCCCTTTCCTTGATGCTATTCTAGGGATGCCCGCCTATGGGAAGTTCTTAAAAGAAATTCTATCAAGGAAGAGGAAACTGGAAGATTTTGAAGAAGTAAGGATGACATCTAAATCCTCGGACCTCATTCAAATCATGAAGGAGAAGATGCCCCCCAAGTTGAGAGATTCCGGCTCATTTTGCATTCCCATCCAAGTTGGGGATGTAACTGTGAGCTGTTGTATGATCTTAGAGTGAGCGTGAGCATTATCCCGCTGGAGCTATGTGTGAAGATCGGACTTGGAGAGCCCAAGCCGGTGAAGATAAGGTTATACATGGCGGATCGCTCCATTACCCATCCTGTGGGCATTTTGGAAGACATTCCCGTTAAGTTAGGTAACTTCTATTTACCTATAGACTTTGTTGTACTTGATATACCCGCAGATTATCCCGTTCCTATCATTCTCGGAAGACCATTTCTATCAACTTCGGGTTGCAATGTGGATTGTAAGAATGCCAAGTTGAAATTCAAAATTGGCGGTGATCAAGTGGAGTTTGCATTGCTTGCTGCAATGAAGGGAAATCCGCTGGAGGATGACATCTTCAACATCTATGACGAAAAAGAATCAAGAGAATTGGTGAGCTCTATCCTTATTAATGAACCTCTTGAAAGAGTTATTATTTTTAGCTTAATGGAGGAATGTAGAGATGTTTCTTGTGATGTAGATATACGGAGCTTGAGGGCACTAGAAGCAGATCCAGGAGCTAAAATTGAGAAACTCATCCAGGAGAGGAGAAATTCAAGTTTCGGTCCCAGTTCCAGTACCTCGACCGAGGAACTTTCTAGACCAACCGTGGTGTTCTTATCTGAAGAACATCTCGGTCACCCACCTCGCACACCGACCGAGACAGCAAGCAAGATGTTGTCAACTGAGGCAACAAACTTCTTACACCCTTTTCTAAGACTGATTTACAGTTGGTGGAGCATTGGCTTCACCAAGTTCTGATAATCAAGAATCTTGGTATGCTGACATTGTTAATTATCTTGTTTTCCAGGAAATACCACCCGGATTGACGTACGCTCAAAGGAAGAAAT
This sequence comes from Fagopyrum esculentum, assembly GCA_033239045.1. Classification (NCBI taxonomy): domain Eukaryota; kingdom Viridiplantae; phylum Streptophyta; class Magnoliopsida; order Caryophyllales; family Polygonaceae; genus Fagopyrum; species Fagopyrum esculentum. Next base: position 84,133,793 of record BSUD01000003.1, on the reverse strand, counting down.
TCTTCAAGGATGTACGCCACTACTACTGGGATGAACCTCTACTGTTTAAGAGAGGTCCGGATGGGATGCTTCGACGATGCATTCCAGAAGATAAAGTTACTAGTGTTATAAGGTATTGCCACTCGCTTCCTTGTGGAGGACATGCTAGCGCTCACAAAACGTGCGCTAAGGTATTACGTTCTGGTTTCTTTTGGCCTACATTATTTAAAGATGTGCAAACGTTTGTTGTTTCTTGTGATGCATGCCAAAGAAAAGGGAACTTGTCTAGAAGGAATGAGATGCCGCTCAACAATATCCAGGAAGTTGAGATTTTTGATGTATGGGGAGATGATTTCATGGGACCTTTCCCATCATCCGCAGGGAACCTCTACATACTCCTAACTGTCGATTACGTCTCTAGATGGGTGGAAGCCATTGCTTCTCCCACTAATGACGCCATGGTGGTTGTGAAGTTCTTCAATCGGACTATCTTCCCACGTTTTGGGACACCACGAATCATCATCGGTGATGGAGGAACGCATTTCATCAACCGGAAGTTTAAGGCACTTCTATCGATGTATGGGGTAACCCATAAGGTACGAATCCCTTACCACCCTCAAACTAGTGGACAAGTCAAGATCTCGAATAGAGAAATCAAGGCAATTTTGGAGAAGACCGTCTCTAGGACAAGGAAGGATTCGTCCATGAAGTTGGACGATGCTCTTTGGGCTTATAGGACTGCATTCAAGATTCCCATTGGTACCACTCCTTACAATTTTGTAAATGGGAAGTCTTGCCACCTATGCGTTGAGTTAGAGCACAAGGCATATTGGGCAATCAAGTGGTTGAATTTCGATATCAAAGAAGCTGGAGAGAAGAGGCTATTGGACATCAATGAGCTGGAAGAGTTGCGCTTAAATGCTTATGAGAATGCCAAAAGCTACAAGGAAAGAACAAAGAAGTGGCATGACAAGTATATCATTCCTAATGAGTTCTGAGAAGGAGATTTAGTTCTACTCTTCAACTCCCGTCTTCGCCTCTTTCCAGGTAAGTTGAAATCTAGCTGGACAGGACCTTACATCGTGAAACATGTTTTCCCTTATGTTGCAGTTGAGATTTGGGGAGTAACAAGCGGAAGCTTCAAAGTCAATGGTCATAGGCTTAAAAAGTATCAACCGGAAGTCCAAGTTGAGGATATTTCACCACTATACCTTGTTTAGGGATGCCGTATGGTCCAACTAGCGACCTTAAATCAAGCGCTTCTTGGGAGGCAACCCAAGATATTGCTTTTTTTTCCCTATTTCTAGTTTAGTTTTAGATAGTTTACTTTTTCTTTGCTTTGTTTTGTTTTTGGCGTCCTAGACAGAAACCAAGTACTCTCTAAGGAAGGATTACAACTCAGGAGCAACATTGGAAGGACAAAAGTTCAGGAAATTGAGCAACCGAGGTGACTAGATCTCATAATCCAGTCAGCCGCCTCGGTTCAGTCGGGGCCATCTCGACCGAGGTGACATCAGAATCGGCGAGGGTATAAAAGGAGAACAAATTTATCACTCTTCCCTCTCAACTTCCTTCTCGACCGCGGCGCTCCCTTACCTCGTTTCTTCGTTTCTCGATCGTTTCCCATGATTTCTGCTCCGATCTCGCACGAAAAAGCAAGAGGATCAGATTGCAAGCAACAAACTGCAAGATAAACGCCTCGAATAGGCTTAATCTGGGGTAAATTGTCGAAAACCCTAATTCCCTCTTTCTTTACTAATTTGGGTGATTTTTGGCTTTGGTTGCCACGTTTAATTGCTGAAAAGAGTATAAGTACCCCATAGGAAGCAATTGGTAGTGATTTTGGGGGAAAAGAACTGAAAATCAAAGAGAGGAAATCGAAAAGCACTTTGCCTCGGTCCAGTCGAGCTGTGTCTCGGCCGAGGTGTTCTTCAGTCTGTCAGACCGACCGAGGTGACCTTGTCAGTAGAAATCATGAGTTCTCGATCTGATCGCCATCTAGTTCTGAGAGATGCTCCCAGTGGTTCTTCTCCTTCTTCCCGACCTTCTATCTCGGTGATTCACGAGCGTCACCAGGAAGACTTTGATCGTATTTGCGGGCGCCCCGTGATTGCCCCGCGCTTTTTGGATGTTCCAGCCTTCGAGTGCCTCCACGTGGTGGAGGACTTGAAGAAGATGATATCCATGGTAGGGCTGGAGCAGTTTATGGAGATCCGAGCTCCAGCCTACCTTGAACCGATGATGGAGTTTGTGAGTTCTGTCACTCACATTCCAAAGAGGAACAATATAAAGTACTGGTTGATGAAACGGAACTACATTGTACCCATGGATCAGTTCCGAGAGATATTTGGCTTCCTGACCCCTATAGTGACCGACTTCCCTTCTCGAGTAGTGGCTCGACAATTCTGGGGGCAGATTACCCATGTGGTGGAGCACGTAGACAGATGGAGACCTGGAGACTCTAGGGAGCGCATCATCTTCCATTTTGCATTCCGTCTGGCCCACCGTATATTTCGTGAGACTCTTCTGGCGCGTACTGAGACGCCCCAGAAGATCAGACAGGAGGAGCTGTTGAGTCTGTTCTGCATGGTTACTGGAGGAGTGCTTGACTTTGGAGGCATGCTAGCTGAGGATATGCCCCGAATCAAGGGCAAGGCGAAGAGAGATATTTGTTGTGGAGGACTAGTGATCCATATCGCTACATTTATGGGTCTAGACTTGACTGCCTGTACATTGGTGGCAGTTGTAAAGCCGCTTGGACTTCAAGAAATTATTGCGAGGAGGATACTGGTTCCTCGTGCCCTTACTACACCCTACGTAGCTATGCATTGGGAGCAGACTGCCCCTCAGGGTATCCTATGGTTAGATCAGTTTACAGTCTTCGATCCACAATACTGGTCTTCCGCTTGGCAACCCTATATAGAGGATGCGAGAGATGCTGCCCCAATTGAGGTTGAGGGGAGTATGATGATGGCGGAGCTGGCATGGAGACTGGTACAGATACTATTAGTCCAAGGGTGCCGATTGTTGACCTGGACGATGAGGCGAGAGAGGAAGAGGCAGCTGCAGCGCCATCACAACCTGCTAGGCGTAGGGTCCGCAGACAGAGAGATCCAGTGGCTCACCGATGGATTGATGAGCTGACGGATCAGATGATCGACTCTTATGCAGCCTTGTCATTGGAGATGATAGAGCATAGAGAGAGCCAACACTACCAGCAGAGGATGATGGAGATCCAGTTTCAGCACGCTATGGGTTACCCGTTTGACCCATCTCAGTATCCCTTCATCCCGTATTCACCTCCACCACCAGCGGATCAGGACTAGAGCTTGCATGGGCTTCTTTTCTTTATTTATTATGCAGCTCATCTATGTCCGGTGAGTTCTCTTGTTTTAGACTTATTTTGACCCATTGGAACAATGTGTCCCTAGTATGGGGTATCTATGTTTATGATTTGACATTGTGTATGCTTGTATGACTCGATGTGGATATTTATGATTTTCTTTATGCTCTATGTGTTTATGTGAGATTACATGCATGCATATAGGTTATTTGTTTAAAAAAAACCGTCATGAACTGGTTTTAAAAAAAAATTTTATGACCTCGACCGGGATGATTTTGGCCAAACGAGGTCAAGTACCTCGGATGACTTAGAACACCTCGACCGAGGCGGTTTAACTGAGAGATTTTTCGAAACGTTTTGTACTTCTATTCTGGATATGACCTAAGTGATGATTTTTGTTTGCAGATTGGTTTTGAATTCTTTATATGTTTGAAAGGTTTTATGATATGTTTAAGTTGCAAAAAGCTTTGTTTGAAATTTTGGCATGTTTAATACTTTGTTTTTATCAAAATTATGTTGAATTTGAAGGTTGACACCGCTTGATGAGTTCTATCACATTCTTCCTGGGATGATTAAGGAAATTCATTCTCTTCTCTTCTTCTTCTTGATCATGCTTAGCCCCTCAAATTCATATTTGCCTCCCTTTACCTATCCGGGAATTTGGAAGAAAACGAAGAAAAGCAAGTGAAAGTAAAGTTGAGATGTTGGCTGGAAGTTTAGAAAGAAACAAATAGGTTTGGGGAAGTCAATCATGATGATGAGTAACTCAGCACCATTCACATAGCCGGGTGTTTGTGTCTTGCCAAAGTCGGATTGAGCGATATTCCTAACGGGTCATGGTATGTGCTTTAAGGGGTTGAGGCATCTCGAGAAATTGATGATTGCTGATCTCCTAGGCTTCGGTTATTGTGCACCTCTGTCCATGCATCTCAAAAAGAAAAGTAGAATAAGCAAAGCTTATTGGTGGAAGATGTTGATTTTCAAAGGAAGTGAAGCAAGATCCTTTTCCCAGATTCTAGCACCACATTCCCTATATACATCCCACCCTCACACGTTTCTTCGCCTCTTTTGAAATCTCTTGGGACCTCGAGCTTGTTGATTGACTTGGTGGTTTAAACTGGATTATACATAATTAATTTCAATAATTATGATTTATTATGCATTCTATGATTTTATGCAAAGATGAACTACTTTCTTATATTTATAAAATGTTCTGATCATGTTTTTATTTTATTTACCATGAATCATTCTCTTAGAGTGATCTATGAGTGGAGCACACCACCAAAAATGTTTTGAAATACTTTTTATTGATCTTTATGACATATAATTCATTCTATCTTGTACTTAAGATTTGGAACTTGCTTGGGAACAAGCAAGGGACAAGTATGGGGTATTTTGATAGCATGTATTATAGTCTATATTTTGGGACTTGTTTAGACGTTTTACTTCAATAATCTGCATGCATGAATGTATATTATGTGATTATATTGTTGTTTCATCTACCTTTACAGGAATCGAGGTTTGCACCAAGTTTCGTTGTAATCGTAGGTAAAAAATGGCACGTTTTGCATCGAAATGGAGCTAAGGAGCTAAGGAGTCATAGGACCTACATTCTGGAGCTCAAAGAAGAACTCAGGAAGCATGGAATAAATAAAGAAGATTTACTTTGGACCAGATTTGAGAGATTTCATATTCAGTTGAGATTCACCTCGGTCAACTACAGTGTCACCTCGACCGAGGTGATCTTAAGAAGCGCCCCGACCGAGGCGAAAAACCTGGTGCCGGCGAGATCATATTTTTTAGCTGAGATCTTTTAATTATGAAAGAAGATATCTTATATTATTGGACTGGATTTTTGGAAGGAAGATCTTATATTTGGGAGATCTATCTTAGAGATATGGATATATTTTATAGGAAATTATCTTTTTAAGATATTATTATCTTTGGAAGATAATTCTCCTATATAAAGGGTTGGATTTTCCACAATTCAGCATCATCCTCTACACCATATTCTACACGCAGCAATTAGGAAGATTTTCTGGAATTGAAGGAAGGATTGAAGTTTGAAGGAAAGAAGATTCATAGAATTGAGATAGCTTTTGAGGGAGTTTTGTAAGACTTTCTTAGATTCCATTTTGGTTTATCGTCTTGTTCGATTTGTGATTTAAGGAACGCTGATTTGTTTGTGATTTGATTCAGTTATTGAAGCCTTTTTCTTGAGGTTTATTTGTTTGAATATTCATTCCTTTCCCTTATACTCGATTATTGTTTTCATGATGATCAGTGGCTAAATTTCTTGTGCGATTCTAGGGTGATTGGCTGAAAATTGTGGGAAAGACAATAATAGAATGATCTTAACCCTAGTAGGACCATGAAAGCTCGAGTCTTTAACCTTAACCCTGGAGTACCTCGCTTAGTCGATGAACATCTCGGCCGGGGTGGAACTTGACTGAATGAGGTGACCTTTTCTGATCCGAAACTGAGAGTTAAGTGTTCTAGTTTGCCAAATTCTATTCTTATTACACCTTTCCTTGTTCAATACAAGCCTAGGATGAGACTTACCTGGTTATTCCTTAGTTTGATTACCCAAGATCATAAGTGTAGGTAATAAAGGTTTATCCTTTATTGGGGTTTGAGTGTGCCTTCATTCCATATTTGTGAGTTAGCCTGAGACTTACCCGGTAAAGGTTGATTCTATTCCCTTACGTGGTGTGTTGGTTTGAGATTATAGTTCTTTTTCTTAGTACCTTGAGACTTACCCGGCAATAGGAACTTTGGTTTGGATAGCGAGTAATGAGACTTACTCGGTAATCTATTCCTATCTTAGAAACACCTTCCCTTTGCAAAACCTCAGCTTTATCCGCCTTATCTTTAGAGATCTTGAGTCGGAACCACAACTAGATGCTTTAATCCCTAGAATCCACATTTTCCCCTTATTGGACCTTATTATCATCTTTAATTTCTTTAATTGATTTTGTGGTTATTTGCAATATTTGACAACCTATTCTTTCTTAGTTTCACCTAAGTCCCTGAGATTGACCCCTGAAATTCTTTTATTTACTATAATTGATCCGTGCACTGCGGGTTCACATCCTTGTTTTAAGCATATTTCTTGGGATATAATTTAAAGCTTACACACACCGTTTGGAGCGAACAAAAGCCAAGCTCAAACTCTTACAAACTGATACAAAGATCAAAGAAGATCATGAAAGAGATCCAAAGATTCCGTAGAAGAAAATGAACGTTAGGGAGAGAAGATGAACGTTAGGGAGAGAAGATGAAGTTGTTGAAAGGTAACCCCCATTTGAAGAGAGAGAGAGAGAGAGGAAACTTAGAGAGGAAGAGAGGGGTAAAGCTTGGGTCAAGAGTCAACAATGTCGGCTGCAGCACACCCTAAACCGCAAGGGTGGCTCAGGGAGGCATGCGGACAAGTCAAACCGCAAAGGCGGCCTCTGCCACAGGCAGGGGCGGTTTAAGCCATATTTGTACCCTCAGCAGTCACTCTCAGCTCCTCCAAACTAAGGCTCTTACACCGACGTCGCGACTGTGGCTTACCGCATGTATGGGGGCGGCGACACGGCTAAAGGCGCGGGGGCGGCTAAGGTAAGGCGCGGGTGCGGTTTCCCCTACAGAGCACAACTCTTGTGCTCTTCGACATATCTCCTATTAACCACTTCAGTCCACCACTAGAAGCAAGCAAGACAAAGCAACCACTAACCATATACATATACACAACACATCCAAACGTGCGAAAAAACATTACGACAAGATCAACTTGTTGAATACAAACAAGGAAGGAAAGAAAGAAGAAGAAGAAAAGACAAGAGGAAGAATGACTCACCACTCTTCTCAACTAACAAGGGAACCAAGCTGCAATCCTTGTCAGCTTTTCACAACAACAAACCATACATCTTCATCATCTTCAATCTTTAAAAGCAACAAGATCAAGGAAGAAGAGAAACATATAAAGAAAGGAAGATAAGAAGAATAAAGGTGAGAAAATATGAGAGGAAGCATGGAGAGCGATTAGGGAAAGAAAGTCAGCCGCTACCTCTATTATGCCGCGATCGCGGACGGGCAGAGCTGCACCCGCGGTGGCGCGCCTGCGGGCGAGGTAAAGCACGGTAACATATTGAAAAATTAATGGAAAAATGAATGTTTAGCCATAATTTTTCCGTAAACTCGATGTCGACAAAAGTCGATCGATAACATATTATCAGCCAAACGCATTCAATATGAATAATATAGCATGAAAGTATGGAAAAAAACACGGAAATGCGATAATCTAAATTTCAATTATCCCCGAGGCATTTCTAGGGCTAGGAAAATCCAAAAAACCAACAACGGTCAATATAAACGAAAAAAGGCTTGAGAATGGTAGAAAATGATTAATCAAAGTTATCCTAAAACAAACATATGAAGAACAATCATCAAAAATCATCTTTCCACTCAAATTTTCAAATTAGGGCACAATTCAATATAGGCTGAAAAATCCCAAAAACTAATTATATTTGACAAAACAAGCATTAAATATGATATACGTAGAAATAGGTTCGATTATATTTCATGCATGAATTACCAAAAAACGGGCAAGAAATGAAGGATTTAGACGGAGCTTAAGGACGAACGTAATTTAGTAGGTTTAAGAGAAGATTGAAAGTGAGGAGACAAACAAATGGATCCGGAATCTTAAGATTTAATAAAGATTCAATGAAGTTTAACATTCCTACAACATTTAAACAATTTGTTGTTAAAGTTGATGAGGGTTTAATTATTATTGTCGTATTTAATGATGAGTGTACGATTATAGAAAATCCCTCGCTAGATCTTATTGATAACTTGAAAAAACCTTTAGAAACAAAAAAACATCCGCATTGTGAAGGAGAAAGAATTCCAACCACCCCTCAAATCAAACAAGACTCCTACGAAAACAATGATGGAGCAACTATCAAAAGAACAACAAGATTTACAAGCCGCTATTAATGGCCTAGAATCACAATCGCTCAACTTGTCAAGCACCATTAAACATTGGAAATTGAAGTTGCAATTTTGAAGGAAGAAATAGAAGAACTTCCAACTACAATGGAAACATCCAGGAATAAAACCACAGAAAAGCAAGAAAAAGATGAGGAGAACAACAAGCCACATGGTCAGTGACAAGCCGTGCCATGACCGTGTCAGAGGAGGACATCATCTCCGTCAAATTAAATCTGGATTTAATTACAGAACGTTTTAGCTACACACTAGGAGGACACGGGGATGATAGCGGATGATACGGGCAGAGTCGAAAAAAAAAAGCGGTCAAGTTGCTAGTGTGGATGTCGTGCAAATATTAATTTGAATTTCCAACGATTGAATATCTCAATTTAAGAAGAAAAAACACCGTAGATCCACATGGTGATGACACGACATCCAGATGGGATGACACGGATATGAGACAATCAAACTTGACTCTTTGAAGCGGTGTTTCAAATCCAAACATACGTCATCTAGACAATACACAAGGAATCAGAGTACCAAGTTGGTGGTGTGGTGGCCGTGTCATGGCCGTACCAACTGCCTTGTTGCCCAAAGATGAAATCCCACGGTCTTCTTCTTATTTGTACACTTCTTCTCATGATCATCCTTTCTCACCCTCCTAAGTTGGCTGAAGTTATTAAAACAAGGCCACTTGTATAGACCAATGAATTTGTCTACACATCCCATTCTATAAGGCATAAGTGACTTCACTAACTCCCTCGACACTTTCCGAGATCAAAGGACGTCCACCTAACCTATACGCATGTTCGATACATTAGTGGATTGTAACATAAATGAGCTAAATGGGTCAAGCTAATGAACAAAAACAAGGCTGCATGGAAGGAAACGTGTAACACCCCGAATCTGCGGGACTCGGGATGCTACGGGCGGAGACCTCACAATGGGTCCCGACCCTTATCCTTGCAACAACGCACAAATAAAAGGTCAAAACCAAAATACATTTTTACGCAATGAAAAGAAACCCGAAAGAATACAAACAGCGAACTTCGGCCGAAAACAACTCCACGCACCAAACGCCGTACACACGGCATACAGTGATACAAGATACAAAACTCCAAACATGACTCCAATCCAAAACCCCTCCTAAAATGTATGGAACCCCGACTGCCCACTCTTCCGGATCTCTCGACCGCAATCCTAACCTGCAAGGCAATCTACAACAATCGGTATAAAACCGTTTGCAAATATTCGAAGTATTAGAATCAATGTGAAAGGCCCAAACACAAGTAAATCATCATAAACACACACCATACTGCAAATTACACAAATCCGGTTTATTACCTTTTTAGTATTAAGTCATATCCTGTTATAATTCAACTTCTTTTGTGATACGAGTATCTCCCAAAACTCGCCTCGGTCTCCACTTACTTGCATCGAATGGTAGTGATGCATCCGACCGTCTACCAGCACGGGCTAGTCGCAATGAACCTCTTTGCTCTATGCAAGAGCTAGACAAGTTGTCACCGCCCGTTATCATACACTTGGGCCAAATAATATAAAGGTCGGCAATCCTATTTCGGGTTTAATTGTTATAACATAAACGATAAACAAAACCATCAAACACACATCGAAACTAATACGACGAATACAAGCTAAGTAAGTCCGGAGACTTACCTCGTCTTCAATCTCAACTCATAGAAGTGTCGCTTCGCTTGGGAAGAAGCTCACAACCTGCTCACAAGAGGATATACATCAACATCTCACTCAACTAAAGAAGTCTTAGACTTCAACATAAATGATCTACGCAAGATTATTTGACTCTCATTCTAGGACCGCATCCAAGAATCCCTCAAGCTCACAACACTCTCTACACAAGAAAGAACCTCACAACAACCTATAACCTCACATGAACATAAACCATTGCCAAGAAGGAGCAATCTAGCCTAGAACGTCCAACATGCTCATCATACACAAATCCATCAAAGTCCAACAAGCCATTAGGGCTCCAAGTTTCACAACCACTAGATGGTATTCACAAATACACTAGGTCCATCCTAGGCATGATACTAACATGAAACAACCTCATAACTAAGGAAGGAACAAAGAAGGGAGAAGAAGAGCCTACTGTTGAAGAAGCGCAGCCGCGGAAACAAAATGCGCGACTGTGTGCTTAAGGTCACGGCCCCTGCGGCGCTAGTAGCCACCCCCGCGGCGCTTGGAAATCCAGAAGCCGCCCCTACGGCGCTGCTCGCCGCCCCTACGGATGGCTAGATTAATCCCCCGCGGCGCCTGGTCCCGCCCCGCGGTTTGAGCAGCAGAACGTCGTCTTGTTCGTCTTCGATTGTGGATCCTTGGCATTAAGAACAAGCACATGCAACGGATCTAAGGACAAGCTTCCTCAAAAGCTTCATCCATGGCAATGGTTGAAGGGGAGGGAAAGAAGAGATAACCATCAAAGAAGGAGAAGGAAGGAAGGGGAAGAATCTTACCAAAACTAACTCTAGTCCATCTCCACCACTACAGCTCACACACAAGCAAGATCTCTAAGAAGAATGTTGAGAGGAAGCTAAAAGGAGAGAAGGGAAAAGCATAAGCGTGATTGAGTAAGAGTGAAGAGAGATGGAGGGAAAAGGAACTGCAAAAAGGGGTGGAGTGACCCAAGGGTCAGCTACCCCATATGTCCCCTCACTCCATAGACCGAGGGGTCGGAAAGCAAAAAGGGAAAAACGGATGGTCGTGGCGGGATTAGGAATAAAATTCCGTCACTCGGCATCTCGTGCCTGCAGGAAAACAGAGCCGCTAATGCGGGAAGGGTCGAAACCCGCTCACTATCCGGAATGAAAGTTCTGGATGTTATAACTGACCCCGCTAAAAACAAGTTTCGTCCATAACCTTGCTAAATCAGAAAACTCGGCATAACTAACTCAGTAACCACTCAAACCGTAACATGCCAACTCCCTACTGGATAACCAAACACACTCGTGTAACCGTGTCACGACCTTGCAAGGCCTACACATACTCGTTTGAACCGCATCTCGCATAAAAGTCAAAAGCTAATCAATCATACAACACATTCCCGCTCGTGGCACAAAACACAAAACTCGCACATGCACGTAATATCTAACCCAAAATACTATACTACCTCCTCCGGGTAGCCTCATCGGCTCTTCTTCTATCACTAGATCATCACAACTAGCATCATATCTCTACTCGTACATGTATTTCTTCGACGGTCACACCTGAAACCTGATGAACATCCTCCACTCTCGGTGGCCATGCCAACCGGTAAACCACTTCCCAACACTCGCCAAGATCTCCAAAAAGGTTCGATATATATTAGGACTCAACTCCCTTCTAATGACAAACACGTATGACGCCTCCCATCCATGATACCCTTAACTAGACTCGTCTCGTATCTGAACCCGAGAGGTCCGTACCTCTTATCTGTCTATGCCTTCTAGTGACTTAGCTCGGCTATCATCCACCCTTGGACCATCGCTACTTGGGTGAGGTCGTCCTATATTCGCTCAAGGCTAATGCACATATACTATCCAAATACCGACACCATGGTGTACTATATTTCTGTCCACAAAGTGCCTCCAAGGCCCATCTCAAACGACAGATCCCACTATTATAATAAGGAAACTCAATCGAAGGGGAGGTATCATGTCCGCCCATACCCCTTACATCGCACATATGCTCTATACACGGCATCCAAGATCACAAAATTCCTCTCTAGTTTACCAACTATGCAAGGGTGAAAATGTCATGAAAGATAACTAGTCTCCTTCGCGGCATGATCCCACCGCCCAACAAATCCCGGGATGAATCGTTCATCTCGATCCGAGATAACGATACTTGGTATCCTATGTACCCTCACTATCACTTAGTGGATTTCACAACTTGCCGACTCCTCGGCCCTGTTTCCGCAAAAGGTAAAAATGTGTCGTCTCCTTCGGTCGGTCCACAATGACCATAACCCGTCACAATTGTTACTTTGTCTCAAACCGGTAAAAAACCTCTATGGAGGTATTCTCCAACTCCCACTTCCTAAATCGCGGTGAATGAAGTCTTCTTCCAATATGAGGGTGCTCAAGCTTGACTTGACAACGATCACTTACTAGCTATGCACTTAGCCAGCTCGGCCTTAAGCCCGTCTCACTAATGGGAACATCACCAATCCAAATACCTCTTACCAACACTACGGTGCACTAGTAAGGTGTTGTGAACCTCCTTGAGACTCTATCTCAGCTCTCCAGTATAAGTACACTTAAACGCTTCTAGTGTTTCAACAAACAATCAACCGATAATGGTAACTATGGGATCTCTCTTCGGGACCTTCTATCCAGGATCTTTCTCAAAGCCTTTCAAATTCCGCGATTTTGTCGGGTCTTTCCCATACCATCTACGTTAATAAACTGAGGCTGAACAGTCAGTTAGGTAGTTGCTTGTTCTCAAAGTCTCCACTTACTAAGGGTGTTGGTGACCACATTCAGCTTCCCTTGAATGATTACAAAATCATAAGACCGAAGTCCTTTACTAACTCTAACCATCACCTATGGCGGATATTCAACTCTTGCGGTGTGAATATACATTCATGACATACTCTTTGTCCGTACTAGACTAGCATGCCTCTCATAATAAGATATCGACTTCATCATAACAACGTGTATAAAAGCGACGTACTCTTGACCCTTCATCGGTCATTTTTCTTATAGGCCCACAATTGTCCACATACGCATGAAACCTCTCTTGTTACTTTATACGCATCCCAAGCCCCGCTTAGAGGTATCAATAATGTCATACAATCCCTTGACTTTAGGGTCTGAGCCAAAGAAAACGGACTAGAAAAACCAAGCGCTTCTTGGGAGGAAACTCAAGGTATTTCTTTATCTTTTCCTTTTTCTTAGATAGTTTAGTTATATTTTTCTTTTCGTTGGTATGTTTTGGGTTTTTTTTGTATCTTTGGATGACAAATCCTAGGTATTTCTCAAGAAGAATGAATCATGGATCAAGTTGAGATGTTGAAAGATCCGAATTGTTGATGATAAAGGGATGCTAAAACCGTTAGTAAGAGAAGTGAAGGACGGAATTCAAAATTCTAGACCAATAAGGGAAAATCTAGGTCTAGATTTGGAATTAAAATAACCTATTCACCCGTGGTTTTCTATGTCGAGAGCAACTTCGACTCAAATCTCAAACAACATAGAAATCTCTACCGAGATTCTTTGAAAAGTGGCGTTCACACAAATTGTTTTAGACCGACAATTTTATCGGGTGACGTGAAATCTTGGACGAGATTTTTCAAATTTTAGAGAGGGTATAAAATCTCCAACAGACTTCATCTTCACCAAAAACCCTCTTCTCCAAAGAAACCACGGCCGGCATTATCCCGAAATTTCACAAATCTCCTTTTTCTAGCCGATTCACTCGGTTCTTCCTCCTAAACTCAATCTCTCTCCATCACATACAAGATTTTGGGCTCAAATAATACCACAAGCCAACAAATCGAACCATATTTTGATTCTTTTACCCAAAACCCTAATTTTTTCAACCCTCTTCAAATTGAACGATTTCGGCTCGTTTGGTTCAAGGAAAGGCATCATTCAGTGTAGAAGGAAGTAAGGGAAGATATTGGAGGCATTTATTTGGAAAAACCTTACAGATTTGTCAAGTTCGATTAAAACAGCAAAAATCTCGGGTTTTGGGCAAAATCTTGGCCGAGATTTCACAAAGAAGAACCCCAGATTTTAACTCGAATGGAGCCAACTCAGATAGTGCAAGAGAGATCGTTCCTAGGAGGGGTTCTTCCTCTTCTCAGCAAGCTCCACTACCTTCACCACCTCCTACACTTCCTGTGATACAAGGACGTCACTATGCGAGGTACGAACGAATGCAAGAATGCCCTATTATAGCACCTCGTTATCTTGTTATTGAGGAACTTGAATGTATGAATGTGAGAGAGGATATTGACTAGATGATAGAGTGTGTTGGAATTGCTGTTTTTGTGGGAATTAGAGATTATGCTTTGTGGAAATAACGTTAGAGTTTGTATGTTTTTTCAAGCATGATCCTAGGATTAGACAGATTAAGTTTTGGTTGATGACCCACAATTATGTTATAATTGTTGGCATGTTGGCAAACATCTTTGGGTTTCTAGAGGCTAGTGTTAGGACATTCCCTAAGAACGTTAATCCGAACGACTTTTGGTAGAGCAAAGATTTAATTAAGGGTGACCGTTGGGCTCCTAGTGATTTGAAGGACAAGAGCATCTTCAATTTGTCTTTTAAGTTATCTCACATGACCTTGAGTGAGCTATGTTCCCTAGAATTGAGGCTCCGCAAAAGATGAAGGCGGATGAGCTTTTTCATTTTATGGTGCATGGCTAACGGTGTTATGCCGGATACTGCTACATTTGTTGGCTGATTTCTTATGGAAGATCGCCAACAAGTTTAGGGGCGATATATGTTAAGGAGGCTTAGTAACTTACATCGCTACGACTCTCGGAGTGGACTATTTTGCTTGTACGCTAGCTGTAGAGGCTAGACCTCTAGAACTTCAATAGTTCATCACTTGAAGTATTTTGATTCCCCAAGGCCGTGGCAGGCCTTATGTTGATATGCGTTGGGAGGGGAAGGGCTCTAGAGGTATCCCTTGGAGGAGAGCCTACACCATCTAAGATCAGCAAAACTAGAAGTATAGTTTTGAGGAGATGCATCGAGACTCTGATGATGAGGTTGAGCCAGTTGAGATTGACAAAGAGGATGTTGCTAATGATCAGGGCACTACCGCCATGGACACAAGGACACATGTTGTTTCTACTGGAGTTGTTGATGAGGACGAAGAGGCTACAGAGGATGAGGATCTTATCATTAAGGACGCTGCCATGGGACTTGGACGGCAAGAGATGCTTCTGAGAAGGACGCTGCCATGGGACTTGGACGGCAAAAGCTGCTTGTGAGGATGTGGATCATATGATTATGGACTAGAGGTTGCAGACTCGAGCCAAGGAGTAAGTGTTCTTCTTGTTCCTCTCCCTTTTCTCCTTCTTCTTCACCCTTCCTCTATCTTTGAGCCCTAAGGTATTGAAAGCTATGGATTCTCAAAATTCTTCCTCTCTTGGAGTTGCATGTGTATGGATCTAGTCGAGATCGTGGTTTATGTTGATGATTGTGTGATGGACAGCAACGGTGGAGCAAGCAAGCTTGGAGACATCCTGTACATCGAAGAGAAGTCCGACGGATCGCCCTTTTGGAGTTCGACAATGCTGAGGGGGTGGCCACTGCACCAGTTCCGTAGGGGCGGCTAACCTGAGCCACAGGGGGCGGACCTTGGCTCAATCAGGCTTCCGGTGCGGCATTCTACTCCTCACCTCGGTTGTTGTGCCTTCTTCCACGACCTCGTCCGTACCTAGTGAGTACCTTCCTCGATCTTGTGTTCGTCTCTTATCCTAGGGAGGTTATATGATAGTATCATGCTAGGATTGGATCTAGCATAACCTTGTGGAATGCCAAGTAGTCGCTTGGAACCTTAGGTGAGTATTTGAGGTTATTGATGTTCTAAGACACGATATGTGTTGATCTTGATTTTGTTATACAGATGTGAGCGTCGTGGTTGATCTTTTGAGGCTTGAGGTTGTACTTATATGTTAGTTGAGATTCTGGAGTTTTGCATGAGAGTATCCTAGCACATGTTGTTATAGTTGTGATCTTGTAAGTTCGTGTGGACTAGGAGTGCCATCCTACTATCTGTAGTTGGTTTATTATCTTGCGAGATCGTTGGGACTAGAAGTCTTAGTTATTCTAGCATGTGAGGGGGATATTGATAGTGTGCCTTGATGGCCAGAATTAGATTATCTTCCCACGGGAAACAGAGTACGGTATTATTGGTTTGATCCTTGAGACGAGGTAAGTCCCCGGACATACTTAGCTAGCTTTGAAGTATGAGTATGATGCGTGATGGTGGTGTGTGTTTATAATTGTTGTGATAACAATTAACCAAATTAGGAAGATCACGTTTATTGTTTGTATCATTGCCCAAGTGTATGATAACAGGGCGGTGACGGCTTGTCCAGTTCAAAATAGGGAGACTGAGAGGCGCTCTACGACAACTCCAACATGTGATGTTGATTCGCATCAAGTAGAAAGTTGTTCGGTGAAAGGGGATAGGGGCGAGATCGTTATGATTCTCGTGTCATACCATAAATGGAATTAGTAAAAAGATAACATAATGGAAGATAATAAATCGGACTTGTGTGATACCATGCTATGTGCTTATGTTCTAATATATGTGTGTGTGCCTTTAGCATCCTTCTTATTTTTAGAATGCTAACTAACAATTTTATACCGCCTTGTAGATGCCTTGAAGGTTAGGGACGTTGGCGAGTAATCCGGAGGAGTGGACAGTTGGGGTTCCTTAAATTATATGACGTGTTTGGTTTATTATCGTTGTTGTTGTCGTTCTTGGAAACGTTGTGGTTGTTTTGTAAGAACTCATTTGGAGTCCTTCCTTTGTATCTTTTGGATCATGCTTTACATTGCATTAAAGGCTATTTTGGATTTTTACTATTGTGTCTTGTTGTTAGATTCGGTGAAGTTGTGGTCAGGATAAGGGCCGGGGCCCATTGTGAGGACCTAGGCCATTAAATTCCGAGTCCTGGGGATTCGGGGCGTTACAATATGGTATCAGAGCCCAGGTTGATAGCAATAGCACTCGCAATCTTCTAAAGGCCGAATAATTAAAAAAACAGATCCCGCAAGGGGTTTGAGTTTTTAAAAGAATTTCAATTTGAAAACACGTGCATGAGTCGGGTTGGGATAGAATGTACGCAACCACCAGTTCTACTACGGACCTCGGCGACTTAGTGTTTGGATTATAGTTTTATGTGGATTGTAGGTTATTTTTGGACTTGTTATGTTATAGTAGTGGCATGGCTTTATATTGTTATACACTTATACGTGTGGTATGATAGTATCATATAAGTGTTTGGATCTTGTATTATGGTTGTGGATTTCCTAGATTTGACATGTTGGTAGTAATGTGAACATAGGACTTATATAGTCATATATACGTATACCTATGATATGTAGTAGCATATAGAAATATGGGACCTTCCATTTAAGATGATTAAAGATATCATCGCCCTTGGACGACGTCGTTTCGCTTTGGATAATGTACATACGAAAATGATTCTGCTCATGTTATCAAGTTGAGCATCATCAATCTTTAGCGATCACCCCGTTGATTTCTCGGACTCCTTTAAGAGGACGTTAAAGAGGAAGACTAGAGATGGCGTTGCAAAGGACAAACAAGTATAAGGAAACCTCGAGACAACTTAAACGAAACCGAGATGGAAACTATGCAAGTAGAGAGGCGCCATGAAGAATGGAAAGTGGTTCTGAGGAAGCAATGACGGAGCATCCATAAAGCAACTAGAGACAACGAACTTAATGTTCTTCCAAGTGTTGTGCAGATCAACGGAGCACGTGGATTAAGTGGATAGGAGTACAAAAGTGGCGTTCCGATTAAATCAAGTATTCGATATACGCTCCTAAGCATGGAAGTCGATATGAGAAGAGTGGTCGAAAAATTGTGAAAGATTTAAGATACGTTGGAAGTTAAGCTTACCGGATTGCCAAACGGTGAAGTGTCAACTTTATGGGAATTTGAGTTGGTGGCTTATTCAGACTTACGAGAGTTATGAGAAGAATCACGTGGTGGAGATTTCCATGGTAGTATTACCTTAGTGGAGTCAACTATTTCCGTTATGTTAAAGAGGCTAGGCTACGCCAAGAAGAACAATATGAAGATGATGGCCTCAAGAAAGATAAAAGACGCAACAAAGAGCTTTTATCAAAAGACGTAAGACATCAACCAAGAGAAACACGAGTGGATGTTGACTAACGTTAAAGATGTCGAGAAGACACATTTACAAGACGTCACGGGAGAGCAGTTAAGCCTATTTAAATGGGCGTATGAAACGACAAGGCCTAGAAGATATAGTTGTTCGCTCAAAAAGTGTGTGCGTCTAAGTCTTAAATTTATATCTAGAACTCAAAAGCAAAGCGAACCCGCAGTGTACTGATCGGCTGTAGTGAGGTAAGAATTCTAGAGTCGAACTCAGGGATTTGGTAAAAATAAATCCAATTTTTCAATTATCTAGCGAAAAGTGCGAAAAGCTTTTGTGATCAAATAAGAATAAAATGATCCCAAGGATTCAAGTATCCGATTTCGGCTTTCGATTCAAGACACTTCTATAGATATAGGACAGAGTTTATATTGCCAAGATTAAATGTTCAAAAGTAGGATTCGTACGGTGAAGTTCCGAAACCTATATGACTAATCTAAAGGTTCTCTCTATAAGGGTTGTTGAGGCTGCAATATAGATTGATCTAAAGATAAGAATTATGTTCAAACTAACTATCTAAAACTCCAGGATATGACTCTCCAAAGTAAAGATTAGAAAGCACATTTAGAATCTTAATAAAGGATGTTGAGTCTCTTTATTACCCAAATCTTGAAATCTTAATCTATTAAATGTAGAATGAGGTTTGAAGTGTCTTCATACATTCAATTAGAGGGTAAAAAGGTTAATCAAGGTTGGGATTTAGGCAAGGATTAGTTTTGGTTAAAGATTGATTCAATTAAGGTTCGTCAGAGGAATAAATCGGGCTGTTCATAAGAAAATCGGCCGATTTACTCAAGAACAGTCCGATTTTCCTGTTGTCGCAAAACTAAAATCTAAACTCTCAGGGTCCTAATGTTTGAATGAGTTCAGTCTATCATCATCTAAGCCTTAATCATCAACTATTCTCCCCAGAATCACAAAGGTTTTAGCCAACCATTTTCAAAATCGAATCAAATTAATTATTGAGAGAAATATCGCAAAGAAACCTAATCTTGAATAAAAATCCAATAACCTTCAAATCTGTAAACGATTGTCAAAACAAATCAATGTATCTCTTAAGTAACTCAAATTCATGCTCAAAAACAGCAAGCACTTCAATAGACAAAGAAATCTCACAACTAGAATCAAGAATAACTTCCCGGTAAAAGTCCTTCAATCTTCCTCCAAGAATCTTCGAATTCTCTCAAACGTGTAAAGATTTCCCGCTGCGGCCTTTTCGTTTTCGTTCGTAGGGTTCTTCTTTATAGTTTCTTGCAAATGGGCTATTTGGCAAAACTCTCTTCTAGCCCAAAAGAATTGGGCTTTGTGTCGTCTTTTCATTTGGCCGAAAACAGAAGAAATCGACCCAGTCAATTTACACACAAAACCGTTTGATTTCTATAGGAGAAAATCGTCCGATTTATATGTATATTGGCACGATTTTCTTCAACAGAAAGTGCTCTTCTCTTGGCTCGTCTTCTATGCTTCTCCTTTGCAATTCCTTAGCTCTTTATGAACCCTTTAAGACTCCTTTAGCTTCCTTGACATCCTTAGATGCTCCTTGCTCCACTTTTGCTTCCAATTCCATTCCATTTACCTATAATTCATCAAAAACTCATGTAGACCTCTATTTCCGACAATTGATTGAATAGAACATAAAAGGCACACAAAATCTCTCTAAATGCAAGGTAAACTGAGACAATCTTCTATAATATGCATGAATATGATGATACATAATTCATGTCATCAATAGTTATCTTATAAAGAAAAGGAAGCATGGAATGAAGAAGAAAATAACAAAGTTTAAAGTAGAATACCCGAGGAGGGTAGCCTTCATAAGAATAGTAACATGGAAAGTGTAATAGAGTGGTAAGTCTTTGAATGCTGAGAAGGTCAAATACAAGTTAATCGGTGACAATTGAGAATGCACAGGTGCGGGTTATCTATCGAGGAGTGTAGAGGGGAAGAGTAAACAAGAAAGTGGGAATATAGAGGATTGGCAACAAGAGCTTTGAGTCTTGCGGTGGATCAATGTCAATAGTAAGGAGGTACATCAACGAAAGCGCATTTGTCTTGAAATAAATAATGTTGAACTAGTCGAGCAAGGACTTATAACAAGACCTTCTAGGAGCATATTGTAATGATCTTATGCGACCTTCTTAGGTCATAGGATTTGCATATGGAGGAACGCGACGGTATAAAACTTTTAAGGTTTGATCATGGTAAAGGGAACAAGTGGATCAAGAGGAAGATGAGATTTCCATGGTTGTGGTACGTCGACGGGAATATATAAAAAGATGATGCATGGTATGATCATTCTAATGAAGCTTAGGATGCGTTTTTGCGAGTCATGTTCCGGACTCACAAGGAAAAGCCGTGGTACAAGGGGGGTGAAATGGATAACTTGGACTATAGAAACGCTACAAACTTTGAGCTTATGATGTTAGTACATGGTGAGGTAATGAGTTGGATCTTTTAGTATTGTGGTTGTGATTCGCGTAGTGTTATCCATGTGGCATACGGGTACGGTTTCAAGGAAAGATAAGGATTGGAGAAGTAGTCTTTGATTATCGAGAGATGCGTAAGACGACCAAAAAGTAGAGATATCTACGCCTCGTAGTAGATTACTTGCTAGGCCAATTGCATATGGTTACAATGTTTTATATGATTGACTTGAAGTCGGGATGTCACCAGCTTAGGGTGGAGAAAAGAAGGGACCTATGTAAGATGACATTTCGGGCCGGTATGGTCACTACAAGTTGTAGAGAAGCCTTTTGGACTCACGAGTACAATTGGGAACTTTGAGTTTATATAGATTAGTATTCATCGGTTTGTGAATCAGGTTGTAGTAGTGATGTACGACTGGTGGTTTTCGGGTGGTTCCAATGTAGACCCAAAGTTAATGCTAGTGTTGCTGATTGTAGGCTTTTGTTATATGAGGTGGACGGATGATTCTTATGTTCTGATTTTTGCGACATCTTGTTGTAGTCTCAAGGCTGAGAGGGGCAAGCTTGATACGAGAAGACAATAATACGGGTTATGCGGGATAAGAATTGTGGACAGTTTTATCTAAGTGGGAGTTAGGACGTCAGAAGGGATTTCCTAAGACGTGTAATGAGAAAGAAAGAGATCAAGTTGATCCAACAGAGACGAAGATGGTATCCTAGGACTACCTCCATCAAATATTGGGAGGTATGCAACTGTAGTTGGTGTAAGAGCCTAGTTATTGAGTTGTTGAGAGTGATTGCTGAGGACCTAGAATCTGCCTAGACCGCGCTTGCTGACCCAGAGGCCGCCCCTGCGGTCTGCCTGGGCCACACCTGCAACTCACAAGGTCCGCCCTTGCGGCTCTATGTGGCTACAGCCGTCTTTGTTGACCTTTTGGCCCGTGCTTTACCCTTTTCCTTCCTTTATAAGCTTCTTCTCTTCCCTACCTTATGAGGGTTCTTCATTGCAGCTCCATCTCTCTCCCTACATTCATCTTCTCCTCTCTTCTTCCTTTGGAGCTCTTCTTGATCTTCCTTGAAGTTTTGTTGAGTTTATGAGAGTTGTGGATGGCTTTGCTTGTAGATGTTGATGTGCGTTTTTGTTGTTCCTTGTGAGCTAATTTGAGGTTGTTGTCGTGTTCTGTTTTATCTCTTGGAGAGCTCAGCTTGTGAATCTCATGGCTTCTTCTCTTTCTTTCTTCATCGTTTCATCTTTTCTTCTCTTCTCTTAGTCTAGCTTAGATACCCTTATGTTGGTGTCCCCTGCTATCCAGCCGCCCCTGCGCCACTTGCATCCGCCCCTGCGCCAGCCAAGGTCCGCCCCAACACCTCCTGGAACCGCCCATGTGGCCACCTGCAGTCCAGCCCTTGTGTTGGTCTTGTTGCAAGTCTGTGTGGATTTTAGGCTTGCTTTAGGATGTTTTTTTTCCTCCTTTCCTAGTGTGAGTGTATAGGTTCATGCTAGATGTGTGAGGAAGTGTTTTGATGAGGTTATGATCGTTATATTCAATGTATGGCCTTCTGAGGTTTATTAGGTTCAGGATGATCCTATAGATCCCTTGGGTCTAGGTGTGACCCCTTTGATTGATAGGAGATTGATATATCTCTATGCCTTGTTATTAGGCAGTCTCCCTCTCAAGAGTGGAGGTTGATTGTGGTTGAGCTTTGTACCAGGTTGAGGTACGTCCGTAGGACTTACTTAGTTGCCATCCTTATATTGGGTGTTTGCATGAGTGGTGTGTGCGTTATGTGTTTGCTATGATAGCGTAAGATGTCGTTTATTACCGACCTATATTTTATTGCTTGCCCCGTATGCGTGGCTGTGATAACCCTTCCCTTCACCTGTAAGGGGGTGGGGGGTTCTCTGTGCTGATGCCATCTAGTATACAGGAAGGGCGCAATCCACTCCCATAAGGTACACGAGTTGTGTGACCGACACTACTTCTAGATGGACGTCAGGCCTTGAGGCGACACTACTTCTATATGTATACGATTTGAGTGAATGACTATTATATAAAGATGAGTAAATTGGTAAATGTGTGATAGCATGTTGATGTGTTTATCTTTCATGATTGTGCTTGTGCTTATACATTACTCTATATTTGTATGGTTAGCTAATGGTTTCTGATAGCATGAATTATAGTCTATATTTTGGGACCTATTTAGACGTTTTATCTTCAATAATCTGCATGTTTGGATGTATTATGTGATTATATCGTCGTTTCATCTACCTTTGCGGGAATCGAGGTCTACACCAAGTTTCATTGTAATCGTAGGTAAAATGGCACGTTTTGCATCAAAATGGAGCTAAAGTAGCTAAGGAGTCATTGGAGCTACATTCAGGAGCTTAAGGAAGAATCCAGGAAGCATGGAAATGGATTAGAGATTTACTTTGGACCAGATTTAAGAGATTTCAATTCAGTTGAGACTCACCTCGGTCAGCTATAGTACCATCTCGACCGAGGTGATCCAGAGGAGCGTCCCGACCGAGGCGAACACCTTGGACGCGGCGATATATATTTTATTCTTGGCTGAGATCTTTTATTTTTGGAAGGGGAGATCTTATATTTTTAGGCTGGATTTCTGGAAGAAAGATCATATATTTTAGGGATTTATTTATGAGAGATAGATATATTTTATTAGGAAATTATCTTTTCAAGATATTTTATCTTAGAAGGGTAGTTTTCCTATATAAAGGGCTGGATTTTGCACAATTCAGCACGCCCGCTACTACTGGCGCATCACCGGAAATCCCGCTATCATTATTGTGGTTGAAGGAAGGAAGATTAAAGGTAGGAAGTTGATAGCTTTTATAGCCTTTGTGAAGGGTTTTGTAAGGTTTTCTTAGATTCCCTTCTTTGTTGATTGTCTTATTGGATTGTGATCCAAGGAACGCTTGTTTGTTTGATAATTGATTCAGTTATTGAAGCCTTTTTGTTAAGGTTTTTATGTTCAATTATTCACTTTCTTCCCTTATATTTGATTATTGCTTTCATGATGATGAGTGGCTAATTTCTTTGTGTGATTCTAGGGTGATTGACTGAAGGTTGTGGGAAAAAGAGGAACCATATATCGTAAAGTCATCCATGAATACCTCCATGATCTCCTCAATGTACTCGGAAAAGATAGCCATCATACAACGTTGAAAGGTAGCAGGTGCATTACACAATCCGAATGGCATCCTCCTATAAGCGAATGTCCCCCATGGACAAGTGAAAGTTGTCTTCTCTTGCTCATCCGGATTTATAGGATTCTGAAAGAAGCCACTATACCCATCTAAATAGCAAAAATGAGAGTGTTGAGCTAACCGTTCGAGCATTTGGTCGATGAAGGAAAGCGGGAAATGGTCCTTCCGAGTGGCCAAGTTCAGCTTCCTATAATCAATGCACATCCTCCAGCCCGTAACGGTCCTAGTTGGAATCAACTCATTGTTCTTATTCGTCATAACAGTCATCTCTCCTTTCTTCGGAACTACATGCACCGGGCTCACCCACTTGCTATCCGATATGGGAAATATGATACCCGCATCCAACAACTTAAGAAATTCCTTATTCACAACCTCTTTCATGATCGGATTTAACCGTCTTTGAGGTTCCCGTGAAGTCTTATGATCGTCTTCTATTAGTATCTTATGCATGCAAAAAGAAGGTTGTATACCAAAAGATCATCAATAGTATAACCCAAACCCTTTCGGTGTTAGCTCAGAATATGCATCAGTTTAGACAATTCAATTTCACAAATGGAAGCACTAACGATAACGGGATAAGTAGAATCCGGACCAAGAAAAGCATACCTCAAGTGATTCAGAAGCGGTTTCAGAACTACGATTGGAGGCGCTTTCTGAGGTGGATATGTGTCTTATCTTTCCAGTGAAGTGGACTTAGATCGAAGAACTGGACTTTCAGAAGTCTCAGTTGACATCATCTCGCTTGCTATCTCAGTCGGTGTCCGACGTGGATGACCGAAATTTTCTTCAGATAAGAACACCTCACTTAGTCCAGGAAGTGCCTCGGTCGAGGTACTGGAACTGGGACAGAAACCTAACATGCTTTTCTTCTCCTAAATCAGTCTATCAAATATAGCTTCTGGATCTGCTTCCAATGCCTTTAAACTCCGTATATCTGCAGCACAAGAGACATCTATACCTTCCTCTATTAAGCTAAAACTAAGAACTTTTTCAAGAGGATCGCTAATAAGGATAGAGCTCACAAATTCTCTAGATTCTTCTTCATCATATATGTGGAAGATGTCATCCTCCAGCGGATCTCCCTTCATTGCAGCAAGCAATGCAAACTCCACATGATCGCCACCAACAATGAATTTCAACTTGGCGTTCTTACAATCCACGTTGCAACCCGAAGTTGTTAGAAATAGTCTCCCGAGAATGATAGGAATGGGATAATCTGCGGGAATGTCAACTACAACAAAGTCTATACGTATGTAGAAATTACCTAACTTGATGGGAACGTCTTCCCAAATACCCACGGGATTGGTAATGGAGCGATCCGCCATGTATAATGTCATCTTCACCGGCTTGGGCTCTCCAAGTCCGACTTTCTCACAAAGCTCCAGCGGGATGATACTCACGATGGCTCCTAGATCACATAATGCATCATAAGTTACATCCTCAACTTGAATGGGAATGCAAAATGAACTAGGATCCTTCAATTTAGGTGGCATCTTCTCCTTCATGATTTGAATGAGCTTCGAAGACCTAGATGTCATCCTTACTTCACCAAAATCCTCCAACTTCCTCTTCCTTGATAGAATCTCTTTCAGAAATTTCCCATAGGCGGGCATCACTAAAATGGTATCAAGGAAAGGGATGTTAATATGTAGTTTATTCATAAGTCTAGAAACTTACCAAAGTGCTTGGCTAGATGTGCCCTCACCCTTGACTGAGGGAATGGAAGTGGTGGTTTATAAGTTGGAGATGGAACATAAACTTCAGATTTATCTTTCTCTTTTTGGGGCTCCATCTCGGTTGGCACCTTGACCGATGTGTTCATCTAGTCGTGGCTCGACCGAGGTACTGGATCTGCAGTCTTTAATCCACTACGTGTTGTAATTGCCATGATTTGTCCTTTAGGGTTGCTCTCTGTCCTTGCTGGGAGCTTCCCTGGATCTCTTAGCGCTTCATTCACCTTGTTGAAAAATTGTTGCTCTAAGGCTTTTTGTGCCTTCGAAAATGAATTCATCGATGTCTCCATAACGGTGAGCTTGATCAATATTGCGTCCAGCACAACATCTTTCTTTGGTGGTTGGGGCGAACTTGATGCAGGCTCATGGCTTCTCAATGCAATAGAAGAAGAAGAGGGGGGCATTAAGAGCATTATTAGCATGAGAATAAGGGTTACCGAAATTTTGTTGATTAGATCTCCAATTGTTGTTGTTGGAGTTTCTGTTGTTGTAGTTGTTGTTGTTGTTCCGCGGCCCTTGATAGTTGTTTCTTCCTTTGTATCCACCGTCTTGCTCCTTCTTCGTTTGAGCTACTGAAAGTTCCTTCAATGCTTTAACTTCATTGCTAAGCGAGAGGAGTTGAGCTCCGTTTGATGATGTGTCTTGGAAGCTAACTCTCCTTGCTCCATCTTCAGTTATTTGGTGGGAGTACTTCTTCATGTGTAAATCTTGTTTTTCAACGAAATCCCAAGCTTCATCTATTTGTATATCCATGAAGGTGCCGGCGGAAAGTAATTGAAGCTTGAATTGAGTATCTCCATCCAAACCCTTGAAATATATATCCAGCAACTCGATCTTTGGAATCCCATGATGTGGGCAATCCAACAAAAGATCCTTGAACCTCTCCCATGACTTGGACAAGCTTTCGTTTTCCTTCATAATAAAAGCAATGATATTTCCCCTCAATTCAGCGGTCTTAGAAGGGGAAAATAACTTAGTAAGAAACTCCGTTTTCATCTCTTCCCAAGTGTTGATTTTTTCGGCCAGAAGAGCTTGATACCAAGCAAGCGCATTGTCTTTCAAATAGAAATAGAAAGGCCTCAACTTGTAGTTATTATTCTCCATCCTTGAATGTCTCAAAGTCTCCATCAGAATCTCATAAATTGACATTGTCGAATCATGGTTAGAACTTGCGGTCGAAGTTCATAATCATTCTCAGCTGGATCAGCTAGGTTGACTCCTGGACGCCTAACTTGTTGATTGCGGTCCATCCTCTGTCCTAGGGTTCGTGGAGCTCAAGCAAAAAGAACATCTCGGATAGGCATCCGAGGTGGTAGGTGTATCTCGAACGGGGCAACTGGAACTGGGTCTTGCCTCGGTCAAGGATGTGGGATCGGTCGAGGCAGAAACTGGGCCCTTAGAGAGGCCATATCTTCTTCAATTCCTTCTGTTCTCGCACGAGTCTCGTCTTTCTTTCGCTACAGTTCTTCCTTACTGAGGCGTAGTTGTTCCAATGCCTCTTTCAATTCGGCTTCAAGATCGTGATTGTCTTGATTGGCCATCTTAGCTTCTTTTAATCTTCTCTTGTGGGTCTTTTCTGGTTCGGGATCGTAGGGAACGATTTCCTTTCCAGCACGAGTTCTTCGATAAACCTAAGGAAAGATCCTACGAAAACACTCAAGTAAAGCAGTCCATACTAACAAAGGCAATATCCCCGAAAGACAACCGAAACCGAAGTCGATCTAGACCAAGTCCGCGGAAATGGTACCAAAAACCTTTTTGCTCCAAACGGTGTGTCTAAGCTTTAATATTTATACCAAGAATAATTGCAAATAGCGAACCCGCAGTGTACGAATCAATTGTAATAAAAACAAGAATTCTAGGGGTCGGTCACAGGGAGTCTGGAGAACAAAAGTACGGTTATCAGGTTGTCAAATAACTACTCACAACAAATTAAAGCAATCAAAAATGATATAAAAGTCAAATAAAGGAAATGCGGATTCTAGAGATTAAAGCATCCATTTGTGTTTCCGACTCAAGATCTCAAAAGATAACGTGGACAAAACTGAGGTTTGCAAAGGGAAGGTGTTTCTAAGGTGGGAATAGATTACCTGGTAAGTCTCACTACTCACTATCCCAATCCAAAGTTCCTTTTACCGGGTAAGTCTCAAGGTTTAAGGAAAGGAACTATAATCTCAAACCAACACACCACCCAAGGGAATATAACCAACCTTTACCGGGTAAGTCTTAAGCTAACTCACAAAGATGGGATGAAGGCACACTCAAGCCCCAATAAAGGATAAACCTTTATTACCTACACTCATGATTTTGGGTCAACATGCAAATGAATCACCGGGTAAGTCTCATCCTAGGCTTGCGTTGAACCAGGAAAGGTATAACAAGGATAGGATTTGGCAAAGAGAAACTCTTTACTCAGATAAGCTTAAGGAAAGTTCACCTCGCTCACTTAAATTCCATCCCGGCCAAGATGTTCAATGACTGACCGAGGTATTTTACGGTTAAGGTAAAGGCTCGAGCTTTCAAGGTCTGCTGGGATTATGATCATTCTATCATCGTCTTTCCCACAACTTTGAGCCAATCACCCTAGAATTGCATAAAGAACTTTGCCAACAATCATCATGATAACAATAATCAAATATATGAGAAAGGAACCAATATTCAAACAAGAAAACCTCAAACAAGAAAACGTCTAAACCAATCCCAAAATATAGACAAAACAACAATATAATACTAGCATACCGTATGCATATGTGTATATATATATAATAATATCTAAGTCCTATGTTAACATTACTATAACATATCAAATCCAAGAAAGCAACTTATAATAATACTTAGTCTAGAATGCATAATCACAATCCACATATATAACTCGAAATCCAATTGTCTTGAATATTTCGAGTTATATATGTGGATTGTGATTATGTGGATTGTGATTATGCATTCTAGACTAAGTATTATTATAAGTTGCTTTCTTGGATTTGATATGTTATAGTAATGTTAACATAGGACTAAGTATTATTATAAGTTGCTTTCTTGGATTTGATATGTTATAGTAATGTTAACATACGGTATGCATATGTTAACATTACTTTAACCAATCTAATGGCGGGTTGAAACCCCTTCTCCAAACTTCTCAAAATTGGAACAATAAATCCAAGATGATGATAGACTAAGTATTATTATAAGTTGCTTTCTTGGATTTGATATGTTATAGTAATGTGAACATAGGACTAAGTATTATTATAAGTTTCTTTCTTGGATTTGATATGTTATAGTAATGTTAACATAGGACTAAGTATTATTATAAGTTGCTTTCTTGGATTTGATATGTTATAGTAATGTTAACATACGGTATGCATATGTTAACATTACTTTAACCGATCTAATGGCGGGTTGAAACCCCTTCTCCAAACTTCTCAAAATTGGAACAATAAATCTTGAATATTGTAGGGATAATTATTCCACAATTGTCTCGGAAAACGTGTATTCCTAAGCCGTCTTTCTTAGCCGTTAAGAAACAAAATAGCAATTCTTTTGGCCGTTTTGCCTTTCCATTTTATTTCATATCTAGGACATGTCCGATGTCCTGATCATTTCTCTCAACTACAATTTTATTAATTACAGCTCCCAAATGCTCCAAATAATACTGGAGGGTAAAAAGATTTAAAGAAGATAAAACGACATGAGTATAAGGACAACATAATATATGCGGGTCAAGAAATTTGATTTTTGACAAAATCATATGCATTTGATATTTCTTATATCAATAGTACCGGTAGATGTTTATTAAATATCATACCATCGGACGGATAACACTATGATGAACAAAGTGTAAACCAAGCGAATAGCGTAACCAGTGAAAAGTAAATTCATGTATCAAAAGGTGGGTCTTGCTAAATTTTAAAAAAGTGTTGAAATGAGGATGCCTTTATTCTATAAATGAGGTTCAAATACGGCACAAGTAGTAATGATTAGCTGATAGTTAGAAACCGATTCAGAGAAGGAAAATGTTATAAGATGTGTCACCTAGTAAAAATTTTCACAAGACAAGCATGAGAGACCATCATTAGGATGGTAGTATTGTCTCGATGTAGACGTTTTACCGCACCTCGAGAATTGAGAATTTAATAGAAAACTCCATGTCAAGATGGTAAATATGTAACACCCCAAATCCACGGGACTTGGAGTCTCACATTTGGCAAGAATCTCACAATGGATCATGACCCTAGCCTAATAACAAGTTCACTGGATCTTACAACAAGGCACATGTAGATTGAAACCAAATACATAAAAGCTGTATATGATACATCAAAAGAGTTTACAAACTCCGGGCCGAGTACAAAACATCAAACTACAACATCTGATACAAAAGATCCCATATCCCGCACATCCTAATGTACAGAAGTCCTCGGCTGGCCACACCATTTATCTCACCCTGCAGTCTTCCTAACTTGCAGATCAACTACAACACGGTATGAAACCGTTAGCTACAACAATGAAAAGCATGAAGGTAATAACACAACCACACATCGACATCTCATACATGCAATGCCACTCACATTCATTTATTATCTTTCATTAGGTTATTCCATTACTAATTCAACTTATTTTGTAGCACGAGGAACCTAAAGAACCTCATCCCTTTCCCCGTTAACACAGGGGTTTGCATTGGGGGTGATCGTCACTCGTCCCCCCTGTGTTACTGGCTTCCAGGCACCTCCTCCAAACCAGCAGGCGGAGACCGGTGGTTACCACACATTATAATACACTTGGGCCAAATAAATGTAATAAATGGTCATCCTCGTCCGGTTTAGGTTATAAATGCACAATCATATGAACACACACAACCATCACAATCATACAATCCACAACTGCACGCTAAGTAAGTCCTATGGACTTACTTGATATACTCGTAACCTGTACCACGTCACAACTTCCCCTTGGGGAAGTAATCAACGCTTGCAATTGCAACGCACAAACAATCATATACTGCAAAGGTTAGGAGACTCGTCTCACTAACCACAACCAACCTATATCTCAAATCTAAACCTCATATCCTCAACACATTCATAAATGCATAAGACATATCCTCAACATAACACTCATGATCCTCAACTCATTCTGACACCTAGCATGCATATAATTAGTATTCCTCAATCTCAAATTTAATCCTAATTTAATTAATTAACCTTTAATTAATTAATTAAATTTCACCAAAATAACGTTTTGCCGCAGGCCATTTCTAAACCCACCTGTGATTAGATTTCATCAAACAAACAACTCATAACACCAGAATAATATAATGATCATAATGGAATTTCTAATTTATCATTTTGAAAAGCCTAAGGTCAATTTAGGACAAATCGCAGTATGGAAAACGAATAAATTCATAACTTATTCGTTAATAACCCGATTGACGATCTGAAAGAAGATTCGGAATCACAACGACGCAGGCTATGCATGTACAACATCAAAATCACCGGAATCTAAGCGACGGAACTGTCCTGGTGATATATATGCTTGACCAGGTCTTCATCTTCTCAGAAATGCAAAAACTTGGTACCGATATGAAGAGAATGAAGAGAGGAATCGAGAAACTCAAACGGAATTGACATCGGATTAGAAACGGAGAGTGGATCTGAGTTTGAAGTTTGAGAGAAATCAGAGCTTTTACGAGGAAACGTGAAAGGAAGTGAATTAATAAACGATTTTCCGCTATTTATAGTGAAGTCGATAATTATCAAATAGCGAAGTCGATAATTATCCTTTAACCGATCCAATGGCGGGTTGAACCCCCTTCTCCACACTTCTCGAAATTGGAACAATAAATCTTGAATATTGTAGGGATAATTATTCCACAATTGCCTCGGAAAACGTGGATTCCTAAGCCGTCTTTCTTAGCTGTTAAGAAACGAAATAGCGACTCTTTTGGCCGTTTTGTCTTTCCAAGTTCTTTCATATCTAGGACATGTCTGATGTCCTGATCATTTCTCTCAACTGCATTTTTTTTAATTGGAGCTCCCAAATGCTCCAAATAATACCGGAGGGTAAAAATAATTACCCGGGGGAAAAGTGAAAATTTTACCATAACCGTACAACATAACATAATCAAACAATACAAAGAAAACCTAAAATTGTCCCCATTCTATAATGTACGGAGACCCCTCAGCTGTCCACTCCTCCACCTCACTCGGCGGCATTCGTAACCTGTAACGCATCTACATAAACGGTTTAAAACCGTTAACTCAAATTTTAGGCATTATAAAGATAATATGGCACAAACACACACATAAGAACACATAACACACAACATGATCATATACATACGCATTCGGTTCTTATTCTCTTTTTAGGTTATTCCATTTCTAAATCCATTCGTTTCAAGTGTGACACGAGAGTCATATAAGTCTCGCATCTGTCCCCGTTTAACCAACAGGAGTGTGGCGAAGCTCAACCCGTATACCATGTGGAGTGGCGAAGAAGCCCGCCCGTATACCATGTATGGCCTGGTCGCAGAGAATTTCCCAGTCTCCCTCGGGAGCTTGGCACTGATGTCACCGCCCGATAATAATAGTAACAATGGGCCAAATAATATATATAGTCAAGTAATCCTAATCCGGTTTCATGATCAAAAGCACTAAAACACACATCACCATAATGTATCCAAATAAGGCATAAAAGTGGCTATGTAAGTCCGAGGACTTACATCGTCTCAAAGCTAAACGAAACCGATATCACTCTCCAAAGGAATATAAACAAAGTCTGTTCAAGACAAGGCACGATAATCAACAACTACTCACAAGCTAGAAGTCCTCTGTAACACCCCAATTCCACGGGACAAGGAGTGTCACGTTGGGCTAGGATCTCACAATGGATCCTGATCCTAGCCTGACGACAAGTTCACTGGATCTTACAACAAGGCACTTGTAGATTAAAACCAAATACATAAAAGCTGTATATGATACATCAAAAGAGTTTACAAACTCAGAGCCGAGTACAAAACATCAAACAACAACATCTGATACAAAAGATCCCATATCCCGCGCATCCTAATGTACAAAAGTCCTCAGCTGGCCACACCATCTGTCTCACCCTGCAGTCTTCATAACCTGCAGATCATCTACAACACAGTATGAAACCGTTAGCTACAGCAATGAAAAGCATGAAGGTATAGCACAACCACACATAAACATCTCAAACATGCAATGCTACACACATTCATTTATTATCTTTAATTACGTTATTTCATTACTAATTCAACTTCTTTTGTAAAACGAGGAACCTAAAGAACCTCGTCCCTTTCCCCGTTAACACAGGGGTTTGCATTTGGGGTGATCGTCACTCGTCCCCCCTGTGTTACTGGCTTCCACGCACCTCCTCCTAACCAGCAGGCGGAGACCGGTGGTTACCGCCCGTTATAATACACTTGATGTACTCGTAACCTATACCACGTCACAGCTTCCCCTTGGGGAAGTAATCAACGCCTGCAATAGCAAGGCACACACAATCACATACTGCAAAGGTTAGGATACTCGTCTCACTAACCACAACCAACCTATATCTCAAATCTAAACCTCAGATCCTCAACACATTCATAAATGCCTAAGGCATATCCTCAACATAACATCTCATCATACTCGTACACATACTAAACCTTAAAGCCATAACCGATATCCATAACATCATCATGATCCTCAACTCATTCTAACACCTAGCATGCATCTAATCAGTATTCCTCAATCTCAAATTTAATCCTAATTTAATTAATTAACCTTTAATTACTTAATTATATTTCACCAGAATAACGTTTTGCCCGCAAGCCATTTCTAAACCCACCTGTCATTAGATTTTATCAAACAAACAACCCATAAACACCAGAATAATATAATGGTCATAATGGAATTTCTAGTTTACCATTTTGAAAAGCCTAAAGTCAATTTAGGTCAAAGCGCTGTACGGAAAACGAATAACTTCATAACTTATTCGTTACTAACCCGATTGATGATCTGAAAGAAGATTCGGAATCACAACGATGCAGGCTACGCATGTACAACATCAAATTCACCGGAATCTGAGCGACGGAACTGTCTTGGTGATATATATGCTCGACCAGGTCTTCATCTGCTCGGAAATGCAGAAACTTTGTACCGATATGAAGAGAATGAAGAGAGGAATCCAGAAACTCAAACGGAATTGAAATCGGATTAGAAACGGAGAGTAGATATGATTTTGATGTTTGAGAGAAGTTAGAGCTTTTACGAGGAAACGTGAAAGGAAATGAATTAATAAACAATTTTCCGCTATTTATAGTGAAGTCGATAATTATCCTTTAGCGAAGTCGATAATTATCCTTTAACCGATCTAATGGCGGGTTGAAACCCCTTCTCCAAACTTCTCAAAATTGGAACAATAAATCTTGAATATTGTAGGGATAATTATTCCACAATTGTCTCGGAAAACGTGTATTCCTAAGCCGTCTTTCTTAGCCGTTAAGAAACGAAATAGCGATTCTTTTGGCCGTTTTTCCTTTCCATTTTATTTCATATCTAGGACATGTTCGATGTCCTGATCATTGCTCTCAACTACATTTTTATTAATTACAGCTCCCAAATGCTCCAAATAATACTGAAGGGTAAAAAGATTTAAAGAAGGTAAAATGACATGAGTATAAGGACAACATAATATATGCGGGTCAAGAAATTTGATTTTTGACAAAATCATATGCATTTGATATTTCTTATATCAATAGTACCGGTAGATGTTTATTAAATATCATACCATCGGACGGATAACACTATGATGAACAAAGTGTAAACCAAGCGAATAGCGTAACCATTGAAAAGTAAATTCATGTATCAAAAGGTGGGTCTTGCTAAATTTAAAAAAAGTGTTGAAATGAGGATGCCTTTATTCAATAAATGAGGTTCAAATACGGCAGAAGTAGTAATGATCAGCTGATAGTTAGAAACCGATTCGGAGAAGGAAAATGTTATAAGATGTGTCACCTAGTATAAATTTTCACAAGACAAGCATGAGAGACCATCATTAGGATGGTAGTATTGTCTCGATGTAGACGTTTTACCGCACCTCGAGAATTGAGAGTTTAATAGAAAACTCCATGTCAAGATGGTGAATATGTAACACCCCAAATCCACGGGACATGGAGTCTCACATTGGGCTAGGATCTCACAATGGATCCTGACCCTAGCCTAATAACAAGTTCACTGATCTTACAACAAGGCACAAGTAGATTAAAACCAAATACATAAAAGCTGTATATGATACATCAAAAGAGTTTACAAACTCCGGGCCGAGTACAAAACATCAAACCACAACATCTGATACAAAAGATCTCATATCCCGTACATCCTAATGTACAGAAGTCCTGGGCTGGCCACACCATCTGTCTCTCCCTGCAATCTTCCTAACCTGCAGATCATCTACAACATTGTATGAAACCGTTAGCTACAACAATAAAAAGCATGAAGGTAATAGCACAACCACACATCAACATCTCATACATACAATGGCACTTACATTCATTTATTATCTTTCATTAGGTTATTCCATTACTAATTCAACTGATTTTTTAACACGAGGAACCTAAAGAACCTCGTCCCTTTCCCAGTTAACACAGGGGTTTGCATTGGGGGTGATCGTCACTCGTCCCCCCCTGTGTTACTGGCTTCCAGACACCTCCTCCTAACCAGCAGGCGGAGACCGGTGGTTACCGCACGTTATAATACACTTGGGCCAAATAAATGTAATAAATGGTCATCCTTGTCCGGTTTAGGTTATAAATGCACAATCATATGAACACACACAACCATCACAATCATACAATTCACAACTGCACGCTAAGTAAGTCCTATGGACTTACCTGATATACTCGTAACCTGTACCACGTCACAGCTTCCCCTTGGGGAAGTAATCAACGCCTGCAATTGCAAGACACAAACAATCACATACTGCAAAGTTTAGGAGACTCGTCTCACTAACCACAAGCAACCTATATCTCAAATCTAAACCTCATATCCTCAACACATTCATAAATGCATAAGGCATATCCTCAACATAACACTCATGATCCTCAACTCATTCTGACACCTAGCATGCATCTAATCAGTATTCCTCAATCTCAAATTTAATCCTAATTTAATCAATTAACCTTTATATAATTAATTAAATTTCACCAAAATAACGTTTTGCCGCAGGCCATTTCTAAACCCACCTGTCATCAGATTTCATGAACTAAACAACCCATAAACACCATAATAATATAATGATCATAATGGATTTTCTAATTAATCATTTTGAAAAGCCTAAGGTCAATTTAGGACAAATCGCAGTATGGAAAACGAAAAAATTCATAACTTATTCGTTACTAACCCTATTGACGATCTGAAAGAAGATTCGGAATCACAACGACGCAGTCTACGCATGTACAACATCAAATTCACCGGAATCCGAGCGACGGAACTATCCTGGTGACATATATGCTTGACCAGGTCTTCATTTGCTCTAAAATACAGAAACTTGGTACCAATATGAAGAGAATGAAGAGAGGAATCGAGAAACTCAAATGGAATTGACATCGGATTAGAAATGGAGAGTGGATCTGAGTTTGAAGTTTGTGAGAAATCAGAGCTTTTACGAGGAAACGTGAAAGGAAATGAATTAATAAACGATTTTCCGCTATTTATAGTGAAGTCGATAATTATCCTTTAGTGAAGTCGATAATTATCCTATAAACCGATCCAATGGCGGGTTGAACCCCCTTCTCCACACTTCTCGAAATTGGAACAATAAATCTTGAATATTGTAGGGATAATTATTCCACAATTGCCTCAGAAAACGTGGATTCCTAAGCCGTCTTTCTTAGCCGTTAAGAAACGAAATAGCGACTCTTTTGGCCGTTTTGCCTTTCCAAGTTATTTCATATCTATGACATGTCCGATGTCCTGATCATTTCTCTCAACTGCATTTTTTTTAATTGGAGCTCCCAAATGCTCCAAATAATACCGGAGGGTAAAAATAATTACCCGGGGGAAAAGTGAAAATTTTATCATAACCATACAACATAAAATAATCAAACAATACAGAGAAAACCAAAAATTGCCCCCGTCCTATAATGTACGGAGACCCCTCGGCTGTCCACTCCTCCACCTCACTCGGAAGCATCCCTAACCGGCAAGACATCTATATAAACGGTTTAAAACCGTTAACTCAAATTTTAGGCATTATAAAGATAATATGGCACAAACACACACATAAGAACACATAACACACAACATGATCATATACATACGCATTCGGTTCTTATTCTCTTTTTAGGTTATTCCATTTCTAATTCCATTCGTTTCAAGTGTGACACGAGAGTCATATAAGTCTTTCCTCTGTCCCCGTTTAACCAACAGGAGTGTGGCAAAGCTCAACCCGTATACCATGTGGAGTGGCGAAGAAGCCCGCCCGTATACCATGTATGGCCTGGTCGCAGAGAATTTCCCATTCTCCCTCGGGAACTTGGCACTGATGTCACCGCCCGATAATAATAGTAACAATGGGCCAAATAATATATATAGTCAAGTAATCATAATCCGGTTTCATGATCAAAAGCACTAAAACACTGACCACCATTATGTATCCAAATAAGGCATAAAAGTGGCTAAGTAAGTCCGATGACTTACCTCGTCTCAAAGCTAAACGAAACCGATATCACTCTCCAAAGGAATATAAACAAAGTCTGTTCAAGACAAGGAACGATAATCAACAACTACTCACAAGCTAGAAGTCCTCTGTAACACACCAAATCCACGGGACTTGGAGTGTCACATTGGGCTAGGATCTCACAATGGATCCTGATCCTAGCCTGACGACAAGTTCACTGGATCTTACAACAAGGCACTTGTAGATTAAAACCAAATACATAAAAGTTGTATATGATACATCAAAAGAGTTTACAAACTTAGAGCCGAGTACAAAACATCAAACAACAACATATGATACAAAAGATCCCATATCCCGCGCATCCTATTGTACAGAAGTCCTCGGCTGGCCATACCATTTGTCTCACCCTGCAGTCTTCCTAACGTGCATATCATCTACAACACAGTATGAAACTGTTAGCTACAACAATGAAAAGCATGAAGGTATAGCACACCCGCACATCAACATCTCAAACATGCAATGCTACACACATTCGTTTATTATCTTTAATTACGTTATTTCATTACTAATTCAACTTCTTTTGTAAAACGAGGAACCTAAAGAACCTTGTCCCTTTCCCCGTTAACATAGGGGTTTGCATTCGGGGTGATCGTCACTCGTCCCCCCCTGTGTTACTGGCTTCCAGGCACCTCCTCCTAACCAGCAGGCGGAGACCGGTGGTTACCTCCATTTATAATACACTTGGGCCAAATAAATGTAATAAATGGTCATCCTAGTCCGGTTTAAGTTATAAATGCGCAATCATATGAACACACACAACCATCACAATCATACAATCCACAACTACCCGCTAAGTAAGTCCTATGGACTTACCTGATATACTCATAACCTGTTCCACGTCACAACTTCCCCTTGGGGAAGTAATCAACGCCTGCAATAGCAAAACACACACAATCACATACGCAAAGGTGAGGAGACTCGTCTCAATAACCACAACCAACCTATATCTGAAATCTAAACCTCAGATCCTCAACACATTCATAAATGCCTAAGGCATATCCTCAACATAACATCTCATCATACTCGTACACATACTAAACCTT
Source organism: Fagopyrum esculentum (assembly GCA_033239045.1). Classification (NCBI taxonomy): domain Eukaryota; kingdom Viridiplantae; phylum Streptophyta; class Magnoliopsida; order Caryophyllales; family Polygonaceae; genus Fagopyrum; species Fagopyrum esculentum. Next base: position 84,095,426 of record BSUD01000003.1, on the reverse strand, counting down.
AAAGCCATAACCGATATCCATAACATCATCATGATCCTCAACTCAATTTAACACCTAGCATGCATCTAATCAGTATTCCTCAATCTCAAATTTAATCCTAATTTAATTAATTAACCTTTAATTACTTAATTATATTTCACCAGAATCACGTTTTGCCCGCAAGCCATTTCTAAACCCACCTGTCATCAGATTTTATCAAACAAACAACCCATAAACACCAGAATAATATAATGGTCATAATGGAATTTCTAGTTTACCATTTTGAAAAGCCTAAAGTCAATTTAGGTCAAAGCGCTGTACGGAAAACGAATAACTTCATAACTTATTCGTTACTAACCCGATTGATGATCTGAAAGAAGATTCGGAATCACAACGATGCAGGCTACGCATGTACAACATCAAATGCACCGGAATCTGAGCGACGGAACTGTCTTGGTGACATATATGCTCGACCAGGTCTTCATCTGCTCGGAAATGTAGAAACTTGGTACCGATATGAAGAGAATGAAGAGAGGAATCCAGAAACTCAAACGGAATTGAAATGGGATTAGAAACGGAGAGTAGATCTGAGTTTGATGTTTGAGAGAATTTAGAGCTTTTACGAGGAAACATGAAAGGAAATGAATTAATAAACGATTTTCCTCTATTTATAGTGAAGTCGATAATTATCCTTTAGCGAAGTCGATAATTATCCTTTAACCGATCTAATGGCGGGTTGAACCCCCTTCTCCAAACTTCTCAAAATTTGAACAATAAATCTTGAATATTGTAGGGATAATTATTCCACAATTATCTCGGAAAACGTGTATTCCTAAGCCTTCTTTCTTAGCCGTTAAGAAACGAAGTAACGACTCTCTTTGCCGTTTTGCCTTTCCATGTTATTTCGTATCTAGGACATGTCCGATGTCCTGATCATTTCTCTCAAGTAAATTTTTATTAATTGGAGTTCCCAAATGCTCCAGATAATATTGGAGGGTAAAAAGATTTAAAGAAGGTAAAACGACATGAGTATAAGGACAACTAATATATGCGGGTCAAGAAATTTGATTTTTGACAAAATCATATGCATTTGATATTTCTTATATCAATAGTACCGGTAGATGTTTATTAAATATCATACCATCGGACGGATAACACTATGATGAACAAAGTGTAAACCAAGCGAATAGCGTAACCAGTGAAAAGTAAATTCATGTATCAAAAGGTGGGTCTTGCTAAATATAAATAAAGTATTGAAATGAGGATGCCTTTATTCAATATATGCAAGAGTATAACGTAAATGACGTTCAAATACGGCACAAGTAGTAATGATCAGCTGATAGTTAGAAACCGATTCGGAGAAGGAAAATGTTATAAGATGTGTCACCTAGTAAAAATTTTCACAAGACAAGCATCAGAGACCATCATTAGGATGGTAGTATTATCTCGATGTAGACGTTTTACCGCACCTCGAGAATTGAGAGTTTAATAGAAAACTCCATGTCAAGATGGTAATATGTAACACCCCAAATCCACGGGACTTGGAGTCTCACATCGGGTTAGGATCTCACAATGGATCCTGACCCTAGCCTAATAACAAGTTCACTGGATCTTACAACAAGGCACTTGTAGATTAAAATCAAATACATAAAAGTTGTATATGATACATCAAAAGAGTTTACAAACTCCGAGCCAAGTACAAAACATCAAACCACAACATCTGATACAAAAGATCTCATATCCCGCACATCCTAATGTACAGAAGTCCTCGGCTGGCCACACCATCTGTCTCACCCTGCAGTCTTCCTAACCTGCAGATCATCTACAACACGGTATGAAACCGTTAGCTACAACAATGAAAAGCATGAAGGTAATAGCACAACCACACATCAACATCTCATACATGCAATGCCACTCACATTCATTTATTATCTTTCATTAGGTTATTCCATTACTAATAAAACTTATTTTGTAACACTAGGAACCTAAAGAACTTCGTCCCTTTCCCCGTTAACACAGGGGTTTGCATTGGGGGTGATCGTCACTCGTCCCCCCCTGTGTTATTGGCTTCCAAGCACCTCCTCCTAACCAGCAGGCGGAGACCGGTGGTTACCGCGCATTATAATACACTTGGCCAAATAAATGTAATAAATGGTCATTCTAGTCCGGTTTAGGTTATAAATGCACAATCATATGAACACACACAACCATCACAATCATACAATCCACAACTGCACGCTAAGTAAGTCCTATGGACTTACCTGATATACTCGTAACCTGTACCACGTCACAGCTTCCTCATTGGGGAAGTAATCAACGCCTGAAATTGCAAGGCACAAACAATCACATACTGCAAAGGTTAGGAGACTCGTCTCACTAACCACAACCAACCTATATCCCAAATCTAAACCTCATATCCTCAACACATTCATAAATGCATAAGGCATATCCTCAACATAACACTCATGATCCTCAACTCATTCTGACACCTAGCATGCATATAATCAGTATTCCTCAATCTCAAATTTAATCCTAATTTAATTAATTAATCTTTAATTAATTAATTAAATTTCACCAAAATAACGTTTTGCCGCAGGCCATTTCTAAACCCACCTGTCATCAGATTTCATCCAACAAACAACCCATAAACACCAGAATAATATAATGATCATAATGGAATTTCTAATTAATCATTTTGAAAAGCCTAAGGTCAATTTAGGACAAATTGCAGTATGGAAAACGAATAAATTCACAACGACGCAGGCTACGCATGTACAACATCAAATTAACCGAAATCCCAGCGACGGAACTGTCCTGGTGACATATATGCTTGACCAGGTCTTCATCTGCTCGGAAATGTAGGAACTTGGTACCGATATGAAGAGAATGAAGAGAGGAATCGAGAAACTCAAACGGAATTGACATCGGATTAGAAACGGAGGGTGGATCTAAGTTTGAAGTTTGAGAGAAATCAGAACTTTTACGAGGAAACGTGAAAGGAAATGAATTAATAAACGATTTTTTGATATTTATAGTGAAGACGATAATTATCCTTTAGCGAAGTCGATAATTATCCTTTAACCGATCCAATGGCGGGTTGAGCCCCCTTCTCCAAACTTCTCGAAATTGGAACAATAAATCTTGAATATTGTAGGGATAATTATTCCACAATTGCTTCGGAAAACGTGGATTCTGATAACACGATTTATGACTTAGGTTTATGCACTCATTTAGATAGTTTTTCCGCTCATTCATGCATGGTTTGCACTAGTTCGTAACGATTTGCACTCCATTCATGTATTTTGTCGAGATAGACATCTACACGGACTTTTGCATGCTTTGTAGGTATTTTGGGAGCTTTAGGAGCTTAATCGATACATTTGAGGATCGTTCCTCAAGATGACACCCCTTCGGACTCATTGGGAAGCAAGCTAGGAGCTAAGGGGGACACATGGGGCCTTGTTGGTGCATGCCATGCACCAAATTGACGCTTCATGATCCAAAACAAGCTGAGGCACCAAAACCACGGCCACTAGAGCTTCCACGGGCGTGGAAATGGGCCGTGGTTTTCCCAGACAGCTGTGACAGCTGTCCCACGATCTTCATGGCCGACTCTTGCAATTTGTTGAGGATATAAGGTGGTCCTGCAGGCTGTTAGAGACGGACCCCATCACTCCATTCTCTCCCACACTCTAAACAACACATATTCTCTCATTGGAAGATTGGATTGGAGCTACTCTTGGAGAAGAAGAAAAGCTTCCATTGGAGAAGAAGAAAAGAACACACCATTCTTAGTCTTTGATAGTTTTGAGTAAGTTTTGTGAAGACGTTTTGCAAGGTTTTGTAAGAATCGATCGAACCTTCTTTTGAAGGGTTGTAAGTCTTTCTTAAACTCATATTCAGCTTGGATTTCTTGTTCACTTGGTTCATCTCTTTGTCATTTCACCCTCTTGACATGGATTCCATTATTTTATGCTTGATGATCTTGATTGTGATGATGCATGTTGTTGGCTAAATAGATGCGATTGTAGGGTAAGGAAAAGATGGTTATGGCTTGGACTATGATAGAATATACTTAAATGTATGCTTGGATGACTCGCTTGATTGAACCTAGTCACTGTCGAAAACCACGGTTTGATCTTGCCTTTCCACGGCCGTGGAAAGGGATGAACACCCCGTAACTTTAATTGACTTGCTTGTATTGATAAATCTAAGTGTTAGGTTGTTGATTTGTTGAAATCCTAGTGTTAGTTGAGCTAAATCTATCCTAGGGTGACCTAGTGTTAGCAACTAAGAGTTAGAAGAGACCTACCCGGTGGTTCTTGCTTTTAGATACCGAAGATGATGAACTCTAGGTAGTAGTGAGCCTCATAAGCCGCTATTGGACTGAGTGTGCTAGGATTGATGTTTAGGACTTGCCTTCCCGAAACTTACCCGGTAAGGAGAGGTTAGATCCCTAGATAACCATCCGGGTTGTGTAGAATTCCTATCCTTAGGCTCTTTGAGACTTACCCGGTGATGAGACCTTAGGAACGGACTAGTGGACCATGAGACCTACCCGGTGATTGATCCCAATCTAGAAACGCTCGCTCCAAACATACCATAGTTAATCCAAAGAATGATTAGAAGCTTGAGTCCAATGCCATAACCGGAATTTCCAACCCCTAGAATCCGCTTTTCTCTCTTTGATCTCATATCTCGTGCTTGTCTTGCTTGTTTGTGTTTATTTGCTAGATTGTTAGTTTGTATTGCATTCTTATATCGTTGTGATTCTTGATTGATCACCACACAAAACCAAACCCAAAAATATTGAGATTTTCATTTACTTGTTTCTTTATCTTTTCTTAGCCTAGATCAACACTATCCTTAGTCACTAATCGATTCAATTTCACCTCAGTCTTTGTGTTCGACCTCGGAATACTATCCCTACTACAAAACGTCCCGTACACTGCGGGTTCGCTAGGAGTTAGGAGAAATATAACGAGTTATAAATTTAAGACTTTTGCGTGTTACATTCTTAGCGTAACAAGTTTTTGGCGACGTTGCCAGGGACTAGGTTAAGATTGAGTCATTGTTTTTGATTGTTTGTAGTGTTGGTCTTTCTTGTTGCTTTTGATCTCCTTTGGTTTGTGTCTTTGCTTTTCAGGACATCTCCTACTCTTTAGGTGTATACGAAGATCTCTTGGCAAGGATTTAGCTCCATTCGATCCCGAACCGGAGAAAACCCTTAGATCTAGATCCAAGAGCATTAGAAAGGGAAAAGAGATGGCCGGAAGAGATCTCCAAGCTGAGTTAGATGAAGCTGTAGAGCAAATTAGGCTAAGGGATGAAGCCTTGGAGAATGAAAGGAGACTTGCCAATGAGAGGCAAGAAGCAACTAGGAAGGAGATTGAAGAGATTAGGCAAGCTCTTGTGCAAAGAAAGCTTAATCGTCAACAACCTCCACCTCCACCACAACCGTAGCCGGCGGTTAATATTCGGGTTGTGCCCATTGCTATTGAAGAGCCACAAACGTTAGGGCAACGTATAGATCCGGCACAAAGAGCACACCGTCCGGGTGTGAACTTAGGAGATCCCGCAGCCCATGATTACGAGCTCCGCCCTCAAGTTCTACAAATGATCCGGCATAATCAATTTAGAGGGATGAAAGGAGAGTCTCCTCATCAACACTTGATGAACTATGAGATCTTGATGGAGACTCTAAGGCCGCCTAGATTGGAGAGCAACAACCATAAGCTTAGGGCTTTCTCCTTCTCACTTAAGGATAAAGCCTTGGCTTGGTATCAATCTATTCCACAAGGGCGATTGAGTACTTGGGGGGAGATGACAACCGAATTTTTGACAAAGTTCTTCCCACCTTCCAAGACTACCGAGTTAAGAGGGAAGATCAATGCCTTCGTGATGAAGGATAGAGAAAGCTTATTCAAGTCTTGGGAGAGGTTCAATGACCTTCTCCTAGATTGTCCGCACCATGGTATACCAAAAATAGAGCTTTTGGAGATCTACTTCAAGGGACTTGATGAAGATAGCCAATTCAAGCTTCAATCTCTTTCCGGTGGGACTTTCATGGAAAAGAGTGTGGATGAAGCTTGGGAGTTTGTAGAGAAACATACTTTGGTGATTGAGAAGTACTCCCATAGGAAGAGTGATGGGAGGAAAGCGGGAGCATATGAGGTGAGTGAAGTCACCATGAGTAACTTCAAGCTTGATGCAATCAACAATGAGCTGAAATCTTTGAGGGAGTTGTGTGCTACAACTTTGAAGAATCAAGCAACCCCTCAAGTGCAAGTGCAAGCAAACTTGTCTTCCAAGGAGGAGGATGTGAACTATATGGGAAGGGGAAACTACAACAACTATCAAGGCTCAAGGAACTTCAACAACAACCGACAATTCAACAATTACCGGCCTAACCACAACCATCCCGGGTTTTCCTACTCTAACCCGGATGGTGCCTTGAACCCTCCCGCTTCCACAAGCGCAACTCCACCACCAAAGGCTTCATAAGAACCTCAACCCGGATTTACTCAACCTCCAAAGGATAGAACCGAGATGATGTTTGAGCAATTGCTTGGGAGGTTGAGTGGTCTTGAGAGCACGGTGACTTCCATTTCTAAGGCTCAAAAGGTGTTGGAATCACAAGTGTTCCAAAAGGCGGGTGAAGCTCGTAGAGATCCGGGAAAGCTTCCTGGAAGAACCGAGGACAACCCAAGAGGCCAAGTGTTGGCCGTCACAACAAAAAGTGGGCTGATCATGAAGGATCCCTTACCTAAGGGAAATGACAAAGGGAAGCAAGTAGTGGTAGAGGAAGAGACCTTGCAAGAAGAAGGAGGCAAGAGCAAGGATGATGAGCCAACATATGTGGCGCCACCTTCATACAAGCCACCACTACCATTCCCACAATCACGAGCAAGATCTCGCTTGGACAAACACTTCGGTAAATTCCTTGAACTTATGTCTAAATTGCATATTAACATTCCGTTCATGGATGCTATTCTAGGTATGCCGGCATATGGCAAGTTTTTGAAGGAAATTCTCTCCAACAAGAGGAAGTTGGAGGAGTATGGGGAAGCGAGAATGACAAAGAGGTCCTCGGAATTGATCCAAACCATGAAGGAGGAGATGCCTCCTAAGCTAAGAGATCCGAGATCCTTTTGTGTGCCAATTGGAGTGGGAGAAGTGAAGTATGAAGCCCTATGTGATCTTGAGGCAAGTGTAAGCATCATTCCGCTTGCACTTTGCAACAACGTTGGGCTAGGAGAGCCAAAGCCGGTCAAGATGACCCTCTACATGGTAGACCGTTCAATCACTCACCCCGTTGGAATTTTGGAGGACATACCGGTGCAACTCGGGAAGTTCTATGTGTCAATAGACTTCGTTGTTTTGGACATCCCGACGGACTACCCGGTTCCCATCATCTTAGGGAGACCTTTCCTAGCCACTTCCGGATGTTTCGTGGATTTCAAAAATGGAATTCTCTCCTTCAACATTGGAGAAGAGAATATCAAGTTCAAATTATCCACAATGATGAAGGGGCCAACCCTTGATGAGGATGTGTTCAACATTGTCGAGCAAGAGGAGTCTAGAGAAGTTGTGAGATCGATCTTGATCAAGGACCCCTTGGAGAAAGTTCTTAGCTTAAGTTTCATGGAGGAAGGAGTTGAGGAGGCCTACAATGAAGAAATCAAGGCTTTGGAAGAACTGGAAAAGGAGCGAGACAAGAGCTGAATTTGAAGCACACGAAGGTGTGCTGAATTCATGTTAAAACCACGGCCAGGTAGGGGAAACCACGCCCGTGGTTTGTCCCGTGGAACTCTCTGGAATGCTCCAAAGTGCTAGCTTTGCAAGTTCCACGGCCGTGGTTGTGCCAGAGCCCGTAATTTTGCCCGTGCTTTCTCCAAAAACTGCATTGGTTGTTGATCAAGCTTCAAGGAGCTTTGGGGAGTCTTCCATGGCTTTGGATTCATTTCAACCATCATTATATGGATCGTCTCCAATCGATAAAGGTCCTCCTAAACTTGAACTCAAACCCCTCCCCTCTCATTTGAAGTATGCTTTTCTTGGTGAGAATTCTACATATCCGGTTATTGTGAATGCATGCTTGAATGATGATGAACTTGTTAGATTGTTGCATGAGTTGAGATTACATAGGAAGGCTATTGGCTATACCATTGATGATTTAGTTGGCATTAAACCTTCTTTGTGCATGCATAAGATCTTGATGGAAGATAATCATAAACCTTCAATTGAACCTCAAAGAAGACTAACCCCATCATGAAAGAAGTTGTAAAGAAAGAGATTCTTAAATTGCTAGATGCGGTAATCATTTTCCCGATTTCGGATAGTAAATGGGTTAGTCCCGTGCATGTGGTTCCTAATAAGGGTGGGATGACCGTACTAACCAATGAGAATAATGAACTAATTCCAACTAGAACGGTTACGGGATGGAGGATGTGTATAGACTATAGGAAACTAAATGTGGCCTCTAGGAAACATCACTTCCCTCTTCCCTTTATTGACCAAATGCTAGAGAGATTAGCTCAACATTCCCATTTTTGTTACTTAGATGGCTATAGTGGATTCTTCCAAATCCCTGTCCACCCCGATGACCAAGAGAAGACTACATTCACATGTCCTTAGGGTACATTTGCATATAGGAGAATGCCATTTGGGTTGTGTAATGCACCCGCCACCTTTCAAATGTGTATGATGGCTATCTTTTCTGAGTATATTGAAAACATCATGGAAGTGTTTATGGATGATTTCTCTGTTTATGGATCTTCATTTGATGATTGTTTAGCTAACTTGTCTCTAGTGCTAAAAAGATGTGAGGAGACTAATCTAGTCTTGAATTGGGAGAAATGCCACTTCATGGTAAGTGAAGGTATTGTGTTGGGACACTTGGTGTCCAACCGTGGCATTGAGGTTGATAGAGATAAGATAGAAACCATAGAGAAGTTGCCACCACCTACCTCGGTGAAGGGGGTATGGAGTTTTCTAGGGCATGCCGGTTTTTACCGGAGATTTATTAAATATTTCTCTAAGATTTCTAAGCCTCTTACTAACCTACTAATGAAAGATGTTGAGTTTGTTTTCTCCAAGGATTGCCTTGAGGCTTTTTGTAGGTTGAAGAATTCTTTGATCACCGCTCCCATAATGCAACCTCCGGATTGGAGTTTACCGTTTGAGATCATGTGCGACGCGAGTGATGTAGCCGTTGGGGCTGTTTTGGGACAAAGGAAAGATGGGCTACACATGCCATCTATTATGTTAGCAAGACGCTAGATGAAGCCCAACTCAATTATGCTACCACCGAGAAGGAGTTGCTAGCGGTGTTGTATGCATTTGAGAAGTTCCGCTCATATCTTGTTGGAGCGAAGGTCATAGTGTATATGGATCATGCTGCGATCCGTTATCTCCTTACAAAGAAAGATGCCAAGCCCCGTTTGATCCGGTGGATCCTTCTTCTTCAAGAGTTTGATTTGGAAATCCGGGACAAGAAGGGGTCCAAAAATTCTGTGGCGGACCAACTTAGTAGACTCCCACCATTGGAGCTTGAGAGAGATGACATCCCGATTGATGACTCATTCCGGGATGAGCAATTGCAAATGGTGGAGGAATGCTTGTTTCAAGTGTCTAGAGGAAGTGAACCATGATATGCCGACATTGTGAACTATCTTGTGTGCGAGGAAGTGCCTCCCGGTTTGTCATATGCCCAGCGGAAAAAGTTCTTCAAGGATGTGAGGCATTACTATTGAAGTGAACCGGTTTTGTTCAAAAGAGGGCCGGATGGAGTTTTTAGAAGATGCATACCAGAGGATGAGGTGGAGACTGTGATCCGCCATTGTCATTCCTTGCCATGTGGAGGCCATGCTAGCTCACACAAGACATGTGCAAAGGTGTTGCAATCAGGTTTCTTTTGGCCAAGTTTGTTCAAGGATGTGCAGAATTTTGTGGTAGCTTGTGATGTTTGCCAAAGGACGGGCAACATCTTAAGGAGGAATGAGATGCCCTTGAACAACATACAAGAAGTTGAGATATTCGATGTGTGGGGCGTGGACTTCATGGGGCCATTCCCCTCTTCATGTGGAAACCTCTACATCCTCTTGACGGTGGACTATGTGTCGAGATGGGTTGAGGCAATCGCCTCTCCTACAAATGATGCCAAAGTTGTAGTGTGGTTCTTCAACCGAGTGATCTTCCCTAGGTTTGGAACACCAAGGGTGATCATAAGTGATGTAGGGAAGCGCTTCACTAATAGGAACTTCGGGACACTTTTGGCTAAGTATGGGGTAACTCATAAGGTGGCAACACCTTACCATCCCGAAACTAGTGGCCAAGTGGAGATCTCTAACCGGGAGATAAAGGGAATTCTTGAGAAGACGGTTTCTAGGACGAGAAAGGATTGGGCTATGAAGCTCGATGATGCTTTGTGGGCTTATATAACCGCTTTCAAGACACCGATTGGCACCACTCCTTACAAGCTAGTCTATGGCAACTCTTGCCACTTTCCGGTAGAGATGGAGCATAGAGTATATTGGGCTATAAGGTGGTTGAATTTTGACCTCAAGGAGGTCGGTGAGAAGAGGTTGCTTGATATGAACGCTCTTGAGGAGATCCGGTTGGATGCTTATGAAAACGCCCGGATCTACAAAGAAAGGACCAAACATTGGCATGACAAGCGTCTCATCCCGAAGGAGTTGAGTGAAGGCGACCTTGTCCTTCTCTTCAACTCAAGGCTGCGGCTCTTCCCCGGAAAGCTAAAGTCAAGATGGACGGGTCCTTATGTGGTGAAGAAGATCTTTCCCCATGGAGCGGTTGAGATAGGAGGGGAGCATTGTGGAGATTTTAAGGTGAATGGGCATCGGTTGAAGAAGTATATCCCGGGAGCTCCAGTGGATATGATTGCCCCACTTTACCTAGAGTGAGACGCCCCCGAGTTTGGTCAAGCTAATGACCTTAAAGAAGCGCTTGATGAGAGACAACTCATTGGTAGACATCTTCCCCTTTTTCTTTTTTGTTTTTGTTTTGATTTTTCTATTTTTGTGTGTTTGGTGTGCTTTGTGTGTGTGCTAGAGTCTTGGTAGCATGGAAGCCTTGCACGGCATGTGGATGATGATGAGTCCCTCATCAATTGTGGGTGGAGCGGACGCGGGACTTGGACGGCTAGTGGCGCCTAGCGCGGATCCCGATGCCATAACAAACACTTTGAGCTCTCTACCATCGTTGATAGAATTATCCTACATCAATCCATTTGAGTAATCCCAAATACCAAAGCCAGTCATTTTTACATTGTGAGAACCCTCTTTCACTCTTCTTTACTTCATTTACACATTGGGGACAATGTGTTTCTAAGTATGGGGTGGGGTTTGCATGATCTTTTGCATGATTAGCATCTAGGATAGTTTCTTTTAGTCACATGCTTCATTATGTCTTGCATTGTACATACATATTTTGAAAATTCCAAAAAATCAGAATTTTTTTTAAAATTTTAGTGCTTCTAAGCTTGGGAATGACCCTTATGATGAGATTGTTGTGTGGATTGGCTATGGATGACCTTATGTGTTGAATTGATGAATGCATATGTGGACTTGAAATACTTATCTTGAATCCCATGAATGATTTGTGATTATGATGCTTGTCTTGATTTGATTGAGGATTGAAAGTCGAAATTACATGCTAGTTCTTGCACATCATCTAGGAGTGATTAAGGCAATTCATCTTTCTCTACTTCTCATCTTGATCATGTTGTTTGAGCACCTTAATTGATATAAATTTGACCTCTTTTGACCCATCCGGGAATAGGAGCATATTAGTATGTTGAGTGTGTGAAAAGCAAGTGTGGGGTGAAGTTGTTGATGGATGAATGTTATGAATGAAGTGTTGAATTTGTTGTGAAAAGTGTAGAAAAAAATATAGGTTTTGGGACGTTGGTTTAAATGTCGAGTAACTCGGCACCATTCACATAATCGGGTATTTGTGCCTTGTCAAAGTCAAATAAACCGATAGTCCTAACGAGCTTTGGTATGTGTGCCCGGTGTGGATGCACCTCGAAAAATAAAAAAGCCCGAGGACGGCTAATCACCAAGGTTTCGGCTTTTGTACACCAATGCCATTGTCTCAAAAATAAGTGAAAGAAAAAGAAAAGAAAAGAAAGAAAAGATGGAGAAAATATACACTTGTGGCAAGTTGATAAAAAATGTGAAGTTGTGAAGTTAGTTCCATTCCCGGATTAGCATCACATGACCTAGAAAAATTCCCACCTAATCACAACATTTCTTAGCCTCTTATTTCCTAGCCCTTGTGACCTATTTGCATGTGTGTAAGATGTAACGCCCCAAATTTTGGCGAGTTTGCGATTTTTATTTTTTTTTCGGATTTTATCGATATATTTATTGGCTTAAATATTTTTAAAAGGTATTTTTATGACTTAAAATATAGTTCCCAAGTATATTTATATTTTGGATACGTTTACGTATATCCGTATTATTATTTTCGGAAAAGTCGGGAATGGTTTCCGATTCGAAAATCCCGTTCCGAGTGCGTTTGGACCGGACCTCTTTTCTTTAGTTTTTTTTTTCTTTTTCCTTCTTCACTTCCCAACATTTTGAAGAAAGCTCACACTCAACCTCCCCTGATTCGTTCCCTTCCCCTGCCAAGGCTGCCAGCCTTTAATATACACTCCCTACCCTCACACTCAACCTTTTCTCTCTCTCATGGCTGCTTTTCTCTTGGTCCCTCGTTTATCACAAGAACCCGGAGAAGCAACTATCTTCCTCAGCATTTGTCGCCGCCGACCGGGGACTAGGGAGACGCCGCCGTCGATGTCATTCTCCTGCCAGCCTCGTCTCTATCACCTTGGATCCATCGCCGGGACAGCCAGCAGCTCCGCCACATGCCTCGTGAAACCCTTTCCCCAGGCTCGAGCCACCGGAGCCGCCGGCATAGAGGGCTGCAGCCTCCCTCTTTTCTCTCTCCTCCTTCCTTCTTCGCTTTGCTGTGTAGCGCCGCCAGCGTAGCAGCCGTCGCCATCCCCTTCCCCCTATCTTCCCCGCCTACTCGCGCAGTACCTCTTGCTCCAGTGAGCACCGTCGGCGGAGTATGTCGCGGCTACACACAGGGGAGCAGCCACCGTCGCCACCGGAAGAAGGCGCCATCTTCCCCGCCTCTGGCCGCCAACAAGCCGCCGGAGAGGTTCCTCTGCAGTTCATCTCCCAATCACCAGTAAAGGGTTCAAAACCCTAATCCCCATTTTCAAATCGGGCCCCTTCTTTTTGGTATAATTGCAGTTTGGCCCTGTTGATTTAAATAACTACTGATTGTACCCATAGCTTTATAATAACTGCAGTTCTGACCTATATTTCGGGATTGTTGCATTTATGCCCTATGTTGCGTAAATTTCAGAAAATGCCCCTAGGCTTAATTAAGGATGATGACCCGTATTTATGAAATTGTATGATTTATCCCGGGAAAACGTGTTTACGGGTTTTAAACTTGGATTTTTCTTCGAGTTTTATCCTTATATTTATATACTATATATGTTGTCCTTTGTTGGATTAAATCTGGTTGATGGCTCAAAGTTTTAATTGCGGTTTAAAACCAAGTTTGTGAATTTACACTTTTCCCCGAAGGGATTATTTATGAGTTTTAACGATGGCATTTGGAAAACGAGTTTAGCTTTGAGTTATACATTATACATATTTAAAATCGATTTAGCATATAAGCTAAATTCGCTTAGCTTTGTTCTTAGGTCCCGAAAGCGCCCGACAAAGACCAACAAACCCCTTTTCGACATCCGTAGATCGCATTTCACCTTCGACCTCATGTGAGTATCTTCTCTCTTATTCTAGTTATGTATAGTGGTAGAATCATGCTAGGTTGGATCTAGCATAACTTAGAGCAAATGCCACTTAGTGGTTGTGGATTTTAGGTGAGGATGGCCTGAACGTTCTAAAGGGAGTTGAGTTGCGTATGTTATCATGTGAGCTTTGTTGAGGTTGTAAGTATGTGTTTGTTGAGATGGTGGAGTTAGGATGGAAGTATCCTCATGTTGTTATAGTTGAGATCTCGTGAGTTTATGAGGGTTAGAGATGTATCCTAGATTATGAAAGTGTATGACCCAATAAGGTCATATAGGACTAGAAGTCTTAGGAATTCTAGCTTGCGTGAGTGGTTTTTGATTATCGTGCCTTGTCTTGAACAGGCTTTGGATATATTCTTTCGGAGAGTGTTATCGGTTTCGGTTAGCTTTGAGATGAGGTAAGTCCTCGGACTTACATAGCCGCTTCTATGCCTTATTTGGATGTATATGGTGGTGTGTGTTTACCGCTTTTAAGCATGAAAATGGATTAGGATTTACTTGACCTTATTTATTGGCCCATTGTTACTACTATTATTATCGGGCGGTGACATCACCGCTCAGTTTCCCGAGGGAGACTGGGGGGATCTCTGCGACCAGGCCATACACGGTATACGGGCGGGCTTCTTCATCACTCCCTCAGGGTATACGGGTTGGGCGCCGCCACACTCCTGTTGGTTACACGGGGACAGAGGCGAGAGTTATAAGACTCTCGTGTCACACTTGAACGAATGAATTAGATATGGAATAACCTAAAAAGATAATATGTAACGGATGTCTATGTTTATAATCATGTTGTGTGTTTGTGTTCCTATGTGTGTTTGTGCCATATTATTCTTATAATGCCTAGAATGTGAGCTACCGGTTTTATACCGATTGTTGTAGTTGATGTGCAGGATAGGATGTGGCCGAGTGATCCAGAGGAGTGGGCAGCCGGGGTTCCGTACATCTTAGGTTGTTTTGGGTTATGGAGTCATTGTGTTGTTATTGTATATTATGTTGATGTTGTTGTAAGGACGGCTGAAGTCTTTCCTTTCTTTTGTTTTCGGGATTCATAACATTGCATAAAAATGTATTTCAGTTTTGGCCTTTATTTGTGCCTTGTTGCAAGATCCGGTGAAATTGTTGTCAAGCTAAGGGTCGGGACCCATTATGAGGTCTCAACCCGTAGCATCCCGAGTCCCGCGGATTCGGGGTGTTACAAAAGTGGTATCAGAGCCCTAGGTTGACAACAATGGCACTCGCAATCTTCTAAAGGCCGAATAAAAATAAACAGAGCCCTCAAGGGTTCTGAGTTTTAAAGAAATGAATTTTGTTTTCAAATCATGTGCATGAGTCAGTTGGGGTAGAATGTACGGGACCACCACTTCCTCCGAGGACCTCGGCGACGTAGTTATTGATTATTATATTATATGTATATATATGTGTACATATGTAGATATGAATATGTGGACTTAGGATGTTTTTGGACTATAGTTGTATGTTAAATTGTAAGTTGTTTTTGGATTGGTTATGTTTATTGTAGTAGCATGGCATTATATCGTTATATATATAAACATATGGTATACTAATATCATATTAGTGATAGTGGACCTTATAGCTAAGATGATAGAAAGCTATCATTGTCCCCTTGGACGACGCCTTTTGGCTTAGGATAGTATACATACGAATATGAGTATGCTCAAGTTATCAAGTTGAGCATCATGTTTCCACAAGCACCCCGGTAATTTTCCGGACTCTGTTAAGAGGACGTCGAAGAAGAAGACTAGAGATGACGTAACCAAAGGACAAACAAGTAAAAGAAAAATCAAGACAACTTAAGAGGAACAAATATGGAAGCAATAAAAGAGAAGGGAGCAACATTAAAGTGTAGAAGCGGTTCCAAAGAAGCCATGATTGAACGACAACGAGACCAATAGAGACTTTTAAGGGTTTTTGACACGTTCTAGACTTTTAAGGGTTTTCTGGATCTAGGGATAAAATGGTTTTTCTTTCATAAGGGTCGGTTTAGTACGCTTTTCGGATATTTGTGGTAACCTAGAAGTTGAACACTTCTAGACAATGGATAAGTTATATTGATCCAAGTTTCATGTTGTAATCAGGCAAGAGAGGTTACACTCCATTTGATTCGAGTGTTATTGTTGACAGGACTGGACTTGGTACAGGTAAGTCTCCGGACTTCCTTAGCTCGTATTCTTTGTATTAGCGTTGATGTGTGTTGGGTGGTGTGTGTAACTGTTTATGTTATAACAACGGAACCGGAAATAGGATTACCGACCTTTATATTATTTTGGCCCAAGTGTATGATAACGGGCGGTGACATCATCTGCCTAGCTCTTGCGAGAGTCTAGGAGGTTCTCGGCGACGAGCCGTGCTGGTTAGACGGTCGGAGGCATCCGTACCGTTCCATGCCGGAAATAGGGACCGAGGCAGGACCATGGTGGTCTCGTGTCACAAACCTAAGTTGAATTCGAACGGGATACGACTTAATAATAACAAAAATAATAAACCAGATTGGTGTGCTTTTGAGTATGTTGTGTGCTATGTTGATTTACATGTGTTTGTGCCTTTCCCATTAGTTCTAATGCCTCGAATATTAGCTAACGGTTTTATACCGAATGTTGTAGTTTGCCTTGCAAGTTAGGATTGTGGCCGAGAGATCCGGAAGGTTGGGCAGCCGGGGTCCGTTTATGAAGGGTTTATGAATTGGGGTCGAGTTGTGTTTTTGTCTCTTGGTTATTGCGTTTTGTACGCCGCGTGTTTGGCGGTCGGTTTTGAGTTGTATCTCGACTGAAGTTTGTTGTTGCATTCTTTCGGGTTCTTATTTTTTGCATTAAAAACGATTTACGGTTTTGCCTTTATTTGTGCCATGTTGGAAAGGTCCGGTGAAATTGTTGTCAAGCTAAGGGTCGGGACCCATTGTGAGGCCCCAACCCGTAGCGCCCCGAGTCCCGCGGATTCAGGGTGTTACAAAAGTGGTATCAGAGCTAGGTTGACAACAATGGCACTCGCAATCTTCTAAAGGCCGAATAAAAAAAATAAACAGAACCCCACGGTTTCTGAGTTTTCGTTTTCAAAATCACATGCATGAGTCGAGGTAGAATGTACGGACCACCACTCCTTCCGCGGATCTCGGCGACTTAGTTTATTGGATTATGGTTATATATATATGTACTATAACTATGACTTTTGGACTTTTTATGATTATACCTGCTTTTTCTGAAAGTGTTGTGCTTATCATAGTATGAACATAGGACTTATATATGGTTATGCATACATATATATATATATATATATATATATATATATATGGTATGCTAATATCATACTCGGGATGGTAAATCTTGTAGTTAAGATGATAGAAAGCTATCATCGCTCCTTGAATACTGCCTTTTAGTCTTAGAAGAGTGTCCGTACGAGGACAAGTATGCTTAGGATATTGACTTGAGCATCGCGTTTTGGTGAGCACCCTGGTGATTTCTCGGACTTCGGTAAAGAACATCGAAGTAGGAGATTGAAGAGGACATAACCGAAGGACAAATAAATAAAGAGGAACACGAGTCAACTTAAGCAAAAATCGAAATGTAAGCAATACTAGCAAATAAGCCATGATTGAGCAACAATGAAGCAAGCGAGATATAACGAACTTAAGGATCATCCAAGTGCCGCGCCGATAAATTGAAGATGCGAATCAAGGGAAGAAGACTACAGTCTCGCTCGAGGATAAAGTGGTTCCAATTGAGAAGTAAGTTTTCCCTAGACACTCCTGAGCATGGGAGTCAAGACGAAAAGTGTGGACGGACCAATTACGTACGAAGATTTAAAAAAATATGTAAGTTAGGCTTACGGGGGAACCATGATATGTAATGTTGATTTTTGCGGGATCCTAAGCTGGTGACTCCTTTGGATATTCGAGAGATTACGAGAAAAATCACGTGGCGAAAGTTCACATGGTAGAATTTCTTTAGTGGAATCAACCGATTACAATTATGGTAATAAGGCTAAGCAATGCCGAAAGAAGGGACTGCGTAGAGATGATAGTTCCAAAAGATGCGAGACTCAACAAGTGGCTCTTATTTATAGAACGACTTAAGATACCAATCGAGAGCAAAACAAGTGGATATAAGGTGAAGGCTACAAGATGACTCTTGACAACAAGAACGACCCGATGAGAAAGAATTCTAAATCAACTCAATTATGAATGATAGAAATCCGTACATGGAACTTAGCGGTATGAAGACGAGAGATGAAACTCAAGAATGCAAGTAAGAACTATAAAAGCGCAGATTGAAGAGGACATTATCTGAACACAAATCACCTAGGGAAGAGTACAACCACACTTAGCGAATTAAATGACATTACAATCAAGGTGGATGCCTCCATAGACAATTATGGGCATGATAGTCCAAGTAAGATAGGGTGTCGACCAAATTTGAAGAACTAAGGGAGTACAAAACAAAAAATTAAGGTTGGAATGGAAAGTGAAAAGTATATTTCATAAGCACGGAGACAATTTGACTTCTTCGGGGATACGGTAAAAAAAAATAAATTAAAATATAAACTCAAAATCATGATGCAAGTATCAAATAGTTGAATTCTCTAAACGAAGTCAACAGATTTTCATGAAGGTAACATTTCAAAACAACACCAACGAAGGAAGAAGTGTGCGCTAGAATGATCAGGGTGGACTCAGGAGTCCACCATGACCTCAAACTTATCACGAGATTTAAGTTACCAACACCGATGACGCATGCAAGAGAAATCACAAGTGGAGGATAATTATGGTCATACAAATCGTGAAGAAACGCTACAAGTTATCGTGGAAGACTTGAAAGGACTATATGTCAGATGAATGACACGGTTGGACTAGAGGGTGAGAGTTAGCTTCCAAAAGAATTTAAAGTGTGGATTATAGAACCTACTAAAGAAGCATAAATGGATTAACCGTAAGTGATGCTCACAAAGAAAGTCAATGTCAGAAGATGTATGAGGGGACCTTGAGGTAAGTCAACTATAGACTGATCGGCGACAACTGAGAACATGCACATGTTGGTTGAGTATTGTCGAGTTATGTCCAAGTAAAAAGAGGTAAATGTGACTAAGGATTTATAAAGTGACTTTACTAATGCATTGGAGGATTTTCTCATATGGTCAACGACGATCTTCTTAGGTTAACTAACGGTATAAAGAGAATCATGTTAGAAGTTGCTTACAGGCTGGTTAAGAACATGCTCCGGTTTGAATAAGAGAGTATGGATCCGTGTTAGAAGAATTAAGAGAGTAAGAGGATGAGAATGTTTTCCATTCGTTATCTTGTTTCTTAAAGGCAAGTAAGGAAAGTACTTGGTACTCCTCCCGGATATGACTGATGGTGTATTTCGATCAAAAGAGTTTTGGGTCAATCATTTTGGACTCACATAAGATGCCCTTATGATTAATGAGTGACAACAGAATAATAAGAGTAGCGCATCAAAAGCGTGGTAGGCCATAACTCACAGAGATGGAAGCTCAAGGGTATAGAAATGTGATGTGTCGAGTTAAAGACGATGATAGTTGGAGAAATACATTCCGTTTGGAACAAACGTGAGATAGGCTACACGGAGTGACTGAAAACTTTGTATGGAAAGTGTATCATACAGGAAAACATATGCATAAAGGGGTTATAGGAAGAGAGTGGTAATCTAATATGGATCCAAGTGAACCATTACGACCTCGTCACATGTCGACAAACGAGTAGTTTTGAAATTTAATACCTAATGGAGTACTCTAGAGTCTTGTCCTAATGGATTGAGAGAAGAGTTGATGGTGTAAATAATGTATGGTGCAGAGTCCGCACTAGAATGCTCAAAGTGAGTAACTATCACACTGAGTTGAAGGACATATAAGAAAAATAAGCGACGAGAGTGTACTTACAACCTAGTAACCGTGCATAGAGAAAGCATAGTCTCGGAGTAGAGTTTACGTGTAATGTTATATCGGAATGAAGTCGGGTGGCGCTTTGAGTCAAAGTGAATAAATCGGGTTGATAACCGTAGTGGATAAAATAGTGCAATGCAGATGATGTATCAATATTTAATGAGTGGTTATGATTAGTTGACCGTAGTGAGAGCTCACATTGGGCCTAGTACATCATTTTGGATATATTGCTACATTACTTTAATATCTTTCGAGCTAAGTAAGGAGCTGGAGGTTAAGTAATGATAAATTAGAGATCTACAAAACAATATGACGACGCTAAGGGAATGCGGGAGAATGATCATCGGACTTTTACTATTGAGTTATGTCAAGTTTAAGACTTGAGAAGAAGTGGGTGATGAATAATTAATTGATGAACGGTCTGACTGGGTCATATGAAGAAAACGGGATCATGCGAATTATCTTCCAAGGAGCGTATTTAGACACCTAGTAAAGATCCGGATATGTATAAGATCATTGTCCGGATATGATGGTCATGATCTTTCGGGAAGTTGGAAATTAGTACATTCAATAAAAGAATAAGACTTTTATAACTTATAGTCGTTAAGGTTATCAAATGACCTAAATGTGAGTGGTAAGAGACAACCATTGAAGATCTTAAAGCAGATTGGGATGTTGCTTATTGGCTAGCGCTCCTACCCATATTATAGGGTGTCCACTCAGTGTTCCACGTGCCTCAGTCGAGAGAATACATATCGGATCCGAGATATGTCATCGGCTACGAGGATGTGACCGTCAAGCCTAATCATACTTTCGTGGAGTATCTAATAATCATTCTAGAGTGTGGTACCAAACGCATACGGTCTAAGTACATACAAGTTTGATGAATTTCGTGGTTTAGACGAAAATCTAAGGAGGCTACTTGGGAGACGAATGATAGTATTACGAGGATCTATCTTGGGTTTTATGCAGACCTAGTTGCAACTACAAGACCGACGAGTTATTTCTCGGTATTGTTCTTTTGTGATCTTATGTGACTGGTTGCTTGTTTTCCATGCTTGAATGTGATATTATTTTGTTAGATTTTAGATGTGTGGTATGGGAGGATTAATTGTGTAGTGAAGATAACGCCTTCATGGGAAGCGGTCGATATACCTCAGCTTTTAAAACAGAGAAGACCCTGGATCATTTAAGTTTCGGGACGAAACTTGTTTTTAGGGGGGAGATGATGTAATACCCGTATATTTTTGTTTTAAATAGATCTCACGTCAAACCGAATTTCGGCCAGTTTGGACCTTTTTCCGTCGTCTTAACATTTTGTGTTAATGAATATCACATAATGTGTTATCAAATTTGTAATCATCTTTTTATTTTTATTTTTACTTTTATTTATTTCTTAGTACCAACCCTCTACCTCTCATCTCAACCTTCCACCACGCCGGACCACCTGTCCCTCTCATCTCAACCTTCCACCGCGCCGGACCACTTGTCCCTCTCTTCTCAACCTTTCACCGCGCTGGACCTCCTGCACCTTAACTCTTCTCAACCGTCGTCCCTTTCTTGCTCTATTTTTTTCTGAGCCCAACCGCCTCCTACCCTTGCCCTACTCTGCAAGGAGTGTCGCTGCCGATTCCGCCGAACCCCTCTTCATCTTCGCGTTGCAGACTAACAGTCGGGCTCTCCTTCTTCTTCGTTGCAGAATGGCCGCCGTACTACTCAAGAGCTCCAGAGGGAGTCGACGCCGGACATACCCCTCCACCACAGATCAGCCTCCGTACTACATGAGGGTTGCATAGGGAGTCGACGCTGGGGTCTCCCTCGCTGCGGACGACGCTTTTACTTCGCTGCCCTCACCTTGCTGCCTCCTCCGAGCGCTAGCGACCGCCAGCGACCGCCATTGCCGCCACCAGTTCCGTAGTGTAAGCCCTTATGGTCTTTTAAAACCCTAGATTACGATTTGGGGATTTGTTTTGTAACCGAATTGGTTTAAGTCATATATATGTATTTATAGGTAAGTGTTATGTTATCATGGTGGGCTAGAGTTGTTGAATGCTTGTGGTATGAGTTTGAGGTATCTAAGTTGGTGTTGTGTTTTAAGAAACGATCTAGCGTTCATTGGAATGTATTTGTAGGATTTTGTAATTAATTTGGGAGCAATTGTTGTTTTGGTGAATTTTAGAACGGATGAGAGTGTATGTTAAGGAAACGGCGGGTTGTTTATGGATTTAGTCGTTATGTATGTTTGTATGTCAAGAATTGTTGATAAATATGATGAGCTTGTTAGACTTATATATATATATATATATATATATATATATATATATATATATATATATATATATATATATATATATATATATATATATATATATTAGGTAATGATGATGTTTATAATAGAAGTGAATGCATGTAGGTTGTGACACGTTGTGGGATAGGTCTTCGATCGCTTAGTTGAACTTATGATGTTCTAGGGCAGAATGCAAGCTCCGTTGCAGATGAAAGTATTGGGTTTAGAATGTGGCATTTTGGGTTTAGAATGTGGCGTTCTGGGAGATGGCTCTGAGATTCTATGGGATTTAGTGAAACATGTTAGTTAAGTCAAGTATCTCAGTCTTTTCTTATGTAGTGTGAAAGTCGGAAATCTTTCCATCTAGATCTTTCTTTAGAGTTGGACTTTATGTATTGGGGTTTTTGTGAAAGTTCTTGACACGTTCTAGACTTTTAAGGGTTTTCTGGATCTAGGGATAAAATGGATTTTCTTTCATAAGGGTCGGTTTAGTACGCTTTTCGGATATTTGTGGTAACCTAGAAGTTGAACACTTCTAGATAATGGATAAGTTATATTGATCCAAGTTTCATGTTGTAATCAGGCAAGAGAGGTTACACTCCATTTGATTCGAGTGTTATTGTTGACAGGACTGGACTTGGTACAGGTATGTCTCCGGACTTCCTTAGCTCGTATTCTTTGTATTAGCGTTGATGTGTGTTGGGTGGTGTGTGTAACTGTTTATGTTATAACAACGGAACCGGAAATAGGATTACCGACCTTTATATTATTTTGGCCCAAGTGTATGATAACGGGCGGTGACATCATCTGCCTAGCTCTTGCGAGAGTCTAGGAGGTTCTCGGCGACGAGCCGTGCTGGTTAGACGGTCGGAGGCATCCGTACCGTTCCATGCCGGAAATAGGGACCGAGGCGGGACCATGGTGGTCTCGTGTCACAAACCTAAGTTGAATTCGAACGGGATACGAATTAATAATAACAAAAATAATAAACCAGATTGGTGTGCTTTTGAGTATGTTGTGTGCTATGTTGATTTACATGTGTTTGTGCCTTTCCCATTAGTTCTAATGCCTCGAATATTAGCTAACGGTTTTATACCGAATGTTGTAGTTTGCCTTGCAGGTTAGGATTGCGGCCGAGAGATCAGGTAGGTTGGGCAGCCGGGGTCCGTACGTTTATGAAGGGTTTATGAATTGGGGTCGAGTTGTGTTTTTGTCTCTTGGTTATTGCGTTTTGTACACCGCGTGTTTGGCGGTCGGTTTTGAGTTGTATCTCGGCTGTAGTTTGTTGTTGCATTCTTTCGGGTTCTTATCATTTGCATTAAAAACAATTTACGGTTTTGCCTTTATTTGTGCCATGTTGGAATGGTCCGGTGAAATTGTTGTCAAGCTAAGGGTCGGGACCCATTGTGAGGCCCCAACCCGTAGCGCCCCGAGTCCCGCATATTCGGGGTGTTACACTAGTAGTCACCCCGAATGCCTCCTGGAGTTGGGTGTAGTCCAAAGTATACTTCCTCTTGTTGAACTTAATTGAAAGTCCAACACAAATATGGTCCTCCTTTTCCATGGTGAATGTGTCAATGAATATGCGGCTGAGCTCAGGGTATGTAGGGGCATTCATTTCCATAAAATCGCCGAGCCCAGCATTGGTGAGGAATGCCTGCATGCTCTCTAACATGCCCAACTTCTCTGAGGTAGGAACGTGCAAAAATCAATTTGCACACACAACGCGATCTTGCACAATCCTGTAGCGTTCCCTCTCAGCTTCCGACAACTTGTATTTCTTCTATTTTTTCATTTCTTGCAATTGAACAAGGAAAGGTATTAGCAACTTTCAAAAACAGGGAAGAAAGATGAACCCTCTGTTGTGTTTTTCGTAGGGGCGGCTGAAGAGGCTCAGCTGCGGCAGCTTGCAGGCGCAGGGGCGGGAGAAGTGCAAAGGGCGATTCTGGGCAGCTACGAAGGTGGTGGTGTTGGGGGCGTTCCGATGGCTTCTTGCTGGCGGAGATGTCGCCGGAGGTGCTCTTAGTGAAGTGTAGGGAGTGTGTGAGAGGAGAAGGGTTGTGGGGTTGTGTGGAAGGTGGGAGAGGGGATATTGCGGCGCAGGGGTGTCGGAGCTGGTGGTGGTGGCGACGAAGTGGCGCAGAGGCGCCGGAGCACTGGTGTTTGCAGAAAAAAGGGGGGCGCAGAGGCGTTTGTACGATGTGGTGTTTGGAGAGACGAAGGGTAGATAACGAGAGAGGGAGAGATCGGTGGATATGTGTAGGTTATTTTTGGGAAGCGTATTTTTTTTTGTTCCCTTATAAAACCGTAGGGGCGGGGGCTTGTCACCGCAGGGCGGTGACAAGGAAGAGGGGGCACGTAGTATCAACGCTGGGGGCGGCGCTGAGGTTGTGTGTCAAGGGTGGCCGCCGCAGGGGCGTAAGGAAGTTACCGCGGGGGCGGTGACCAAGATGTTGCAGACGCAGGCCCAGCGCTGGGATGGGTGTCACCGCGGGGGCGGTAACACAGGGCCGCAGGGGCGGTTTTCTTGACAAAGACTCCTCTTCTTATTCCTTCCGGTTGCCTCACGAGTAGCGTTTTTGTTTTACGTTGTTGGCTCGACGTAAGGACTATACCCCTCTTATTGGGCGTCCTTGGGGTTTATAACTGTTTGGGAAGGCAATCCACTGGAGGATCGGGCTTCGATCCTTGTTATGGCTTCCGTCATTTGCCCAACCTATTTTTCAAGGTTCTTGATGCTGGATTCTGTTGTTTGGACATGAGTAGCAAAATGTTTAGTCAAAACCTGTAACATATCCTCAGTTGTTTGATACTTACCTTGTCGGGGTTGTTGTTGTTGGTTTTGTTGATCCCTCCACCGAAAGTTCTGTTGGTCACGCTAGTTGGGCATGAAATTCTATGCATAGGGATCGTTCCTAGGCCTTTGCTATTGTGGTTGTCCATAACCCATTGCATTCACCTCAACATTGTCATCCTGGACTTGGGGACACATGTCCGTTGGATGGTATCGGTCAGTAAACACTCCACATGCCTTCAACTGCTGTGGTGTTCCCATAAGTGTTAATCTATTCACAATTTCCTTCAGTTCCGTAAACTCAGTGGAGATCTCACTCTTCCCGGAATTCACAGCATGAACACCTCTCTTGGAAGGAGTTCTTCTAAAGTTCCGGGTCCCTTCAGCTAGTTCCTGTATCTTTTCCAAAGCAAGGTCAGGGGTAGAGTTAAGAATGTTACCTCCACAAGCCGCATCGACGATCCTCTTTTCATTGACTAGCAAGCCATTGTACAAGTACAAGACTAGATCTTGAGTCGAATATCCGTGGAAAGGACAGCTGAATCGGAGGTGTGCGAATCTTTCAAAGTACTCATAGAGAGTTTCGTCCGCCTCTTGCTCGATGTTGCTTATAGCTTTCTTCAAGCTATTTGCCTTCTTGGCTGGGAAGTATTTCTCCAAAAACTCCTTGTGGAGGTTCTCCCAAGTGTCGATACTCCCGGATGGAAGGTGGTAATACCAATCATCCGCTGCATCTTTGAGTGTGAAGCCGAATGCCCTCATCTTTATTTGCTCTTCGGTAATGTTGGCCGGCTTCATGCTTATACACACGGTATGGAACTTCCCAAGGTGTTTGATGCGGTCTTCACCACTTAGCCCATGGAAAGATGGAAGCAAGTGAATGAGACCCGGTTTGAGCTCAAAGTTGATTCATTCCCCTAATGCCGGTATAGGAACCGCAAGAGGGTTTTGAGTCAAAGTGGGCTAAGTGAGTTGACGAAGAGTACGATCAGCCATTTCTTGTTGGAGTTATTGTTGTCTACGTTGCCGGATGTGCGTTCTCTCAATTTCTGGATCAAAGGAAGCAAAACCGGAGTTAG
Source organism: Fagopyrum esculentum (assembly GCA_033239045.1). Taxonomy (NCBI): domain Eukaryota; kingdom Viridiplantae; phylum Streptophyta; class Magnoliopsida; order Caryophyllales; family Polygonaceae; genus Fagopyrum; species Fagopyrum esculentum. The sequence goes on along the minus strand of BSUD01000003.1, from coordinate 84,069,516 downwards.
TAGCACGGGTTTGAACCATAAAAATGCTTCAAACCAATAATCAATAACAATTAAATAAAAATAACCAAACTTCCCGGCAACGGCGCCAAAATTTTACAAGACCTTTATCTATTGTCGTTTTTATCTTATCAAAATATAATCCCGACTTAGCACTAAAATGAGTATAGTGGTTAAGTAAGGGTCTAACCCAAGAGAGTTTGGTATTTTTATTAAATTCAGTTATTAATTATAGAAACAAGTAACAAGGGGGGGGGGGGGGGGGGTTGGTTGAATTGATGCACACCAAACTTATGAAAACAAGTAACACAACAAGTAAGACAATGATGGGTGAATCTACACTAGGTTGATTCTAAGAATGCGGTTGCTACTTTGGTGAGTTCCTTTTACAAGTTTTCAACTAATCTCCCGCTGGATCATATATATGTGTTGAGCCAACCGACATCAACACAACTTAACAGGTTAGTGTTCCGTAAACCTACAAGAACAATTAACAAGTTAGCTTCAAACAAAGACTAAGGGATAAAAAGAAAAGATTAAAACCGTTAAACTTATCTTTATATTTGTGTTCCTTCCCTTTAAGCCATTACCACCCGCTATTACTTAAAGTTTACTACTAGATTAAAGAGCCGAACCTGGAATCTATTAATCCTAGTTCTTTGCATGCACTTTAGAACCTAAGGTGATCAATCTCAAGTGATAGTAAAACATGCAATTAGACAATGAAGATCAAGTAAATTATTACTGAATGAAAATTTATATTAGAAAGAACTTACAACCAAAGTAACAATGCAGCTTCAAACCAACCCAATGTAGCAAGGGAGTTAGCAACACTCATTACAAAGGTAGCAAGATAATTTTATTGGAAAAAGTGGATTCTAAAACTGGATGATAAGTGGATGATTCTAACAATCAGCCAAGGACTATTTATACTACAAATGACACAAAATAGGAGTAAATGGCCGGCCCAAAACAGCCACCTTTAATGCCCTAAAGGTGGTGTAAACAGTCAAAGTAAAGCTTTTGTCGTTGAACCATAGGGGAGGCCTTCAGATCCGCAGGGGCGGTGCAGGCGAAAATGCTTGATCTTCTTCATGGCCGCACGGGCGGCCAGGCAATTCCGCAGGGGCGGATCTTTAATGCTCTTCAAACGTTTGACTCTTCATCTTCCTGTCGTTTCTAATGCCGAGCCACCGGGGCGTCCTAGTGTCAACGCGGGGGCAGTGACACTGACTCTTCATCTTCCAGCTCCCAGGTTGAGGCGCAGGCAGAGGCGCGGGGGCGCTGGTCTTCTCTTCTTCGGGGCAGGTCACCGCAGGGGCGCCAAGGGTTGACGTAGGTGTGGTGACAGTCTTTCTGGTTGGCATTGGCCAAGGCGCAGAGAGCGCTCTGGAGTGTGGTGCTTTGTTGTAAGATCCAGTGAACTTGTTGTCATGATAGGGTCAGGATCCATTGTGAGATCCTATCCCAATGTGGCACTCCAAGTCCCGTGGATTTGGGGTGCCACACACTCTTTTATATGTGATGACTGTGTAGCTAGGTTGTCCTTAGTTACGGTAGAGGGGAGACCCTTCATTGCGGGGTTACCCGATTGGGGTAGGGTTAGTGGTACTCGATAGGCAAGCGGTTGTTCCATACGTTTGGGAAACCGAGATTGGTTAGCCGACTTCTATGTCATGCACTTAGTGCATGAAGCGGTCATCCTTGGCATGGACTGGATGGACCGCCATCGAGCCATTTTGGACATCAGCTGGAGGACCGAGACAGTTACCACGGAGACGGGACATGAGGTGATGTTCCGAGGTTGGGACCTCGGGAAGACCGGTACAATCATTAGTGCGGTCCGAGCCGCGAGACTTATCGGGCAGGGATGTGAGGGCTTCTGGTGCTACGCCATGTAGGAGGAGACGGGACCATCGCTAGTGGATATTCCTGTGGCGTTTGAGTTTGAGGACGTCTTTGGGGAGCCACCCGGAATACCACTTTAAAGGAGCGTTGATTGAGGCCACCGCTGGTGCGGCTAGAGCCACCGCAGCGACGGCCACTAGAGGGGCAAGGGCGGCGCCAGGGATCCGTAAGGACGGCGACAGGGTTCAGCCGGGGGCCCCAGCTTGCTTCCGCAGCTGCGTTTTCTTCACGAGTAGGTTCCTTCCTCCTTTCCTCCTCATTCCTTCTTTAGACCTTATGTTGTTTCTTAGCTAGAAGCATGATTAGGTTGGACCTTGGACTTATGAGAATGCCATTTAGTGGCTTGAACCTTGGTGCCCTTGAATATTTAGTGATCTTGTGTGTGTGAAGGCCTTGTGGTCTCTCTTTCATCTTACCCTCTTAGTCCAGCTTGGTTGTGCACTTAATCTCTCTTGGGTTGTGGGTTGTGGGTTGTTGTTCCCTCCTACCCTTGGTTATCTTGTCCTTGACCTCCTAAAGGTTCAAGAGAGTCTTCCTAGCTTCTAGTTATTGAACCCCTTTTTGGGTTTTAGCTTTGGAGAGACTTGGAGTGTATTGTGAATTGTTATTGACATGTATATCTTGTTGGTCAGGCTTTGGTTTTCCTTTCCGGAAAGAATGATTGTTGGTTTGATTAGCATGAGACGAGGTAAGTCCTCGGACTTACTTAGCCACTTTTATGCCTTATTTGGAGGTATATGGTGGTGTGTGTTTACCGCTTTTAAGCATAAAAATGGATTAGGATTTATTTGACCTTATTTATTGGCCCATCGTTACTACTATTATTATTATCGGGCAGTGACATCACCACTCAGTTTCCCGAGGGAGATTGGGGTATCTCTTCGACTAGGCCATACACGGTATACGAGCGGGCTTCTTCATCACTTCATCAGGGTATACGGGTTGGGCGCCGCCACACTCTTGTTGGTTACACGGGGACACAGGCGAGAGTTATAAGACTCTCGTGTCACACTTGAAACTAATAAATTAGATATCGAACAACCTAAAAAGATATTATGTAATGAATGTTCATGTTGTGTGCTTTGTGTTCGCATGTGTGTGTTTGTGCAGTGTTATTCTTATAATGCATAGATTGTGAGCTAACGGTTTAAAACCGTTTTGTGTAGATGCCTTGCAGGTTAGGGATGCCGCCGAGTGAGGTGGAGGAGTGGACAACCGAGTGGTCTCCATACATTATAGGACGGGGACATTTTTGGAGGTTTCTTTGTTTTGTCGGATTATGTCTCGTGTACGTTTGGATTCTATTACGTTTATGTCGTTTTGTAGACTCGGCTAAGTTTCCAACTAGTATCCCTTCCATTCTTTTCTTGCATACATTATAAACTACTTTTGAGTTTTATGCCTTTAATTTGTGCCTTGTTGGAAAGGTCCGGTGAAATTGTTGTCACACTAAGGGTAGGGACCCATTGTGTGGTCTCGCCCATAGCATTCCGATATCCAGCGGATTCAGGGTGTTACAAGATCAAACAACATATTCAATTTCTTCACAATTCATAAGTCAATTCAAGCACATAAACGTCATCAAAAAAAAATCCACAAGTAGATTCATCATAGAACTCATCTCCAATCCTAGAAGCACAGTAATTTTCAAACATTTTCAAAATTTTTGTTGGTTTTTCAAAGCTTTTTAGTGCAATGCAATAAAGAAACGTGTGACAATAAAAGAAAAATGCAAGTGTTCATGGAATAAAGAGAAGCAAGTGTATCGAGTTATTACATCAAACGAGAGTAACACCCCATCCCATACTTAACATACACATTGTCCTCAATGTAAGAAAAATAAAGAAAAGAAAAGAACTAAAAAAACTCACTAAGGTGGGGTCGAGTGGACGCACAAACTATTGGCGGTAGACATCACGGAGCATCCTAGCATATTCCTTGCGTTCTTCCTCATGTTCGTTGAAGCGAGTGTCTAGGTTGTCCATCCTTCTAGTAAGATCGGTCGCCCACCCTGGTTGCTGGTTCATCCAAGCAAGACGTTGCTGCATCCACTCTGGCGGCTGCTGTGTCCAACCTGGAAGACCACCCATCCAAGTAGAAGGAGCACTCATCTAGTCCGGTGGGCCATCCATCCATGAAGGACGCTCACTTATACTATCACGGCGTGAGGAGGAAGAAGCGGAAGGCCGTTGATGGTATGTGGACCTCTTAGCTGGCTCTTGAAGTCTGTTGGCTGCTCCAGGATTGCTCCAAAGTCCTGCTCACCACCTCGAACATTTGGAAACTCATCTCCTCCCATCTCCTCATCACCATCATCATCATCTGCAGCGGGTAGGGATGGCAATGCATCGGGTGGTGGGTGGATGACCTTGTCCGCCACCCGATCCGCGATAAAATCTCATCCACCCCACCCGACCCGCCACCCGCCAAACCCATCACCCGTATCCGATCCACCCGCATCCAACGAATGAAGCGGGTGGATCGGGTGATATTCGGGTATTCTACACTTTCCTTTAAATCAATATTAAACTCGGATTCAAATGCCGAAAATTAATAATAATAAAAACAAATTCAATCCGAAAAAGTCTTATCCATAAAAAACATGATAAATACAAAGTCAACACAAATCATCCAAGTGAAAATATTATAAGAAGTGTTATAATTTTAAGTTCTTGAAAAATAGAGAAATTTAGCAATACATAACATACAATAAGATCAAAATAGGAAGTGAACAAATGTACAAATTTTGCTAAACAATCAGTAAATCACCAATTTATAAATCTAAAGGGAACTAAATATCACTAAACAAGTAAACAATCAATAAATTTATAACGGGTGAAACGGGTCGGATGAGTGGATGGGTGATGGATCGGGTGATGGGTGGATGAAAGGTCCACCCGAATCCGATCCGATCTATCACCCGCTTCATCCGTCATACGATCTATCACCCGCTTCATCCGTCATCCGCCTTCACCCGCTTCATGTCAGGTTTTCACCCTTTTATTGTGGTCAGACGGGCCACAAGGCTGCTTTTTGTAGACGGCATGGGGCACCGTCACAACAGGGGTCTTCACCTGCTAGCGTGCCAGGTAGAGGATAAAGGCCACCTCAGGTTAAGGATCAGGGTTTTTAGTAAAGGGGATAGAGTCATACACGTACACAGGGGTCGGCTCAGGGTTTGGGCCATGGTAGAAGCCGTGGTGGAGGTACACAGGAGACCCGTGGCACACAGGCGAAGGTGTTTGAGTTGAGGAGCGCTAATGATCCAGCAGCGCCGGCAGCTAGATGTACTATTCAGATACATGGACTTCCGGTCCGAGTTTTATTTGATACGGGTGCCATAGACTCTTTTATATTTGATGACTGTGTAGCTAGGTTGTCCTTAGTTACGGTAGAGGGGAGACCGTTCATTGTGGGGTTACCCGATTGGGGTAGGGTTAGTGGTACTCGATAGGCAAGCGGTTGTTCCATACGTTTGGGAAACCGAGATTGGTTAGCCGACTTCTATGTCATGCACTTAGTGCATGAAGCGGTCATCCTTGGCATGGACTAGATGGACCGCCATCGACCCATTTTGGACATCAGTTGGAGGACCGAGACAGTTACCTCGGAGACCGGACATGAGGTGATGTTCCGTGGTTGGGACCTCGGAAAGACCGGTACAGTCATTAGTGCGGTCCGAGCCGCGAGACTTATCGGGCAGGGATGTGAGGCCTTCTGGTGCTATGCCATGTAGGAGGAGACGGGACCATCGCTAGTGGATATTCCTGTGGCGTTTGAGTTTGAGGACGTCTTTGGGGAGCCACCCGGATTACCACCGCAAAGGAGCGTTGATTGAGGCTACCGCAGGTGCGGCTAGAGCCACCGCAGGGACGGCCACTAGAGGGGCAAGGGCGGCGCCAGGGATCCGCAGGGACGGCGACAGAGTTCAGCCGGGGGCCCCAGCTTGCTTCCACAACTGCGTTTTCTTCACGAGTAGGTTCCTTCCTCCTTTCGTCCTCATTCCTTCCTTAGACCCTATGTTGTTTGTTAGCTAGAAGCATGATTAGGTTGGACCTAGGACTTATGAGAATGCCATTTAGTGCCTTGAACCTAGGTGCCCTTGAATATTTAGTGATCTTGTGTGTGTGAAGGCCTTGTGGTCTCTCTTTCATCTTACCCTCTTAGTCCAGCTTGGTTGTGCACTTAATCTCTCTTGGGTTGTGGGTTGTTGTTCCCTTCTACCCTTGGTTATCTTGTCCTTGACCTCCTAAAGGTTCAAGAGAGTCTTCCTAGCTTCTATTTGTTGAACCCCTTTTTGGATTTTAGCTTTGGAGAGACTTGGAGTGTATTGTGAATTGTTATTGACATGTATATCTTGTTGGTCAGGCTTTGGTTTTCCTTTCCGGAAAGTATGATTGTTGGTTTGATTAGCATGAGACAAGGTAAGTCCTTGAACTTACTTAGCCGCTTTTATGCCTTATTTGGATGTATATGGTGGTGTGTGTTTACCGCTTTTAAGCATGAAAATTGATTAGGATTTATTTGACCTTATTTATTGGCCCATCGTTACTACTATTTTTATTATCGGGCAGTGACATCACCACTCAGTTTCCCGAGGGAGATTGGGGGGATCTCTGCGACTAGGCCATACATGGTATACGAGCGGGCTTCTTCATCACTCCATCAGGGTATACGGGTTGGGCGCCGCCACACTCTTGTTGGTTACACGGGGACATAGGTGAGAGTTATAAGACTCTCGTGTCACACTTGAAACTAATGAATTAGATATCGAACAACCTAAAAAGATATTATGTAATGAATGTTCATGTTGTGTGCTTTGTGTTCGCATGTGTGTGTTTGTTTAATGTTATTCTTATAATGCATAGATTGTGAGCTAACGGTTTAAAACCGTTTTGTGTAGATGCCTTGCAGGTTAGGGATGCTGCCGAGTGAGGTGGAGGAGTGGACAACCGAGTGGTCTCCGTACATTATAGGACGGGGACATTTTTGGGGGTTTCTTTGTTTTGTCGGATTATGTCTCGTGTACGTTTGGATTCCATTACGTTTATGTCGTTTTGTGGGCTCGGCTGAGTTTCCAACTAGTATCCCTTCCATTCTTTTCTTGCATACAATATAAACTACTTTTCAATTTTATGCCTTTAATTTGTTCCTTGTTGGAAAGGTCCGGTGAAATTGTTGTTAGACTAAGGGTAGGGACCCATTGTGTGGTCTCGCCCATAGCATTCCGATATCCAGCGGATTCGGGGTGTTGCAAGATCAAAAAACATATTCAATTTCTTCACAATTCATAAGTCAATTCAAGCACATAAACGTCATCAAAAAAAAATCCACAAGTAGATTCATCATAGAACTCATCTCCAATCCTAGAAGCACAGTAATTTTCAAACATTTTCAGAATTTTTGTGGGTTTTTCAAAGCTTTTTAGTGCAATGCAATAAGAAACGTGTGACAATAAAAGAAAAATGCAAGTGTTCATGCAACAAAGCGAAGCAAGTGTATCGAGTTATTACATCGAACGAGAGTCACACCCCATCCCATACTTAACATACACATTGTCCTCAATGTAAGAAAAATAAAGAAAAGAGAAGAACTAAGAAAACTCACTAAGGCGGTGGAGTAGCTCAAGCGAAACGGTCATATCATCAATCACATAGGAGGCGGTGGTGGTAGGCAAGAGTAGAAGTTGGGGTCGAATGGACGCCCAAACTGCTGGCGGTAGACATCACGGAGCATCCTAGCATTCTCCTTGCGTTCTTCATCATGTTCGTTGAAGCGAGTGTCTAGGTTGTCCATCCTTCTAGTAAGATCGGTTGCCCACCCTGGTTGCTGGTTCATCCAAGCAGGACGCTGCTGCATCCACTCTGGCGGCTGCTATGTCCAACCTGGAAGACCACCCATCCAAGTAGAAGGAGCACTCATCCAGTCCGGTGGGCCATCCATCCATGAAGGACGCTCACTTATACTATCACGGCGTGAGGAGGAAGAAGCGGAAGGCCGTTGATGGTATGTGGACCTCCTAGCTGGCTCCTGAAAGTCTGTTGGCTGCTCCGGGATTGCTGCAAAGTCCTGCTCACCACCTCGAACATTTGGAAACTCGTCTCCTCCCATCTCCTCGTCACCATCATCATCAGCTGCAGCGGGTAGGGATGGCAATGCATCGGGTGGTGGGTGGATGACCTTGTCCGCCACCCGATCCGCGATAAAATCTCATCTACCCCACCCGACCCGCCACCCGCCAAACCCTTCAACCGCATCCGATCCACCCGCATCCAACAAATGAAGCGGGTGGATCGGGTGATATTCGGGTATTCTACACTTTCCTTTAAATCAATATTAAACTCGGATTCAAATGCCGAAAATTAATAATAATAAAAATAAATTCAATCCGAAAAAGTCTTATCCATAAAAAACATGATAAATATAAAGTCAACACAAATCATCCAAGTGAAAATATTATAAGAAGTGTTATAGTTTTAAGTTCTTGAAAAATAGAGAAATTTAGCAATACATAACATACAATAAGATCAAAATAGGAAGTGAACAAATGTACAAATTTTGCTAAACAATCAGTAAATCACCAATTTATAAATCTAAAGGGAACGAAATATCACTAAACAAGTAAACAATCAATAAATTTATAACGGGTGAAACGGGTCGGATGGGTGGATGGGTGATGGATCGGGTGATGGGTGGATGAAAGGTCCACCCGAATCCGATCCGATCTATCACCCGCTTCATCCGTCATCCGATCTATCACCCACTTCATCCGTCATTCGCTTTCACCCGCTTCATGTCAGGTTTTCACCCTTTTATTGTGGTCAGACGAGCCACAAGGCTGCTTTTGGCAAACGGGGTGGGGCACCGTCACAACAGGGGTCTTCACCTGCTAGCGTGCCAGGTAGAGGATAAAGGCCACCTCAGGTTAAGGCTGAGGGTTTTTAGTAGAGGGGACAGAGTCAGACGCGTACACAGGGGTCGGCTCAGGGTTTGGGCCGTGGTAGAAGCCGTGGTGGAGGTACACAGGAGACCCGTGGCACACAGGCCAAGGTGTTTGAGTTGAGGAGCGCTATGGATCCAACAGCGCCGGCAGCTACATGTACTATTCAGATACATGGACTTCCGGTCCAAGTTTTATTTGATACGGGTGCCACACACTCTTTTATATTTGATGACTATGTAGCTAGGTTGTCCTTAGTTACGGTAGAGGGGAGATCCTTCATTGTGGGGTTACCCGATTGGGGTAGGGTTAGTGGTACTCGATAGGCAAGCGGTTGTTCCATACGTTTGGGAAACCGAGATTGGTTAGCCGACTTCTATATCATGCACTTAGTGCATGAATCGGTCATCCTTGGCATGGACTAGATGGACCGCCATCGAGCCATTTTGGACATCAGCTGGAGGACCGAGACAGTTACCACGGAGACCGGACATGAGGTGATGTTCCGAGGTTGGGACCTCGGGAAGACCGGTACAGTCATTAGTGCGGTCCGAGCCGCGAGACTTATCGGGCAGGGATGTGAGGCCTTCTGGTGCTATGCCATGTAGGAGGAGACGGGACCATCGCTAGTGGATATTCCTGTGGCGTTTGAGTTTGAGGACGTCTTTGGGAAGCCACCCGGATTACCACCGCAAAGGAGCGTTGATTGAGGCCACCGCAGGTGCGGCCAGAGCCACCGTAGGGACGGCCACTAGAGGGGCAAGGGCGGCGCCAGGGATCCGCAGGGACAACGACAGAGTTCAGCCGGGGGCCCCAGCTTGCTTCTGCAACTGCGTTTTCTTCACGAGTAGGTTTCTTCCTCCATTCGTCCTCATTCCTTCCTTAGACCTTATGTTGTTGCTTAGCTAGAAGCATGATTAGGTTGGACCTACGACTTATGAGAATGCCATTTAGTGCCTTGAACCTAGGTGCCCTTGAATATTTAGTGATCTTGTGTGTGTGAAGGCCTTGTGGTCTCTCTTTCATCTTACCCTCTTAGTCCAGCTTGGTTGTGCACTTAATCTCTCTTGGGTTGTGGGTTGTTGTTCCCTCCTACCCTTGGTTATCTTGTCCTTGACCTCCTAAAGGTTCAAGAGAGTCTTCCTAGCTTCTAGTTGTTGAACCCCTTTTTGGGTTTTAGCTTTGGAGAGACTTGGAGTGTATTGTGAATTGTTGTTGACATGTATATCTTGTTGGTCAGGCTTTGGTTTTCCTTTCCGGAAAGTATGATTGTTGGTTTGATTAGCATGAGACGAGGTAAGTCCTCGGACTTACTTAGCCACTTTTATGCCTTATTTGGATGTATATGGTGGTGTGTGTTTACCTGTTTTAAGCATGAAAATGGATTAGGATTTATTTGACCTTATTTATTGGCCCATCGTTACTACTATTATTATTATCGGGCAGTGACATCACCACGCAGTTTCCCGAGGGAGATTGGGGGGATCTCTGCGACTAGGACATACACGGTATACGAGCGGGCTTCTTCATCACTCCATCAGGGTATACGGGTTGGGCGCCACCACACTCTTGTTGGTTACACGGGGACACAGGCGAGAGTTATAAGACTCTCGTGTCACACTTGAAACTAATGAATTAGATATCGAACAACCTAAAAAGATATTATGTAATGAATGTTCATGTTGTGTGCTTTGTGTTCACATGTGTGTGTTTGTACAATGTTATTCTTATAATGCATAGATTGTGAGCTAACGGTTTAAAACCATTTTGTGTACATGCCTTGCAAGTTAGGGATGCCGCCGAGTGAGGTGGAGGAGTGGACAACCGAGTGGTCTCCGTACATTATAGGACGGGGACATTTTTGGGGGTTTCTTTGTTTTGTCGGATTATGTCTCGTGTACGTTTGGATTCCATTACGTTTATGTCGTTTTGTGGACTCGGCTGAGTTTCCAACTAGTATCCCTTCCATTCTTTTCTTGCATACATTATAAACTACTTTTGAGTTTTATGCCTTTAATTTGGTCCTTGTTGGAAAGGTCCGGTGAAATTGTTGTCAAACTAAGGGTAGGGACCCATTGTGTGGTCTCTCCCATAACATTCCGATATCCAGCGGATTTGGGGTGTTACAAGATCAAACAACATATTCAATTTCTTCACAATTCATAAGTCAATTCTAGCACATAAACGTCATCAAAATAAAAATCCTCAAGTAGATTCATCATAGAACTCATCTCCAATCCTAGAAGCACAATAATTTTCAAACATTTTCAAAATTTTTGTGGGTTTTTCAAAGCTTTTTAGTGCAATGCAATAAAGAAACGTGTGACAATAAAAGAAAAATGCAAGTGTTCATGGAATAAAGCAAAGCAAGTGTATCGAGTTATTACATCAAACGAGAGGCACACCCCATCCCATACTTAACATACACATTGTCCTCAATGTAAGAAAAATAAAGAAAAGAAAATAACTAAGAAAACTCACTAAGGCGGTGGAATAGCTCAAGCGAAGCGGTCATCTCATCAATCACATAGGAGGCGGTGGTGGTAGGCAAGGGTAGAAGTTGGGGTCGAATGGACGCCCAAACTGCTGGCGGTAGACATCACGGTTCATCCTAGCATTCTCCTTGCGTTCTTCATCATGTTCGTTGAAGCGAGTGTCTAGGTTGTCCATCCTTCTAGTAAGATCGGTCGCCCACCCTGGTTGCTGGTTCATCCAAGCAGGACGCTGTTGCATCCACTCTGGCGGCTGCTGTGTCCAACCTGGAAGACCACCCATCCAAGTAGAAGGAGCACTCATCCAGTCCGGTTGGCCATCCATCCATGAAGGACGCTCACTTATACTATCACGGCGTGAGGAGGAAGAAGCGGAAGGCCGTTGATGGTATGTGGACCTCCTAGCTGGCTCCTGAAAGTCTGTTGGCTGCTCCGGGATTGCTCCAAAGTCCTGCTCACCACCTCGAACATTTGGAAACTCGTCTCCTCCCATCTCCTCGTCACCATCATCATCAGCTGCAGTGGGTAGGGATGGCAATGGATCGGGTGGTGGGTGGATGACCTTGTCTGCCACCCGATCCGCGATAAAATCTCATCCATGATAACACGATTTATGATCCAGATTTAGACACTCATTTAGATAGATTTCCTGCTCATTCATGTATGGTTTAGCATTAGTTCAAGACGTTTTGCACCCAATTCAAGTATTTTGTCGAGATAGACGTCTACACGGACTTGTGCGTGTTTTATAGGTATTTCGGGAAATTTAGGAGCTAAAACGATGCGTTGAGGATCATTCATCTAGATGACACATCCTCGGACTCATTAGGACACAAATTAAGGGCCAAGGAGGACTCATGGAACCTTGCCAACACTAGCCATGCACCAAATCACAGCTCAATGATCCAAGGCAAAGTTTCTGCAATGAAACACGGTTCTTTGACAGATCACGGCCGTGGAATCAACCGTGGTTTTTGCCAAATTCTTGTGACAGTTCTGGCACGATTCTCATGGCCAGCTCATGCAAGTTTGTTATAAAAGTGGTCCTTCATGGGTTGTGAGAGGCAGGTGGGAGCATCTTGGAGCAGCTCATCCATTCTCCATTTCTCTAACAAAAATATCCTCTCAAACAAGAAGATTTTCTAGGAAGGAAAGTGTCAAAAAGGAAGAAGAAGGACTCCATTGAAGAGGAGAAGAAACACACACTCCATTGCCACTCTTGCTAGTTTTGTAGTGAAGATTTCCGGATACTATTTCAAAAGTTGTATAAACCCTTTGAACCTTCTTTTGGAAGGGTTGTAAGTTGCTCTAATTCTATTTTCAGCTTGGTTTTCACTTGTTCATATCTTTTCCTTCATTATCTTGCAATGGATGTTATGATTTTATGTTTGTTTGATTCGATTTCTATTATGAATGTTGTAGGCTAAATTGATGTGGTTCTAGGGTAAAGAAAGGATGGTTATGGCTAGGGCTGTGATAGAATGAACTTAGATTTGCCTTGGATGGCTTGTGTGTTTGAACGTATCCTCTGTTAGGAATCACGGCCAGCTCTTGCCAAACCACGGCCGTGGTTTAGGTAGAACAACCCGTGATTTTCCCTGATTCGGTGGATCTAGTCTTAGATTGTTAAAATGTTGAAATCCTAAGTGTTTGTCAAGTTAAATCTATCCTAGGAAGACCTAGTGTTAGCGTCTAAGTGTTAGGAGAGACTTACCCGGTAATCCTTACTCTTAGATTCCAAAGATAACAAACCTTAGGTAGTGGTGAGCCTAATAAGCCGCCATTGGATTAAGTGTGTTGGATGGTAGCCTAAAACTAACCCTTCCGAGACTTACCCAGTGAGGATAGGTTGGATCTTAGGTTAGCAATCCGGTTTGAGTAGAATTCCATCCCTTAGGTTCTTAGAGACTTACCCGGTAATGAGACTTAGGGAATGGACTAGTGGATCATGAGACTTACCCGGTAATTGATCCCAATCTAGAAACACTTAAACCCAACATAGTTAATCCAAGGAATGAATAGATAACTTGAGCTTTTAGCCATAACCGGAACTTCCAATCCTTAGAATCTTTCTTGTCTTGCTTTGATCTATACCTTGTTTAGCTTGTTTCTTTGTTTTAGTTCGTTAGCTTAATCGACTGATTTCTTTTACATAAATTGTGATCTTTGATTCATCACCAAAAAGCAACTAAAAACAATTGAGGTTTTCATTTCTTTGTTCCTTGCTCATTTCTTAACTTAGATCTTCACTAGACTTATTCATAAACCGAATCAATCTCACCTTAGTCTTTGTGTTCGACCTCGGAATACTATCCACACTACGAACGTCCCGTACACTGCGGGTGCGCTAGGAGTTAGGAGAAATATAACGAGTATAAATTTAAGACTTATTGTGCACATATCCTGAGCGTAACAAGTTTTTGGCGCCGTTGCCGGGGACTAGGTCTAGATTGAGTCCATTTTGTGATTGTTTCTAGTGTAGATCTTTCTTGTTGCTTTTGATCTCTTTTTGGTTTGTGTCTTTGCTTTTCAGGACATCTATTACTCTTTAGGTGTATGCGAAGATCTCGTGGAAAGGATTTAGCTCCATTCAATCCCGAACCGTAGAAAACCCTTCGATCTAGATCCAAGAACATCTGAAAAGATAAAGAGATGGCCGGGAGAAACCTCCAAGCTGAATTGGATGAAGCCTTAGAACAAATAAGGCTAAGAGATGAGCTCTTGGAGGAAGAAAGGAGACTTGCCAATGAGAGGCAAGAGGAAACTAGGAGGGAGATTGAGGAGATTAGGCAAGCCCTTGTTCAAGGAGAGATTAACCGCCGACAACCTCCACCTCCACAACCGCAGCCGGCGGCCAATGTTAGGGTTGCTCCCGTTGCTATTGAGGAACAACAAACCCTAGGGAGACGGATGGATCCGGCACAAAGAGCACACCGACCGGGTGTGAATCTAGGAGATCCCGCAACCCACAACTATGAGTTCCGCCCTCAAGTTCTACAAATGATCCGGCATAATCAATTTGGAGGGATGGAAGGAGAGTCCCCTCATCAACACTTGATGAACTATGAGATTTTGATGGAGACTCTTAGACCGCCAAGATTGGAGAGCAACAACCATAAGCTTAGGGCTTTTTCCTTTTCTCTTAAGGATAAAGCCTTGGCTTGGTATCAATCTATTCCACAAGGGCGAGTTGGTACTTGGGAGGAGATGACAACCGAGTTTTTGACCAAGTTCTTTCCACCTTCCAAGAAAACCGAATTAAGAGGGAAGATAAATGCCTTCGTGATGAAGGATAGAGAAAGTTTATTCAAGTCTTGGGAGAGGTTCAAAGATCTTCTCCTTGATTGTCCACACCATGGTATACCGAAAATTGAGTTATTAGAGATCTACTTCAAGGGACTTGATGAAGATAGCCAATTCAAGCTCCAATCTCTTTCCGGTGGGACTTTTATGGAGAAGCATGTGGATGATGCTTGGGAGTTTGTGGAGAAGCAAGCTCTAGTGATTGAGAAGTACTCCCATAGGAAGAGTGAAGGGAGAAAGGCGGGAGCATATGAGGTGAGTGAAGTCACCATGAACAATTTCAAGCTTGACGCCATCAACAATGAGTTGAAGTCCTTGAGGGAGTTGTGTGCTACATCTTTGAAGAACCAAGCAACTCCTCAAGTGCTTCCACAAGCCAACTTGTCTTCCAAGGAGGAGGATGTGAATTATATGGGAAGGGGCAACTTCAACAATTACCAAGGCCCAAAGAGTTTCAACAACAACCGGCTATTCAACAATTACCGGCCCAACCACAACCATCCCGGGTTTTCTTACTCTAACCCGGATGGAGCCTTGAACCCTCCCGCCTCCACATGCTCAACTCCACCACCAAGAGCTTCACAAGAACCTCCACCCGGATTTACTCAACCTCCCAAGGATAGAACCAAAATAATGTTTGAGCAATTGCTAGGAAGGTTGAGTGGTCTTGAGAGCACCGTGACTTCGATCTCTAAGGCTCAAAAGGTCTTGGAAGCACAAGTGTTCCAAAAGGCGGGTGAAACCCATAGAGATCCGGGAAAGCTTCCCGGAAGAACCGAAGACAACCCAAGAGGCCAAGTGTTGGCAATCACAACAAGGAGTGGGCTGAGCATGAAGGATCCTTTGCCCAAGCACCATGCTATGGGGTCGCAAGTAGTGGTAGAAGAGGGAAGAATGCAAGAAGATGGAGGCACGAGCAAGGATGTAGAGCCAACCTATGTGGCACCGCCTCCATACAAGCCACCACTACTGTTCCCACAATCAAGAGCAAGAGCTCGTTTGGACAATCACTTTGGTAAGTTCCTTGAACTAATGTCTAAGTTGCATATTAACATTTCGTTCATGGATGCCATTTTAGGAATGCCGGCATATGGCAAGTTTTTGAAGGAAATACTCTCCAACAAAAGGAAGTTGGAGGAGTATGGGGAGATAAGAATGACCAAGAGATCCTCGGAATTGATTCAAACGATGAAGGAGGAGATGCCTCCCAAGCTTAGAGATCCGGGCTCTTTTTGTGTCCCAATAGGAGTGGGAGATGTGAAGTACGAGGCTCTTTGTGATCTTGGAGCGAGTGTAAGCATCATACCGCTTGCACTTAGCAACAAAGTCGGGCTAGGAGAGCCAAAGCCGGTCAAGATGACCCTCTATATGGCGGACCGTTCTATCACTCATCCGGTTGGGATCTTAGAAGACATTCCGGTGCAACTAGGAGGATTCTATGTGCCAATTGACTTTGTCGTCTTGGATATTCCAGCGGATTATCCGGTTCCCATCATCTTAGGAAGACCTTTCCTAGCCACCTCCGGATGCTTAGTGGATTGCAAGAACGGGACTCTCTCCTTCAACATTGGAGAAGAGAACATCAAGTTCAAGTTGTCCACAATGATGAAAGGACCAACCCTTGATGAGGATATCTTCAACATAGTCGAGCAAGAAGAATCTAGAGAAATTGTGAGCTCGATCTTGATCAAGGATCCCTTGGAGAAGGTTCTTACCTTAAGTATGATGGAGGAAGGTGTTGAGGGTGCTTGCAATGAAGAAATCAAGGCCTTGGAGGCATTGGAAGAGGAGCCAAGAGTTGGATTTGAAGGCCACGAAGAGGTGTTGAAAAGCTGCAGGTTCCACGGTCGAGATTTACACTCCACGGCCGTCAAACTTTCTGGACAACTCCGGGAAGCAAGCTTGGCAAGAACCACGGCCGTGGAAGATGAGCAAACCGTGATTTCAGCCGTGGTTTTCCCTGAATCAACCCTTGATGGTGATCAAGCTTCGAGGAGCCTTGAGGGATCTTCACTTGCTTTGGATTCATCTCATCCAATCTTATTTGGATCCTCTTCAACCAATAAAGGTCCTCCTTCACTTGAACTTAAACCCCTTCCCTCTCATTTGAAGTATGCATTTCTTGGTGATAATTCTACATATCCTGTGATTGTTAATGCATGCTTGAGTGATGATGAACTTGCTAAGTTGTTGCATGAACTAAGATTGCATAGAAAAGCCATTGGCTATACTATTGATGATTTGGTTGGCATTAAGCCTTCTTTGTGCATGCATAAGATAATGATGGAAGATGACCACAAACCCTCTATTGAACATCAAAGGAGATTAAATCCCATAATGAAAGAGGTAGTCAAAAAGGAAATCATTAAGTTGCTAGATGCGGGAATTATCTACCCTATCTCGGATAGTAAGTGGGTTAGTCCCGTTCATGTAGTTCCTAAAAAGGGCGGGATGACTGTAGTAACTAATGAGAACAATGAACTAATCCCGACTAGGACGGTTACGGGGTGGAGGATGTGCATTGATTATAGGATGTTGAACATGGCCTCTAGGAAAGATCACTTCCCTCTCCCCTTCATTGACCAAATGCTAGAAAGGTTAGCTCAACACTCTCATTTTTGCTATCTAGACGGCTATAGTGGATTCTTCCAAATCCCCATCCACCCCGACGACCAAGAGAAAACAACCTTTACATGTCCATGGGGTACTTTTGCATATAGGAGAATGCCATTTGGGTTGTGTAATGCACCCACCACCTTCCAAAGGTGTATGATGGCTATCTTTTCGTAATACATAGAAAACATCATGGAAGTGTTCATGGATGATTTCTCTGTTTATGGTTCTTCCTTTGATAATTGCTTGGCTAACTTGTCATTAGTGTTGTAAAGATGTGAGGAGACAAATCTTGTCTTAAATTGGGAAAAATGCCACTTCATGGTAAGTGAAGGTATTGTGTTAGGACACTTGGTGTCCAACCGTGGCATTGAAGTTGATAGGGCCAAGATTGAGACGATAGAGAAGTTGCCACCACCTACCTCGGTTAAAGGGGTAAGGAGTTTCTTAGGGCATGCCGGTTTCTACCGGAGGTTTATTCAAGATAGCTCTAAAATCTCTAAGCCCCTCACTAACCTACTAATGAAGGATGTTGATTTTGTCTTTTCAAAAGATTGTCTTGAAGCTTTTTGTAGATTGAAGAACGCCTTGATCTCCGCACCTATCATGCAACCTCCGGATTGGAGTCTACCATTTGAGATCATGTGTGATGCGAGCGATGTAGCCGTTGGGCCTGTTTTGGGGCAAAGGAAAGAAGGGCGCACTCATGCTATCTATTACGCTAGCAAGACGCTAGATGATGCCCAACTCAATTATGCTACTACCGAGAAGGAGTTGCTGGCGGTGGTTTATGCATTTGAGAAGTTCCGCTCATACCTTGTTGGAGCGAAGGTCATAGTCTATACGGATCATGCTGCGATCCGTTATCTACTTACAAAGAAGGATGCCAAACCAAGGTTGATTCGGTTGATCCTTCTTCTACAAGAATTTGATTTGGAAATACGAGATAAGAAGGGATCCGAAAACTCCATGGCGGATCACCTTAGTAGATTGCCTCCATTAGAGCTTGGGAAAGATGACATTCCAATTGATGACTCATTCCGAGATGAGCAATTGCAAATGGTGGAGGAATGCTTGTTCCAAGTGTCTAGAGGAAATGAGCCATGGTATGCCGACATCGTGAACTAATTAGTGTGTGAGGAAGTGCCTCCCGGATTGACATATGCACAAAGAAAGAAGTTCTTCAACGATGTGAGGCACTACTATTGGAGTGAGCCACTCTTGTTCAAGAGAGGGCCGGATGGGATGTTTAGGAGATGCATACCGGAAGATGAAGTGGAGAGTGTGATCCGGCATTGTCACTCCTTACCATGTGGAGGCCATGCTAGCTCACACAAGACGTGTGCAAAGGTATTGCAATCCGGTTTTTATTGGCCTAACTTGTTTAGAGATGTGCAGGGTTTTGTAGCGGCATGTGATGCTTGCCAAAGGACGGGCAACATCTCAAGGAGGAATGAGATGCCCTTGAACAACATCCAAGAAGTCGAGATTTTTGATGTGTGGGGTGTGGACTTCATGGGACCATTCCCTTCTTCATGTGGCAATCTCTACATCCTATTGGCGGTGGACTATGTGTCAAGATGGGTGGAGGCGATCGCCTCTCCTACAAATGATGCCAAGGTGGTAGTGCGGTTCTTCAACCGAGTGATCTTCCCTAGGTTTGGAACACCAAGGGTGATCATTAGTGATGGAGGGAAGCACTTCACAAATAGGAACTTTGGAGCACTTTTGGCTAAGTATGGGGTGACTCATAAGGTGGCAACACCTTACCATCCCCAAACTAGTGGCCAAGTGGAGATCTCCAACAGGGAGATAAAGGCCATCCTTGAGAAGACGGTGTCTAGGACTAGAAAGGATTGGGCTATGAAGCTCAATGACGCATTGTGGGCATATAGAACCGCCTTCAAGACACCAATTGGCACCACTCCTTACAAGTTAGTCTATGGCAAGTCTTGCCATCTTCCGGTGGAAATGGAGCATAGAGCTTATTGGGCCATTAAGTGGCTAAATTTTGACCTCAAGGAGGCGGGAGAAAAGAGGTTGCTTGATATAAACGCCCTTGAGGAGATCCGGTTGGAAGCTTATGAGAATGCCCGGATCTACAAAGAGAGAACCAAAAGATGGCATGACAAGAAGATCATCCCCAAGGAGTTGAGTGAAGGAGATCTTGTCCTTCTCTTCAACTCAAGGTTAAGGCTCTTTCCCGGAAAGCTCAAATCAAGATGGACCGGGCCATATGTGCTAAAGAAGATCTTTTCCCATGGAGCTATTGAGATAGGAGGGGAGCATTGTGGAAATTTCAAAGTGAATGGGCATCGCTTGAAGAAGTATATTCCGGGATCCCCGGTAGACATGATTGCCCCGCTTCACCTTGAATAGACGCTCCCTAGTTTTGGTCAAGCTAATGACCTTAAAGAAGCGCTTGGTGGGAGGCAACCCATTGGTAACATTTTTTTCCTTTTTCGTTTTGTTTTCGTTTTTAGATTTTTCTATCTTTGCGTGTGTTTTGTCTACTTGGTGTGTGTGCTAGAGCATTTGTGGTATTGGAAGCCTTGCTTGACATATGAATGATGATGATGAACCCCTCACCAGTTATGGCTGGAGCGGACGCGGAACTTGGACGGCTAGCGATGCCTAGCGCGGGTTCCGAAGCTTTGATGGATGCTTAGAGCTCTCTACCATGGTTGATAGGATCATCCAACATCAATTCACTTGAGAAATCCCAAATACCATAGCAAACCACTTTTACATTGTGAGAACCTTCTTTCACTCTCTTAACTTCATTTACACATTGGGGACAATGTGTTTCTAAGTATGGGATGGGGTTCGCATGATCCTTGGCATGATGAGCATCTAGGATAGTTTAATATTTGCACATGTCTTGCATTGTACATACTTAAATCGAAATTCCCATAAAAATCAGAAATTTTTAAAATTTTTTGTGCTTTCTAGGCTTGGATATGATCCTAATGATGAAATCTTGTCTTGTGAATTGGCTATGGATAGCCTTATTTGTTGAATTGATAAATGCATATGTGGACTTGAACTACTTCTCTTGAATTCTATGAATGATTTGTGATCATGATGATTGCCTAGAATGGATAGAGTATTGAAAGTCAAAATTACATGATAATTCTTGCATACCATCTAGGAATGAATGAGGCATTTCATCTTTCTCTACTTCTCATCTTGATCATGATTGCTTAAGCACCTGAATTGATATAAAATTGACCTCTTTTAACCCATCCCGGAATAGGACCATGCTAGTGTGTTGAAGCGTGTGAAAAGCAAGTATGGAGTAAAGTTGTTGATGAAAGGAATGCCATGAATGAAATGCTGAAATTATTGTGGAAGTGTAGCCAAAATTAGGTTTGGGGGCGTTGGTTTAAATGACAAGTAACTCGGTATACTTCACATAATCGGGTGTTGGTGCCTTGCCAAAGTCAAATGAACCAATAGCCCTAACGAGCTTTGGTATGTGTGCCCGGTGTGGATGCACCTCGAAAAAGAGAAAAAGCCCGAGGATGGCTAATCACCGAGGTTTCGGCTATTGTACACCAATGCCATTGTCTCAAAAACAAGTCAAGAAAAAGAAAAGAAAGCTAGATAAGGAAAAATATACACTTGGGGGTAGTTGATCGAGGACAAGGAAGTGAAGTTAGTTCCATTCCCGGATTAGCATCACAAAACCTAGAGAATTCCCCACCCAATCACAACGTTTCTTGGCCTTTTATGTCACAAGACCTTATGACCTACTTGCATGTTTGTAAGACTTAGTAATCTAGATTGAATATACTCTTGATCTTCTTTACCTCTTCATCCTTACATCTCATGCATGCTTTTGAGTTAAGTACAATTGTCTTTCCATGCCTTCATTTGTTTGATACATAATTGCTTGCCCAATTGCCATGAAACATGACTATGAAGGTGATCCAATAGTAGAAGCACAAACCCAAAAAGATTTTGCCATTTTTCTGCATACATAAATCATGTCATCTCTTAGTCTATAGTTGGGAATTTGCTCGGGGACGAGCAAACCTTAAGTATGGGGTATTTTGATAACACGATTTATGATCTAGATTTAGACACTCATTTAGATAGATTTCCCGCTCATTCATGTATGGTTTAGCATTAGTTCAAGACGTTTTGCACCCAATTCATGTATTTTGTCGAGATAGACGTCTACACGGACTTGTGCGTGTTTTATAGGTATTTCGGGAAATTTAGGAGCTAAAACGATGCGTTGAGGATCATTCATCTAGATGACACATCCTCGGACTCATTAGGACACAAATTAAGGGCCAAGGAGGACTCATGGAACCTTGCCAACACTAGCCATGCACCAAATCACAGCTCAATGATCCAAGGCAAAGTTTTTGCACAGAATCACGGTTCTCTGACAGATCACGGCCGTGGAATCAACCGTGGCTTTTGCCAGATTCTTGTGACAGCTGTGCCACGACTCTCATGGCCAGCTCATGCAAGTTTGTTATAAAAGTGGTCCTTCATGGGTTGTGAGAGGCAGTTGGGAGCATCTTGGAGCAGCTCATCCATTCTCCATTTCTCTAACAAAAATATCCTCTAAAACAAGAAGATTTTCTAGGAAGGAAAGTGTCAAAAAGGAAGAAGAAGGACTCCATTGAAGAGGAGAAGAAACACACACTCCATTGCCACTCTTGCTAGTTTTGTAGTGAAGATTTCCGGATTCTATTTCAAAAGTTGCATAAACCCTTTGAACCTTCTTTTGGAAGGGTTGTAAGTTGCTCTAATTCTATTTTCAGCTTGGTTTTCACTTGTTCATATCTTTTCCTTCATTATCTTGCAATGGATGTTATGATTTTATGTTTGTTTGATTCGATTTCTATTATGAATGTTGTAGCCTAAATTGATGTGGTTCTAGGGTAAGGAAAGGATGGTTATGGCTAGGGCTGTGATAGAATGAACTTAGATTTGCCTTGGATGGCTTGTGTGTTTGAACGTATCCTCTGTTAGGAATCAGGGCCAGTTCTTGCCAAACCACGGCCGTGGTTTAGGTAGAACAACCCGTGATTTTCCCTGATTCGGTGGATCTAGTCTTAGATTGTTAAAATGTTGAAATCCTAAGTGTTTGTCAAGTTAAATCTATCCTAGGAAGACCTAGTGTTAGCGACTAAGTGTTAGGAGAGACTTACCCGGTAATCCTTACTCTTAGATTCCAAAGATAACAAACCTTAGGTAGTGGTGAGCCTAATAAGCTGCCATTGGATTAAGTGTGCTGGATGGTAGCCTAAAACTAACCCTTCCGAGACTTACCCGGTGAGGATAGGTTGGATCTTAGGTTAGCAATCCGGTTTGAGTAGAATTCCATCCCTTAGGTTCTTAGAGACTTACCCGGTAATGAGACTTAGGGAATGGACTAGTGGATCATGAGACTTACCCGGTAATTGATCCCAATCTAGAAACACTTAAACCCAACATAGTTAATCCAAGGAATGAATAGATAACTTGAGCTTTAAGCCATAACCGGAACTTCCAATCCTTAGAATCCGTCTTGTCTTTCTTTGATCTATACCTTGTTTAGCTTGTTTCTTTGTTTTAGTTCGTTAGCTTAATCGACAGATTTCTTTTACATAAATTGTGATGTTTGATTGATCACCAAAAACCAACTAAAAACAATTGAGGTTTTCATTTCTTTATTCCTTGCTCATTTCTTAACTTAGATCTTCACTAGACTTATTCATAAACCGAATCAATCTCACCTTAGTCTTTGTGTTCGACCTCGGAATACTATCCACACTACGAACGTCCCGTACACTGCGGGTGTGCTAGGAGTTAGAAGAAATATAACGAGTATAAATTTAAGACTTATTGTGCACATATCCTGAGCGTAACAATCCACCCGACCCGCCACCCGCCAAACCCATCACCCGCATCCGATCCACCCGCATCCAACGAATGAAGCGGGTGGATCGGGTGATATTCGGGTATTCTACACTTTCCTTTAAATCAATACTAAACTCGGATTCAAATGCCGAAAATTAATAATAATAAAAATAAATTCAATCCGAAAAAGTCTTATCCATAAAAAACATGATAGATATAAAGTCAACACAAATCATCCAAGTGAAAATATTATAAGAAGTGTTATAATTTTAAGTTCTTGAAAAATAGAGAAATTTAGCAATACATAACATACAATAAGATCAAAATAGGATGTGAACAAATGTATAAATTTTGCTAAACAATCAGTAAATCACCAATTTATAAATCTAAAGGGAACTAAATATTACTAAACAAGTAAACAATCAATAAATTTATAACGGGTGAAACGGGTCGGATGGGTGGATGGGTGATGGATCGGGTGATGGGTGGATGAAAGGTCCACCTGAATCCGATCCGATCTATCACCCTCTTAATTCGACATCCGATCTATCACCCGCTTCATCCGTCATCCGCTTTCACCCGCTTCATGTCAGGTTTTCACCCTTTTATTGTGGTCAGACGAGCCACAAGGCTGCTTTTTGCAGACGGGGTGGGGCACCGTCACAACAGGGGTCTTCACCTGCTAGCGTGCCAGGTAGAGGATAAAGGCCACCTTAGGTTAAGGCTCAGGGTTTTTAGTAGAGGGGACAGAGTCAGACACGTACACAGGGGTCAGCTCAGGGTTTGGGCCGTGGTAGAAGCCGTGGTGGAGGTACACAGGAGACCCGTGGCACACAGGCCAATGTGTTTAAGTTGAGGAGCGCTATGGATCCAGCAGCGCCGGCAGCTACATGTACTATTCAGATACATGGACTTCCGGTCCGAGTTTTATTTGATACGGGTGCCACACACTCTTTTATATTTAATGACTGTGTAGCTAGGTTGTCCTTAGTTACGGTAGAAGGGAGACCCTTCATTGTGGGGTTACCCGATTGGGGTAGGGTTAGTGGTACTCGATAGGCAAGCGG
The DNA here is from genome assembly GCA_033239045.1 of Fagopyrum esculentum. NCBI lineage: Eukaryota > Viridiplantae > Streptophyta > Magnoliopsida > Caryophyllales > Polygonaceae > Fagopyrum > Fagopyrum esculentum. Next base: position 84,045,334 of record BSUD01000003.1, on the reverse strand, counting down.
TTGTTCCATACGTTTGGGAAACCGAGATTGGTTAGCCGACTTCTATGTCATGCACTTAGTGCATGAAGCGGTCATCCTTGGCATGGACTAGATGGACCGCCATCGAGCCATTTTGGACATCAACTAGAAGACCGAGACAGTTACCACGGAGACCGGACATGAGGTGATGTTACGAGGTTTGGACCTCAGGAAGACCGGTACAGTCATTAGTGCGGTCCGAGCCGTGAGACTTATCGGGCAGGGATGTGAGGCCTTCTGGTGCTATGCCATGTAGGAGGAGACGGGACCATCGCCAGTGGATATTCCTGTGGCGTTTGAGTTTGAGGACGTCTTTGGTGAGCCACCCGGATTACCACCGTAAAGGAGCGTTGATTGAGGCCACCGCAGGTGCGGCCAGAGCCACCGCAGGGACGGCCACTAGAGGGGCAAGGGCGGCACCAGGGATCCGTAGGGACGGCGACAGAGTTCAGCCGGGGGCCCCAGCTTGCTTCCGCAGCTGCGTTTTCTTCACGAGTAGGTTCCTTCCTCCTTTCGTCCTATTCCTTCCTTAGACCCTATGTTGTTTCTTAGCTAGAAGCATGATTAGGTTGGACCTAGGACTTATGAGAATGCCATTTAGTGCCTTGAACCTAGGTGCCCTTGAATATTTAGTGATCTTGTGTGTGTGAAGGCCTTGTGGTCTCTCTTTCATCTTACCCTCTTAGTCCAGCTTGGTTGTGCACTTAATCTCTCTTGGGTTGTGGGTTGTTGTTCCCTTCTACCCTTGGGTATCTTGTCCTTGACCTCCTAAAGGTTCAAGAGAGTCTTCCTAGCTTCTAGTTGTTGAACCCCTTTTTGGGTTTTAGCTTTGGAGAGACTTGAAGTGTATTGTGAATTGTTGTTGACATGTATATCTTGTTGGTCAGGCTTTGGTTTTCCTTTCCGGAAAGTATGATTGTTGGTTTGATTAGCATGAGACGAGGTAAGTTCTCGGACTTCCTAGCTTCTAGTTGTTGAACCCCTGGTTGCTGGTTCATCCAAGCAGGACGCTGCAACATCCACTCTGGCGGCTGTTGTGTCCAACTTGGAAGACCACCCATCCAAGTAGAAGGAGGACTCATCCAGTCCGGTGGGCCATCCATCCATGAAGGACGCTCACTTATACTATCACGGCGTGAGGAGGAAGAAGCGGAAGGCCGTTGATGGTATGTGGACCTTCTAGTTGGCTCCTGAAAGTCTGTTGGCTGCCCCGGGATTGCTCCAAAGTCCTGCTCACCACCTCGAACATTTGGAAACTCGTCTCCTCCCATCTCCTCGTCACCATCATCATCAGCTGCAGCGGGTAGGAATGGCAATGGATCGGGTGGTGGGTGGATGACCTTGTCCGCCACCCGATCCGCGATAAAATCTCATCCACCCCACCCGACCCGCCACCCGCCAAACCCATCACCCGCATCCGATCCACCCGCATCCAACGAATGAAGCGGGTGGATCGGGTGATATTCGGGTATTCTACACTTTCCTTTAAATCAATATTAAACTCGGATTCAAATGCCGAAAATTAATAATAATAAAAATAAATTCAATCCGAAAAAGTCTTATCCCTAAAAAACATGATAAATTTAAAGTCAACACAAAGCATCCAAGTGAAAATATTATAAGAAGTGTTATAATTTTAAGTTCTTGAAAAATAGAGAAATTTAGCAATACATAACATACAATAAGATCAAAATAGGAAGTGAACAAATGTACAAATTTTGCTAAACAATCAGTAAATCACTAATATATAAATCTAAAGGGAACTAAATATCACTAAACAAGTAAACAACCAATAAATTTATAACGGGTGAAACGGGTCGGATGGGTGGATGGGTGATGGATCGGGTGATGGGTGGATGAAAGGTCCACCCGAATCCGATCCGATCAATCACCCGCTTCATCCGTCATTCGATCTATCACCCGCTTCATCCGTCATCCGCTTTCACCCGCTTCATGTCAAGTTTTCACCCTTTTATTATGGATCGGGTTATCGGGTGTCCGTCGAGTTCGGATGAAATTACCATCCCTAGCAGCGGGTACCTGATATGGAATGTAAGGTGGAGCTCCTAACATGTTTGCATGCATAGGGAAAAAAGTAGCCTTCCAGTTTTGCCGGCTAAATCTAAGAGAACAGTCGGTGATCCATAGAATGCCTCTACCACCTTTATCATCCCAAAGCATAGATGCAGTCGGTGGACCTCGGTGGTGGGGAATCAGGAGTCCCCTAGTCATAAGTCCATGAAGCTCTAAAAGCCTAGAAGCAACTGCCCTCTCACAAGCTGAATAATTGATCCCCACTGTTTTGCAATGTGCGTTACCAACCCTCCACAACCAATGTTCCCTACTGATTTGTTCTTTACCTTGCTAAGAGTGGAGGCGAGAATGGTAGCACAATCCGGAGAGTGACCGGCAATCATGCAATACAAAATAAAGAGCTCATTGATCTTGAGCTTCTGTGGGGTCTCAGTCCTCGGAAATAGGCTTTCGGAGAGGATCCTATGGGCTATCTTAAGGGTAAGGTGGTAGATGACCTTGGCCTTTGAGTCAGCTGGTTGCCAAGGGTCCTCCTGACATACAATCATAGTGATAAGTGATGGAATCACTTTCATTTAGGATAATTTTTAGAGTCTTTTTATTGCATTTGTGTCGGTTTATGCTACTAACTCCTTGGTCCAAAAGAGGAAGACTAAAAGATGCTAAGGAAGGAGTTATAAGCACTTAGGAGTGAAGATCGTTCACGAAGCAAAGCTTCTGTTGCCTCACGGCCCCAACGGAGCCTTGTCACCGCCCTTGCGGGTGACGCCTTACACCGGAGCGCCCCCTGCGCCTTCGCCAGCGCCGGCCATGAAGTGTGTCACCGCCCCTGTGCCACTCCTTGGCGCCCCTACGGTGACCTGCCCTGAAGAAACGAAGACCAGCTCCTCTGCGCCTTCCATTGCGCCCCTGCCTGCACCTCAACCTGGGAGTTGGAAGACGAAGAGGCTATGTCACCGCCCCTGGGTTGACATAAGGACGCCCCGGCGTCTTGGCATCAGAAACGTCAGGAAGTCGAAGGGTCAGACGTTTGAAAAGCATGAAAATCCGCCCCAGCGGAACTACTTAGCCGCCTCTGCGGCCATGAAGAAGATCAAGCGTTTTTGCCTACACCGCCCCTGCGGACCTGAAGGCCGCCCCTGGAGTTTAACGTCAGAAGCTTTACTCGGGCTATTTACACCACCTTTATGGCATTAAAGGTGGCTGTTTTAGGCCGGCCATTTACTCCTATTTAGTGTCTTTTGTAGTATAAATAGTCCTTGGTTGATTGCTAGAATGATCCATCTTGTTAGCCAACAAATTATCCACTTAGATTATCTTGCTACCTTTGTAATGAGTTGCTAACTCCCTTACTACATTGGGTTGGTTTGAAGCTGCGTTGTTACTTTGGTTGTAAGTTCTTTTTAATATAAGTTTTCATTTAGTAATACTTTGTGTTTCCTTGATCTCTGTTGTCTAAATTGCATATTTAATATTGCTTGAGATTGATCACCTTAGGCTCTAAATTGCATGCAAATAACTAGGATTAATAGGTTTCGGGTTCGGGTCTTTAATCTAGTAGCAACTTTAAGTAATAACGGGTTGTAATTACTTGAAGAAAAGGAACACAAATATAAAGATAAGTTTAACGGTTTTAATCTTCTCTCTATATCCCTTAGTCTTTGTTTGAAAGCTAACTTGTTATCTGTTCTTGTAGGTTTACGGAACACTAACATGTTAAGTTGTGTTGATGCCGGTTGGCTCAACACATATATATGATCGAGACGGGAGATTACTTGAAAACTTGTAAAAGGAACTCACCAAAGTAGCAATTGCATGCTTAGAATCAACCTAGTGTAGATTCACCCATCATTGTCTTACTTGTTGCATTAATCGTTTTCATAAGTTTTTGTGTGCATCAATTCAACCAAACCCCCCCCCCCCCTTGTTACTTGTTACTATGATCGCTAATTGCATCTAAAACACCTCAACTCTCTTGAGTTCGACCCTTACTTAACCACCATACTTGTCTTTAGTGTTAAGTCGGGATTTACTTTTGATTGGGTATAGACGACCATAGAAATACCGTCAGTCAAATTATGGCACCGTTGCCGGGGAGTTTTAGTGTTTTATTGTTATTATTGATTATTGGTTTGAACCATTTTTATGGTTCAAATCCATGCTACTAACTCCGGATTTGCTTCTTTTGATCCTGAAATTGAGAGGACGCACATCCGGCAACGAAGACAACAACAACTTCAACAAGAGATGGCTGACCGTACTCTTCGTCAACTTACGCATCCCACCATGGCTCAAAACCCTCTTGCGGTCACTATACCGGCATTAGGGGAAGGAGTCAACTTTGAGCTCAAGCCGGGCCTCATTCACTTGCTTCCATCCTTCCATGGGCTAAGTGGTGAAGACCCCATCAAACACCTTGGGAAGTTCCATACCGTGTGTATGAGCATGAAGCCGGCAAACATTACCGAAGAACAAATCAAGATGAGGGCATTTGGCTTCACACTCAAAGATTCCGCGGATGATTGCTATTACCACCTTCCATCCGGGAGCATCGACACTTGGGAGAACCTTCACAAGGCGTTTTTGGAGAAATACTTTCCAGCCAAGAAGGCCAATAGCTTGAAGAAAGCTAAAATCACCATGTCCTTTTCACGGATATTCAACTCAAGATCTAGTCTTTTACTTGTACAATGGCTTCTTAGACAATGAAAGGAGGATCGTTGATGCGGCTTGCTTTGGAAAAGATACAGGAACTAGCGGAAGGAACTCGGAACTTTGGAAGGACCCCGACTAAGAAAGGAGTTCATGGTGTGAGCTCCAGGAAGAGTGAGATTTCCACCGAGCTCGCGGAATTGAAGGAAATGGTGAAGAGACTAACACTTATGGGAACACCGCAACAACTCAAAGCTTGTGGAGTTTGTGCTGACCCGTATCATCCAACGGACATGTGTCCACAAGTTCAAGATGACGATGTTGAAGTAAACGCAATGGGTTATGGACAACCACACCAGCAAAGACCTGGGAACGATCCCTATGCGCAGAATTTCATGCCAAATTGGCGTGAACAACAGCAGCCCCATCATTGTAAGTATCAATCAACTGAAGATATTTTGCAGGTTTTGACTAAACACTTTACTACCCATGTCCAAACAACGGAATCTAGCATCAAGAACCTTGAAAAACAGGTTGGTCAAATGGAGGAAGCCATTTCAAGGACCGAATCAAGACTTTCCGGAGGATTGCCTTCCCAGACTAACTGGAGGTATTTCTATGGTCGTCTATACCCAATCAAAAGTAAATCCCGACTTAGCACTAAGAACAAGTATAGTGATTAAGTAAGGGTCGAACCCAAGAGAGTTAAGGTGTTTTAGATGCAACTATCGATTATAATGACAAGTGACACGAGGGGGGGTTTGGTTGAATTGACGCACAAACACTTATGAAAATGATGAATACAACAAGTAACACAATAATGGATGAATCTACACTAGGTTGATTCTAAGCATGCAATTGCTATTTTGGTGCGTTCCTTTTACTAGTTTTTAAGTAATCTCCCCTCTCGATCATACATATGTGTTGAGCCTACCGGCATCAACACAACTTAACCTATTAAAGTTCCGGAAACCTACAAGAACAAATAAGAAGTTAGCATTCAAACAAAGACTAAGGGATATAAAGAGAAGATTAAAACCGTTAAACTTTTCTTTATATTTGTGTTCCTTTTCTTTAAGTAATTACAACCCGTTATTACTTAAAGTTGCTACTAGATTAAAGACCCGAACCCGAAACCTGTTAATCCTAGTTGTTTACATGCACTTTAGAACCTAAGGTCATCAATCTCAAGTAATATTTAATAACATGTAATTAAACAATGGAGATCAAGGAAACACAAAGCATTACTGAATAAAAACTTAAATTAAAAAGAACTTACAACCAAAGTAACAAAGCAGCTTCAAACCAACCCAATGTAGTAAGGGAGTTAGCAACTCATTACAATGGAAAAACTCAAGTCTAAAATGGATTTTTTGAGGAAAAGCATGGATGATTCTAGCAATCATCCATGGACTATTTATACTACAAAAGACACTTAATTAGGAGTAAATAGCCGGCCTAAAACAGCCACCTTTAATGCAATAAAGGTGGTGTAAACAGCCGGAGTAAAGCTTTTGGCGTTACGCCGCAGGGTGTTAGCATGAAATATTGTGATATTTCAGGCACGTTTTCTAGATGTATTTCATCCATATTGGTGTTCATTGATAAAGCATTGAAGCAATTATGAGCTAGTTTGTATGTATTGTCGATATAGAGGTCTACATAAGTTTTCTGTTGATTGTAGGCGAATAAGAGCTAAAACCGAACGGATTAAGAGAGAAAGGAGATGGATTGAGCATATCAAAGGATTGAGGACACCACAAAGGAGCTAAGGAAGATGCTAGGATGAAGAATGACACAAAACAAAGGGAATTACGAGCTACCTATGCTTCCACGCTCTAAATTACGGCCGTAATGAAGTCCACACTCTAAACCAAGGCCTTGGAATTCACCAACACAAGCGTGGAGCATTCCAGTAAGTTACACGGCCGTGGAAGTTATATAGCACCGTAATCCAATTCCACGCTCTAAACCACGGGCGTGGAATCCTCTATGACCGTGATTTAGGCGATCTTTTAACGTACAAATTAAAGCCACGATCTTTTAGATATGGGCTGGAAAGAGATATTTTATATGGCCCTATAAAAGGACTGAAGGAGGGAGAAATCAGAACCTTCGCTTACACCGCTTACACCTCCGCTAAGATCGCGCTTAGATCTCACTTACGTCTTCGCATAGAGCATTATCGCTTGGAGGGTATTATTGGACGTACGGAGATTACGTCTTTTGTCCTTAGGTTTGATTAGAAGACGGATTGACATCCCGTTCTTCGTTCTTATCAAGGATTGTGATTGTTTGTGTTATTTTGAATCTGATATACATCTTTATCCTTGTTTGTGGATTTGAGATTGATTTGAAGTTTATTGAAGGTTTTCGAAGGTTTTCATCTTTCATTCTTTTAAATCTTGAATTTGATATAATAATGACTGTTGTTGGCTAAAACTCTTTAGCAATTCTAAGGTAAAGGGTTGATAGTTGTGGCTTAGATAATGATAGATCGATCGTAAACAGATTGGACCCTGAGAGTTAGAGAGAATCGCCGACGAAGCCAGAATCACGGTGTGTTCTTGACTTCCACGGCCGTGGAATCTCAAGATCCACCCGTAATTTTCCCTAGTTTACGAACCTTGCTTTTACTTTAATCCAAAGTTAAACATTTGCTTTAACTTAGTTTGGCTTGCCTTTTCTAGGTGGTAGTGAAGCCTCAACAACCTCTACCTCGATTTCGAGTGTCACAACCTTAATCGGTTTAGCTAGTCTTGATCCTTGGGTTACAAGTTTGGGTATTTGATATTAATTCTTGTCTTTAGATCCTTCCTATACTGAAGCCTCAACAACCTTTATAGAAAGTGTCTTTAGATAAGTCATATAAAGCCTTGGAACTTCACCGTACATTGCTTTGCATTAGTATACCTTTGCAACTCTTAACTCTGTCCTTATATCTTTAGTATATCTTGAATCGTTTACCACAACTGGATTCCTGGATCTTTAGGATTGTTGTTTTCCCAAATATTTACAAAGCTTCATACATTTACTTGCTTGACAATTCTATAACTGGATTTAACCCCCCAAATCCCTGTGTTCGATACTCTGGAATTCTTGCTTAACTACGTCGATCCGTACACTGCGGGTTCGCTTGCTTGATTTCTAGTTTTATAAATTTAAGACTTATTTGCACGCACGCTAAGTGGCGAACAAGTTTTTGGCGCCGTTGCCGGGGATTTGGTTTAGGCCGAATTCGGTTATCGGTTGTCAAGCTTGGGAGCTCTTCCTTTGTTATTTGATATCTTTTCGAGTGTATGCGCAGGTCTAGGAACAACGAAGACCTCTTACCTCTAGATCAAGAGCTTGAGAGGACTTTGAGGAGAAAGCTCAAGGAAAGAAAGATGGCTGAAGAAAGAGAACGTGATTACCAAACGGAGTTGGCGGAAAAAGAAGCTCAACTCCAATGGAGTGAGAAGACTCGCAGGGAGGAAATGGATCGTCATCAAGCGAAAGTTGATGATCTAACGGAAATGATATTTCAAGTGACGATGGAAATGAGCGATCTTAAGAGAAAGAAGAGCAGGAAATCCTCAAGGAGATCCTCAAGATCCGTTAGAACCCATTCATCCGGCGAGGATAGCGACTCTTCCATGCCACCATTAGAGGACATTGATCCGACGATCAATGTGGTCCCATTCATTCCAAGACCGGCCGCTAATCGTCGTACCCCAGCTAGAGGTGCGAGAGTCGATCGTGTGGATGAGGAGCCAAGAAGTCTTCGCCAAATGATGGATCCAACGCAGGAACCACGCCGTTTGGGTGTGAACTTTGATGCTGATGATACACAAGGGTTTAGCTTCAACCCACAAGTTATTACCATTGTCTGCCAAAATCAATTTGGGGGAACAAGCGTTGAATCTCCACATCAACATCTACAAAATTTTGAGATCATGATAGAGACAATGAAGCCAAAGAATGCAACTACCAACAGCAATAAACTCAAGCCTTTCTTCTTCTCCTTGAAAGGGAAAGCATTGTCTTGGTATCAAGCTCTTCCAAGTGGGAAGCTAGACACATGGGAGGATCTTTCTTCGGAATTCGTCACTAAGTTCTTTCCGCCATCCAAGACGGCGGAGTTGAGAGGTAAGATTAATGCATTTTCTATGAGATCTAACGAAAGTTTGTTTCAATCTTGGGAAAGATTTCAGGATTTGCTATTGGTTTGCCCACATCATGGCATATCCAAATTGGCACTATTGGAGATATACTATAAGGGGCTGGATGTGGAGACACAATTCAAGCTCCAATCCCTTTCATGTGGTACATTCATGAACATGAGGGAAGATGACACTTGGGACTTCATTGAGATGCAAGCGCAAGTCATTGAGAAGTATTCTCACCGGAAAGTAGAGGTGAATCAAGTGGAGCAAGGAGCAAAGCTATCACAAGCGGCTCAAACTCAAATCTTTTCTCTCAATACGGATATTAAAGAGTTGAAGGAAGCCATCAAACCAACTTTCCAAAGCAAAAGGAACAAGATGTAGGTTATTTGGGCAACAACAATAACCACAACGGGAATGAGAATACAAACCGCAACAACCGGAACAACAACCGGAATAATTGGAACAACAACAACAACAACCGGAACAACAATAGGGGTTCAAACAACAACAATTGGCGTCCCAACCAACAAAATTCCGGTAATTCTTATTCCAATTCAGGAAATTCACTAACTCCACCTTCCTCTTCTTCCACTCCTTTGAAAAGCCAGGGACAAATATCTAATGGTGGAAGTACATCGGGGAAAGAGAAGCCCGATCCCATGTTGGAGACAATTTTGGGCAAGCTTCAAGGATTGGAGACTCGCATCATCAAGTTTGATGATCACATAACTAAGGTTGATAAAGCCCAAAAGGTTTTAGAAAACCAAATGTTTAGCCATGCGGAGGAAGTTCCTAGGAATCAAGGAAAACTTCCAGGAAAGACGGAGGACAACCCAAAAGGAAGGGTGATGACAATCACAACTAGGAGCGGAGTAACAACTACCGACCCGCAGCCTAAGTTTGTAGAAGTCCCCGTTGAGAAGGAGAAAGAGAAGGGGAAGGAGAAGGAAGATGTCTACGTTCCTCCTCCAGCTTACAAACCTCCCCTACCATTCCCGCAATCTAGAGCAAGAGCGCGTCTAGACAAACAATTCTGTAAGTTTATTGAACTCATGAGCAAACTTCATATTAATATACCTTTCATTGATGCAATTGTAGGTATGCCAGCTTATGGAAAGTTCTTAAAGGAGATCCTCTCTAACAAAAGAAAGCTAGAGGATTTTGGAGAGGTTAAAATGAGTTCGGATTCATCGGATCTCATCAAAACCATGAAAGAGAAGATGCCCCCAAAGCTGAAGGATCCGGGGTCATTTTATATTCCCATAGGAGTGGGAGATGTCACATATGATGCATTATGTGATTTGGGAGCATGCGTGAGCATCATTCCGCTTGCCTTATGCAGGAAGATCGGTTTAGGCGATCCTAAACCGGTAAAGATGACGTTGTACATGGCGGATCGATCCATAACTCGTCCCGTCGGTATAGTTGAAGACGTCCCGGTCAAGATTGGTAAGTTCTATGTTCCTATAGACTTTGTTGTGCTTGACATTCCTACAGATAGTCCGGTCCTGATCATTCTCGGAAGACCGTTTCTTGCAACATTCGGTTGTATAGTCGATTGCAAGAATGCTAGACTTGCCTTTGACCTAAGAGAAGAGAAGGTAGAGTTCGTCCTATCCACTTTAGTGAAGGAACCAGCCTTCGATGAGGATATATTTAATATCCATGACAAAGAGCTATCTAGAGAGGAGGTAAGTTCTATTCTCTTCAAAGATCCCTTGCAAAAAGTTCTTTCTATGAGCATTATGGATATAGGGGAAGAAGAGGAGTGCAATGAGGCAATTGAAGCCTTAAAGACACAAAAAGAAGTGTATGAAGAAGAGTTCGAGAAACTCCACGATGACTCAGAAAACGTATGGATCCACGGTCAGACAGCCTATTCCACGGCAGTGGAATTCACCAACACAAGCGTGGAGCATTCCAGTAAGTTACACGGCCGTGGAGGAAATAGAGGCACCGTAATTACTTTCCACGTCCAAAATCACGGCTGTGGAGAAGGCAGGGGTGCCGTAATTTTGGGTGAATTCGAAGGAAATTGTGTTTCCTCCACAACTTCTCTTGATTCTTCTCCAACACCTTCTACTTCCTTAGACACTTCTAAGGTACAATCGGATATTCCTCAAGAGCCATTGGAGACTCCTATAGTGATGGAATTGAAACCACTTCCTACACATCTAAGGTACGCATTTCTAGGATCTAATTCTACCTTTCCGGTAATTGTTAGTTCTGATTTAAGCATAGATGAACATAGTAAGCTTATGGTTGTCCTTAAGAAACATAGGAAAGCCTTAGGATACACTATAGAGGATTTAGTAGGAATCAAACCTTCCCTATGCATGCATAAGATCTTAATGGAAGTGGACTTTAGAACTTCGCGACAACCTCAAAGGCGGTTAAATCCAACCATGAAGAAGGTTGTCAAGAAGGAAATTCTTAAACTACTTGATACAGGTATCATCTACCCTATCTCTGATAGCAAGTGGGTAAGTCCCGTACAAGTGGTTCCAAAGAAGGGAGGAATTACGGTTATCACCAACAAAAACAATGAACTCATTCCTACACGAACCGTAACAGGATGGCGGATGTGTATAGACTACCGCAAGCTAAACAACGCGACGAGGAAGGATCACTTCCCACTACCCTTCATCGACCAAATGCTTGAAAGGTTAGCACAACATTCACACTTTTGCTATCTTGACGGTTATAGTGGTTTCTTTCAGATCCCGATACACCCGGATGATCAAGAGAAGACCACGTTCACGTGCCCGTGGGGTACGTTTGCCTATAGGAGGTGGCCGTTCGGGCTTTGCAACGCTCCAGCCACCTTTCAAAGGTGCATGATGGCAATCTTCTCGGAATATATAGAGGAAATTATGGAGGTTTTTATGGATGACTTCTCCGTTTATGGTTCCTCTTTTTACAATTGTCTTTCTAACCTTGCTCTTGTGTTACAAAGGTGTGAAGACACTAACCTAGTTTTTAATTGGGAGAAGTGTCAATTTATGGTGAAAGAGGGTATTGTATTAGGACACTTAATATCTAGTAGAGGGATTGAGGTGGATAAAGCTAAGATAGAGACAATAGAAAAGCTCCCTCCCCCAACTTCGGTGAAAGGGATAAGAAGTTTTCTAGGACATGCTGGATTTTATAGGCGTTTCATAAAGGATTTCTCTAAGATATCAAAACCGCTTACTAATATATTAATGAAGGATGCCGTTTTTGATTTCTCGCACGAATGCTTAGATGCGTTTAATAAGATTCGGGAAGCTCTAATCTCAGCCCCGATTATCCAACCTCCGGATTGGAATCTTCCCTTTGAGGTTATGTGTGATGCAAGTTACGTAGCTATATGATCTGTTCTTGGGCAAAAGAAGGAAGGACGAACCCACGCTATCTACTACGCTAGCAAGACGCTAGATGAAGCGCAGCTCAACTACGCCACTACCGAAAAGGAATTCTTAGCAATTGTAAATGCAATTGACAAATTTCGCTCTTATCTTGTAGGTGCAAAGGTGATTGTATACACGGATCATGCTGCGATCCGGTATCTACTTGCAAAGAAGGATGCAAAGCCAAGGCTAATTAGATGGATTCTTCGCCTACAAGAATTCGATCTTGAGATCCGCGACAAGAAGGGTTCGGAAAATTCTGTTGCGGATCATTTGAGTCGTCTAACACATCTAGAGGACGACCATCTACCTATAGATGACTCCTTCCCAGACGAGCATTTACACATCATAGAGGAGTGCATCGACGTGATCACCAAAGGTAACGAACCATGGTTTGCTGATTTTGTTAACTATTTGGTTTGCCAGGAATTACCACCCTGATTATCCTACGCACAAAGAAAGAAGTTCTTTAAGGATGTTCGGGAATACTTTTAGAATGAACCTCTCCTCTTTAAGAGAGGTCCGGACGGCATTATTCGGCGATGTGTGGCGGAAGATGAGATGCAAAGTGTCATCCGCCATTGTCATTCACTACCTTGTGGAGGACACGCTAGTTCGAACAAGACTAGCGCTAAGGTATTGCAATCTGGATTCTTTTGGCCTACTCTATTTAAAGATGTGCAAACCTTTGTTTCCTGCTGCCATGCTTGTCCAAGAACAGGGAATATATCTAGGAGGAATGAGATGCCTCTCAACAACATCCAAGAGGTGGAGATCTTTGACGTTTGGGGAGTAGACTTCATGGGTCCTTTCCCATCATCTTGTGGAAACAAATACATACTTTTAGCGGTGGATTATGTTTCGAGATGGGTTGAAGCAATTGCCTATCCCACCAATGATGCCATGGTAGTGGTTAAGTTCTTTAACAAGACCATCTTCCCACGATTTGGGACACCACGGACCATCATTAGTGATGGAGGTTCTCACTTTATTGCCCGACAATTTGAAGCTCTTCTAGCTAAGTATGGGGTGACTCACAAGATCGCCACCCCTTATCATCCACAAACTAGTGGACAAGTGGAGATCTCAAACCGGGAGATCAAAGGAATCCTAGAGAAGACGGTTTCAAGGACAAGGAAGGATTGGTCTTTGAAGCTAGATGACGCATTATGGGCGTACCGGACTGCATATAAGACTCCCATTGGAACAACACCATACAACCTTGTGTATGGGAAGTCTTGTCACTTACCGGTAGAGTTGGAGCACAAGGCGTATTGGGCAATAAAGTGGTTGAACTTCAGCATGAAGGAAGCGGGAGAGAAGCGTCTCTTGGACCTCAATGAGCTTGAAGAACTTTGCTTGAACGCCTACGAAAACGCCAAGATCTATAAAGAAAGAGCGAAGCGTTGGCATGATAAGCATATCATCCCAAAGGACCTCAAAGAAGGAGATCAAGTTCTCCTCTTCAATTCAAGGCTTCGTCTCTTTCCAGGTAAGCTTAAATCTCGTCGGACTGGACCTTTTCTAATCAAACGTGTTTTTCCCCATGGTGCAGTTGAAGTATGTGGTGAAAAGGGCGGAAACTTTAAGGTGAACGGTCAACGACTCAAGAAGTATACACCGGAACTCCAAGCTGAAGAGTTTGCGCCCACCGCACTCGAATAAGTGCGAATATGGTCTAGCTACGGACCTTAAACAAAGCGCTTCTTGGGAGGCAACCCAAGGTATTGTATTTACGTTTTTGTTTTTGATTCGTAGATTAGAATAGTATAGACGTTTTGTTTTGTTTTGCCTTCGATGCCTTCCGGTATGTTCGTGTTTTTGGATGTAGGATCAGTGGAAAAGAAAAGGGAAGGAAAAGTTTGAAGAAAATTGACGAAACTTGGACTTTGACACATTACAGAGAGTTCCATGGCCAAAACCACGGCCGTGACAGCTACAGTGACCGTAATTTTCAAAAGCCTATGAAAAATCACCAAAACCACAGTTCCGTACAAAACCACGGCCGTGGAAACCCCCGATAGACCGTGATTTTCAAAAATTGTTACGGCCACTATAAAAACCACGTTTCTTCACAAACACCACAAAAATTCCCAAATCCACGCCCATTTCGCCGATTTCCTTCCCCCTCTCCAAATTCTCGTTCGTTAATCGTTTTTAACGATTCTTTGGCCAAAACTGAAGCAATTTCCGTCACCTACAAGATCCAAGAAACAATTCGAGCGGCAAATCACGGGAGAAGACAGAATTCGGATTCCAAAATCCGAAAACCTAGGTTTTTCATTCCTTCTCTCTCTTTGTCGATTCGGCTTTGTTTTTGATAGAATTTTTAGGAGAACTGATTGGAATTGGACTGAAATTAGTCTAGGGTTGCTTGTTGTTGAGTTTGGTGTGATTCTGCTGAGTTTTGAGAATTTGCGTAACGAACCACGGTCTCTGGGCATTCCACGGCCGTGGAATTTGAAGAACAGACCGTGGTTTCTAACAGAAATGGATCTCGTTAGGAGAATGTCTCAGAGAAATAAAACGAGGAAAGGCAATACTTCTTCCTCTTCTAGAGCACCACCTGCTGAGCCCCCATCACCACCATCACCTCCTTCCCCTAGGATCCCTACGATTCATGAGGACCATCTCTATGACTTAGAAAGGATAGAGAAAAGAGCAGTCATAGGACCTAGGTATCTACTACTTGAGGAGTTAGAGCCTTTGCATGTGGTAGGAGATCTCACTTGGCTACTAGATAGAGCCGGATTGGTCATCTTCTCCGCTATTCGAGAAGATGCTTATGAGGAGATCACTAGGCAGTTCGTGGTCTCGTTTGAGCATAGCCACGTTGACAGGACCGTTTCTTTCCGGCTGATGGAGAGACACTATGAGTTTTCTATTAGAGAGTTTGGAGCCTTCTTTGGGTTCCATGAGACCTTCAATGGCCGATTCCCTAGTGGCGTGTACGCCAAGGATTTTTGGGAGGAGATAGCTATGGTATACGCCAGCGAGGACCGCTAGCAACCTGCTGATACCAAGGCTAGGTTGATCTATCACCTAGCCTTGAAGATTGACCATAGAGTGCTTTCTGAGTGTCTCTTCCCTAGGACGGAGACACCTTAGAAGATCAAGACGGAAGAGTTATTTTTGCTTTACTGCATGTTGTACGGTAGGCCAACTGATTGTGCCACCCTCTTAGCTTCTACTATGAGCAAGCTAAAGAACAACAGGGCCGGCAACATTGGATACGGTGGGATGGTCACCCACCTTGCAAGGCAGTTAGGGATAGACTTCTCCGCGTGCACCCGTAATGCAGCTAGACCCCTAGGACTTCAGAGCCTCATGACTAGAGGCATTATCTTCCCTACACATAGAGGTCCACCTACAGCTGTCATGCCTTGGGAGAGTAGGACAGGTAGAGGGATTGCAAGGCTTCCTGAGTATTCCATTATGGCTGGACGCCATAACTGGAAGGAGACTTTCGTTGCTATGCATGCGAATAGACTAGTAGCAACGCCTTACGTTCCACCACCACTAGTTGTAGAGGAGGAGGAGATGAGAGGAGGTGATGAGTATGAGGGAGGAGGGGGAGAGCATGACTTTGGTACCTTTCCGGATCAGCCGGATGCAGTTCCCAACATTCCTAGACACTCTCCCCGTCCCGCTAGAGCTTCTAGCTCTTCCTCTCGCCGTGCTAGTGTGAGCGAGAGACCGACTTGGATGGTGGACCCTCCTACATGGTATGGCACTCAGCCGGAGTGGATGAGAGCTCCACCACCTTGGCATGCACAGCCACTATCTGCACCAGCACCGTCAAACGAACCGGCATGGTATAGCCAGCCGCCCGGATGGTATGAGCAGCTACCGGAGTGGGCCACCGACCTTTCCAACAGGGTTGGAGCCTTGGAGATCCGTGCAGATGCTAGGGATGCACAATCCGACGATCATGACCGCATGATGAGAGACGTTTACCGCCAGCAGTTTGGGCGGAACTATGATCCCGACTTCTTCCCGTTTCCACCACCGCCTCCACCTCAGTGATGACCCTGGACGATCTACAACTTTAGCCGCTCCACCACCGTTTTGTGAGTTCTTTTTCTTTCTTTCTTTTCTTTATTTTCTTTTCGAACATTAGGGACAATGTTTGTTCCAAGTATGGGGTGGGGTGTGACTAATCGTTTGTAATAACTCTTACTCACTTTGTATGATTTTATCGAGAACACCTTGCATGTTTCATTCTATTGTTACGCGTTCCATTATTGCATTGCATGAAAAAGCCTTTGAAAAACCCATAAAAATTGAAAAATTTTGAAAATTTTGTGCTTCTAAGGGTAGAGATGACTTCTATGATAATCACTACTTGTGAATTGAGTTTTGATGACAATCGCATGCTTAAACAAATAGTGAATTGAAAAAAAAATTGAATGAGTTGATTATTTCTCTTTTGCAAGTTTTATAATGTGAAGAATGTTACCTAAATCATGTTGAGAAATCAAAGTTGAAATCACATGATAAGTTCTTATACTTCTTGTTGAAATGATTAAGGCAATTCGATTTTTTTTTTCTTCTTTCTTTGATCACGTAGCCCCTCAATGAAATAATGGCCTCCTTTACCTATCCGGGAATTTGGAGGAGTTGATATTTGGCATATTTGATGTGGGAGGGCCATGAAAGCAAGTTTTTGCATTCAAAGAATAGAAAGAACTTATAGGTTTGGGGAAGTCAATCATGACGATGAGTAACTCGGCACCAATCACATAGCCGGGTGTTTGTGTCTTGCCAAAGTCGGATTGAGCGATATTCCTAGCGGATTATGGTATGTGCATCAAGGGTTTGAGGCATCTCGCAAAAATGAGAACCGCCAATCTCCTAGACTTCGGTTTTTGTGCACCTCTGTCCATAACTCCAAAAGTAAAGTCGAAAAATGAATTGAAAAAAAGAGAGCGAAGCTCTAAGTTGAAAGTGTTGCGAAACCGCAATAGAAAAAGAAAAGAGTTAGTTATCCACTTTCCCGGATTCATGCACCACATTCCTTAAAGTTTTCCTTCCCTTTCCGCATTCTAGACCTTGTTTCAAAGTCCTTAAGATCAAGAGAATGATATATGACTTGGTCTAAATTGATGTTTCTTATGATCGATTTTGATAATGTTTGAAGGTTATGATGTTTACATGGAAGTTTGATCAATTCATGAGTTTTCTTTACTCTTTACTCTTTGATTTTGTATATGAGAGTCTTATGAACGAATGAAGCAAGATTTGAGAATGATCTAATGACTAGGAAGCACATTCATCTAAAAGAAGTTTTATTTTTGAGAGTGTATCCATATTTCATCCTAACTTGAGTTTTAAAGCTTTTGAAAGACCTTTCTTGGGGACAAGCAAGTGGCAAGTATGGGGTATTTTGTTAGCATGAAATATTGTGATATTTTAGGCACGTTTTCTAGATGTATTTCATCCATATTGGTGTTCATTGATAAATATTGAAGCAATTGTGAGCTAGTTTGTCTATATTGTCGATATAGAGGTCTACATAAGTTTTGTGTTGATTGTAGGCGAATAAGAGCTAAAACCGAACGGATTAAGAGAGAATGGAGATGGATTGAGCATATCCCAGGATTGAGGACACCACAAAGGAGCTAAGGAAGATGCTAGGATGAAGAATGACACAAAACAAAGGGAATTACGAGCTACCTATGCTTCCACGCTCAAAATTACGGCCGTAATGAAGTCCACGCTCTAAACCACGGCCGTGGAATTCACGAACACAAGCGTGGAGCATTCCAGTAAGTTACACGGCCGTGGAATTTATGAAGCACCGTAAACCGATTCCACGCTTTAAACCACGGGCGTGGAATCCTCTATGACCGTGATTTAGGCGATCTTTTAACGTACAAATTAAAGCCACGATCTTTTACATATGGGCTGGAAAGAGATATTTTATCTGGCCCTATAAAAGGACTGAAGGAGGGAGAATTCAGAACCTTCGCTTACACCGCTTACACCTCCGCTAAGATCGCGCTTAGATCTCACTTACGTCTTCGCATAGAGCATTATCGCTTGGAGGGTATTATTGGACGTACGGAGATTACGTCTTTTGTCCTTAGGTTTTATTAGAAGACGGATTGACATCCCGTTCTTCGTTCTTATCCAGGATTGTGATTGTTTGTGTTATTTTGAATCTGATATACATCATTATCCTTGTTTGTGGATTTGAGATTGATTTGAAGTTTATTGAAGGTTTTCGAAGGTTTTCATCTTTCATTCTTTTAAATCTTGAATTTGATATAATAATGACTGTTGTTGGCTAAAACCCTTTAGCAATTCTAAGGTGAAGGGTTGATAGTTGTGGCTTAGATAATGATAGATCGATCGTAAACAGACTAGACCCTGAGAGTTAGAGAGAATTGCCGATGAAGCCAGAATCACGGTGTGTTCTTGACTTCCACGGCCGTGGAATCTCAAGATCCACCCGTAATTTTCCCTAGTTTACGAACCTTGCTTTTACTTTAATCCAAAGTTAAATATTTGCTTTAACTTAGTTTGGCTTGCCTTTTCTAGGTGGTAGTGAAGCCTCAACAACCTCTACCTCGATTTCGAGTGTCACAACCTTAATCGGTTTAGCTAGTCTTGATCCTTGGGTTACAAGTTTGGGTATTTGATATTAATTCTTGTCTTTAGATCCTTCCTATACTGAAGCCTCAACAACCTTTATAGAGAGTGTCTTTAGATAAGTCATATAAAGCCTTGGAACTTCACCGTACATTGCTTTGCATTAGTATACCTCTGCAACTCTTAACTCTGTCCTTATATCTTTAGTATATCTTGAATCGATTGCCACAGCTGGATTCCTGTATCTTTAGGATTGTTGTTTTGCCAAATATTTACAAAGCTTCATACATTTACTTGCTTGACAATTCTATAACTGGATTTAACCCCCCAAATCCCTGTGTTCGATACTCTGGAATTCTTGCTTAACTACGTCGATCCGTACACTGCGGGTTCGCTTGCTTGATTTCTAGTTTTTTAAATTTAAGACTTATTTGCACGCACACTAAGTGGCGAACACAGGGGCGGCCTTTAGGAACCGCAGGGGCGGTTTAGGCAGAATCAGTTGATCTTCTTCAGAACCGCTGGGGCGGCTACACAACTCTGCTGGGGTGGATCTTTAATGCACTTCAACGTTTGACCTTTCACCTTCCTGATGTTTCTGATGTCAAGGCGTAGGGGCGCCTTAAAGCCAACGCAAGGGCGGTGACACTGACTCTTCACCTTCCAGCTCCCAAGGGGAGGCGCAGGCAGGGCACAGTGGGAGGCGCAAGGGAACTGGTCTTCGTCTCGTCAAGGCAAGTCACCGCAGGGGCGGCTGCAAGGACCCGCGGGGGCGGTGGAGCAGCAGAAGCTTTGCTTCTTGATCGATCTTCACTTCCTTAGCTTCTTTTGATCTTCTTCTTCTGGACCAAGGAGTTAGTAGCATAAACCGATACTAATGCAATAAAAAGACTCTAAAAACTACCCTAATTGATAGTGATTCCATCACCTATCAAACTCCCCCTTACTTGGACCTTTTACTCGTCCCGTGTAAAAACAAATGTCATCAACTAGACTCAAAGGCCTGAGGAAGCATGAGTGAGCAGAAAAATAATGGAAAACAAGAGAAAAGCCAAGAAAGAAAGAAAGAAAAGAGAGGAAATGTGAGAAAAAGAAAAACTACCATCCTTATCGCTCCAAGAGTGGCCTACCCGGACAACCTTCTTATGACTCCCCTTCTTAGTCGCCAAAACGCCGGAAGGGAAACCTACACTCGGTGTCGCTCATCTTGCCAAGGTTCACTTTCGGGTT
This sequence comes from Fagopyrum esculentum, assembly GCA_033239045.1. Classification (NCBI taxonomy): domain Eukaryota; kingdom Viridiplantae; phylum Streptophyta; class Magnoliopsida; order Caryophyllales; family Polygonaceae; genus Fagopyrum; species Fagopyrum esculentum. The sequence continues at coordinate 84,025,269 of BSUD01000003.1, read as the reverse complement.
TTTACCTTGCCACTCTTCTTCTTTTCTCACTTAAACTCACATCCCAAGTCCTAATTTTGCACCAACCTAAGGTTGGTCGGACTACCTTCTTTTTACCTAAACCGCCCTTTCGGGTTTTCGGTTTATCCAAGGATTTTCATGCCTTTTTTTCACTTCTTTGGCTTTTTCTTTTTTTCTTTTCAAATGAAACTGAATTCAACAATGCAAAAATCAATGCAACAAAACAACTAAATGAACTGTACAAGCAATGATATTTATCCCTCCCCCATACTTGAAGTGCACTTTGTCCTCAAAGTGGAAATGAGTCAAAGATAAATGTGGGAGAAGGGAAAGAAGTGTACCCCTCACTGGGGTGGTCCGGATGGACCACCAGGACCCTCCTCCGGCGGGTAAGGGAAGTGGCTGAAGAAGTGCTCCTGGCGGTGGTAGATGTCATCAATGCGGTCCTCCTGAGCAAACATCCGGCGACCGAAAGAGGACTCAAAACTGGCCTGCCAAGCCAGCTACTGAGCGTCCAGCTGCTGCTGCTGGGCTGCCTGCCAGGCCTCCTACCTCTAGTCGAAGTGTGAGGTCATGGAGGTGGCAAAAGTATCCTGCCAGCTCTGTTGCTGCTCCAACATAGTCCGCTGGTAGTCGGACTGCCAAGCCCGGTACTGGTTCGTCATGGCCGCCATCTGAGCCTGAAGGTTCGCAAGGACCGGGTCCTCCTCAGGTGCCGCTGTGGGCATATCCTCGTCATTTAGGATGGGCAGGTGCTCCTCCTGATGGGCCCGGCTGGAGCTGGCGGCATGCCTCTCCACAATGGCCACTAGTGGCCTCCTCGGAACGAAAGGATCTGCCGGTATGTAGAGCTCAGAGAGCTCACCTCCTAGTGGTAAAGGTCGGGGGAGGTAGGTGAGGTGTCTCCCATCTGCAAGGGAGATCCAAAATAGGTTCTCCCCGTCCCACCGGAGGAGCTTGCACCTCCTAAGCATCTCCTCAGTGTAGAGAGGAGTTGTCATCCCATCCTCTAACTCGGATAGGTCCATCACTTGTGAGGCGATCAAAGAGATCACCCCACCACCGACAATATCCCTCGTCTCATTCCTCCTTATCCGCTTCAAAGCGGCGAAGAAGAGAGAGGGTCAATCCATCACCTTCTCGCTATGTGGAAGGCAGGTGTAGAGTAGTGGGAGACCCTTGAGAGCGACCTTGTTTTCCTCTTTGTGTCCACAGAAGATACTCATTAGGATCTTGGAAATCAACCTCAAACTGGGGTGAGTGAGTTTGTTGGAGTACTCACCCCCAACATGAAACTCTTACCCGGTAGCTGCTTGCTAGAATTCTCACAAGTCTGGGGCAGGGACTTGATCCCACCAGCTCTCAGAGGGGTTTAGAGTCACCCCAAAAGCTTCCTGTAGATTGGCGTAGTCGAGAGTGTACTTCACCTTGTTGAACTTGAAGGTGAGGCCGGTACACACGTGGTCTTCCTTCTCCATTGTGAAAGTGGAGATAAACTGTCTGCTGAGCTCCGGATATGTCGGAGCACTCTTCCGGAGGAAGTCTCCGAGCCCAGCATTGGCCAAAAACGCATGCATGCTCTCCAACATGCCCAGTTTCTCCAAGGTCGGGATATGCAGAAATTGAGTTGCATACACAACTCGATCCTGCACAATCCTATAACGGTCCTTCTCTGTTTGGGTCATCTTGTATTTCCTTGGGGCTTCCATTCTTTCAAAGATTCGAGCAAAGGATTAGTGAACGTTTGGAAAAAAGAAGAGAATCGACCTTTTTGTTAGTTTTTCCTCAGGCGCGGCTGTGCAGGCGCAGGGGCGGTGAGGCGCAGGGGCGGATACTTGCATGCGCAGGTGCAGGAGAACAGCGGAAGGCGATTTTTCCGAATGCTTCGAAGGTGGTGGCGCCTTGGCATGGCTCCGGTGGTGGTTTTTGGTGCAGGCGACATTGAAGGTGGCGTAGGAGTGGAGAATCGTTGCAATTGAAAGGAGGTGGCGTCTGGCACAAGGGCAGGTGGCGCAAAGGCGTTGGGGGTGTGCGTCATTGGTGTTGGTTGCGCAGGGGCGTCGGAGAAGGTGTTTGGGTTGGTTTCTGTTCGGGCGCAAAGGCAATCGCAACTGAGAGAGAGAGAAGGTGTGAGGGGCTGTGGTTGTGTTTGGTGAGGTGGGTTGGTGGGTGGTGCGTGTTAGGTATAGGTATTTTTTCGAGATCCTATTTTTTTTCTTTCTGGGTAAACCCGCAGGGGCGGGGGTTTGATACCGTAGGGGCGGCGACAAGGGAGAAGAACACGCAGGCCCAGCGCCGGGGGCGGCGCTGGGAATTTGTGTCAAGGATGGCCGCCGCAGGGGCATGGGGATGTCACCGCGGGGGCGGTGACAGGTGTGTTGCAAGCGCAGGCCCAGCGCCTGGGGCGGTGCTGGCCTGAGTGTCACCGCAAGGGCGGGATATTAAACCGCAGGGGCACATTTCTTGACAGAAGCTCCTCTTCTTATTCCTTCGGGTTGCCTCCCGAGAAGCGCCTTTGTTTTACGTCGTTGGCTCGACGTAAGATCTCTACTTCTCTGACTGTGCCTCCTCTAGTACCATCTGTCAATCGGATCGTCCTTGAGTCCTTCATGGTAAAGCTTTAGCCTTTGTCCGTTCACTTTAAACACCTTGTGCATTTGCGGGTCATAGAGATCCACAACCCCGTGAGGGTATACTTCGGCTACTATGAACGGCTCTGTCCATCTTGAACGCAGCTTACCTGCAAAGAGTTTCAAACGGGATTGAAAGAGAAGTACCTTATTACCTACCTTGAAGTCCTTCCGGAGGATGTTCCGGTCATGCCATGCTTTGGTCTTTTCTTTGTATATGGTAGCATGGTCATATGCATCTAGCCTTAGTTCCTCCAACTCTTGCAATTGGAGCTTCCGAAATTCTCCCACTTCTTCTATGTTCATGTTGCACTTCTTTACCGCCCACCAAGCCTTGTGCTCTAACTCCACCGATAGGTGGCAAGCTTTCCCAAACACGAGCCTAAAAGGGGACATCCCGGTAGGAGTTTTGTAGGCTGTCCGATATGCCCATAAGGCGTCATTTCGCCTTGCACTCCAATCCTTCCGGCCGGGAGAAACTGTCTTTTCAATGATGGTCTTTATTTCCCGGTTGGATACCTCCGCTTGGCCGTTTGTGTGAGGATGATAGGCTGTTGATACTCGTTGGTGAACATGGTACTTCTTAAGGAGAGCCGTGATCATCTTGTTGCAGAAATGGGTACCCCTATTGATACGGTATTAGTCCGTGAATGAGTCGATCTAGGTACAATGATCCCGAATCCGGCTAAATGAGGCGAATCCAGATGCGGAATCAAATGTCGATGGTAAATGGACGCAGGAAGGTGTAGAGAAGAACCAAAGAGAGTCAACGAAAGAAACCAAGGGTGAAGAGCCAAAACCCCGCTTCGTGAATGCCCTAAACCCTTCTCCAATACAACTTTACACTAGCTCCGGCTGGACTAGCACAAAGAGGGACTCGTGAAGGCTCGAAGCACCAATCCGAAGGCGGTTGACACGAACAAGCTCAGCCAAGCAAACAACAGCAATGCCAACCAAAAACTCTCTTGTTCTTTGATTGATTTTGTGAATGATTACAAATGTAATTCTAAGCAATGAAATTAACGTACCTAATCAGCAGCTAAAGAGGCTATATTTATAGACTCTTTATCTAGACAAAAATAAAGAAAAGAAAACTAAAACATTAGTGGGAAGGTGGTAATAAGAGAGATTCCTCTAATGTAGCTAACAACTTAACAAACAACTAATCAGCATGAAAATAGGCTGACTTATTCAAAACAGATCCTTGGAGTGAGTAGGACGTTTTTAAGAGCCAATTGGAGTATCCGAATGGGATGAATTATTCAACAGATCCATGAGTGATTTGAATGGTTTTTAAGAGCCCAAATGATGATCCGAATGAGGGAGCTGATTACTCTCTTGGGCCTCCTTGAACGTGATCAGCTAGCTACCTTCTTGGGCTGTTTTGGACGTGAGCAGCAGCCTACCCTCTTGGGCTGCCTTGGACGTGAGCAACAACCTATCCTCTTGGGCTGCATGGGAAGTGAATAACGTATGCATGGTCTCCTCGAGTTGCCTGGGAAGTGAGCACGTCGGCATGGTCTCCTCGAGCTGCCTTGGAAGTGAGCACGTCGGCATGGTCTCCTCGAGCTGCCTGGGAAATGAGCACGTCGGCATGGTCTCCTCCCTTGGTTCGCTTGCTCCTACATTCACCAAAAGATTAACACATGATGTATGGCAATTAAATGGTTCACACATTGTGCCAAGCAATAGCACTTCCCTTGACGTAACTTCTTGGATCTCCTTAGCTCTTGCTCTAGTAATTGGACCTTGATATCTTCCATGTGATGGTCCTACATCATCCACTCCTTCTTGGAAAAAATTCAACCCCGAATTTTTATCTTGTTCTGAATCTTATTCATAGGGGCTCAAATCTCCTACGTTAAAAGTGGTACTAACTCCATTCTCTTCCGGTAAGTCCAACACATAAGCGTTGTCGTTAATCCGGTGTAAGACTTTGAATGGTTCATCACCCCGTGGGGCTAGCTTGGAATGGAGTTTTGTCGGAAACCGCTCTTTTCTTAGATGTAGCCAAACTAAGTCGCCGGGCTGGAAAACCATCTTCCGACGTCCTTTGTTATTCCGAGCTGCACTTTCAATGCCCTTCTTATCAAGTGCAGCCTTGGTCTTATCATGAAGTTCCTTAATGTAGTCCGCCTGTTCCAAAGCATCAAAAGCTACTCGATCCTTTCGAGGAATCGGTAATAAGTCCAAAGGAGTTAAACGGTTAAATCCATAAACACATTTGAAAGGTGATAACGAAGTGGAAGAATGCATGGTGCGATTATAAGCAAACTCGATATGTGGTAACATGTTTTCCCATTCTTTTAAGTTATCTTTCAACATGGTTCTAAGGAGGGTCGTTAGGGTCCTATTGGTGACTTCCGTTTGCCCATCTGTTTGGGGATGACTAGAGGTCGAGAATAGTAATCTAGTGCCCATTTTTCCCCAAAGCGTTTTCCAAAAGAAACTCAAAAACTTGACATCCCTATCACTAACAATAGTTTTAGGTATTCCATGCAATCTAACTATTTCCTTAAAGAAAAGATTAGCAACATTATATGCATCATCAGTTTTATGACGCGGAATAAAATGTGCCATTTTAGAGAATCTATCTACTACCACAAAAATGGAGTCTCTTCCTTTCTTAGTCATAGGTAGTCCAACAATGAAATCCATACTTATATCTTCCCAAGGGCCATTAGGCGTTGGTAAGGGCGTATACAGCCCGTGGGGTTGTACCCTAGCTTTGGCCTTAAGACATTCAATGCACCTTTTCAACATGTGTTCTACATCCCTTAACATATGAGGCCAATAAAAGTGAGTTTGCAACATGTGATATGTTTTGTCCCTCCTAAAATGCCCTATTAAACCTCCTTTGTGGGCTTCTTCCACTAATAGGATCCTAAGGGAACAGCTAGGTATGCAAATCTTATCCACTTTAAACAAGAAACCTTCAAACATAAAGTACTTATCATAAGGGCCTTGAGTAGTGCATCTATGAAATATCTTCCCAAATTCAGCATCATCCACATATAATTCTTTAATGTAAGTAAAACCTAACATCCTAGAATCCAAGGTGGTG
>BSUD01000003.1:83958825-84004837 GCA_033239045.1 Fagopyrum esculentum | reverse complement strand
TCGGCTACTATGAACGGCTCTGTCCATCTTGAACGCAGCTTACCTGCAAAGAGTTTCAAACGGGATTGAAAGAGAAGTACCTTATTACCTACCTTGAAGTCCTTCCGGAGGATGTTCCGGTCATGCCATGCTTTGGTCTTTTCTTTGTATATGGTAGCATGGTCATATGCATCTAGCCTTAGTTCCTCCAACTCTTGCAATTGGAGCTTCCGAAATTCTCCCACTTCTTCTATGTTCATGTTGCACTTCTTTACCGCCCACCAAGCCTTGTGCTCTAACTCCACCGATAGGTGGCAAGCTTTCCCAAACACGAGCCTAAAAGGGGACATCCCGGTAGGAGTTTTGTAGGCTGTCCGATATGCCCATAAGGCGTCATTTCGCCTTGCACTCCAATCCTTCCGGCCGGGAGAAACTGTCTTTTCAATGATGGTCTTTATTTCCCGGTTGGATACCTCCGCTTGGCCGTTTGTGTGAGGATGATAGGCTGTTGATACTCGTTGGTGAACATGGTACTTCTTAAGGAGAGCCGTGATCATCTTGTTGCAGAAATGGGTACCCCTATTGATACGGTATTAGTCCGTGAATGAGTCCATCTAGGTACAATGATCCCGAATCCGGCTAAATGAGGCGAATCCAGATGCGGAATCAAATGTCGATGGTAAATGGACGCAAGAAGGTGTAGAGAAGAACCAAAGAGAGTCAACGAAAGAAACCAAGGGTGAAGAGCCAAAACCCCGCTTCGTGAATGCCCTAGACCCTTCTCCAATACAACTTTACACTAGCTCCGGCTGGACTAGCACAAAGAGGGACTCGGCTCGAAGCACCAATCCGAAGGCGGTTGACACGAACAAGCTCAGCCAAGCAAACAATAGCAATGCCAACCAAAAACTCTCTTGTTCTTTGATTGATTTTGTGAATGATTACAAATGTAATTCTAAGCAATGAAATTAACGTACCTAATCAGCAGCTAAAGAGGCTATATTTATAGACTCTTTATCTAGACAAAAATAAAGAAAAGAAAACTAAAACATTAGTGGGAAGGTGGTAATAAGAGAGATTCCTCTAATGTAGCTAACAACTTAACAAACAACTAATCAGCATGAAAATAGGCTGACTTATTCAAAACAGATCCTTGGAGTGAGTAGGACGTTTTTAAGAGCCAAATGGAGTATCCGAATGGGATGAATTATTCAACAGATCCATGAGTGATTTGAATGGTTTTTAAGAGCCCAAATGATGATCCGAATGAGGGAGCTGATTACTCTCTTGGGCCTCCTTGAACGTGATCAGCTAGCTACCTTCTTGGGCTGTTTTGGACGTGAGCAGCAACCTACCCTCTTGGGCTGCCTTGGACGTGAGCAACAGCCTATCCTCTTGGGCTGCATGGGAAGTGAATAACGTATGCATGGTCTCCTCGAGTTGCCTGGGAAGTGAGCACGTCGGCATGGTCTCCTCGAGCTGCCTTGGAAGTGAGCACGTCGGCATGGTCTCCTCGAGCTGCCTGGGAAATGAGCACGTCGGCATGGTCTCCTCCCTTGGTTCGCTTGCTCCTACATTCACCAAAAGATTAACACATGATGTATGGCAATTAAATGGTTCACACATTGTGCCAAGCAATAGCACTTCCCTTGACGTAACTTCTTGGATCTCCTTAGCTCTTGCTCTAGTAATTGGACCTTGATATCTTCCATGTGATGGTCCTACATCATCCACTCCTTCTTGGAAAAAATTCAACCCCGAATTTTTATCTTGTTCTGAATCTTATTCATAGGGGCTCAAATCTCCTACGTTAAAAGTGGTACTAACTCCATTCTCTTCCGGTAAGTCCAACACATAAGCGTTGTCGTTAATCCGGTGTAAGACTTTGAATGGTTCATCACCCCGTGGGGCTAGCTTGGAATGGAGTTTTGTCGGAAACCGCTCTTTTCTTAGATGTAGTCAAACTAAGTCGCCGGGCTGGAAAACCATCTTCCGACGTCCTTTGTTATTCCGAGCTGCACTTTCAATGCCCTTCTTATCAAGTGCAGCCTTGGTCTTATCATGAAGTTCCTTAATGTAGTCCGCCTGTTCCAAAGCATCAAAAGCTACTCGATCCTTTCGAGGAATCGGTAATAAGTCCAAAGGAGTTAAACGGTTAAATCCATAAACACATTTGAAAGGTGATAACGAAGTGGAAGAATGCATGGTGCGATTATAAGCAAACTCGATATGTGGTAACATGTTTTCCCATTCTTTTAAGTTATCTTTCAACATGGTTCTAAGGAGGGTCGTTAGGGTCCTATTGGTGACTTCCGTTTGCCCATCTGTTTGGGGATGACTAGAGGTCGAGAATAGTAATCTAGTGCCCATTTTTCCCCAAAGCGTTTTCCAAAAGAAACTCAAAAACTTGACATCCCTATCACTAACAATAGTTTTAGGTATTCCATGCAATCTAACTATTTCCTTAAAGAAAAGATTAGCAACATTATATGCATCATCAGTTTTATGACGCGGAATAAAATGTGCCATTTTAGAGAATCTATCTACTACCACAAAAATGGAGTCTCTTCCTTTCTTAGTCATAGGTAGTCCAACAATGAAATCCATACTTATATCTTCCCAAGGGCCATTAGGCGTTGGTAAGGGCGTATACAGCCCGTGGGGTTGTACCCTAGCTTTGGCCTTAAGACATTCAATGCACCTTTTCAACATGTGTTCTACATCCCTTAACATATGAGGCCAATAAAAGTGAGTTTGCAACATGTGATATGTTTTGTCCCTCCTAAAATGCCCTATTAAACCTCCTTTGTGGGCTTCTTCCACTAATAGGATCCTAAGGGAACAGCTAGGTATGCAAATCTTATCCACTTTAAACAAGAAACCTTCAAACATAAAGTACTTATCATAAGGGCCTTGAGTAGTGCATCTATGAAATATCTTCCCAAATTCAGCATCATCCACATATAATTCTTTAATGTAAGTAAAACCTAACATCCTAGAATCCAAGGTGGTGATTAAGGACGCTGCCAGTACCAATGCCGGACGCGTCGCATTCAACCTCAAAGGGTTTAGTGAAGTCCGGTAGAGCGAGTAGTGGTGCGTGGGTGAGGCGTCTCTTAAGCTCTTCAAATGCTCTTTGCTGAGGTTCATTCCACTCAAAAGGAACCTTCTTTTTGGTCAAAGCCGTGAGTGGTGCTGCAATGGTACTAAAATCTCTCACAAATCTTCTATAGAATGTAGCTAGGCCATGGAAACTCCTCACGTCACCAACCGACCTAGGAATGGGCCATTCATTGATTGCTTTAACCTTGTCCTCATCCACTTGCAAACCATTGGCACTTACTACAAAACCAAGGAAAATCACTCGGTTAGTATAGAAATCACATTTTTTAATATTAGCATACAAGTATTCTATACGCAATGTAGCAAGCACATCTCTCAAATGATTTTCATGCTCCTTTAAAGTCTTGCTATAGATAAGAATGTCATCAAAGTACACTACAACAAATAAACCAAGATAAGGTCTCAAAATATGATTCATTAATCTCATGAAGGTACTAGGAGCGTTAGTTAAGCCAAAAGGCATTACTAGCCACTCATAGAGACAAAATTTGGTTTTAAAAGCTGTTTTCCATTCGTCCCCTTCCCTCATTCTAATTTGATGGTAGCCACTCCTAAGGTCAATCTTAGTGAAAATTGTAGCTCCATGTAACTCATCAAGCATGTCATCTAGACGGGGAATCGGGTGTCTATACTTGATAGTAATGTTATTGATTGCTCTACAATCAATACACATTCTCCAAGTATTATCCTTCTTGGGTACCAGCAGGACGGGGACGGCACAAGGACTAAGGCTTTCCCGAACATACCCTTTATCTAGCAATGCTTGAACTTGGTTCTGAATTTCCTGGGCTTCCGTAGGGTTCATCCTATAGGCGGGCCTATTGGGAAGAGTGGGTCCGGGTATTAAATCTATTTGGTGTTCAATGCCCCTAATGGGCGGCAAGCCAGCTGGAACCTCCTCAGGAAAAACATCGTTAAACTCGTCTAACAGCCCCTAGATAGAACTAGGAAGTGGAATCGTAGAGTCATGAGGCACAGTCACTAGAGATTTACACAAACTCATCATTAGCACATCCATAGAAGCATAGTTAGTGACATATTCATTCCTAGACTCAAGATAGCTACTTGTTGGTTGTACTAACAGTGTTTGATGGGTTTTGTTCTCCTTACTCTTATGCTGTGTGATCTTAGGCTTGGGAGGGGTTCCTTGCTCTACCCTCTTGTTCTCATAGTACTCGGCTATTTGTAAAGGTGTCATAGGTTTAAGTGTTAAAGTTTTACATTTATACTCAGAGCTATATTTATTAGAAAACCCATCATGAACAACTTTCCTATCATATTGCCATGGACAACCAAGCAACAAGTGACAAGCATTCATAGGCACAACATCACATGTAATAACATCCTCATATGATCCTAATGTTATATTGACCTTAGTTTGCTTATTGACCTTAAGTTCTCCACACTCATTCATCCAATGTAGTTTATATGGCCTAGGGTGATAAAATGTAAGAAGTTGTAATTTGTTTACCATTTCAGTGCTAGCTATGTTGCAACAACTTCCTCCATCAATTATCACATTACACACTTTTCCTTTAATACTACACCTAGTATGAAACATATTTTCACGTTGGTTATCCTCACAAGGTGCTAGTTGGACATGCAAAGTTCTCCTACTATCAAAGATTCACCTTGTTCATACTCAATGCAATCATCATTCTCATTTTGTTCATTGTCATCAATTAAGACATTTTCATCATCTAATTCCACATCATCCTCACTCTCATATTCTCCTAGATGATTTATGATCAAAGTGCGTCTATTAGGACATTCTCTACTCATGTGTCCTCTACCTTGGCATTTAAAACACACAATGTCCCTAGTTCTAGAGTTAGAGGTAGGAGTACTCCCTCGATGATCACTCGAAGGCTCATTCAAGGATCGTGGTGTAGTGGACGGTGTAGAAGACCTCCTTTGCCCTTCTTGGCCCATAGGTGCCGACTTTCTCTCTTCCTTCCGGCCTCCTTGATCCTTGTTGTGGTTAGGTAGCCGACTCCCTTGTGCTTTCCAAGCGTTGGGCGTCCCATGAGGTGGCTTGTATTCCCGGTTTCACACCTTAGTCTTCCTTTCCACCTTGATGGCCAAGTGTAGTAATTGCTCCATGGTGCTGTATGGATACATATCAACTTCATTAGCCAAATTAGAATTTAGAATACGAAGGTACCTAGCCATAGTGTTTTCTTCATCCTCTAGAACCTTGGCCTTCACCATAGCAACTTGCATATTCGTATAGGCTTCCTCAGCACTAAGAGAGCCTTGTCTCAAATTTTCCAGCCGTTGTCGAAGCTCTCGGGTATAGTGAGGTGGAACGAACCGAGACCTCATTAGTGCCTTCATATGCTCCCATGTGGTGATTTGAGGATCTAATGTGCGCACTCTTTCTTTGACTACGTGATCCCACCATACCAAGGCATAGCCTTGGAACTCGAGAGCGGCTAGTTGAACCTTCCTAGGCTCGCTGAAATTGTGACACAACCAGATCTGCTCTACTTTAGTTTCCCACTCCGTGTAGACGTCGGGATCACACTTTCCTTCAAAGACGGGAATTTTGATTTTGACTTTGCCGAGTCCGTCTTGCTCTTGATAGGGCCGTAGGTTATCACGTTCTCGTCCTTGCCTTGGCTGCTGGAATGGTCGATTATAGCCTTCCCAAGTGTGGTCCTCAAAAGGAGCATCATTCCATCGCTGAAAGTTATCAACAAATGGTGGTATGTTAGATTCATTAGGGTGAACGTTGGACTGTAAATTACCTTGATCCGGCTGATCCGGCTCTCTAGTAGCGTGAAGGACCGCCAAACTCATAGTTGGTTCTCAAAGGTGGTGTCCCCACTGGTGGTGTTCGTGCTTCCATAGACTCCACTTGTTTGGATAGGTTAGCTACGGAATCGGACAATTGTTTCAATAGACTGATCATCTCAGGCGTGACGGTCTCGCTACTAGACTTGCTGGGGTTTCGGGACCTAGACATGCTCAAGTAACAAACAAAGAACCGGTTAGGTTAGAAAAAAAACAAAGATCTCACTTGTGTATTGCTCACTCTCTCGTTGGTATTGCCTAGTTGGTGGCCCGAGTTGTAAGGATCCAACACCTTAAGATCACAATTTTCGAACCTTCTTTGCAACCCTTTGGAACTAGAACTGATGAAACTGATGTTAGTGTCGGAGATGAATCAAGACACCCCTAATTGGAGTATTGACCGTTGGGTTGGTGTAGGTATGGTGATTTGTGATTAGAATGGCGTTTTGAGGGAGTTTTCTTGTGCTCGATGTCGATTAATAAAAGGCCAGCCGGTTTGTATTGTTATTTTGTTTTTTTTTTTTTTTGAAAGATCTCTTAGACTTTGTCAAAGATTTGTAGGAGAGAAGGTAACCAAAATTGATTGCAACGAGATTTGTGTGGGAGAAAAGGTTACCGAATGTGTATACAGCGTTCGAGCTCTTTTTGTTTTTGTTTTGTCTTTACCTCTCCTCAAGATGTTGTCCGGCACTAAGAACCCTTGGCTTTTGCTTTGAACACTTCAAGCACAAGTTAAACCTCAATTGGATAAGCAATATGGTTCACAAAGAAGAAAGGAGTGATCAATTGTACCAACTGAGCTCTGATACCAACTGATACGGTATTAGTCCGTGAATGAGTCGATCTAGGTACAATGATCCCTAATCCGGCTGAATGAGGCGAATCCAGATGCGGAATGAAATGTCGATGGTAAATGGACGCAGGAAGGTGTAGAGAAGAACCAAAGAGAGTCAACGAAAGGAACCAAGGCTGAAGAGCCAAAACCCCACTTCGTGAATGCCCTAGATCCGTCTCCAATACAACTTTACACTAGCTCCGGCTGGACTAGCACAAAGAGGGACTCGTGAAGGCTCGAAGCACCAATCCGAAGGCGGTTGACACGAACAAGCTCAGCCAAGCAAACAACAGCAATGCCAACCAAAAACTCTCTTGTTCTTTGATTGATTTTGTGAATGATTACAAATGTAATTCTAAGCAATGAAATTAACGTACCTAATCAACAGCTAAAGAGGCTATATATATAGACTCTTTTATCTTGAAAAAAATATTGAAAATAAAACTAAAACATTAGTGGGAAGGTGGTAATAAGAGAGCTTCCTCTAATGTAGCTAACAACTTAACAAACAACTAATCAGCATGAAAATAGGCTGACTTATTCAAAACAGATCCTTGGAGTGAGTTGGACATTTTTAAGAGCCAAATGGACTATCCGAATGGGCTGAATTGTTCAAAAGATCCATGAGTGATTTGGATGGTTTTTAAGAGCCCAAATGATGATCCGAATGAGGGAGCTGATTACTCTCTTGGGCCTCCTTGAACGTGATCAGCTGGCTACCTTCTTGGGATGTTTTGGACGTGAGCAGCAACCTACCCTCTTGGGCTGCCTTGGACGTGAGCAACAGCCTATCCTCTTGGGCTGCATGGGAAGTGAATAACGTATGCATGGTCTCCTCGAGCTGTGTTGGAAGTGAGCACGTCAGCATGGTCTCCTCGAGCTGCCTGGGAAATGAGCACGTCGGCATAGTCTCCTCTCTTGGTTCGCTTGCTCCTACATTCACCAAAAGATTAACACATGATGTATGGCAATTAAATGGTTCACGCATTGTGCCAAGCAATAGCACTTCCCTTGACGTAACTTCTTGGATCTCCTTAGCTCTTGCTCTAGTAATGGGACCTTGATATCTTCCATGTGATGGTCCTACATCACCTATCACTGATTAAGACTTTCGTAATTCCAAATCTAGCAAAGATATTTTCCTTAATAAATGTTGCAACCACTTTTGAATCATCAGTTTGGGTGGCCTTTGCTTCCACCCACTTGGAAACATAGTCCACCACAAGCAAAATATATGTGTTCCCGAATGACGTAGGAAATGGCCCCATGAAATCAATTCCCCAAACGTCAAATATTTCAAAAAATATAAGTGAGGATTGGGGCATTTCATGTCTCCTTGAAAGATTTCCCACCCTTTGGCATCTATCACACACTTTACAAAACGCAAAAGGGTCTCGAAAAATGTGTGGCCAAAAAAAACCGGCATCCAAAACTTTTCTTGCAGTTTTGTTTGCTCCAAAGTGCCCCCACATGATTCAAAATGATAGAAAGTTAGGACGGATTGTACCTCATTGTCTGGAATGCAACGCCGGATCACTTGGTCACTACAATGCTTCCAAAGGTAAGGATCGTCCCAAACGTAGTGTTGAGCTTCAGCATTGACTTTCTCTCGTTGTGCCTTGGTGAAGTCTGGAGGATAGTCCTTCCTGACAATGAAGTTCACAATGTCAGCAAACCAAGGCTTAAAAGATTGAATCTTAAGACAAACCTCCGTTGACAATTCCGCAAGGGCGCCTAGACGGGGCCGCAGGGGCGGCTGGTGTGAGGCGCGAGGGCGGTTACACAACAGAGACTTGTGTAGAATGTATCGTCTGGAAAGCTTCCGGCTATCTCTCTTTCTTTTCCTGGTTCTTCCTCTTCTTGCACTATTCTGCTCAAATGATCTGCCACCAGGTTCTCAGCTCCCTTTTTATCCCTTATTTCTAGGTTAAATTCGCTTAGAAGGAGCACCCAACGGATTATTCGTTGCTTCGCCTCCTTCTTTGCCATGAGGTACCTAAGGGCTGCATGGTCAGTGAAAATAATTACCTTTACCCCAAAGTATTGCCTGAACTTCTCAAGGGCAAAAACTACCGCCAACATCTCCTTCTCGGTGGTGGAGTAATTCCTTTGTGCTCCATTTAGTGTCATAGACGCATAATGGATCACATGGGAGGCCCTTCCGTCTTTTTGTCCTAAACAGCTCCGACGGCGTAGTCACTGGCGTTACACATGATTTCAAAAGGTTTCTCCCAATTCGGAGAACGGATGATCGGAGCGGTGGTGAGACATGACTTCAGAGTGTCGAAAACCATCTTGCAATCCTCATCCACTATGAAGGTGACATCCTTTTTGAGCAATTCACACAGGGGTGCTGAGATCTTTGAGAAGTCTTTGATGAACCTTTGGTAGAAACCTTCATGACCAAGAAAAGATCGGATTTCCCGAACATTAGCAGCATAAGGTAAATTTTGAATAACATCAACCTTTGCCTTATCTACCTCTATACCTTTGTGGATATTACATGTCCTAACACGATTCCTTGTTCGACCATGAAATGACATTTTTCCGAATTAAGAACTAAGTTGGTTTCAACACATTTTTCAAGAACAAGTTTGAAATGCCCTAAACATGCGTCAAAACTGTCTCCATTGACGGTAAAATCATCCATGAAGACTTCAATGAAATTTTCTATGTATTCGGAGAAAATACTTATCATGCACCGTTGGAAAGTGCCCGGCGCATTGCAAAGTCCAAAGGGCATTCTGCGATATGCGAAAGTGCCAAATGGGCAAGTGAACGTCGTCTTCTCTTGATCTTCTGGTGCGATGGCTATTTGGAAATAGCCCGAATATCCATCCATAAAACAGTAGTATTGATGACCTGCAAGACGTTCCAACATTTGATCAATAAAAGGTAACGGGAAATGGTCTTTTCGTGTTACCTTATTGATCTTGCGGTAGTCAATGCAAACTCTCCATCCAGTTTGTATTTTGCTTGGGACCATCTCTCCATGTTGATTTTCCACCAAGGTGATGCCTCCCTTCTTTGGAACTACTTGGGTTGGACTAACCCAAGTGCTATCCGAGATAGGAAAGATCATGTCCGCTTGGAGGAGTTTCAACACTTCCTTTTTGACCACATCCATCATTGGTGGGTTCAACCTCCTTTGAGGTTGCCTAGAGGGCTTGGCTTCGTCCTGAAGTAAAATCCTATGCATGCAAGTGGAAGGACTTATCCCCTTGATGTCTGCAATAGTCCATCTGAGGGCCGTCTTGTGCTCCTTTAGTACGTTCACCAACTTATCTTCTTGGCCGGTGGTCAACTTATTGGATATGATCACCGGCAAGGTATTGTGTGCTCCAAGGAAAACATACTTGATGTGTGACGGAAGATCCTTCAATTCTATTTCCGGTTTCTGCACTATGCACGGAACAAGCTTTTCGCTTGGGGTTAGTAAAGTGGGCCCAATGGCCAAATTGGAGATAGGTAGCCTTTTATGCCCATCTAATTTGGCTAGGACCTCTTTCATGCTAGATGTTAATACATAATCTGATTTGAAACCTTCAATGTCATGCTCAATCACATTTCTAAATTCATCCACGTCAAAGTTATCAAAAACATCTTGTACAAAAAGTTCAACAACGTCAATAGCACATAGAGAATGATCATCGCTAGGAAATTTCATTGCATCATAAATGTCAAATTCCACTACTTCTCCATCAAACTCCATGGTCAATTTACCACTAACATAATCAATTTTAGTCCTAGCCGTTTTCAGAAATGGCCTACCTAATAGAATGGGTGCAGCATGCGAGTCATTTTCCATATCCATTACAAAGAAATCAACAGAAAAAATTAGGTTGTCTACCATCACTAATACATCTTCAATTATCCCTTTCGGGTACACATTAGATCTATGAGCAAGTTGACTACAATCCTAGTTTCCATTAGTGGCCCAAGGCCAAGTGATTTGTAAATCGAATATGGCAAGACATTAATAGAAGCACCGAGATCAAGCATTGCTTTGTCAAAGAGGGTTTCCCCTATAACACAAGGAATGCTTACCATGCCCGGATCGCTGCATTTCTTGGGCATTCTCCGTTGGGAAACTGCCGACACATGTTCACTCACTTGCACTTTTTGTTTCCCCTTTAGCTTTTGATTTCTCTTATAATGCAAAGTTCCTTCAAAAAACGAGCATACTTAGGGATACATTTCACCAACTTAAGGAGGGGAATGTTTACCTCGCATTTAGAGAAAGTCTCAAAGAGGTCCTTGTCCTCTATGATTCTTCGCTCTTTTAATGCTTCAGGAAAAGGAACCGGTGGCTTTTCAGAGTACAGCGGTGGGAAGTTAGGCCGGACGTAAGTATCCTTTTCAGCAGTACCTTCTGTTGTGTTTTCCGCAGGGGCGTCAGCTTGAAGGCGCAGGGGCGGTTCAGGTGTTGTCACCGCAGGGGCGGCTGTTGGTGCGGAAATAACGACAGGAGGTTCATTTTGTGACTCTTTTGTTGATTCTTGTCGGATTTGCTTCCTGCTCCTTAATGTTAGGGTACTAACATTCTCCTTGGGGTTTATAAACATCTAGGAAGGCAATCCTTCGGAAAGCCTTGATTCGGTCCTTGAAATAGCTTCCTCCATTTGGCCAACCTTCTTCTCAAGGTTCTTGATGCTTGATTATGTTGTTTGGACATGAGTAGCAAAGTGTTTAGTCAAAACCTGCAACATATCTTCAGTTGAGTGATACTTACCTTGGCGGGGCTGTTGTTGTTGGTTTTGTTGATCCCTCCAACGAAAATTCTGTTGGTCACACCAATTTGGCATGAAATTTTGTGCATAGGGATCCTTCCTGGGTCTTTGCTGCTGTGGTTGTCCATAACCCATTGCGTTTACTTCAGCATCGTCATCTTGCATTTGTGGACACATGTCCGTTGGATGATACGGGTCAGCACAAACTCCGCAAGCTTTGAGTTGTTGCGGTGTTCCCGTAAGTGTTAGCCTCTTCACTATTTCCTTCAATTCCGCTAGCTCGGTGGAAATCTCACTCTTCCCGGAACTCACGGCATGAACTCCTTTCTTAGCCATGGTCCTTCCGAAATTCCGAGTTCCTTCCGCTAGCTACTGTATCTTTTCCAAAGCGAGGTCAGGAGTAGAGTTAAGAATATTACCTCCGCAAGCCGCATCGACGATCCTCCTTTCATTGTCTAGCAAGGCATTGTACAAGTACAAGACTAGATCTTGAGTTGAATATCCGTGAAAAGGACAGCTGGATCGGAGGTGTGCAAACCTTTCGAAGTACTCGTAGAGAGTTTCGGTTGCCTCTTGCTCGATGTTGCTGATAGCTTTCTTCAAGCTATTTGACTTTTTAGCTGGAAAGTATTTCTCCAAGAACGCTTTGTGAAGGTTCTCCCAAGTGTCAATACTCCCGGATGGAAGGTGGTAATACCAATCATCCGCCGAATCCTTGAGTGTGAAGCCGAATGCCCTCATCTTAATCTGTTCTTCGGTAATGTTGGCCGGCTTCATGCTCATGCAAACTGTGTGGAACTTCCCAAGGTGCCTGATGGGGTCTTCACCACTTAGCCCATGGAAGGATGGAAGCAATGAATGAGGCCCAGTTTGAGCTTAAAGTTGACTCTTTCCCATAGTTCCGGTATAGCGACCGCAAGAGGGTTTTTACCCAAGGTGAGCTGTGTAAGTTGACGAAGAGTACGGTCAGCCATCTCTTGTTGTAGTTGTTGTTGTCTTCGTTGCCGGATGTTCGTCCTCTCAATTTCTGGATCAAAAGAAGCAAAGCCGGAATTAGTAGCACGGGTTTGAACCATAAAAATGGTTCAAACTAATAATTAATAATAATAATAAAATACAAAAACTCCCCGGCAACGGTGTCAAAATTTGACTAGAGGTATTTCTATGGTCGTCTATACCGAATCAAAAGTAAATCCCGACTTCGCACTAAGAACAAGTATAGTGATTAAGTAAGGGTCAAACCCTAGAGAGTTAAGGTGTTTTTTATGCAACTATCGATTATAATGACAAGTGACACAAGGGGGGGGGGGTTCGTTGAATCGATGCACAAAAACTTATGAAAACGATGAATACGACAAGTAAGACAATAATGGATGAATCTACACTAGGTTATTCTAAGCATGCAATTGCTATTTTGGTGCGTTCCTTTTACTAGTTTTTAAGTAATCTCCCGTCTCGCTCATACATATGTGTTGAGCCAACCGGCATCAACACAACTTAACCTATTAAAGTTCCGTAAACCTACAAGAACAAATAACAAGTTAGCATTCAAACAAAGACTAAGGGATATAAAGAGAAGATTAAAACCGTTAAACTTATCTTTATATTTTTGTTCCTTTTCTTTAAGTAATTACAACCCGTTATTACTTAAAGTTGCTACTAGATTAAAGACCCGAACCCGGAACCTGTTAATCCTAGTTGTTTACATGCACTTTAGAACCTAAGGTGATCAATCTCAAGTAATAGTTAACATGCAATTAAACAATGGATATCAAGGAAACACAAAACATTAATGAATAGAAACATATATTAAAAAGAACTTACAACCAAAGTAACAAAGCAGCTTCAAACCAACCCAATGTAGTAAGGGAGTTAGCAACTCATTACAATGGAAAAACTCAAGTCTAAAATGGATTTTTTGAGGAAAAGCATGGATGATTCTAGCAATCAGCCATGAACTATTTTTACTACAAAAGAAACTTAATTAGGAGTAAATAGCCGGCCTAAAACAACCACCTTTAATGCCATAAAGGTGGTGTAAACAGCCGGAGTAAAGCTTTTGGCGTTACACCGCAGGGGCGGCCTTCAGGAACCGCATGGGCGGTTTAGGCAGAATCGGTTGATCTTCTTCAGAACCGCTGGAGCGGCTACTCAACTCCGCTGGGGCGGATCTTTAATGCACTTCAACGTCTGACCTTTCACCTTCCTGACGTTTCTGATGTCAAGGCGCAGGGGCGCCTTAAAGCCAACGCAAGGGCGGTGAAACAAACTCTTCACCTTCCAGCTCCCAAGGCGAGGCGCCGGCAGGGCGCAGTGGGAGGCGCAGGGGAGCTGGTCTTCGTCTCGTCAGGGCAAGTCACCACAGGGGCGGCTGCAAGGACCCGCGGGGGTGGTGGAGCAACATAAGCTTTGCTTCTTGATCGATCTTCACACCTAAGTGCTTATAACTCCTTCCTTAGCTTCTTTTGATCTTCTTCTTCTGGACCAAGGAGTTAGTAGCATAAACCGATACACATGCAATAAAATGAATCCAAAAACTATCCTAATTGATAGTGATTCCATCACCTATCACAGACGTTTATAAACCCCAAGGAGAATGTTAGTGCCTTGACATTAAGGAGTGGGAAGCAAATCCAACAAAAACCAGCAAAAGAATCACAAAGCAAACCTTCTGTCGATTTTACCGCACCCACAGCCACCCCTGCGGCTGAAACTGCGCTCAACACAGAGTAGGCGACGCCCCTGTAGCTGGATGTCCCCGCCCTTGCGGTGACAACCCTTGAGCCGCCCATGCGCATACAAGCTGACGCCTCTACGGAAAACACAACAGAAGGGTCTGCTGAGAGGGATACTTACATCCGGCCTAACTTCCCGCCACTTTACTCTGAGAAACCACCAGCTCCTTTTCCTGAGGCTCTGAAGGAGAGAAGAATCATTGAGGACAAGGACCTCTTTGAGACTTTCTCCAATTGCGAGGTAAACATTCCCCTCCTTAAGTTGGTGAAAAGTATTCCTAAGTATGCTCGTTTTTTGAAGGAACATTGCACTATCAAGAGGAATCAGAAGTTGAAGGGGAAACAAAAAGTGCAAGTAAGTGAGCATGTGTCGGCAGTTTTCCAATGGAGAATGCCCAAGAAGTGCAGCGATCCGGGCATGGTAAGCATTCCTTGTGTTATAGGGGAAACCCGCTTTAACAAAGCAATGCTTGATCTTGGTGCTTCTATCAATGTTTTACCATATTCAATTTACAAATTACTTGGACTTGGGCCATTAATGGAAACTTGGATTGTAGTACAACTTGCTGATAGAATTAATCTGTACCCGAAAGGGATAATTGAAGATGTGTTAGTAATGGTAGACAATTTAATATTTCCTTTTGATTTCTTTGTAATGGATATGGAAAATGATTCACATGCTGCACCCATTCTGTTAGGTAGGCCATTTCTGAAAACTGCCAGGACTAAAATTGATTATGTTACTGGAAAATTAACCATGGAGTTTGATGGAGAAGTAGTGGAATTTGACTTCTACGATGCAATGAGATTTCCTAGTGATGATCATTTTTTATGTGCTATTGACATTGTTGAACCTTTTGTGCAAGATGTTTTTGATAACTCTGATGTTGATGAATTGAAAAATGTGATTGAGCATGACATTGATGGTTTCAAATCGGATTATGTATTAACATCCAACATGACAGAGGTCCTAGCCCAATTAGATGGGCATAAAAGGCTACCTATCTCTAATTTGGCCATTGGGCCCACTTTACTAACCCCAAGCGAGAAGCTTGTTCCGTCCATAGTGCAGACACCTGAAATAGAACTGAAGGACCTTCCGTCACACCTCAAGTACGTTTTGAGCAATTCACACAGGGGTGCTGAGATCTTTGAGAAGTCTTTGATGAACCTTTGGTAGAAACCTTCATGACCAAGAAAAGATCGGATTTCCCGAACATTAGCAGCATAAGGTAAATTTTGAATAACATCAACCTTTGCCTTATCTACCTCTATACCTTTTGAGGATATTACATGTCCTAACACAATTCCTTGTTCGACCATGAAATGACATTTTTCCGAATTAAGAACTAAGTTGGTTTCAACACATTTTTCAAGAACAAGTTTGAAATGCCCTAAACATGCGTCAAAACTGTCTCCATGGACGGTAAAATCATCCATGAAGACTTCAATGAAATTTTCTATGTATTCGGAGAAAATATTTATCATGCACCGTTGGAAAGTGCCCGGCGCGTTGCAAAGTCCAAAGGGCATTCTGCGATATGCGAAAGTGCCAAATGGGCAAGTGAACGTCGTCTTCTCTTGATCTTCTTGTGCGATGGCTATTTGGAAATAGCCCGAATATCCATCCATAAAACAGTAGTATTGATGACCTGCAAGACGTTCCAACATTTGATCAATAAAAGGTAATGGGAAATGGTCTTTTCGTGTTACCTTATTGAGCTTGCGGTAGTCAATGCAAACTCTCCATCCAGTTTGTATTTTGCTTGGGACCATCTCTCCATGTTGATTTTCCACCAAGGTGATGCCTCCCTTCTTTGGAACTACTTGGGTTGGACTAACCCAAGTGCTATCCGAGATAGGAAAGATCATGTCCGCTTGGAGGAGTTTCAACACTTCCTTTTTGACCACATTCATCATTGGTGGGTTCAACCTCCTTTGAGGTTGCCTAGAGGGCTTGGCTTTGTCCTCAAGTAAAATCCTATGCATGCAAGTGGAAGGACTTATCCCCTTGATGTCTGCAATAGTCCATCTGAGGGCCGTCTTGTGCTCCTTTAGTACGTTCACCAACTTATCTTCTTGGCCGGTGGTCAACTTATTGGACATGATCACCGGCAAGGTATTGTGTGCTCCAAGGAAAACATACTTGATGTGTGACGGAAGATCCTTCAATTCTATTTCCGGTTTCTGCACTATGGACGGAACAAGCTTTTCGCTTGGGGTTAGTAAAGTGGGCCCAATGGCCAAATTGGAGATAGGTAGCCTTTTATGCCCATCTAATTTGGCTAGGACCTCTTTCATGCTAGATGTTAATACATAATCTGATTTGAAACCTTCAATGTCATGCTCAATCACATTTCTCAATTCATCCACGTCAAAGTTATCAAAAACATCTTGTACAAAAGGTTCAACAACGTCAATAGCACATAGAGAATGATCATCGCTAGGAAATTTCATTGCATCATAAATGTCAAATTCCACTACTTCTCCATCAAACTCCATGGTCAATTTACCACTAACATAATCAATTTTAGTCCTAGCCGTTTTCAGAAATGGCCTACCTAATAGAATGGGTGCAGCATGCGAGTCATTTTCCATATCCATTACAAAGAAATCAACAGGAAAAATTAGATTGTCTACCATCACTAATACATCTTCAATTATCCCTTTCGGGTACACATTAGATCTATGAGCAAGTTGACTACAATCCTAGTTTCCATTAGTGGCCCAAGGCCAAGTGATTTGTAAATCGAATATGGCAAGACATTAATAGAAGCACCGAGATCAAGCATTGCTTTGTCAAAGCGGGTTTCCCCTATAACACAAGGAATGCTTACCATGCCCGGATCGCTGCATTTCTTGGGCATTCTCCGTTGGGAAACTGCCGACACATGTTCACTCACTTGCACTTTCTGTTTCCCCTTTAGCTTTTGATTTCTCTTATAAGCAAAGTTCCTTCAAAAAACGAGCATACTTAGGGATACATTTCACCAACTTAAGGAGGGGAATGTTTACCTCGCATTTAGAGAAAGTCTCAAAGAGGTCCTTGTCCTCTATGATTCTTCGCTCTTTTAATGCTTCAGGAAAAGGAGCCGGTGGCTTTTCAGAGTACAGCGGCGGGAAGTTAGGCCGGACGTAAGTATCCTTTTCAGCAGTACCTTCTGTTGTGTTTTCCGCAGGGGCGTCAGCTTGAAGGCGCAGGGGCGGTTCAGGTGTTGTCACCGCAGGGGCGGGGGCAGCCAGCCGCAGGGGCGTTCTTCCTTCTGGGCTGGGCGCAGATGCAGCCGCAGGGGCGGCTGTTGGTGCGGAAATAACGACAGGAGGTTCATTTTGTGACTCTTTTGTTGATTCTTGTCGGATTTGCTTCCTGCTCCTTAATGTTAGGGCACTAACATTCTCCTTGGGGTTTATAAACATCTAGGAAGGCAATCCTTCGGAAAGCCTTGATTCGGTCCTTGAAATAGCTTCCTCCATTTGGCCAACCTTCTTCTCAAGGTTCTTGATGCTTGATTCTGTTGTTTGGACATGATAGCATGAATTATAGTCTATATTTTGGGGTTTGTTTGGACGTTTTATCTTTCATAATTTGCATGTTTGTATGTACATTAAGTGATTTTACTACCATTTCATCTACCTTTGCGAGAATCGAGGTCTACACCTAGTTTCGTTGTAATTGCAGGTAATATGGTACGTTTTGCATCAAAAAGGAGCAAAAGGAGTCATGAGTCATTTGGAGCTACATCCAGGGAGCATAGCCATGGATTAAAGATTTACTTTGGAGCAGATTCGAGAGATTTCACATTCTGTTGTGACTCACCTCGGTTGACCATTGATTCACCTCGACCGAGGTGATCCAGAGACACCGACTCGACCGAGGCGAACACCTAGGACGCGGCGAGAATATTTTATTCTTGGAGGAGATCTTTTAAATTTGGAAAGTGATATTATATTTTTGGGCTTGGCTCCTGGAAGGAAGGAGATATGCAGAATCATATATTTTACCTATATTTATGGGAAAATATCTTTTTAAGATTTATTATCTTTGGAGGGTTATTTTCTTATAAAAAGGGTTAGATTTCCACAATTCCATCATCACGCTATACCGTCGATCAGGGTTTACGCAGCAGCAGCGGTATACTCCAATTTGGGAGTTTTCGAAGAACCTTTTTGAAGGTTGAAGAAAGATTGAAGTCCATAGCTTTTATAGCTTTTTAAAGGGTTTTGTAAGATTGTCTTCAATTCCCTCAATTGTTGTCTTGTCTTTTTGGATTATTATCCAAGGAACGCTTTGTTGTGATATTTGATTCAGTTATTGAAGTCTTTTCATTAAATTCTTCTTTGTTCAAATATTCACTTTCTTCCCATATATTTTAATACTTCATTATGATGATGAGTGGCTAATTTCCTTGTGTGATTCTAGGGTGATTAGCTGAATATTGTGGGAAAAACAATGATAGAATAATCTTAGATTCCAGTAGGATCCTGAAAGTTCGAGTCTCTAACCTTAACCCTAAGCATCTCGTTCGGTTGATGAACATCTCGGCCGGGGTGGAATTCTTCTGACCGAGGTGACTTATCCGACCTAAAACAGAATGTTAAGTGTTAGAGTTTGCTAAATCCTATTCTTATTACATCTTCCTGGTTCAATGCAAGCTTAGGATGAGACTTACCCGGTAATTCCTTAGTTTGTGTATTAACGATCATAAGTATAGGTAATAAAGGTTTATCCTTTATTGGGGTTTGAGTGTGCTTCCATCCCATCTTTGTGAGTCAGCCAGAGACTTACCCGGTAAAGGTTGATTCTATTCCCTTAGATGGTATGTTAGTTTGAGGTTATAGTTCTTTATCTTGATTCCTTGAGACTTACCCGGTAATAGGAGTTACGGTTTAGGATTATTGTGTAGTGAGACTTACCCGGTGATCTACTCCACTTTAGTAACACCTTCCCCACGTAAAAAATCTCAGCTTTGTCCGCTTATCTATAGATCTTGAGTTGGAACCACAACTAGATGTTTTAATCCCTAGAATTGCATGTTTGCTTTATTGACTTCTTATTCATCTTTGATTGTGTTAATTGCTCTTGTGGTTAGTATTGACATAAGCATACCGTATTGACTTTGTTTCACCGAGTCCCTGTGATCGACCCCTGGAATCTTCTTGCTTTTACTACGATTGACCCGTACACTGCGGGTTCGCATCCTTGTTTTAAGCTTAAGTCTAGGGTTATAAATTTAAAGCTTGCACTCACCGTTTGGAGCGAACAAGTTTTTGGCGCCGTTGCCGGGGACTTGGTCTAGACCGAGCCGGAACGGTTTGCTCTTGGGGCGCTTGCCCCGTTTCATCTAACCACTCTACTTGAGTGACGATTTTTTGCAGGTTCTTTCTTAGGTATATGCGAAGAACCCGCGCTGGGAAGGAAATCGTCCCTTACGATCCCGAACCAGAAAAGACATACAAGCGACGCTTAAGAGAAGCGAAGATGGCCCAACAAGACGATCGCGATCTTGCGGCCCAATTAAAAGAGACGCAAGAGCTGCTACGTCTCAGTAAAGAAGAACTAAGGCAAGAGAAAGAAGAGAATCGTGCCAAGACTGCAGCAATCGAAGCTGAGATTGCAGTCATACGAGACCAGATTCTACTTCGACCGAGGGAAGATCCTCCTGTTGATCCTCGACCGATGCAGAATCCAACAGTTGACCCGCGACCGAGGCAGATTCCAGTACCTGACGCCCCGGCCGATGTACTTCCACCTCGGATGCCAGTCCGAGATGTTCTTCTTGCAGGAATCCCACAAGCCCTAGGTCAAAGGATGGACCCTAATCAACAGCTGAGGCGTCCAGGGGTGAACCTAGGAGATCCAGCGGATCATGACTACGAACTTCGACCGCAAGTTCTATCCATGATTCGCCAATGTCAATTCGGAGGGCTAGAGAAGGAGTCGCCGCATCAACATCTTCAAAACTACGAGATCTTGATGGAAACCTTGCGACCCTCCAGAATTGAAAATAACAACTACAAGCTAAGACCTTTTTACTTTTCTTTAAAAGATAGAGCTCTTACTTGGTATCAATCTCTTCCTCCAGGAAAAATTAGCACATGGGAGGAGATGACTACGGAATTCTTAACCAAATTCTTTCCCCCCTCGAAGACCGCTGAAATGAGAGGGAAGATCAATGCTTTCATCATGAAGGACAAGGAGAGCTTGTCCAAATCTTAGGAGCGGTTCAAGGATATCCTTTTGGATTGCCCACATCATGGGATTCCAAAGATCGAGTTGTTGGAGATCTACTTCAAAGGGCTGGACGGAAGCACCCAGTTCAATCTCCAACTACTCTCCGCCGGTACCTTCATGGACATGGCGATTGACGAGGCTTGGGACTTCATTGAGAAGCAAGCCTTGCACATGGAGAAATATACCCACCAAGGAGCTGAAGGTGGAGTTAAAAGAGTCAACTTTCAAGAAACTCAACCCAACAACAATCAACTCACGTCGTTGAAGAATGACGTAAAGCAATTGAAGGAGCTCTTGATGGCTCAAACTAAGAAGGAAGAGCAAGGGCAAAGGACCAACAACAATAACGGATACCGCAACAACAACAACGGTCCCCGAAACAACAACTACAACAACAACAATAGAGGATCCAATAGCAACAACTAGAGGGCGAATAATCAAAACCACGGTAACAATTATTCAAACTCCAACTCTAATGATTCCTCTAATCCTTTCCTCTCTTCCCCTTCTTCTTCTTCTACTCCATTGAAAAGCCAAGGGCAAGGATCAAGTTCGTCTCGGCCAGAAAAGAAAGACGCAGTTCTGGAGGCAATCTTGATCAAGCTTAGCGCTATGGAGAATTCTATGACTTCATTTTCGAGGGCCCAAAAGTCCCTTGAACAACAACTTGCTAATAGGGCGAATGAAGCGCCAAGAGATCTAGGGAAGCTTCCAGCTAAGACGGAAACTAACCCTAAAGGCCAGTGCATGGCCATAACGACGAGGAGTGGACTCAAAACTGCAGATCCAGTACCTCGCTCGACGCAGACCACCTCGGTCCAGATCCAGTCGAAGAACACCTCGACCGAGATGCCAACCGAGGCGGAGCAACAGAAAGTAGGAGGAACGACAGAAACTTATGTTCCACCTCCTGCATATAAGCCACCACTTCCATTCCCTCAATCCAGAGCCAGAGCACATCTAGACAAGCACTTTGGTAAGTTTCTTGACTTGATGAATAAGCTACATATTAATATTCCTTTCCTTGATGCTATTTTAGGTATGCCCGCCTATGGGAAGTTCTTAAAAGAAATCTTATCAAGGAAGAGGAAGCTGGAGGATGTTGGTGAAGTTAGGATGACATCTAAATCTTCGGAGCTAATCAAAATCATGAAGGAAAAGATGCCACCTAAAGTGAGAGATCCCGGCTCATTTTGCATTCCCATTCAAGTTGGGGATGTCACTTGTGAAGCCCTTTGTGATCTAGGAGCTAGCGTGAGCATCATTCCGCTGGAGCTATGCACTAAGATCGGTCTTGGAGAGCCCAAGCCGGTCAAGATTTGACTTTACATGGCGGATCGCTCCATTACCCATCCCGTGGGGATTTTGGAAGACGTTCCGGTCAAGTTAGGTAACTTCTATCTACCTATAGATTTTGTTGTACTTGACATTCCCGCAGATTATCCTGTCCCTATTATTCTCGGGAGGCCATTTCTAGCAACTTCGGGTTGTAATGTAGATTGCAAGAACGCCAAGTTGAAATTCAACGTTGGTGGCGATGAGGTGGAGTTCGCACTACTTGCAGCAATGAAAGGGGAGCAACTAACTGATGATATCTTCAACATCTACGATGAAGAAGAATCAAGAGAATTGGTGAGCTCTATCCTTATTAACGACCCACTCGAAAGAGTTATTAGCTTCAGTTTAATGGAGGAGGGTATAGATGCTTGTTGTGATGCAAATATACGGAGCCTGAAGGCACTGGAAGAGGATCCAGGAGCTAAAACTGAGAAGCTGATCCAGGAAGCGAAGATCTCCAGCCTCGGATCCAGTAGAAGTACCTCGACCGAGGCACTTTCTGGAATGAGCGAGGCGACCGAAGAACATCTCGGTCAACGCCTATGCGCCTCGACCGAGGTCGACAGCGAGACGATTCAAACTGAGACTGCATCGAGTCCAGTTTCTGACACCACTCCACCAGAAAAAGGAAGCAGAGATCCCTCTCAGAAAGCACCCCCAGTTGTGGAGCTTAAACAACTCCCTAGTAACTTGAGGTATATCATTCTTGGGCCGGACTCTACTTATCCCGTTATTGCTAGTGCTTCCCTCTCCGATTCTGAATTGTCTAAATTAATGCATGTCCTGAGAAAGCATCGAAAAGCTATAGGTTACACCACGGATGATCTTATTGGCATTAAACCTTCTTTCTGCATGCATAGAATTCTAATGGAAGATAATCATAAGACTTCACGGGAACCTCAAAGACGGTTAAATCCGATCATGAAAGAGGTTGTGAAGAAGGAAGTTCTTAAGTTGTTGGATGCAGGTATTATTTATCCTATCTCGGACAGCAAGTGGGTTAGCCCGGTGCATGTCGTTCCGAAGAAAGGAGGGATGACCGTTGTGACGAATAAGAACAACGAGTTGATCCCAACAAGGACCGTTACGGGCTGGAGAGTTTGCATCGATTATAGGAAGCTGAACACGGCGACTCGGAAGGATCATTTTCCGCTTCCCTTCATTGATCAAATGCTCGAACGGTTGGCCCAGCATTCACACTTTTGCTACCTGGACGGCTATAGTGGATTCTTCCAGATTCCTATCCATCCGGATGATCAGGAGAAGACCACTTTCACTTGTCCTTGGGGGACGTTTGCCTATCGGAGGATGCCATTTGGATTATGCAATGCACCCGCTACCTTCCAGCGATGCATGATGGCTATCTTTTCCGAGTACATAGAGGAGATCATGGAGGTATTCATGGATGATTTTTCTGTATATGGTTCCTCTTTTGATGATTGCCTATCTAACCTTTCTCTAGTGCTTAAAAGATGTGAAGACACTAACCTTGTTTTGAATTGGGAGAAGTGTCATTTTATGGTTAATGAAGGCATTGTGCTAGGACACCTCGTTTCTAATCGAGGCATTGAGGTCGATCGAGCTAAGATCGAGACTATTGAGAAACTCCCTCCTCCTTGTTCTGTTAAAGGTGTGAGGAGTTTTCTCGGGCATGCAGGTTTCTACAGGAGGTTCATCAAGGACTTCTCTAAGATTTCTAAACCTCTAACTAACCTCTTGAATAAAGATGTTGTTTTTGAGTTTTCGCAGGAGTGTCTTGATGCTTTTTACAGGATTAAGGAAGCGTTGATCTCCGCTCCCATTATCCAACCTCCTGATTGGACCTTGCCCTTTGAGGTCATGTGTGATGCTAGTGATGTAGCCGTAGGAGCGGTGCTTGGACAGAAGAAAGATGGACGGACCACAGCCATTTACTATGCTAGCAAGACGCTAGATGAAGCACAACGCAACTACGCTACCACCGAGAAGGAGTTATTGGCGGTTCTATATGCTTTCGAGAAGTTTCGTTCCTATCTAGTAGGGGCGAAAGTCATTGTCTACACCAACCATGCGGCCATTCGTTACTTGTTGGCTAAGAAAGATGCCAAGCCGCGCCTTATTCGATGGATTCTCTTGCTTCAAGAGTTTGATCTAGAGATCCGCGATAAGAAGGGATCCGAAAACTCCGTTGCGGATCACCTCAGCCGGCTACCGGAATCTTCCCGCGAGACGAATAACCCACCCATAGACGATTCATTCCCCGATGAGCACTTACACTTGTTGGAGCATTTGATGGAGCTACTTACTTCACCCCACGATGGAGGTGAAGTATGGGGTGAGGGCACCTCCCACCTCGTTTGAGACGCATCATGGTCCAGCTAGCGACCTTAAATCAAGCGCTTCTTGGGAGGCAACCCAAGGTATTGCTTTCTTTTCCCGTTTTCTAATCTAGCTTAGATAGTTTTTGTTTTTGCTTTGCTTTGCTTTGTTTTTGGCGTTCTGGACAGACAACAGGGAATATCTAAGGAAGGAGCACAACTGGAAGGACAGAGTTCGAGATTCTAAGAAGACAGAAGCACCTCGGTTACTGTCAGAGCACCTCGACCGAGTTGATTCTTGAGCAACCGAAGCGACTAGGGTTCCTGCAGAACCGCCTCGGTCCGTACCACCTCGGTCCAGTCGAGACCATCTCGACCGAGGTGACAGCAGATCCAGTAACAGTATAAATAGGGAAAAATTTTATTTTTCACTTTTTATTTACCCACCTCGACCGCGGCGACTTCCACTTCGCTCCCTCTCGATTCTCGCTCGTTTTCGACATTTTTTGCCTCCAAACCGAGATTGAAGAGAAGAGGAACCGATTGCAACAACAAATCTGCAGAAAGATCGAGTGAATAGGCCGGAACGAGGTAAAAACGATTGAAACCCTAACTCGCTCGTTTACTTCGATTTGGGCTTTGGTTGCCCTTGAATCTGTTGAGGAAAAACTTAAGTACCCCTTAGGAAGCATCTGTAGTGATTTTAGGGGGAAAAGAACTGAATTTCTAAGAGTTGGAATCGCGACTGTCTTCGCCTCGGTCCAGTCGACCTGCACCTCGGTCGAGGTGATTCTTGAAGTTTGTCAGAGACCGAGGTGGTCTGACAGTGTTGTTTGAAGATGAGTTCTGACAGGATATTAGCCCTTAGAGATAGATCCTCTCCTTCCCCTTCTTCTTCCTCATCCCGACCTTCTATCCCGGTGATCCACGAGAGACACCGGGTAGATTATGAGCGTATTGCTAGCCGTCCAGTGATCGCACCTAGATTTCTGGACATTTCTGCTTTTGACTGTCTCCACGTAGATGGAGATCTTAGGAGGATGATCACCACCGTCGGGCTAGATCAGTTTACTGAGATCGGAGCCCCAGCTTACTTAGAGCCGACCCTTGAGTTTGTCAGCTCCTTCACTTACCTCCCAACAGAGAGGGCTTTGAAGTACCGGTTGATGAACCGGAACTTCTTAGTACCCCTAGACCACTGGAGAGACATCTTTGGCTTCCCTGCCCCCACTGCTGTAGACTTCCCGACCCGAGCTGTAGCTAGAGAGTTCTGGGGTCAGATTGCCCACATTACAGAGCATGCAGATAGGTGGCGCCCTGGTGATTCCAGGGAGAAGCTTATCTTCCATCTCGCTTTTCGATTAGCCCACAAGATCTTCAGCGAGACACTTCTGGCGCGTACTGAGATGCCCCAGAAGGTCCGACAGGGGGAGCTCTTTGCTTTATACTGCATGGTTACAGGTGGATTCCCCGACTTTGGATTGATGTTGGCAGAGGATCTGCACAAGATCAAGGCCAAAGGGAAGGGAGATATATGTTGTGGAGGGATAGTGACCCATATCGCTACTTATCAGGATATGGATCTGAGTAGGTGTACTATGGTGGCGGCTGCCAAGCCGCTCGGACTACAGGAGATGATCACACGGAGGATTCTAGTTCCCCGTGGTTTGACTACACCTTTCGTCGCTATGCCATGGGAACGGACTGCACCTCAGGGGATCCGCTGGTCTGCACAGTTCTCAATCTTTGATCCACATTTCTGGCAGACAGCTTGGGATACACTGGTTGAGGATTACAGAGAGGGAGCAGCTGCCCCTGCTGCAGCTGAGGAGGAGGAGGCTGAGGATGACGACGACGATGATGAGACATTAGATGAGAGAGAGGGTGGCGTCCCGATGGACACAGGGACAGATACAGTTGGGACGAGCGCGCCACCTATCATAGATTTGGATGACGAGGAGGATACAGAGCCGGTACCAGCTGAGACTTCTCCAGTCAGACCTGCTAGACGCAGGAGGCGTGGAGTGAGGGATAGAGCTGCTCACCGACGGATCGATGACCTGACGGATCAGGTTATCGACTCATATGCTGCATTATCGCTGGATATCCGCGAGATGCAGGAGCGGCAGCATCATCAGCACATCATGGCTCAGCTGCAGTTCGAGCGTATCATGGGCCATCCTTACGATCCGACTCAGTATCCATATGCACCACCACCTGATCGAGACTACTGAGGAGCTGCAAGATTTTATTATTATATTTTTTTATGCAGTTCGGCTTTTATCCGGTGAGTACTCTCATGTTTAGACTTTTTATTATACCCACTGGGACAGTGTGTCTTAAGTATGGGGTATTTGTTGTTATTTGACTACATGATGTATGTTATTTGACCACCTTTGATGTATTTTATTTATCGGATATTTTATTTATGCTTCCCTTATGCATTTATATGATTATCTGATATTACATGCATACCTACAGGTTATTTGATTGAGAAAAAACGTCGAAACCGAAAATATAAAAAAAAAAATGTTTTCATTAAAAAAAAAAAATAAATTTTTTTACCTCGACCGGGGAGATTCTGGCGAAACGAGGCATTTCACCTCGGTTGAACCAAGAACACCTCGACCGAGGTGCGTAACAGAAAGTTTTCGAAAACGATTTTGTGTTACTTATCTGGATATGATCTCAATGAAGATTTCTGTTTACTTACTGGTTTTAAATTCTTTATGTGTTTGAAAATTTTATAATATGTTTAAGTTGCTAAATGTTTTGTTTGAAATTATTAGCATGTTTAATACTTTGTTTTTATCCAAATTATGTTGAATTTGAAGGTTGACACCGCAGGTTAAGTTCTCTCACTTTCTTCTTGGAAAGACCAAGGCAATTCATTCTCTTCTTCTTTTTCTTCTTGATCATGCTTAGCCCCTCATATACATTTTTGCCTCCCTTTACCTATCCGGGAATTTGGAAGCAAGCGAATTGGTGAAAGCAAGTTAAAGTTGAGAAGTGGCTGGAAGTGAAAGTGTTAGAAAGTAATTCTAGGTTTGGGGAAGTCAATCATGAAGATGAGTAACTCGGCACCATTCACATAGCCGGGTGTTTGTGTCTTGCCAAAATCGGATTGAGCGATATTTCTAACGGGTCATGGTATGTGCATCAAGGGTTTGATACATCTCGAGAAATTGATGATTGCAGATTTCCTAGGCTTCGGTTATTGTGCACCTCTGTCCATGCATCCCAAAAAGTAAAGTAAAAAAAAAAAAAAAGGTGTGAAATAAGCAAAGCTTATTGGTGAAAGATGTTGCAAGTCAAGGTGGAAGTGAAGTTCATCCTTTTCCCGGATTCTAGCACCACATTACCTTACATACATCCCTACCCTACACGTTTCTTGACCTTTTCTTTTTGGAAGCCCTTGAGACCTTGAGCTTGTTGATTGACTTAGCGGTTTAAATTGGATTATACATGATTAATTTTGATAATTATGATTTATTATGCATTCTATGATTTTATGCAAAGATGAACAACTTTCTTATATTTATAAAATGTTTTGAACATATTAAGTTTTTAATTCCAGGATGTATTCTCTTAGAGTGATCTATGATAGTTGCACACCATAAAATGTTCTTGAAAGACTTTTTCATTGATTTTCTTGACTTATAATCCATTCTATCTTGTCTTCTATATAAGGAACTTGCTTGGGGACAAGCAAGGGCTAAGTATGGGGTATTTTGATAGCATGAATTATAGTCTATATTTTGGGGTTTGTTTGGACGTTTTATCTTTCATAATCTGCATGTTTGTATGTACATTATGTGATTTTACTACCATTTCATCTACCTTTGTGAGAATCGAGGTCTACACCTAGTTTCGTTGTAATTGCAGGTAATATGGTACGTTTTGCATCAAAAAGGAGCAAAAGGAGTCATGAGTCATTTGGAGCTACATCCAGGGAGCATAGCCATGGATTAAAGATTTACTTTGGAGCAGATTCGAGAGATTTCACATTCTGTTGTGACTCACCTCGGTTGACCATTGATTCACCTCGACCGAGGTGATCCAGAGACACCGACTCGACCGAGGCGAACACCTAGGACGCGGCGAGAATATTTTATTCTTGGAGGAGATCTTTTAAATTTGGAAAGTGATCTTATATTTTTGGGCTTGGCTCCTGGAAGGAAGGAGATATGCAGAATCATATATTTTACCTATATTTATGGGAAAATATCTTTTTAAGATTTATTATCTTTGGAGGGTTATTTTCTTATAAAAAGGGTTAGATTTCCACAATTCCTTGAGACTTACCCGGTAATAGGAGTTATAGTTCTTTATCTTTGGAGGGTTATTTTCTTAGATGGTATGTTAGTTTGAGGTTATAGTTCTTTATCTTGATTCCTTGAGACTTACCCGGTAATAGGAGTTACGGTTCAGGATTAGTGTGTAGTGAGACTTACCCGGTGATCTACTCCACTTTAGTAACACCTTCCCCACGCAAAAAATCTCAGCTTTGTCCGCTTATTTATAGATCTTGAGTTGGAACCACAACTAGATGCTTTAATCCCTAAATTGCATGTTTGCCTTTATTGACTTCTTATTCATCTTTGATTGTGTTAATTGCTCTTGTGGTTAGTATTGACATAAGCATACCGTATTGACTTTGTTTCACCGAGTCCCTGTGATCGACCCCTTGAATCTTCTTGCTTTTACTACGATTGACCCGTACACTGCGGGTTCGCATCCTTGTTTTAAGCTTAAGTCTAGGGTTATAAATTTAAAGCTTGCACTCACCGTTTGGAGCGAACATGACATGAGTAGCAAAGTGTTTAGTCAAAACCTGCAACATATCTTCAGTTGAGTGATACTTACCTTGGCGGGGCTGTTGTTGTTGGTTTTGTTGATCCCTCCAACGAAAATTTTGTTGGTCACACCAATTTGGCATGAAATTCTGTGCATAGGGATCCTTCCTGGGTCTTTGCTGCTGTGGTTGTCCATAACCCATTGCGTTTACTTCAGCATCGTCATCTTGAATTTGTGGACACATGTCCGTTGGATGATACGGGTCAGCACAAACTCCGCAAGCTTTGAGCTGTTGCGGTGTTCCCATAAGTGTTAGCCTCTTCACTATTTCCTTCAATTCCGCTAGCTCGGTGGAAATCTCACTCTTCCCGGAACTCACGGCATGAACTCCTTTCTTAGCCATGGTCCTTCCGAAATTCCGAGTTCCTTCCGCTAGCTCCTGTATCTTTTCCAAAGCGAGGTCAAGAGTAGAGTTAAGAATATTACCTCCGCAAGCCGCATCGACGATCCTCCTTTCATTGTCTAGCAAGGCATTGTACAAGTACAAGACTAGATCTTGAGTTGAATATCCGTGAAAAGGACAGCTGGATCGGAGGTGTGCAAACCTTTCGAAGTACTCGTAGAGAGTTTCGGTTGCCTCTTGCTCGATGTTGCTGATAGCTTTCTTCAAGCTATTTGCCTTTTTAGCTGGAAAGTATTTCTCCAAGAACGCTTTGTGAAGGTTCTCCCAAGTGTCAATACTCCCGGATGGAAGGTGGTAATACCAATCATCCGCCGAATCCTTGAGTGTGAAGCCGAATGCCCTCATCTTAATTTGTTCTTCGGTAATGTTGGCCGGCTTCATGCTCATGCAAACTGTGTGGAACTTCCCAAGGTGCCTGATGGGGTCTTCACCACTTAGCCCATGGAAGGATGGAAGCAATGAATGAGGCCCAGTTTGAGCTTAAAGTTGACTCTTTCCCCTAGTGCCGGTATAGCGACCGCAAGAGGGTTTTTAGCCAAGGTGAGCTGTGTAAGTTGACGAAGAGTACGGTCAGCCATCTCTTGTTGTAGTTGTTGTTGTCTTCGTTGCCGGATGTTCGTCCTCTCAATTTCTGGATCAAAAAAAGCAAAGCAGGAAT
Organism: Fagopyrum esculentum; assembly: GCA_033239045.1. Classification (NCBI taxonomy): domain Eukaryota; kingdom Viridiplantae; phylum Streptophyta; class Magnoliopsida; order Caryophyllales; family Polygonaceae; genus Fagopyrum; species Fagopyrum esculentum. Next base: position 83,974,854 of record BSUD01000003.1, on the reverse strand, counting down.
TAGTAGCACGGGTTTGAACCATAAAAATGGTTCAAACTAATAATTAATAATAATAATAAAATACAAAAACTCCCCGGCAATGGTGTCAAAATTTGACTAGAGGTATTTCTATGGTCGTCTATACCGAATCAAAAGTAAATCCCGACTTAGCACTAAGAACAAGTATAGTGATTAAGTAAGGGTCGAACCCTAGAGAGTTAAGGTGTTTTTTATGCAACTATCGATTATAATGACAAGTGACACAAGGGGGGGGGGGGTTGGTTGAATCGATGCACAAAAACTTATGAAAACGATGAATACGACAAGTAAGACAATAATGGATGAATCTACACTAGGTTATTCTAAGCATGCAATTGCTATTTTGGTGCGTTCCTTTTACTAGTTTTTAAGTAATCTCCCGTCTCGCTCATACATATGTGTTGAGCCAACCGGCATCAACACAACTTAACCTATTAAAGTTCCGTAAACCTACAAGAACAAATAACAAGTTAGCATTCAAACAAAGACTAAGGGATATAAAGAGAAGATTAAAACCGTTAAACTTATCTTTATATTTTTGTTCCTTTTCTTTAAGTAATTACAACCCGTTATTACTTAAAGTTGCTACTAGATTAAAGACCCGAACCCGGAACCTGTTAATCCTAGATGTTTACATGCACTTTAGAACCTAAGGTGATCAATCTCAAGTAATAGTTAACATGCAATTAAACAATGGATATCAAGGAAACACAAAACATTAATGAATAGAAACATATATTAAAAAGAACTTACAACCAAAGTAACAAAGCAGCTTCAAACCAACCCAATGTAGTAAGGGAGTTAGCAACTCATTACAATGGAAAAACTCAAGTCTAAAATGGATTTTTTGAGGAAAAGCATGGATGATTCTAGCAATCAGCCATGAACTATTTATACTACAAAAGAAACTTAATTAGGAGTAAATAGCCGGCCTAAAACAACCACCTTTAATGCCATAAAGGTGGTGTAAACAGCCGGAGTAAAGCTTTTGGCGTTACACCGCAGGGGCGGCCTTCAGGAACCGCATGGGCGGTTTAGGCAGAATCGGTTGATCTTCTTCAGAACCGCTGGAGCGGCTACTCAACTCCGCTGGGGCGGATCTTTAATGCACTTCAACGTCTGACCTTTCGCCTTCCTGACGTTTCTGATGTCAAGGCGCAGGGGCGCCTTAAAGCCAACGCAAGGGCGGTGAAACAAACTCTTCACCTTCCAGCTCCCAAGGCGAGGCGCCGGCAGGGCGCAGTGGGAGGCGCAGGGGAGCTGGTCTTCGTCTCGTCAGGGCAAGTCACCACAGGGGCGGCTGCAAGGACCCGCGGGGGTGGTGGAGCAACATAAGCTTTGCTTCTTGATCGATCTTCACACCTAAGTGCTTATAACTCCTTCCTTAGCTTCTTTTGATCTTCTTCTTCTGGACCAAGGAGTTAGTAGCATAAACCGATACAAATGCAATAAAATGAATCCAAAAACTATCCTAATTGATAGTGATTCCATCACCTATCACAGACGTTTATAAACCCCAAGGAGAATGTTAGTGCCTTGACATTAAGTTGTCACCGCCCGTTATCATACACTTGGGCCAAAATAATATAAAGGTCGGTAATCCTAATTCCGGTTTAGTGGTTATAAACAATAAACAATAAACAATAAACAATAAACACACACCACCAAACACACATCAATTCTAATACAAGGAATACGAGCTAAGTAAGTCCGGAGACTTACCTCGGCCCCAAAGCTAAACCGATCAACAAAAGCTCTCAACTTCCCGCAGGAAGATACTCAACTCCTGGCCAAAACAAGGCACACGATCAATATCTATCTCTCATGCTAGAAGTCCTTAGACTTCTAGCCCAAATGACCTCTATAAGGTCATACAACTCACATGTTAGGATAACACGTTCCTAGTCTCGACAATCTCAACAAGATCATACAACGATAATCTCAATCCTCATAAGCTCACAAGATCAACCCAAACACTCAACGTCTTATAATAATCGACAACCCTTAAACTCGCCCAAGGTCCAAACCACTACTTGGTATTCTCACTAGGTTATGCTAGATCCAACCTAGCATTTTACTAATACTTAACATAACTAAATCGAGTAAGATCATAATCTCGAGGGAGAGGGTACTCACGTGGCGTCAAAAGACGGAAGACGATCCATGGATGCCGATATGGATTCGTTGGCCGTTATCGGGGTCGTTTCCAAACCTAACACCAAAATTAAACAAGTTTAGCTCATACGCTAAACTTGAACGGAATATATAATATAAATAAATCTAAGAAAAATCCGTTTTAAAAGTTAGCGTTAAAACTCCTTAAACCCTTCTGAGTGAAAATATGAAATTAAACCACTTGGTTGTAAACCCGAAATTACAACTCGAACCATAAACCGAATATAAAATCGTAATTGTATTTTCCGGGCATCTAAACAACATCATAAACCCAATGGTAAAACTCGTTCTCAAAGCCAAGGATAACCAAAAACCGTTCAACCATTTTCCGGGCAAAATATACAATCTTGTAATTGTGGGTTATAAACCGCAAATAAATATTTGGGTCGTATGATGTAAATAAAATCTGCAGAGGGTATAATTGCTACATTTAAAAATCTAGGTACAAATCTGCTATTATAAAGGATAGGCCAAATCTGTAATAATACCAATTTAGAGGGGCCCCGATTTAATTAGGGTTTTTAAACCCAAATCAGCGCTTGTGAGGTTGGGAACATCAGTCGCGGCGGAAGGTAGGGCAAGCAACTCAGGCGGCGACCTGCGGCGGGGCTGTGTTGGAGTCCCGGCGGCTGGGCTCCTCCGGCTAGCTTCGATGGCGAGGAGAGGGCAGTTCTCCGACGACCTGCTACCAATGTTCGAGACGAAGGAGAGACAGAGGCTCGAAGGTTGCTGAACCCTGATGTTGTTGCGCGAGAGGTTGCACTGGAGGGTGGTAGGCTGCGGCTTTCCGGAGTCATTCCTGGTTGTAGAGGAGGTGCCGAAAGGAGGCTTCACAGGTGTGGCTCAAGCTCCACAGAAGAAGGCGGAAGAGATAGGGGAAAGAGATAGATAAACAAAGCGAGACAGTGTGGCACCAACAACGATGGCGAGGTAGCTCCGGCAGTGGCGACGGTTCGACGGCTTGCAATTTGTACCGATGCGAGGGGAATACGGAGAGGGATGGAGCGAGGACTGCATCGAAGAGAGGAGGAGATCTTGTGGGTTGCTTGTTCCAATCCAGAGGGTGATGGGTGGTGGGTTCGATCTAGATGAGGATGAGGGAAGCAAAGGTGAGGTGGGATGGAGTAGCTTGTCTGGGAGAATGACCGAGAAAGCCAACTGAGGGAGACGAGCTGTGAAGAGGGATGATGTGTGGGAGAGGGAAGCAGAGGTGAACAAGGGTCGAGAGGTTGGCGAGTCTGCAGGATGTAGGGAGCTAGCCTGGGCGGCTGATAGTAACAAAACAAAGGCTACGGGACAAAGAGGGGTGATCAATCCGAAGAAGGAAAAAGGATGAAAGACAATGAATAAATAAAATAGGAGGAAAAGAAAAAAAACTGAATATGATATAAACTCGATGAAAGTATTCGGAATGAGATTTGCGAATTGGAAAACTTTCTCGACTTTTTCAAAAATAATAATACGGATATACGCGGACGTATCCAAAATAAAAATATACTCGGGAAGGTATTTTACGCCTTAAAATAATTTTAAATAAAAAAAACTTGAGCTAATAAAATATCGAAAACGCTCCCAATAACCGGGACATTACATTAGATTCCCCTAAAAAAAAGTTTCGTCCCGAAACTTGCTATACGTCGAACTTCTCGATCTGTAAGGCCGAGGTATGAACTCTCAAACTAAGAATGCTTAGACCTACTAGTCTATACACACAATCTACTCAAACTACCACCGCAAGATATAACACGTCACATAGCACATTCCCACACGGGGCACAAACTACACATAGCATCACACATGCACATAATCAATCAAGGGAAGAACTAGGTCTAACCCGTCGATTTTATCGATGCTACTAGCTAAGCGTAAAACTTAGCCAAATATAATATCCTCCGTCCTCCAGTTAGCCTCATCGGTCCCTCGTATGCAATTAGATCATCATGATTGACAACACGTCTCGAGTCATGTATGTATTCTCTCGATTGATACACATGGACACCGGGTGAACACCCTCTACTCTTGGTTGTAGCGCCCACTTGTAAGTCTCCTGTCCAACTCGCGCTAAGATCTCACAAAGGTCCGGTATATTTGACACTCAACTTCCTTCTCGGGTCTTTCTCAAGGCAGTCTTCCCATATGTTTCTTGTTTTCTTGTATCTAACAAAGAAGATCAAACTTTCAATTTACACCGTTGGTTTTGGTTCTTGTCAAACCGAACTTTGATGTTACATTTTCTCAATGCTTGTTGTAAGTTCCAAGTAACGAAGGAATCACTTTACTCCATACTACTTCCATTAACCAAACATGTATGCTATTACTATTACATTTCTCCGCAATACTTGATCAAGACCTTGTCTTGAAGAATTACTTGTACACTTCCAACTCATAATACCTCAACGTAAACCAAAACAATTGCACCATTGAATCCCCTCTTAACTCTTAGCAACTCTATTGTCAATTCTTCGTCTCATTCCATACTTCATTGTCATCCGGAGTGGGCTACAATAATTGGTGTTATACAACTTCTCTCTTCGCAGATTGGTAAGGCTTAGTACATCTAAGAAAACCGGTAACTTTTTTCACATCTTTCGGGGTTTGCCATTCCGAGACAACTTGTCATACTTCTTCTCTCTTTTTCAAGAGTAGACCCAAAATATATCATCCAACATCGGTAAGCCCATATGGAGTAACTACAACTCGGGGTGACCTTGATTAGTCCGGAATGCCGTACTTGCAATATCTCGAATTCTCTAACGGTGACAATCAAGTTCTCAACTTAATCTAATAAGAGACTACCAGCCCTTGCAATTGATCGAGTAGATCATCTGTTCGTTGTAAGGGATACTTGTCCTTTATTGTCGTCTTTTTTGGTTCATTGAAATCGATATACAAACGGGGGAACCGCTTCTCTTCGCAACTAGTGTTCTCCATAACAACTTCAAATCAAGAGTTTAAGATATATTTCAAGTTCTTGTTATTGCTCCTTCACTTGCTTCCACAACTCATGTCTCTTCACAAGCGTCATTCCACACGGCGCCTTAGATATCAGAATTGAGTCAAGCTTGACCTTAGTGGAAAAATCCACATTCTAACGTATTGGAATCCGTGATATCTCGGTTTTTATCTTTCCTTATTTCATCTCACAACATAAGACCGACACAACCTTGTCTTAACACTTGACAACTAGTCATGGTATTACTGATCTCCCCCAATTTGTTGGGGTGACGTCTTTCAACACGTGTATTGCTCCATCTTTAGCTACAATGTTGACCGTCCTCTTTCAAATATTCGTCTTTTCTTGAATTGGAAAGATTTGCTTGCGTCTTCTGATTCTTGTGTTCGTATATAAGTATTCTTTTAACTTAACCCCATCTTCCTCTTTGATGACATGATTGTAAAAATTCTTCTAAGGTTTCTCCCTTATTGCCACCATAAGGATCCAAACTACACGGCTTAACCGTGCTTGAAAACAATTGACCTTATCTTCTTTACTTCTATGACGTCCCATCATGTGGGAACCGTTCTTCGCATTATATATAAGCTTGCACCATTCCTTCGAGTAGGTGTAGAACCTACTTCCTTTCCTTATGTGACGTCCAACTGACCGTAGAGGCTCTAACCTCAATCTTTCATGTACTTCTTGTACGTCTCATATCGACATCCGACTTCAAAACTCCGGTCTTCTCTTACACTTGTTGGTCACCTATGCATCTCTTGGTATTCCAAGAAAAACTTCATAACCGTACTAGTATGCCTTGTGAAGAATGCTAGGCTAATATCCCCCTAACAGCATCACTGAAGTATCTAGCTCATAACTCCACCTAGCACTAACATCATAACTCTAAGCTTGCAACGTTGCACTAATCTAGGTCCTCCTTTTCACGCCATAACCACCATGACTCTTCCGAAACATTTGACTAAGCTTTTGCTTGCGAAAATGCTTGCGAAAACATACCATTTTTTATTTTATTTTTTTTAACAAACATACCAAGCGTCCCCTTTACGCACAACAACAATAGAAGCCTCACTTTCCTCTTGTTTCTTTTAGTTCTCTTCACCTTAATCAAACTTTAAAAGTTCTGATTAGTGTCATTCCCCCATATGTCAATCCCATGACCTAAGAAGGTCGCATAAGTTCGTTACAATCCCTCCCTAGGAGGTCTATTATAGTTACTTGTTTTGACCTCAATCCATGCTACTTGATTAGAACACTTGCACTTACGTTGATACAACTCCTTATTGCTGTCACTTAACCACCGGGAATGTTCCAAGTTCTCGCTACCGTTCCTTTATGATCTCACAACCTAGTTACTCTTCCCTTCCACACTCATTCATAGACCACCCGCACATGCGCGTTCTTGGTTGTCACCAATTAGCTTATAACTGACTTTCTCCACTGTCAATGACTTACCATTCTTCTATACTCTCATGTTGCATTCTCATGAAAGCTACCCTCCTCGAGGTACTCTACCTTAAACTCCGTTAGTTCATTCTTCATTCCATGCTTCCTCTTCTTTATAAGGTAACTATATCTTCTTTGCCTTGTTGTTCCATATAACTCCCTTTCATAGGCTTAACCATTCTTCCTTGATGTCTTTCAAGTGCACCTTCCCAAATATTATAGCCTTAGCTAGCATCTACTCGTGTTCCTCTTGGTTGGTATCTTAAATCTCTCGACCAAAGCTCTTCGTTTCGTCTTTTATCTTCTTGGGGTCATCATTTATACACACTTCCTCCTTCTTGGCGTTTCTTAGTCTTATCAACATAATGGAAATTGGCCACTCCACGGGAATCCCCACCCACGTCCTTCTTCTCATAACTCTAGTAATGTTGACACTTCACTTATTGGTACCTCGTAAGCTTAACTTACGGTATCTTAAATCTTTAGCAATTGGTTCGATCATTCTTCTCATCTTGACTCATATGCTTAGGAGTGTCTAAAGAAGACTTCACCTCTTAGTGGAACACCACTTTTAACCTTGCTAAAATGTATCCATCTCCTTCTCGATTCGTATCTTCAGTTATCCACGCGTCTTCTAGAAGAACTTAAGTTTGTTTTAACTATTGGTCTCGTTGTCTTCCTAATCGTGACTTCTTTGTAAACACTTCCGAACACCTTCGTGTTACTCCTTTCTTCCCCACTTCGCGTCTTTAGTTGTCCATACGTCTTCTGGAAGAACCAAAAGTTCATCCTCTCTAGTTGGTCTCGTTGTTGTTCACTCGTTGCTTCTTTGCCACCACTCTCATGTCTTCATGTTGCATCCCTACTTGTATGTCTTCCTTCTCAGTTTTGCTTAAACTGACTCGAGGTTCTTTTTCACTTGTTTGTCCTTCGTTTACACCGTCTCTAATCTTCCTCTTCGACCTTCTCTTAAAGGAGTACGAAAACTCCGAGGTGTTCGCCTGAACATAGCGCTCAACTCGATACTTGAGCATATTCATCCTCGTATGTACACTATTATATGTCAAACAACGTCGTCCATGGGCGATGATATCATAAAATCATCTTTTCTATTAGGTCTCATAATTCAATATGCTACAACTATATATAATAATAATACGTATACATAACTATATAAGTCCTAAGTTCATATCACTACCAATATAACACATCAACATTTTATCCACAATATAAGGTCTCATAACATACAACCATCAATATATATAACTATTTACATATATTCATTTCATCATGCAACTTACAATCACAAAGATACACATCAATTCCATCATGCATAACTACAAATCTCATATCCATATCTATATATACATATATATACATATCAAAATCCAATAAACTAAGCTGTAGAGATCCGAGGAAGGAGTGGTGGTCCGTACATTCTACCCCGACTCATGCATGTGATTTTGAAAACGAAAAGTCAGAACCCGTGTGGGTTCTATTTATTCCTCATTCAGCCTTTAGAAGATTGCGAGTGCCATTGTTGTCAACCTAGGGCTCTGATACCACTTTTGTAACACCCCAAATCCGCGGGACTCGGGATGCTACGGGTTGGGACCTCACAATGGGTCCCGACCCTTAGCTTGACAACAATTTCACCGGATCTTGCAACAAGGCACAAATAAAGGCCAAAGCCGAAATACATTTTTATGCAATGAAAAGAAAACCCGAAAGAAAACAACAAAGGACTTCAGCCGAAAATACAACCCTAAAGGCTAAACGCCATACAACATACAATAAATACAATACTCAAACTCAACTCCACCCCAAAACTCAATCCTAAAATGTACGGAACCCCGGCTGTCCACTCTTCCGGATCTCTCGACCGCATTCTTAACCTGCAAGACAATCTACAACAATCAGTACAAAACCGTTAGCTCATATTCGAGGCATTAGAATCAAGGTGAAAGGCACAAACACAAGTCAATCATCATAAACACCCAATACACTCCAAAGCACGCAAGTCTGATTTATTATCTTATTATTATTAAGTCATATCCCGTTCTAATTCAACTTAGGTTGTGACACGAGAATCACCGAAACTCGCCTCGGTCCCTACTTACCGGCATGGAATGGTACTGATGCATCCGACCGTCTACCAGCACGGGATAGTCGCCGAGAACCTCCTTGCTCTCGCGGGAGCTAGGCAAGTTGTCACCGCCCGTTATCATACACTTGGGCCAAAATAATATAAAGGTCGGTAATCCTAATTCCGGTTTAGTGGTTATAAACAATAAACAATAAACAATAAACAATAAACAATAAACACACACCACCAAACACACATCAATTCTAATACAAGGAATACGAGCTAAGTAAGTCAGGAGACTTACCTCGTCCCCAAAGCTAAACCGATCAACAAAAGCTCTCAACTTCCCGCAGGAAGATACTCAACTCCTGGCCAAAACAAGGCACACGATCAATATCTATCTCTCATGCTAGAAGTCCTTAGACTTCTAGCCCAAATGACCTCTATAAGGTCATACAACTCACATGTGAGGATAACACGTTCCTAGTCTCGACAATCTCAACAAGATCATACAACGATAATCTCAATCCTCATAAGCTCACAAGATCAACCCAAACACTCAACGTCTTATAACAATCGACAACCCTTAAACTCGCCCAAGGTCCAAACGACTACTTGGTATTCTCACTAGGTTATGCTAGATCCAACCTAGCATTTTACTAATACTTAACATAACTAAATCGAGTAAGATCATAATCTCGAGGGAGAGGGTACTCACGTGGCGTCAAAAGACGGAAGACGATCCATGGATGCCGATATGGATTCGTTGGCCGTTATCGGGGTCGTTTCCAAACCTAACACCAAAATTAAACAAGTTTAGCTCATACGCTAAACTTGAACGGAATATATAATATAAATAAATCTAAGAAAAATCCGTTTTAAAAGTTAGCGTTAAAACTCCTTAAACCCTTCTGAGTGAAAATATGAAATTAAACCACTTGGTTGTAAACCCGAAATTACAACTCGAACCATAAACCGAATATAAAATCGTAATTGTATTTTCCGGGCATCTAAACAACATCATAAACCCAATGGTAAAACTCGTTCTCAAAGCCAAGGATAACCAAAAACCGTTCAACCATTTTCCGGGCAAAATATACAATCTTGTAATTGTGGGTTATAAACCGCAAATAAATATTTGGGTCGTATGATGTAAATAAAATCTGCAGAGGGTATAATTGCTACATTTAAAAATCTAGGTACAAATCTGCTATTATAAAGGATAGGCCAAATCTGTAATTATACCAATTTAGAGGGGCCCCGATTTAATTAGGGTTTTTAAACCCAAATCAGCGCTTGTGAGGTTGGGAACATCAGTCGCGGCGGAAGGTAGGGCAAGCAACTCAGGCGGCGACCTGCGGCGGGGCTGTGTTGGAGTCCCGGCGGCTGGGCTCCTCCGGCTAGCTTCGATGGCGAGGAGAGGGCAGTTCTCCGACGACCTGCTACCAATGTTCGAGACGAAGGAGAGACAGAGGCTCGAAGGTTGCTGAACCCTGATGTTGTTGCGCGAGAGGTTGCACTGGAGGGTGGTAGGCTGCGGCTTTCCGGAGTCATTCCTGGTTGTAGAGGAGGTGCCGAAAGGAGGCTTCACAGGTGTGGCTCAAGCTCCACAGAAGAAGGCGGAAGAGATAGGGGAAAGAGATAGATAAACAAAGCGAGACAGTGTGGCACCAACAACAATGGCGAGGTAGCTCCGGCAGTGGCGACGGTTCGACGGCTTGCAATTTGTACCGATGCGAGGGGAATACGGAGAGGGATGGAGCGAGGACTGCATCGAAGAGAGGAGGAGATCTTGTGGGTTGCTTGTTCCAATCCAGAGGGTGATGGGTGGTGGGTTCGATCTAGATGAGGATGAGGGAAGCAAAGGTGAGGTGGGATGGAGCAGCTTGTCTGGGAGAATGACCGAGAAAGCCAACTGAGGGAGACGAGCTGTGAAGAGGGATGATGTGTGGGAGAGGGAAGCAGAGGTGAACAAGGGTCGAGAGGTTGGCGAGTCTGCAGGATGTAGGGAGCTAGCCTGGGCGGCTGATAGTAACAAAACAAAGGCTACGGGACAAAGAGGGGTGATCAATCCGAAGAAGGAAAAAGGATGAAAGACAATGAATAAATAAAATAGGAGGAAAAGAAAAAAAATGAATATGATATAAACTCGATGAAAGTATTCGGAATGAGATTTGCAAATTGGAAAACTTTCTCGACTTTTTCAAAAATAATAATACGGATATACGCGGACGTATCCAAAATAAAAATATACTCGGGAAGGTATTTTACGCCTTAAAATAATTTTAAATAAAAAAAACTTGAGCTAATAAAATATCGAAAACGCTCCCAATAACCGGGACATTACAAGAATCACAAAGCAAACCTTCTGTCGATTTTACCGCACCCACAGCCACCCCTGCGGCTGAAACTGCGCTCAACACAGAGCAGGCGACGCCCCTGTAGCTGGATGTCCCCGCCCTTGCGGTGACAACCCTTGAGCCGCCCATGCGCATACAAGCTGACGCCTCTACGGAAAACACAACAGAAGGGTCTGCTGAGAGGGATACTTACATCCGGCCTAACTTCCCGCCACTTTACTCTGAGAAACCACCAGCTCCTTTTCCTGAGGCTTTGAAGGAGAGAAGAATCATTGAGGACAAGGACCTCTTTGAGACTTTCTCCAAATGCGAGGTAAACATTCCCCTCCTTAAGTTGGTGAAAAGTATTCCTAAGTATGCTCATTTTTTGAAGGAACTTTGCACTATCAAGAGGAATCAGAAGTTGAAGGGGAAACAAAAAGTGCAAGTAAGTGAGCATGTGTCGGCAGTTTTCCAACGGAGAATGCCCAAGAAGTGCAGCGATCCGGGCATGGTAAGCATTCCTTGTGTTATAGGGGAAACCCGCTTTAACAAAGCAATGCTTGATCTTGGTGCTTCTATCAATGTTTTACCATATTCAATGTACAAATTACTTGGACTTGGACCATTAATGGAAACTTGGATTGTAGTACAACTTGCTGATAGAATTAATCTGTACCCGAAAGGGATAATTGAAGATGTGTTAGTAATGGTAGACAATTTAATATTTCCTTCTGATTTCTTTGTAATGGATATGGAAAATGATTCACATGCTGCACCCATTCTGTTAGGTAGGCCATTTCTGAAAACTGCCAGGACTAAAATTGATTATGTTACTAGCAAATTAACCATGGAGTTTGATGGAGAAGTAGTGGAATTTGACTTCTACGATGCAATGAGATTTCCTAGTGATAATCATTTTTTATGTGCTATTGACATTGTTGAACCTTTTGTGCAAGATGTTTTTGATAACTCTGATGTTGATGAATTGAAAAATGTAATTGAGCATGACATTGATGGTTTCAAATCGGATTATGTATTAACATCCAACATGACAGAGGTCCTAGCCCAATTAGATGGGCATAAAAGGCTACCTATCTCTAATTTGGCCATTGGGCCCACTTTACTAACCCCAAGCGAGAAGCTTGTTCCGTCCATAGTGCAGACACCTGAAATAGAATTGAAGGACCTTCCGTCACACCTCAAGTACGTTTTGAGCAATTCATACAGGGTTGCTGAGATCTTTGAGAAGTCTTTGATGAACCTTTGGTAGAAACCTTCATGACCAAGAAAAGATCGGATTTCCCGAACATTAGCAGCATAAGGTAAATTTTGAATAACATCAACCTTTGCCTTATCTACCTCTATACCTTTTGAGGATATTACATGTCCTAACACAATTCCTTGTTCGACCATGAAATGACATTTTTCCGAATTAAGAACTAAGTTGGTTTCAACACATTTTTTAAGAACAAGTTTGAAATGCCCTAAACATGCGTCAAAACTGTCTCCATGGACGGTAAAATCATCCATGAAGACTTCAATGAAATTTTCTATGTATTCGGAGAAAATACTTATCATGCACCGTTGGAAAGTGCCCGGCGCGTTGCAAAGTCCAAAGGGCATTCTGCGATATGCGAAAGTGCCAAATGGGCAAGTGAACGTCGTCTTCTCTTGATCTTCTGGTGCGATAGCTATTTGGAAATAGCCCGAATATCCATCCATAAAACAGTAGTATTGATGACCTGCAAGACGTTCCAACATTTGATCAATAAAAGGTAATGGGAAATGGTCTTTTCGTGTTACCTTATTGAGCTTGCGGTAGTCAATGCAAACTCTCCATCCAGTTTGTATTTTGCTTGGGACCATCTCTCCATGTTGATTTTCCACCAAGGTGATGCCTCCCTTCTTTGGAACTACTTGGGTTGGACTAACCCAAGTGCTATCCGAGATAGGAAAGATCATGTCCGCTTGGAGGAGTTTCAACACTTCCTTTTTGACCACATCCATCATTGGTGGGTTCAACCTCCTTTGAGGTTTTCTAGAGGGCTTGGCTTCGTCCTCAAGTAAAATCCTATGCATGCAAGTGGAAGGACTTATCCCCTTGATGTCTGCAATAGTCCATCTGAGGGCCGTCTTGTGCTCCTTTAGTACGTTCACCAACTTATCTTCTTGGCCGGTGGTCAACTTATTGGATATGATCACCGGCAAGGTATTGTGTGCTCCAAGGAAAACATACTTGATGTGTGACGGAAGATCCTTCAATTCTATTTCCGGTTTCTGCACTATGGACGGAACAAGCTTTTCGCTTGGGGTTAGTAAAGTGGGCCCAATGGCCAAATTGGAGATAGGTAGCCTTTTATGCCCATCTAATTTGGCTAGGACCTCTTTCATGCTAGATGTTAATACATAATCTGATTTGAAACCTTCAATGTCATGCTCAATCACATTTCTCAATTCATCCACGTCAAAGTTATCAAAAACATCTTGTACAAAAGGTTCAACAACGTCAATAGCACATAGAGAATGATCATCGCTAGGAAATTTCATTGCATCATAAATGTCAAATTCCACTACTTCTCCATCAAACTCCATGGTCAATTTACCACTAACATAATCAATTTTAGTCCTAGCCGTTTTCAGAAATGGCCTACCTAATAGAATGGGTGCAACATGCGAGTCATTTTCCATATCCATTACAAAGAAATCAACAGGAAAAATTAGGTTGTCTACCATCACTAATACATCTTCAATTATCCCTTTCGGGTACACATTAGATCTATGAGCAAGTTGTACTACAATCCTAGTTTCCATTAGTGGCCCAAGGCCAAGTGATTTGTAAATCGAATATGGCAAGACATTAATAGAAGCACCGAGATCAAGCATTGCTTTGTCAAAGCGGGTTTCCCCTATAACACAAGGAATGCTTACCATGCCCGGATCGCTGCATTTCTTGGGCATTCTCCGTTGGGAAACTGCCGACACATGTTCACTCACTTGCACTTTCTGTTTCCCCTTTAGCTTTTGATTTCTCTTATAATGCAAAGTTCCTTCAAAAAACGAGCATACTTAGGGATACATTTCACCAACTTAAGGAGGGGAATGTTTACCTTGCATTTAAGAAAGTCTCAAAGAGGTCCTTGTCCTCTATGATTCTTCGCTCTTTTAATGCTTCAGGAAAAGGAGCCGGTGGCTTTTCAGAGTACAGTGGCGGGAAGTTAGGCCGGACGTAAGTATCCTCTTCAGCAGTACCTTCTGTTGTGTTTTCCGCAGGGGCGTCAGCTTGAAGGCGTAGGGGCGGTTCAGGGGTTGTCACCGCAGGGGCGGGGGCAGCCAGCCGCAGGGGCGTTCTTCCTTCTGGGCTGGGCGCAGATGCAGCCGCAGGGGCGGCTGTGGGTGCGGAAATAACGACAGGAGGTTCATTTTGTGACTCTTTTGTTGATTCTTGTCGGATTTGCTTCCTGCTCCTTATTGTTAGGGCACTAACATTCTCCTTGGGGTTTATAAACATTTTGTCACTCTTTTGTTGATTCCTTCGGAAAGCCTTGATTCGGTCCTTGAAATAGCTTCCTCCATTTGGCCAACCTTCTTCTCAAGGTTCTTAATGCTTGATTCTGTTGTTTGGACATGAGTAGCAAAGTGTTTAGTCAAAACCTGCAACATATCTTCAATTGAGTGATACTTACCTTGGCGGGGCTGTTGTTGTTGGTTTTGTTGATCCCTCCAACGAAAATTCTGTTGGTCACACCAATTTGGCATGAAATTCTATGCATAGGGATCCTTCCTGGGTCTTTGCTACTGTGGTTGTCCATAACCCATTGCGTTTACTTCAGCATCGTCATCTTGAATTTGTGGACACATGTCCGTTGGATGATACGGGTCAGCACAAACTCCGCAAGCTTTGAGCTGTTGCGGTGTTCCCATAAGTGTTAGCCTCTTCACTATTTCCTTCAATTCCGCTAGCTCGGTGGAAATCTCACTCTTCCCGGAACTCACGGCATGAACTCCTTTCTTAGCCATGGTCCTTCCGAAATTCCGAGTTCCTTCCGCTAGCTCCTGTATCTTTTCCAAAGCGAGGTCAGGAGTAGAGTTAAGAATATTACCTCCGCAAGCCGTATCGACGATCCTCCTTTCATTGTCTAGCAAGGCATTGTACAAGTACAAGACTAGATCTTGAGTTGAATATCCGTGAAAAGGACAGCTGGATCGGAGGTGTGCAAACCTTTCGAAGTACTCGTAGAGAGTTTCGGTTGCCTCTTGCTCGATGTTGCTGATAGCTTTCTTCAAGCTATTTGCCTTTTTAGCTGGAAAGTATTTCTCCAAGAACGCTTTGTGAAGGTTCTCCCAAGTGTCAATACTCCCGGATGGAAGGTGGTAATACCAATCATCCGCCGAATCCTTGAGTGTGAAGCCGAATGCCCTCATCTTAATCTGTTCTTCGGTAATGTTGGCCGGCTTCATGCTCATGCAAACTGTGTGGAACTTCCCAAGGTGCCTGATGGGGTCTTCACCACTTAGCCCATGGAAGGATGGAAGCAATGAATGAGGCCCAGTTTGAGCATAAAGTTGACTCTTTCCCCTAGTGCCGGTATAGCGACCGCAAGAGGGTTTTTAGCCAAGGTGAGCTGTGTAAGTTGACGAAGAGTACGGTCAGCCATCTCTTGTTGTAGTTGTTGTTGTCTTCGTTGCCGGATGTTCGTCCTCTCAATTTCTGGATCAAAAGAAGCAAAGCCGGAATTAGTAGCACGGGTTTGAACCATAAAAATGGTTCAAACTAATAATTAATAATAATAATAAAATACAAAAACTCCCCGGCAACGGTGTCAAAATTTGACTAGAGGTATTTCTATGGTCGTCTATACCGAATCAAAAGTTAATCCCGACTTATCACTAAGAACAAGTATAGTGATTAAGTAAGGGTCGAACCCTAGAGAGTTAAGGTGTTTTTTATGCAACTATCGATTATAATGACAAGTGACACAAGGTGGGGGGGGGGGGGGGGGGGGGTG
>BSUD01000003.1:83928721-83958650 GCA_033239045.1 Fagopyrum esculentum | reverse complement strand
GGGGGGGGGGGGTTGGTTGAATCGATGCACAAAAACTTATGAAAACGATGAATACGACAAGTAAGACAATAATGGATGAATCTACACTAGGTTATTCTAAGCATGCAATTGCTATTTTGGTGCGTTCCTTTTACTAGTGTTTAAGTAATCTCCCGTCTCGCTCATACATATGTGTTGAGCCAACCGGCATCAACACAACTTAACCTATTAAAGTTCCGTAAACCTACAAGAACAAATAACAAGTTAGCATTCAAACAAAGACTAAGGGATATAAAGAGAAGATTAAAACCGTTAAACTTATCTTTATATTTTTGTTCCTTTTCTTTAAGTAATTACAACCCGTTATTACTTAAAGTTGCTACTAGATTAAAGACCCGAACCCGGAACCTGTTAATCCTAGTTGTTTACATGCACTTTAGAACCTAAGGTGATCAATCTCAAGTAATAGTTAACATGCAATTAAACAATGGATATCAAGGAAACACAAAACATTAATGAATAGAAACATATATTAAAAAGAACTTACAACCAAAGTAACAAAGCAGCTTCAGCCCAACCCAATGTAGTAAGTGAGTTAGCAACTCATTACAATGGAAAAACTCAAGTCTAAAATGGATTTTTTGAGGAAAAGCATGGATGATTCTAGCAATCAGCCATGAACTATTTATACTACAAAAGAAACTTAATTAGGAGTAAATAGCCGGCCTAAAACAACAACCTTTAATGCCATAAAGGTGGTGTAAACAGCCGGAGTAAAGCTTTTGGCGTTACACCGCAGGGGCGGCCTTCAGGAACCGCATGGGCGGTTTAGGCAGAATCGGTTGATCTTCTTCAGAACTGCTGGAGCAGCTACTCAACTCCGCTGGGGCGGATCTTTAATGCACTTCAACGTCTGACCTTTCGCCTTCCTGACGTTTCTGATGTCAAGGCGCAGGGGCGCCTTAAAGCCAATGCAAGGGCGGTGAAACAAACTCTTCACCTTCCAGCTCCCAAGGCGAGGCGCCGGCAGGGCGCAGTGGGAGGCGCAGGGGAGCTGGTCTTCGTCTCGTCAGGGCAAGTCACCACAGGGGTGGCTGCAAGGACCCGCGGGGGTGGTGGAGCAACATAAGCTTTGCTTCTTGATCGATCTTCACACCTAAGTGCTTATAACTCCTTCCTTAGCTTCTTTTGATCTTCTTCTTCTGGACCAAGGAGTTAGTAGCATAAACCGATACAAATGCAATAAAATAAATCTAAAAACTACCCTAATTGATAGTGATTCCATCACCTATCACAGACGTTTATAAACCCCAAGGAGAATGTTAGTGCCTTGACATTAAGGAGTGGGAAGCAAATCCAACAAAAACCAGCAAAAGAATCACAAAGCAAACCTTCTGTCGATTTTACCGCACCCACAGCCACCCCTGCGGCTGAAACTGCGCTCAACACAGAGCAGGCGACGCCCCTGTAGCTGGATGTCCCTGCCCTTGCGGTGACAACCCTTGAGCCGCCCATGCGCATACAAGTTGACGCCTCTACGGAAAACACAACAGAAGGGTCTGCTGAGAGGGATACTTACATCCGGCCTAACTTCCCGCCACTTTACTCTGAGAAACCACCAGCTCCTTTTCCTGAGGCTCTGAAGGAGAGAAGAATCATTGAGGACAAGGACCTCTTTGAGACTTTCTCCAAATGTGAGGTAAACATTCCCCTCCTTAAGTTGGTGAAAAGTATTCCTAAGTATGCTCGTTTTTTGAAGGAACTTTGCACTATCAAGAGGAATCAGAAGTTGAAGGGGAAACAAAAAGTGCAAGTAAGTGAGCATGTGTCGGCAGTTTTCCAACGGAGAATGCCCAAGAAGTGCAGCGATCCGGGCATGGTAAGCATTCCTTGTGTTATAGGGGAAACCCGCTTTAACAAAGCAATGCTTTATCTTGGTGCTTCTATCAATGTTTTACCATATTCAATTTACAAATTACTTGGACTTGGGCCATTAATGGAAACTTGGATTGTAGTACAACTTGCTGATAGAATTAATTTGTACCTGAAAGGGATAATTGAAGATGTGTTAGTAATGGTAGACAATTTAATATTTCCTTCTGATTTCTTTGTAATGGATATGGAAAATGATTCACATGCTGCACCCATTTTGTTAGGTTGCCATTTCTGAAAACTGCCAGGACTAAAATTGATTATGTTACTGGCAAATTAACCATGGAGTTTGATGGAGAAGTAGTGGAATTTGACTTCTACGATGCAATGAGATTTCCTAGTGATGATCATTTTTTATGTGCTATTGACATTGTTGAACCTTTTGTGCAAGATGTTTTTGATAACTCTGATGTTGATGAATTGAAAAATGTGATTGAGCATGACATTGATGGTTTCAAATCGGATTATGTATTAACATCCAACATGACAGAGGTCCTAGCCCAATTAGATGGGCATAAAAGGCTACCTATCTCTAATTTGGCCATTGGGCCCACTTTACTAACCCCAAGCGAGAAGCTTGTTCCGTCCATAGTGCAGACACCTGAAATAGAACTGAAGGACCTTCCATCACACCTCAAGTACGTTTTCCTTGGAGAACACAATACCTTTCCGGTGATCATCTCTAACAAGTTGACTACCGGTCAAAAAGACAAGTTGGTGAAGGTACTAAAAGAGCACAAGACGGCCCTTGGATGGACCATTGCGGACATCATTGGCCACATAGTTCTGGATGGTGCTTCGGGTCCTACATGATAGAGAGCTTTACGCTAATATCTCTAAGTGCGAGTTCTGGATGCCGGAGGTGGCCTTCATTGGCCACATAGTTTCTGCCGATGGTGTCAAGGTAGACCCGGCGAAGATAGAGTCTGTTGCATCATGGCCGACTCCCAGGATGGTCAAGGATGTGCGCAACTTATAAGTTGGGCGCGTTATTACTGCAGGTTCGTTGAGGGATTTTCCGTGATTGCCCAGCCACTCACTTCCTTGGTGAGGAAGTCTTCTAGGTTTACATGTTTCGTGCCATGCTAGTAGAGTTGCGAGGAGGTTGACCTCCGCTCTTGTTTTAGCACAGCTAGAGGGTATTGAGGACTTTGTCTTTTACACTGATGCATCCAAGTTATGCATGGGATGCGTTTTGATGCCGCAGGGTAGGGTTATTGCTTATGCGTCTAGGCAGTTGAAAACGTATGGGGAGAACTACCCTATCCACGATCTTGAGCTAGCCGCAGTGATTCACGAATTGAAGATATAACAGCATTATCTGTATGGGCCACGTGTCAGATCTTTACAAATCATAAGAGTCCGAAGTACATATTCACCCAACGGAAATTGAATAACCTCTAGAGGAGATGGTTAGACCTCGTGAAGGAATTGGACTTTGAGATTTTGTACAATCCAGGGAAGGCGAATGTAGTTGCTGATGCTCTAAATAGGAGGACGCATAGAGAGAAGGAAATAGCTTGATAAACGATTGAGTCCCACCTGTAGAGGAACTTGATGTGGTCAGAGGTAGACATCCGGTTTCCGGATTGAGACACTCAATTGTCCGCTTTAGAGGTGTTACCTGATTTGCTGGGAGAGATCCGGCAGAAGCAGGAGAGTTGTCCCGTTTTGTAGAGGATCCGAGATAGGATGTCCCGAAGGGAGACTCCCCATTTCACCTTAGGTGCGGACGGGTTGATGAGGCACCGGGGGCGTATATGTGTCCCGTGAGATAAGGAGTAGAGACATCGGATATTGTAGGAGGCCCATTCTACACCTTACTCAATGCACCCGGGCAGGACAAAGATGTTCCATGACATCTGATGATCTTATAGGTGGGACGGGTTTAACCCCGACATTGCTAGATACGTTGCCCATTGTGCTACCTGCCAACAGGTCAAGGTTGAGCACCACAAACTCGGAGTAGAGCTTTACCCACTACAGGTCCCGCAGTGGAAGTGGGAGGCCGTTTCCATGGATTTTGTTACCGGCTTGAGGCCGAGTAGGAGATTTGACACGATATGGGTAGTTGTAGATCATCTGATAAAGACTACACATGTCATCTCTATTTTGGAAACGGGTCTAGTGAGTCGTTTAGCCGAGGAGTTCACCCGGTAGATAATGAGACTCCATGGAGTACCAAGGACCATCATCTCGGATAGGGACGGGCGTTTTACATTTATATTCTGGCACCAAGTACACGTCGTCCTAGGTACGTGCCTTCATTTCACGACCGCGTATCATGCTCAGACGGACGGTCGGTTAGAGAGGATTATACAAACATTATAGGACATGTTACGAGCCTACGTACTAGATTAGGGGCAGGTATGGCTGGAACAACTTCCTTTGGTGGAGTTTTTCAACAACGACATCTGGCATGCGTCGATCAGGATGGCTCCTTAGAAGGCGTTAAATGGACACAGGTGACGTACGCCTTTGTGATTGCAGGATCCGGGGAGGACTAGTGGTATAGAACCCGAACAAGTGCAGGAAGACATGGCTCGGATAGCGATGATTAGAGAGCGGATGTTGGCCGCAAAAAGTCATAAAAGGTGTTATGCAGATAACATGCACATGTCTCTAGACTTTAGGGCGGGAGCTCAACTTTGGTATAGGGTGTCACCGATGCGAGGGATCCGACGTTTTGGCATTAAAAGAAAGTTGAGCCCATGATATGTCTGACCATTTGAGATCTTACAGCGGATTGGAGAGGCGGCTTACAGTTTGGAGCTGCCACCAAGGTTAGAGGGTAATCACCCAGTCTTTCATGCGTCTCGGATAAGAGAGTACATACATGACCCGAGACACATCGTCAATCATGATGACCTAATGGTCGAGCCGGACTATACGTTAGTAGAGCACCCGGTAGCTATTATAGAGAGTGGTATAAGACGCCTTTGTCGAAGGATATACTGATGGTGAGGGTGCAGTGGTCGAGACAAAGAGACAAAGAAGCTACTTGGGAGACGGAGGATAGTGTCCAGAGGAACTATCCAGAGTTTTACACTGATCTAGCGGCGTCTATAGGACCGTCAGGTTAGTTTTGAGTTCTTTCTTTATTATGTTATGTTGTTATGTGTGGTGATATGATAATGGTGTTCCATGCAAGTAAATGTGTACGCCTTGTGAGGTCTTGATGTGGTAACACGGGTAGGCATAGTTTTAGAGTTGATAGTTGGCATGTGCGTGTTTTCCGTGTTCTTACCCGAGAGTTTAACGTTCGGCATGGTTCAGGACGAAACTTGTTTTTATGGGGATCTGTTGTGACAACCTGGAATTCCGTTCCTGGAAACGCCCTTGCGTTTCGTATCGGGACATGTCAGAGCAGAGATGTATGTTATTATCAGCCTTCTCCCTTCCGGAGAGCTAGCGGCCCTAGTGTTTTTGCCCCCCCCCCCCCCCACGGATAGGGTTAGCCGTAGGTGCGGTGTGTCCCCGCCCCACCGATTTGTTAAGCCGCGGGCACGGCCATCGGTCAGATGGGTTGATAATCCCGCCTGTTTTCCGACCCTTCACTCCTTCCGCCCTCTCATTTCCGACCCCTTACTTCTATGCCCGACCCCTGGGTGTTGTAGATGCTTTGTCCCCCTAGTGACAACCCTTGTTCCTTTCTCTCACCCTTCCACTTACCTTTTGCTCTTTCCTTCCCTCCTCTTCTTTTCCCCTTCGTTTCTTGTTCCAACTCCCTCCTTGAATTCCCTTGCTAGCTGTGGAGTGAAGATTATGAGTTTTGCTACTGTAAGTCTTGACAGTATGTTCTTCCGTTTTTCCTTCTTCACTTCATCTTCTTGAGTGAGCCTTAGGGTTGAAGTCACTCTAAACGTTTTCTTTTCGGTGGGTTCATGGTGATAGCTTTGTTCTTGAGGTGAAGGACTCTATTGCGGTGGTATGCACGGATCTGGGCAGCTAAGAAGTACAGTAGGTAGGGTTCTTCTTTCTTTCTCCTTCCTTCTTGTATGCTTTTGGTTGTGGGTGTCGGCTTGTTGAGAAGATCGAATTAGGGAGTACAAGATCAGTGGAAGCAAGCCTTGGACGTAAGAAGCAAGCTGGAGCAGTCGAAGAACACGAAGACCTTCGATGTCAAAGCCTTAGTTTTAGGAGCTGAGTTGTGTTGAGCCATGGTTGAGCCGCCCCTACGGGCTTTTTGAGCTGCCATTGCGCCTCAGGAGGGCCGCCGTTGTGCCTTGCATGATCCGCCCCTGCGGGTTTGTGCGGCTGCAACCACCTTTATTGACCTATTGACCTTGATTTTGGCTAGCTTCCTATATAAGCTTTCCATTGCTTCAGATGAAGGGTTTCTTCATCTCTCCAGCTTCTCTCTTCCTCCTCACGTTCATCCTCTCCTCTCTTCTTCCTTGATCTTGTTTGATCTCTCCTTGATCTTGTGTGTGAGTTTTTGAGAGTTTGATTGTGGTTTTGGCCTTGTATAATCATGAGGATGATGATGAGTGTTGTTGCGGTTGTGTTGAGGTTTGTGAAGGTGTTGATAGATCTTAGTTGCTGCTTAGGGTTCCGTTGTGGTAAGATCTCTATCTCTATCTTCTTTCCTTCTTCTTCCTTGCTTCTTTCATTCTTGTTTAGCTTAGGATAACAAGTTGAGCTTGTGTGGATCCTTTCCTGATGTTTTGATGTCATACATGTGTATATATGTATGTGTGTTGCTGATGTGTGATGGAGAAGTAAAGAGAGTCGAGAAAGAGATTGAAGAGAAGTCGGGGCCAATCCTTTGCACAGACAACCGCCCCTGCGCCTGTTGTGAACCGCCCTTGTTCCCTTAGTGAGCCGCCCCTGGGCCACACTGGTTCAGCCCTTGCATCCTTTGTTTCCGCTGGTGCGTTCAGGGTATACCTTGTTGGTATGATTCCTTCTTTCCTTTCCTTTGGCCTTGGCTTAGATGCTGGCTAGGCTAGCTTGTTAGGATGAGTATGATGAGTTGCATGATAGAGATGTGCCTTAGGAACTTGTGTTTATATTGACGATGTGTCTTAGGCATCTGTGAGCATGTTATGATCTCGAGGTTTAGATTGAGGTTGTAGGTTGGTTATGGTTATGGAGACGAGTCTCCTAACCCTTGAAGTATGTGATGATGTGTGCCTTGTTATTGCAGGCGTTGATTACTTCCCCAAGGGGAAGCTGTGACGTGGTATTGGTTACGAGTATATATTATATTAAATGGCCGAAGTGTATTAGAACGGGTCGTGACCACTTCTCTCTGCCTGCGGGTAGGACGAGGTGCCCTGAAGATGATCTCACAGGGGGGACGAATGATGATCACCCCCATGTAAAACCCCGGTGTTACGTTGGAAGGGACAGGGTTCTTGAGGCTCCTCGTATTACAAAATAAGTTGAATTAGTAATGGAATAACGTAATGGGAATATAATAAATGAATGTGTGTGGCATTGCATGTATGAGTTGTTGATGTGTGTTTGTGCTATTACCTTAATGCTTATTCTTTACTGTAGCTAACGGTGTATACCGTGTTGTAGATGATCTGCAGGTTAGGAAGACTACAGAGTGAGCCAGATGGGGTGACCAGCTAAGGACTTCTTTACATTAGGGTTGCGTGGGATATGGGATACCTTTTGTATATGATGTTTATGGATGTTGTTTTGTACTCGGATTTATTGTTTTAAACATTTTTGATGTATCTTATACAGTTTTATGTATTCGGTTTTAATCTACATGTATCTTGTTGTAAGATCCAGTGAACTTGTTGTGAGGCTAGGGTCAGGATCCATTGTGAGATCCTAGCATAATGTGGCTCTCCGAGTCCTTCGGATTCGGGGTGTTACAGAGTTGGTATCAAAGCCTTAGGTTGACAACAATGGCACATGCTATTTGCGATAAAGGTGGACTGGATAAATAAAGAATACCCGAAAGGGGTCTAACTTTTGAGAAGGTTTAGTTGTAAAGCGAGTACAGGTGTTTTGGGATAGTATGTACAAAAGTCGTCACCCTTTTGAGGATCTCGACAGTATAGATATATATATAGATATCTCCTTTGTGTTGATGTGTATCCATGTACTATTAAGTATTATATATATATCTATACATATGGCCTATATAGAGCATTATACGTTAGGTGTGCATACCCCGCGGATGGCTCGGACTACAGCTACCGCTGTTGTAGACCGAGGTAGAGGTAGACCACCCCTTCCGCCAGGAGAGATAGGATAGGGACCAGCTCCCGATGCTGATCCTCCAGCGGTGGAGGAGGCTTTTAAGGAGGTTGTTGAGAGTGTCGTCCCAGCGATGAGGAGTGGTGGATCTAGGAGACAACAGGCACATCAAGCCTAGTCTGATGACTCAAATCATGTCTCAATGGGAGGACCGGAGTTTAAAGAGTACCTCAGACATTTTGAGGAGGCCATCGGAGCAGGCAGACGAGCCCAGATCTACCAAGGCATGAGGGATCATCTGAGAGATCCTTGAAGCCGCTCGGGTGCCAGCTATTCCGGCACATGCTGTTGAGACTGCTAGAGCTGTAGAGGGGATCAAAGGGCCTCGACTAGATACTTGGTTGAAGGCGTTTCATTAGCAGGGAGTACCACCCTTCTCAAGACAGATTGGATTAGAGATATAGGTATGGATAGGACATGTAGACTCAGCTTTAGAGTCTATTAGGTTTCCTGAGGACAGACGGATAGAGCTAGTTCAGTCTTTATTCCGTGACCTTGCTCATTAGTGGTGGAGTCGTACGAGTCCGATTTACCATCTATGAGCAGATGAGGAATTTGCTAAGGGAGCAGTTCTACCCTGCCTCACTGAGGAGGGAGAATCTGTAGGATTTCGTGGAGGTAGGCTTTGAGAACGTACCCATTACAGATGCTATCTGCCGCTTCCAGATTGAGTTAGCATTGCTAGACTAGCTGCATGTTCTGAGGACCAGCATGTGCAGTTGTTTTCCCGTCGACTGAGGGAGAGCACACGTTCGTACATGGCAGGATTCCATTGTGATACCTTGACAGATTACTAGGATTAAGCCTCTGCTTATGAGCGAGTGAGAGCAAGTCAGAGGAGGACTTCTCAAACGAGACGGTCTGAGAAGACACAGCGCACAGGACAGACTGGTGCAGGAGCATCTGGATACGGGCGAGGCTAGTCTCATGGCCGCTCGAGTGGTCCAGTGTCTGCAGAGACGACTGAGAGAGGCCGGAAGTGTTACAAATGCAGGTCCTATGGACATTTGAGGGTTGGGAGCCCTAGAGGACCACCGAGTTGCTTCTCGTGTAGGAAGCCAGGACAGAGAGCTACGTTTTCCCGTCAGGGCAAGGTGTCATCACAGCAAAGTTCTTTCCCTGCAAGTGCAGTAGGAGGTGGGCTGAGACCGCTTCAACATCAGGCACAAGGACAGTAGAGAGTCCCAGACACACCTACTACTCAAGGGTCAGCTCCAGGACCGAGTAGAGGTAGAGGTAGGGATGCTAGTACTAGTGATGCCCGAGGAGCTTGAGGCCGCGTTTTTGAGCCGAGGAGTGCTGAGGAGCCGCAAGAACCAGTTGCTACAGGTACCATTAAGTTACATGGTTTACTTGTTAGAGTTTTATTCAATACAGGTGCTACACATTCCTTTATTTCTATTGCATGTGTTGAACGTTTGACTTTACCTACCATAGAAGGGACCCCTTTTACGATAGGGTTACCTGATGGTAGTCGGGTCCGAGGTACCCGTGAGATACGTCGTTGTCCCCTTTGCTTAGGGACTCGTGCGTTGCTTGTTGACTTCTTAGTCATGCCTTTGATGCATGAAGAAGTCATTTTAAGTATGGACTGGATGCGTAGACACCGTGCAGTGTTATATGTGGGTAAGAGAACTGTTACAGTCTCTACCGATGTAGGTCCGATAGAGGTCTTCCGGGGTTGGGACCTTGGGAAGACGGGATCTGTTATCAGTGCTATACGAGCAACGAGACTGATAGCACAAGGATGTGATGCCTTCTAGTGTTATGCTATGAACGAAGGAGATAGCCCAGATTTGAAGAACATACCAGTGGTTTGTGAATTTAAAAACGTGTTGGCAGAGTCATCTATTTTGTCTCCTTAGAGGATAGTAGACTTTGGCATCGAGTTGGAGCCTGGTACGAGACCGATCTCGAAGGCCCCATATCGTATGGCGCCTATCGAGATGTTTGAGTTGAAGAAGCAACTCGAGGAGTTGACTGAGACGGGCTTCGTTCACCCTAGCGTATCACCCTGGGGTGCACTTGTCCTCTTCGTGCCGAAGAAGGGCGGTTCGTTGAGATTGTTCATAGACTACAGAAAGCTGAAGAAAGTGACCATCAAGAACAGGTATCCACTGCCTCGTATTGATGATTTACTTGATCAGCTTCAAGGAGCGATAGTTTTCTCCCGGATTGACTTGCGTTTAGGATATCACCAGCTGAGGGTGAGAGAGCAAGACGTGCACAGGACGACATTTTGTACCCGTTATGGACACTACGAGTTTGTAGTGATGATATTTGTGTAACACCCCGAATCCGCGGGACTCGGAGTGCCACATTGGGCTTGGATCACACAATGGATCCTAACCCTAGCTTGACAACAAGTTCACTAGACCTTACAAAATGGCACTGACATATATAAAAACCAATACATAAATTGTATAAACTGTACAACCAAAAGGGAAAACAACATAGCCGAGTATAAACCACAACGCCCTCATACAGGAGATAATAAAAGATCATCCTCACGCATGAGAGAAAAGGTAAACAACCCCAAAAGACACCACAACATCCTATGTACGAGAGGTCATCAGCCTGCGACTCTGCTAGATCACTAAGCAGCACGCCTGTGGGGCGTCTACAACAAGGTAATAAATAATTAGCTAACCATTGATCATCTTTATATAATAGTCATTCCCTCAAATCGTATATATATTGATATATGAAAGTATGTGACATGAGGACCGATACATCCTCGCCTTTGAGCCTGCTAGCCAGCTGCACAAGTATCGCTAACACAATCCGTGTACCCTAAGGGAGTGGATTGCGCCCTTCCTGTAAAGTCAGTCTGGCTTGGCGTCATAAAAACCTCCCAGACTCCACGGCGGGATGAAAGGGAAAGGTAATCACAGCCACGCATACGGGGCACTCAATAACATAAGTTGGTATAAATGACATCTCATGCTATCATAACAAACATATAAAGCACACCACTCATGCAAACACCCAATATATGGACGGTAGCTAAGTAAGTCCTACAAACTTACCCCAACCTTGATCAAACTCAACCACGATCACCTCTTCACCGGAGGGACAACACACCTTATAAACAGGGCATAAAGAGATATATCAATCTCCTAACAACACAAGGGTCACAACTAGACCCAAAGGGATCCATAGGATCATCCTCAACCTAAACTCACAACCTAATGAATCTCAAAGGCCATACAAGGCATAAATTAATCATAACCTGAACCAAACACATCCTCACACCTCTAGCATGATCCTATAAATTCACATTAGGAAAGGAGGGAACAAGGCATCCTAAGGAAAGCCTAGAAGTAACACACACCTGCAGAACCAAGTGCAGGACCTTTCAGATGTAGGTGGGTGTAGGGACGGCTCACAGGTGGCGTAGGGGCGGATCCTGGCCGGCGTTGGGGTGGGTGCAAGGTGGGGCACGGGCGGCTGGACAACAAAAGACACCACCTTAGCCTTTCTTCACTTCTTCCTTCGATTCTTTACTCCTTCGTCACTCCAACATAAACATAAATACACAACATACATATATATACATCAACACAAGCCAAACATGGCTTAAACATGATCCAAGCCTAAGGAAACTAAGCTAGGCTAAGGAAAGAGAGGAAAAGATGAAGAAAAGAAGAAAGAAAGAAGAAAAGCCATGAAAGATTACTAACTAAGCTCTCTAGGAGATCAGCACAACACCAACACAACCACAAGCTGGCTAATAAGGCTCAGCAACAACAACCATCACCAACAACAAGCAAAGGTATCCAAGATCTCTCACAAACTCAACCAAAACTCAAGGAAGAATCAATATGATCCAAGGGAGAAGAAAGGAGATGAAATGTACGCAGGAGAGAGAGATGAAGCAGGAATGGCAAACCCTCATCAAGAGGAAGAGATGAAGGTTATAAAGGGGTAAAAAGAGTAAAGCATGGGTCAAAGGGTCAAAGAAGACGGCTGCAGCACATAGAGCCGGAGGGGCGGACACTATGAGCCGTAGGGGCGGACACTATGAGCCGTAGGGGCGGCCCAGGCAAACCGCAGGGGCGCCTACAAGGTCATGCAGGGGCGGTCCAGGCTAAATCCTAACTCTCAGCTCACTCTCTCAACAACTCAACAACTAGGCTCTTACAATTTGGGCTGACGAATGCCCCAACAGTTTTCATGGAGTTAATGAACAGTATCTTCATCGACTTCCTGGATCAGTTTGTGGTGATCTTCATTTATGACATTTTGATATACTATCGTAGTAGAGAGGAGCATGCTGGACATCTGAGGACAGTTTTGCAGATTTTGAGGGATATAGAGTTGTATGCCAAGCTCTCTAAGTGCGAGTTTTGGATGTCTGACGTTGCTTTTCTTGGACACATCGGCTCCGCCAACGGGATCATTGTTGACCCGGCGAAGATTGAGTATGTTGCCGCATGGACGACACCGACCAACGTCAAGAAAGTGCGTAGCTTTCTTGGCCTAGCCGGTTATTACAGACGCTTTGTGGAGGGGTTTTATGTGATTGCCCATCCACCGACGAGTCATCTAAGGAAGACTACCAAATTTGTATGGACCGACTAGTGTGCTAAGAGTTTTGAGGAGTTGAAGAGGCGTTTGACTTCTGCTCCTGTCCTAGCACAGCTAGAGGGTTCTTGTGATTTTATTTTATATAGTGATTCATCCAAGCTAGGCTTGGGATGTGTGTTGATACAGAGAGGCAGAGTGATTGCATATGTGTCTCGATAGTTGAAGACGTATGAGGAGAACTACCCGACTCACGATTTGGAGTTGGAAGCGGTAGTTCATGCTTTGAAGATCTGGAGACATTACCTGTATGGTGCTGCATCTCAGATCTTCATAGACCATAAGAGTCTAAAGTACATTTTCACGCAGCGGGAATTAAATAACCGCCAGCGCCGATGGCTTGACTTGATCAAGGACATTGACCTTGAGATTTTGTATCATTCTAGCATGGCGAATGTGGTAGCTGACGCCTTGAGCAGGAAGACGCCTCGAGAGAAGGCGATTGCCAAATTGACAATATAACCTCAACTTTAGGGCGATCTAGTCTGGCTAGAGATGGACATCCAGTTTCCTGATGAGGATACTAGTTGTTGGCTTTAGAGGTTCTACCTGGTCTGTCGGATGAGATCCAACAGAAGCAAGGGAACTGCCCGACCTTGATGAGGATCAAAGAGAGGATGTATCATGGAGAGGCACCACAGTTCTCCATAGGAGCAAATGGAGTTATGAGGCGTCATAATCGTATTTGTGTACCCGCTGATGTAGAGCAGAGACAACGGATCTTACAAGAGGCTCGCTGTACACCTTACTCGGTACATCCAGGTACGAGTAAGATGTACCATGATGTGAGATGCTCATATTGGTCGGTAGGGCTGAAGCCCGATGTAGCCAGATTTGTGGCTTAGTGTGCGACCTGTCAGTAGGTCAAGATAGAGCATTGTAGGCCTGAAGGTGAGCTCCATCCACTGCCAGTACCGTAGTGGAAGTGGGAGGACGTCTCCATAGATTTTGTGACCCGATTGAGTGTCAGTAGGACCTTTGATGCTATTTGGGTTGTTGTTGACAACTGACGAAGACGGCACGTTTTATTCCCATCAGAGAGATGTGGCCGGTGAGCAGATTAGTTGAGGACTACAGCAGACAGATAGTGAGACTCCATGGGGTACCGAGGACTATTTTCTCTGATCGAGATGGACGGTTTACTTCGAGATTCTGGCAGCAAATTCAGACTGCTTTACGGACGAGTCTACATTTCACGACTACGTTCCATCCAAGACAGATGGTCAGTCAGAGAGAACCATCCAGACCTTAGAGGACATGTTGCGAGCATGTGTGTTGGATTGGGGACAAGGATGGTCTGATTACCTCCCACTCGTTGAGTTCTCAAACAACAACAGTTGGCATGCATCTATTGGGATGACTCCTTATGAGGCATTTTATGGACGTAGATGCCGTACAACTATATGCTAGGATGAGCCTAGCAGTATCAATGGGATAGCGCTAGAGCAGATTCATGATGATATGGCTCGAGTAGCGGTGATCAGAGAGAGGATGTTGGCTTCACAAAGTCGCCAAAAGTCGTATGCAAATAGGAGGCATGGACCACTAGAGTTCAGGGTAGGAGCTCATGTCTTATTGAGAGTATCTCCAACGCGAGACATTAGACGTTTTGGCACGAAGGGGAAGTTGAGTCCCCGATATGTCGGTCGTTTCAAGATAGTGGATAGAGTGGGGAGAGCAGCGTACATATTAGCATTGCCTCCAAGGTAAGAGGGTGATCACCTAGTGTTTCATGTTTCTCAACTAGGGGAGTACATACCAGATCCGAGGAACATTGTGAGTTATGATGATTTGGTGGTTGAGCCGGAGCACACTTTTGCAGAACACCCTATTGCTGTCCTATAGCGAGGTATGAGACACAGGTGTTCGAAGGACATTCCTATGACGAGGATACAGTGGTCTAGACGAGAACCTGATGAGGCTACATGGGAGACTGAGGATAGTATCCAGAGGAACTATCTAGAGTTCTTCGTCGAGATAGATGCACCTGTAGGATCCACGAGTAGATCTTAGTGCCATCTTGTTGAGTACATGTATGCTATGTGTTTATGTGATATGTTGTGTTTTTGTGCTAGTTGTGATATGTGCATATGATCTGTTAGATCTTGTTCGATAGCGCGAGACAGGTATTGTTGGAGATGGTTCTTTCCTCCATGCTATGGTGTGTGTGTTAGGATTAGCTGGAGATAATTCTTTCCTCCATGCTATCTTTGATGGACATAGTGAGAGTGGAGACGGTTTACCTCCACGTAGTAGGGCTTTGTGTACGTTGTGGCTAGATATGGCTTTGCTCTATGGCATTGTGATGTGGTTAGTGTTTAGCTAGAGTTGATCTTCCTCTAGGCCTTGTTTTGAGTGATGATGGTTGCTGGAGTGATGATTGCTCCATGCTACGTTTAAGGATATAGAATTTCATAGGTTGTGACAGGATACCTCTGAGAGGGAGAGTTATAC
This sequence comes from Fagopyrum esculentum, assembly GCA_033239045.1. Taxonomy (NCBI): domain Eukaryota; kingdom Viridiplantae; phylum Streptophyta; class Magnoliopsida; order Caryophyllales; family Polygonaceae; genus Fagopyrum; species Fagopyrum esculentum. The sequence continues at coordinate 83,943,476 of BSUD01000003.1, read as the reverse complement.
CTCGGCTTATGGGTAGAGAGGATTTTGGGATCTTGCATGTTTCGGGACAAAACTTGTTTTTAGGGGAGTATGATGTAAGAGCCTTAGTTTTGGGGGATGAGTTGTGCTGAGCCAGGGCTGAGCCGCCCCTGCTGGCTCTGTGAGCCATCCTTACGCCTCAGGAGGGCCGCCCCTATGCCTTGCCTGATCCGCCCCTGTGGGTTTGTGCTGTTGCAGCCACCTTTGTTGACCTCTTTACCTTGCTTTTGGCTAGCTTCCTATATAAGCTTTCCATTGCTTCAGATGAAGGGTTTCTTCATCTCTACAACTTCTCTCTTCCTTCTCACATTCATCCTCTCCTCTCTGCTTCCTTGATCTTCTTTGATCTCTCCTTGATTATGTGTTTGAGTTTTTGAGATATTGATTGTGGTTTAGGCCTTGGATGAAAATGAGGATGATGTTGAGTGGTGTTGCAGTTGTGTTGAGGTTATGAAGGTGTTGATTGCTCTTAGTTGCTGCTTAGGGTTCTACTGTTGTAAGATCTCTATCTCCATCTTCTTTGCTTCTTCCTGGCTTCTTTCTTTCTTCTTTAGCTTAGGATCACAAGCTGAGCTTGTGTGGATCCTTTTCTGATGTTTTGATGCCATACATGTGTATATATGTATGTGTGTTGCTGTTGTGTGATGGAGAAGTAAAGAGAGTCGAGAAAGAGATTGAAGAGAAGTCGGGGCCAATCCTCTACACAGACATCCGCCCCTGTGCCTGCCTTGTGCGGCCCCTGCGCCTGTTGAAAACCACCCCTGCGCCCTGAGTGAGCCGCCCCTGCGCCTCACTAGTTCAGCCCTTGCATCCTTTGTCTCCCACGGTGTGTTGAGGGCATACCTTGTTGGTATAATTCCTTATTTCCTGTTGGCTAGGCTAACTTGGTGATGAGTATGATGAGTTGCATGCTAGAGATGTACCTTTGGCAGTTGTGTTTATGTTGAGGCTATGCCTTAGGCATTTGTGAGCATGTTATGATCTCGATGTTTAGATTGAGGTTGTAGGTTGGTTATGGTTATGGAGACGAGTCTCCTAACCCTTGCAGTATGTGATGATGTGTGCCTTGCTATTGCAGGCGTTGATTACTTCCCCAAGGAGAAGCTCTGACGTGGTATTGGTTACGAGTATTATAGGTAAGTCCGTGGGACTTACTTAGCGTACAGTTGTGGATTGATGTGATTGTAATGGTTGTGTGTGATCATATGATTGTGCATTTATAACCTAAACCGGACTAGGATGACCATTTATTATATTAAATGGCCCAAGTGTATTATAACGGGTCGTGACCACTTGCCTCCACCTGCAGGAAGGAGGAGATGCCCTGAAGATGATCTCACAAGAGGGACGAGTGATGATCACCGCCATGCAAAACCCCTGTGTTACGTTGGAAGGGTCGCGGTTCTTGAGGCTCCTCGTATTAAAAAATAAGTAGAATAAGTAATGTGCTCATATTTCCTTATGTGTGTATGTGCCTTTTCTGTCTTCCTAATGCATAGAATGTTAGCTAACGGTTTTATACCGCCCTTTGTAGATGGCTTGTAGGTTAGAGACACAGCCGAGTGACTCAGAGGAATGGAAAGTCGGGGTTCTCGTACATTATAGGACGGGGATTGGGGATTTTTATATTATGTTTTGTTGTATGTACTTTCATTATGGATCTATGTTGTTATCAAAACTCGGCTGGAGTTTCCGCTTTGTATCGTATTTCCGATTATATCCCATTGTATTGAAACTATTTTGGGTTTTGCCTTTTATTTGTGTCATGTTGCAAGATCTGATGAAATTATTGTCAAGCTAACGGTCGGGACCCATTGTGAGGTCTCAACCCGTAGCGGTCCGAGTCCCGCGGATTCGGGGTGTTTCAATCCAACAATCCAAGAGAAGCACAAAACGAGGTATGCACGTATTCAACAACACCCAATTATTGCTCCTCATTATTTGGTGATTGAAGAACTTGAATGTATGAATGTGAAACAGGATTTGGATTGTATGATTGAACGTGTTGGACTTGTTGTTTTTGGGGGAACTAGAGAGCATGCTTTTGAGGAAATACAGTTGGAATGTTTGAGTTCTTTCAAGCATGATCCTATGACTAGGAAGATTAAGTTTTGGTTGATAAACTGGAACAATGATATGTATGTGGATATGTTTGGGAACATTTTTGGATACCCTAAGGCTAGTGCAAGAATGTTTTTGAGAGCAATTAGTCCAACGGACTTTTGGGAGAGCATTGCTTTCATTGACGGAGGTATAGATCGTTGGGTTGTTGGAGATTCTAAGGATAAGAACATCTGCAATCTCTCTTTCACATTATCTCATAGGATTTGGAGCGAGACCATACTTGCTAGGACAAAGACTCTGCCGAAAATGAAGGCAGGTGAGGTTTAGATTTTGTGGTGCACGGCTACCGACATTATGCCGGATACTGCTACAATTTTGGCTAACAATTAGGAAAGATTGCTAATAAGCGCAAGGGAGATTTTTTTCGTTCGACGTTTAGTGACTCACGTTGCTAAGACTTTTGGGGTGGATTATTTTATATGTACGATGGTTGCAGAGGCTTCAACTTTAGGGCTTCAACATTTCTTGAGGTATTCTGATTCCTCGAGGCAGTGGTGCTCCTTATGTTTCCGTGCCTTGGGAGAAGAAGAGTTCTAGAGGGATCTCTTGAAAAATTTCTTACACCATCAAAGATGAGCACAATTGGAAGAACATCTTTGAGGAGATGCATAGTGATTTTCATGATTCGCCGATAGATATTGAGTCTAATGATGATCATGTCACTACAACCATGGACACTAGAACATATGCTGGTCCTAGTGAAGTTGATGATGAGGATAAGGATGATGAGGCTACATAGGAGGATCTACCAGCTCAAGATCCCGTCACTGGAGAATCTGACATGGGGCTTAGATGGCACGAGGTGCCAGTGAGGTGAGCGAGTCATTTGATCTCTGACCAACCTCGGCGCGGGCCCCGATATAGGTTAGATAGAAATGAGCTCCCAAAGATGATGAGGAGGCTTGGCACGAGGATAGAGACCATGGAGACATCAGTCAAGGGCATTCAGGATGATATTAGGCGCATCGACCAACACCTCGACACTTTTGAGGCGCAACGCATCAGACATAACCAGATGTTGGAGGATCTTTACCACTAGCAGTTCGGCCAGCCTTTTGATCCAGTCTATAATCCGTTCCTGCAACCATCGCCACCACCACCGGAGATGTTGTAACAACCATGCCTAAGTTATGACCCAGCGATTGCGCCACCCCATGGCCGAATGCATGTCGCTGCCGTCGTGATGAGGATGTCCAGCGGTCGTTGGTAAACATAGTTGGCGGCCGACTTTTTTGCCGACCACCTTTCTCTTTTCCTTCCTTCTTATGTATTACGCTCCTCCTTCGTTTTAGGGTTCGTGATTTCCTTCCAAATCTTCTTTTATCTCCTTCCTCACATTCTTTCTTCTTCTCTCGCTCTTTCATTCTTTATCTTCTTCCTTGATCTTCCTTTGATCTTCTTCAAAGATTGAAGATTGATGATGGTGCTGATGATGATGAAGATGTATGATTGTTGTTATGGATAGTTGGTAGATTTGCAGTTTGGATTCCACCTATTTAGTCGAGTAGAGTGGTAAGCCATTCTTCATTCCTTCTTCTCTTCTTCTTCTCCTCCTTCCTTATTTTGAAATCCTACAAGGTTGATCTTGTTATTTTATTTGTTTCTCGACATTTGGTATACATGTATGGATGAAGACAAGATTGTCTTTGTCGATTCCTGTTCGCTCCAAACGGTGTGTGCAAGCTTTAAATTTATAACCCTAGACTTAAGCTTAAAACAAGGATGCGAACCCGCAGTGTACGGGTCAATCGTAGTAAAAGCAAGAAAATTCCAGGGGTCGATCACAGGGACTTGGTGAAACAAAGTCCAATACGGCGTGCTAATATCAATGCTAACCACAAGAGCAATCAATACAATCAAAGATGAATAAGATGTCAAATAAAGCAAGCATGCAATTCTAGGGATTAAAGCATCTAGTTGTGGTTCCAACTCAAGATCTATAGAATAGCGGACAAAGCTGAGGCTTTTGCGTGGGGAAGGTATTTCTAAAGTGGAGTAGATCACCGGGTAAGTCTCACTACACACTAATCCTAAACCGTAACTCCTATTACCGGGTAAGTCTCAAGGAATTAAGATAAAGAACTATAACCTCAAACTAACACACCATCTAAGGGAATAGAATCAACCTTTACCGGGTAAGTCTCAGGCTAACTCACAAAGATGGGATGGAAGCACACTCAAACCCCAATAAAGGATAAACCTTTATTACCTACACTTATGATCGTTGGTACACAAACTAAGGAATTACCGGGTAAGTCTCATCCTAAGCTTGCTTTGAACCAGAAAGGTGAAATAAGAATAGGATTTGGCAAACTCTAACACTTAACTTTCTGTTTTAGGATAGGATAAGTCACCTCGGTCAGAAGAATTCCAACCCGGCCGAGATGTTCATCAACCGAACGAGATGCTTAGGGTTAAGGTTAAAGACTCGAGCTTTCAGGATCCTACTGGAATCTAAGATTATTCTATCATTGTTTTTCCCACAACCTTCAGCCAATCACCCTAGAATCACACAAGGAAATTAGCCACTCATCATCATAATGAAAGTATTAAATATATGGGAAGAAGGTGAATATTTGAACAAAGAAGAATTTAATGAAAACACTTCAATAACTGAATCAAATATCACAAACAAAAGCGTTCCTTGGATAGCAATCCAACAAGACAAGACAACAAATGAGGGAATTGAAGATAATCTTACAAAACCCTTCAAAAAGCTATAAAAAGCTATAGTCTTCAATCTTCCTTCAACCTTCAAAAAGGTTCTTCAAATCTCTCCCCAAATTGGAGTAAGATGCGCTGCTGCGTACGTAGGGTGTAAGCGGATTGTATGCAGCCTGTTTTTCGGTGTAGGCGGGATGTTGGATTTGTGGAAATCCAACCCTTTTTATAGGAAAAATAAACCTCCAAAGATAATAAATCTTAAGAAGATATTATCCCATAAATATAGGTAAAATATATGATTCTGCATATCTCCTTCCTTCCAGAAGCTCAGCCCAAAAATATAAGATCACTTTCCAAAATTAAAAGATCTCTTCCAAGAATAAAATATTCTCGCCGCGTCCTAGGTATTCGCCTCGGTCGAGTCGGTGTCTCTGGATCGCCTCGGTCGAGGTGAACCTCTGGTCAACCGAGGTGACTCACGACAGAATGTGAAATCTCTCAAAACTTGTCCAAAGTAAATCTTTAATCCATGGCTATGCTTCCTGAATGTAGCTCCGAATGACTCTTGACTCCTTTTGCTCCTTTTTGATGCAAAACGTACCATATTACCTGCAATTACAACGAAACTAGGTGTAGACCTTGATTCTCGCAAAGGTAGATGAAATGGTAGTAAAATCACATAATGTACATACAAACATGCAGATTATGAAAGATAAAACGTCCAAACAAACCCCAAAATATAGACTATAATTCATGCTATCAAAATACCCCATACTTAGCCCTTGCTTGTCCCCAAGCAAGTTCCTCATATAGAAATCAAGATAGAATGGATTATAAGTCAAGAAAATCAATGAAATCTTTCAAAAACATTTTATGGTGTGTGACTATCATAGATCACTCTAAGAGAGTACTTCCTGGAAATTAAAAACTCAATATGATCAAAACATTTTATAAATATGGGAAAGTTGTTCATCTTTGCATAAAATCATAGAATGCATAATAAATCATAATTATCAAAATTAATCATGTATAATCCGATTTAAACCGCTAAGTCAATCAACAAGCTCAAGGTCTCAAGGGCTTCCCAAAAGAAAAGGTCAAGAAACGTGAAGGGTAGGGATGTATGTAAGGTAATGTGGTGCTAGAATCCGGGAAAAGGATGAACTTCACTTTCACTTTGACTTGCAACATCTTCCACCAATAAGCTTTGCTTATTCACACTTTTTCTTTTACTTTACTTTTTGGGATGCATGGATAGAGGTGCACAATAACCGAAGCCTAGGAAATCCGCAATCATCAATTTCTTGAGATGCATCAAACCCTTGATGCACATACCATGACCCGTTAGGAATATCGCTCAATCCGACTTTGGCAAGACACAAACACCCGGCTATGTGAATGGTGCCGAGTTACTCATCTTCATGATTGACTTCCCCAAACCTATTATTGCTTTCTAACACTTTCACTTTCAGCCACCTTCAACTTTAACTTGCTTTCACCACTTTGCTTGCTTCCAAATTCCCGGATAGGTAAAGGGAGGCAAAATGTATATGAGGGGTTAAGCATGATCAAGAAGAAGAAGAAGAAGAATGAATTGCCTTGGTCTTTCCAAGAAGAACGTGAGAGAACTTATGCTGCGGTGTCAATCTTCAAATTCAACATAATTTGGATAAAAACAAAGTATTAAACATGCCAATAATTTCAAACAAAGCATTTAGCAACTTAAACATATCATAAAACATTTCAAACATATAAAGAATTTAAAATCAGTCAGTAAACGAGATCTTCACTGAGATCATATCCAGATAAGTAGCACAAAATCGTTTCGAAAACTTTCTGTTACGCCACCTCGGTCGAGATGTTCTTGGTTCAACCGAGGTAAAACACCTCGTTTTGCCAGAACTGTCCCGGTCGAGGTCGAAAATTTTTTTTAAAACCATTTTTTTTTTTTTCGGTTTCGACGTTTTTCTCAATCAAATAACCTGTAAGTATGCATGCAATCTCAAATAAACATATAAATGCAGAATGAAGCATAAATATGAATATCCGGTCAATAGAGTCGTACATCAAAGTCAAATAACATATCCGCATACCCCATACTTGGGACACATTGTCCCAATGGGTCAAAATAAGTCTAAGGACAAGATACTCACCGAACATAGCTAAACTGCATGAAGAAGTAAGAAACAGCTCCCAGATAAAACCATCTCGGTTGGCGAAGCACATCTCGGTCGAGGTGTTCTGACAGTACCCGAGATGTATCTCAGTAAAGCTCGTTTCCTCAACTTCTCGAAATTTTGTTCTTCCAGTGTAGCTCCTGAACTGTGATCCTTCCTTTTGGAATACCTGATTGTTGTCTAGAGGAAAGCAAAAACAAAAAACTATATAAACTAGACTAGAAAACGGGAAAGAAAGCAATACCTTGGGTTGCCTCCCAAGAAGCGCTTGGTTTAAGGTCGCTAGCTGGACCCTTCTCCATAGAATTACTCAATGTACCTTGAACACCATGGAGTGCTCATCACATCCATCATAAAATTCTTCCAAAATGGTTCCGGTTCCTAATTTCACCGGCAAATGGTAAGATCTCCCACGTACAAGCTTGTACGGTTTGATTCTCATCGGAATCCTTCTAGCCTTCCTGCACTTCAATGGGACATAATCTAGCCTTGCGTCCCATCCTTTCCTTGATCGAGAAAATAGTTTCTCGAGAATCATAGCAGCTTCCCCATCTATAGCTTGGGGATGGTACAGGGTCCTGAGCATGCGAGGGACCCCATACTTGAACAAATAACACTTCGTTGCCTTAGCGGTGAAGTGCTTGTTAACTTCACTCCTTATAATCCAAGGAGCATCTTCCTCCAATAATTTCAAGAGAGGTTTCATCTTGATCTTAGGAGGTTCTTTCGGAAGAGACCTCCAACTCTCCGGTGCATTCCTGAAAAATTCAGAAATTTTAATAGGGAATTCGAATGGAGTAAGAGAATGTACCTTGTAAAGTTCTCCAAAGCTTGAGACAAGTTTCGTGTTGGGTTGATAATCCACCCACGAAATCTCTCTTAGTTCTGTTGGTCTTTCTTCCACCTTGACCACAATCTCAGTAATTTGGCCAAGGTTCTCTGCATCTTCCACTTCTGGTTTTGCAGATTCTTCTTCCATCTCGGTCGAGATCTCTTCCACCTCGGCCGAGGTCTCAACAGTCGGATCGAGATCCTCCACATCCTCCTCTTCCACAAAAACTTCAGGAGAAGCTTCCGGTCCGACCAGAGGAATGCTTGGAAAGTGTAACACTTCCTTATGCTCCTCTTCCGGCTTAGCATAGGATATGGTGCTTTCCTTGAGCTCCTCCACCTTCTTCATCAACTTCTCCAATCTTGATTCGAGAGAGTCTTCAAAAGGTTGCTCATAAATGTTTTTAGGGACATTCTTCTCATCCCATATCGCAAGTTCATGTTGAATGGCCTCTTCTCTTTCCCATTCATTGTTGAACCAATAGAAGGAGTACTTCTCCTCCAAGTATTCATAATGGTCCGCCCTAGCACTTTGTCTTGCTATCCAGGCTGGATCAAATATAGTCATCAGAAATCCTAAAAACTACAAAACTCATAGAAAGAGTAGTTAGTAGCAACAGGGGTAATAGCCCCGAAAGCAAACCGAAACCGGCTCGGTCTAGACCAAGTCCCCGGCAACGGCGCCAAAAACTTGTTCGCTCCAAACGGTGTGTGCAAGCTTTAAATTTATAACCCTAGACTTAAGCTTAAAACAAGGATGCGAACCCGCAGTGTACGGGTCAATCGTAGTAAAAGCAAGAAAATTCCAGGGGTCGATCACAGGGACTTGGTGAAACAAAGTCCAATACGGTGTGCTAATGTCAATGCTAACCACAAGAGCAATCAATACAATCAAAGATGAATAAGATGTCAAATAAAGCAAACATGCAATTCTAGGGATTAAAGCATCTAGTTGTGGTTCCAACTCAAGATCTATAGAATAGCGGACAAAGCTGAGGCTTTTGCGTGGGGAAGGTATTTCTAAAGTGGAGTAGATCACCGGGTAAGTCTCACTACACACTAATCCTAAACCGTAACTCCTATTACCGGGTAAGTCTCAAGGAATTAAGATAAAGAACTATAACCTCAAACTAACACACCATCTAAGGGAATAGAATCAACCTTTACCGGGTAAGTCTCAGGCTAACTCACAAAGATGGGATGGAAGCACACTCAAACCCCAATAAAGGACAAACCTTTATTACCTACACTTATGATCGTTGGTACACAAACTAAGGAATTACCGGGTAAGTCTCATCCTAAGCTTGCTTTGAACCAGAAAGGTGTAATAAGAATAGGTTTTGGCAAACTCTAACACTTAACTCTCAGTTTAGGATAGGATAAGTCACCTCGGTCAGAAGAATTCCACCCCGGCCGAGATGTTCATCAACCGAACGAGATGCTTAGGGTTAAGGTTAAAGACTCGAGCTTTCAGGATCCTACTGGAATCTAAGATTATTCTATCATTGTTTTTCCCACAACCTTCAGCCAATCACCCTAGAATCACACAAGGAAATTAGCCACTCATCATCATAATGAAAGTATTAAATATATGGGAAGAAGGTGAATATTTGAACAAAGAAGAATTTAATGAAAACACTTCAATAACTGAATCAAATATCACAAACAAAAGCGTTCCTTGGATAGCAATCCAACAAGACAAGACAATCAATGAGGGAATTGAAGACAATCTTACAAAACCCTTCAAAAAGCTATAAAAAGCTATAGTCTTCAATCTTCCTTCAACCTTCAAAAAGGTTCTTCAAATCTCTCCCCAAATTGGAGTAAGATGCGCTGCTGCGTATGTAGGGTGTAAGCGGATTGTATGCAGCCTCCGATCGACGGTATAGCGTGATGATGGAATTGTGAAAATCCAACCCTTTTTATAGGAAAAATAACCCTCCAAAGATAATAAATCTTAAGAAGATATTATCCCATAAATATAGGTAAAATATATGATTCTGCATATCTCCTTCCTTCCAGAAGCTCAGCCCAAAAATATAAGATCACTTTCCAAAATTAAAAGATCTCTTCCAAGAATAAAATATTCTCGCCGCGTCCTAGGTATTCGCCTCGGTCGAGTCGGTGTCTCTGGATCGCCTCGGTCGAGGTGAACCTCTGGTCAACCGAGGTGACTCACGACAGAATGTGAAATCTCTCAAAACTGGTCCAAAGTAAATCTTTAATCCATGGCTATGCTTCCTGAATGTAGCTCCAAATGACTCATGACTCCTTTTGCTCCTTTTTGATGCAAAACGTACCATATTACCTGCAATTACAACGAAACTAGGTGTAGACCTCGATTCTCGCAAAGGTAGATGAAATGGTAGTAAAATCACATAATGTACATACAAACATGCAGATTATGAAAGATAAAACGTCCAAACAAACCCCAAAATATAGACTATAATTCATGCTATCAAAATACCCCATACTTAGCCCTTGCTTGTCCCCAAGCAAGTTCCTCATATAAAAGACAAGATAGAATGGATTATAAGTCAATAAAATCAATAGAAAAGTCCTTCAAAAACATTTTATGGTGTGTGACTATCATAGATCACTCTAAGAGAGTACTTCCTGGAAATTAAAAACTCAATATGATCAAAACATTTTATAAATATAGGAAAGTTGTTCATCTTTGCATAAAATCATAGAATGCATAATAAATCATAATTATCAAAATTAATCATGTATAATCCGATTTAAACCGCTAAGTCAATCAACAAGCTCAAGGTCTCAAGGGCTTCCCAAAAGAAAAGGTCAAGAAACGTGAAGGGTAGGGATGTATGTAAGGTAATGTGGTGCTGGAATCCGGGAAAAGGATGAACTTCACTTTCACTTTGACTTGCAACATCTTCCACCAATAAGCTTTGCTTATTCACACTTTTTCTTTTACTTTACTTTTTGGGATGCATGGATAGAGGTGCACAATAACCGAAGCCTAGGAAATCCGCAATCATCAATTTCTTGAGATGCATCAAACCCTTGATGCACATACCATGACCCGTTAGGAATATCGCTCAATCCGACTTTGGCAAGACACAAACACCCGGCTATGTGAATGGTGCCGAGTTACTCATCTTCATGATTGACTTCCCCAAACCTATTATTGCTTTCTAACACTTTCACTTTCAGCCACCTTCAACTTTAACTTGCTTTCACCACTTTGCTTGCTTCCAAATTCCCGGATAGGTAAAGGGAGGCAAAATGTATATGAGGGGTTAAGCATGATCAAGAAGAAGAAGAAGAAGAATGAATTGCCTTGGTCTTTCCAAGAAGAACGTGAGAGAACTTATGCTGCGGTGTCAATCTTCAAATTCAACATAATTTGGATAAAAACAAAGTATTAAACATGCCAATAATTTCAAACAAAGCATTTAGCAACTTAAACATATCATAAAACATTTCAAACATATAAAGAATTTAAAATCAGTCAGTAAACGAGATCTTCACTGAGATCATATCCAGATAAGTAGCACAAAATCGTTTCGAAAACTTTCTGTTACGCCACCTCGGTCGAGATGTTCTTGGTTCAACCGAGGTAAAACACCTCGTTTTGCCAGAACTGTCCCGGTCGAGGTCGAAAATTTTTTTTAAAACCATTTTTTTTTTTTTCGGTTTCGACGTTTTTCTCAATCAAATAACCTGTAAGTATGCATGCAATCTCAAATAAACATATAAATGCAGAATGAAGCATAAATATGAGAATATCCGATATAATACATCAAAAGTCAAAAAATACATCAAAGTCATCACGTAGTCAAATAATACAGCAAATACCCCATACTTGAGACACACTGTCCCAGTGGGTATAATAAAAGTCTAAATGAAAGAGGACTCACCGGATAAAGAGCCGAACTGCATAAAAATATAATAAATAAAACCTTGCAGCTCCTCAGTAGTCTCGATCCGGTGGTGGTGGTGGAATGTAGGGGAACTGAGCAGGATCATAGGGGTAGCCCATGACATGCTGGAACTGTAGCTGAGCCATGATGTGCTGATGATGCTGCCACTCCTGCATCTCCCGGATATCCAATGAAAGTGCAGCATAAGTGTCAATAACCTGATCCGTCAGGTCATCGATCCGTCGGTGTGCTGCTCTGTCCCTAACTCTTTGTCTCCTGCGCCTAGCGGGCCTGACTGGAGAAGTCTCAGCTGGCGCCGGCTCAGTGTCCTCCTCATCCTCATCTAGATCAATAATGGGAGGCGCGCTCGTCCCAGCAGTATCTGTCCCTGTGTCCATCGGGACGCCGCCTCCTCTCTCATCAACAGTCTCGTCGTCGTCATCCTCATCCTCAGCCTCCTCAGCAGCCTCAGCAGCAGCAGCTGCTCCCTCTCTGTAATCCTCCATAAGCGGAGCCCATGCTGTCTGCCAGAAATGTGGGTCGTAGACAGAGAACTGTGCAGACCATCTGATGCCCTGAGGTGCAGTCCGCTCCCATGGCATGGCGACGTATGGAGTGGTCAACCCACGGGGAACCAGAATCCTCCGCGTAATCATCTCCTGCAGACCCAGCGGCTTCGGAGCCGCTGCCAATGTGCACACGCTGAGGTCCATCCCATGGTAAGTGGCGATGTGGGTGACTAGACCTCCACAGCAGATATCTCCCTTCGCCTTGGCCTTGATCCTGTGCAGATCCTCTGCTAGGAGCAAGCCAAAGTCCGGGAAGCCGCCTGTAACCATGCAGTATAAAGAGAAGAGCTCCCCCTGTCTGATCTTCTGGGGCGTCTCAGTACGCGCCAGAAGCATCTCACTAAAAATCCGGTGGGCAAGTCTGAAGGCCGGGTGAAAGACGACCTTCTCCCTGGAATCACCAGGGCGCCATCTGTCTGCATGTGTGGTAATGTGGGCTATCTGTCCCCAAAACTCCCTAGCTACTGATCGGGAAGGGAAGTCTACAGCGGTGGGGGTAGGAAAGCCAAAGATCTCTCTCCAAATCTCTAATGGAACTATGAAGTTCCGGCTCATCAGCCGGTACTTCACAGATCCGTCTGTGGGAAGGTAGGAGAAGGAGCTAACAAACTCTAGTGTCGGCTCTATGTAGGCTGGGGCTCGGATCTCAGTGAACTGATCTAGCCCAACGGTAGCAATCATCCTCCTAAGGTCAGCATCTAACCCTAGGCAGTCGAAAGCGGACACCTCCAGAAATCGTGGTGCGATAACTGGACGGCCCGCTATCCTCTCATAGTCTACCCGGCATCTCTCGTGGATGACCGGGCGGTAGGGACGGGAAGAAGAAGGGGAAGGGGAGGGTGAAGATCTATCTCTCAGGGCTAAACGGCGCTCGGAACTCATCTTCACAAACTCACTGTCAGACCACCTCGGTTGACTGACAAGCCTCAGAAATCACCTCGGTCGAGATGCAGTTCGACCGGACCGAGGCGTAGCAGTTGCGATTTCAATTCTCGGATTTTCAGTTCTTTTCCCCCTAAAATCACTACAATTGCTTCCTAAGGGGTACTTATGGATTTCCTCAGCAAAATCAAGGGCAACCAAAGCCCAATAAGCAGTAAACGAGGAGTTAGGGTTTTCGAACCTTTTGCGCCTCGTTTCGGTCGAAAACACTCAATCTTCTCGCAGATCTGTAGTTGCAATCGACTCTTCTACCCTTTAATCGTGTTTTGGAAGCAGAAATCTTCGAAAACGAGCGAGAAACGGAGGAGAACGAGGTACGCTGTCGCCGCGGTCGAAATAGGGTAAAAGTGAAAACTGTAATTTTTTTTTTCTTTTTATACTGTCACGAGGTCTGCTGTCGCCTCGGTCGAGATGGTCACGACTGGACCGAGGTGGTACGGACCGAGGCGGTTCTGCAGAAACCCTAGTCGCCTCGGTTGCTTCAAGAATCAACTCGGTCGAGGTGTTCTGACAGTGACCGAGGTGCCTCTTTCTTCTCAGAATCTCGAACTTCTGTCCATCCAGATGTGCTCCTTCATGTTGTCTGTCCAGAACACCAAAAACAAAGCAAAGCAAAGCAAAAACAAAAAACTATATAAACTAGACTAGAAAACGGGAAAGAAAGCAATACCTTGGGTTGCCTCCCAAGAAGCGCTTGATTTAAGGTCGCTAGCTGGACCATGATGCGTCTCAACCGAGGTAGATCGGCGCGACCTCCTCAACCGGCGTTTCCGGTTGGTACTTCTTAAGTCTATGACCGTTGACCTTGAAGCTTCCGCTAGTTTCGCCCCATATCTCAACTGCACCATGAGGGAAAACATGTTTCACAACGTAAGGTCCGGTCCATCTAGACTTTAACTTACCTGGAAAAAGACGGAGGCGGGAGTTGAAGAGTAGAACTAAATCTCCTTCGTTAAGCTCCTTTGGAACGATACGCTTGTCATGCCATCTCTTCGTCCTTTCCTTGTAGATTTTGGCATTCTCATAGGCGTTCAAACGCAGCTCCTCCAGCTCGTTAAGTTCCAATAGTCGCTTCTCGCCAGCATCTTTAATGTCAAAGTTCAACCATTTGATAGCCCAATACGCTTTGTGTTCCAACTCAACGGGCAAGTGGCAAGATTTCCCATACACCAAATTATAAGGGGTGGTGCCTATGGGAGTCTTGAATGCGGTCCTGTACGCCCAAAGAGCATCGTCTAATTTCATGGACCAATCCTTCCTCGTTCTAGAGACGGTCTTCTCCAAAATCGCCTTGATTTCCCTGTTCGAGATCTCGACCTGTCCACTAGTTTGAGGGTGATAAGCGGTTGATACCTTGTGGGTTACCCCATACTTCGATAGAAGTGCTTTAAACTTCCGGTTGATGAAATGTGTTCCTCCATCGCTGATGATGATGCGTGGAGTTCCGAATCGTGGAAAGATAGTTCTATTCAAGAACTTTACAACCACCTTGGCGTCGTTAGTGGGAGAAGCAATGGCTTCAACCCATCTAGAGACGTAGTCAACT
>BSUD01000003.1:83825577-83917704 GCA_033239045.1 Fagopyrum esculentum | reverse complement strand
ATTCCTATGTGCAATGTTTGGATAGAGTGTTAGATTTGTCATAGGGAACGAAGAGATGTGATATGTTGGAGAAACCGCACCTTGCCTTAGCCGCCTCCGCACCTTATATCGTATTGCCGCCCTCGTGCATGGGATAAGCCGTATTTGCGGCGTCGGAGCTTGTCACCGCGCCCGCGCATTCCTTTGCACGTGCCTTGCCTCAGAACTTACCTAGTCCTTGGTAAGTTTATCCTTCCTCTTGTCCTTTAGCTTTGGCTTAGAAGCATAATAGGTTAGTTGAATTTAATGATGATATATTGTAGAATTATGCCTTTTAAGGCTTTGAGTAATTGATGGAATAATAAGGTTATTGTTTATGGTGTTTTTGATCCTTGTGGATCCTTTGGGACTAAGAGTGAGTCTTCTAGCATGTTGATTCGATGATTGATATGTATGCCTTGTTTTTAGGCGGTGTATATTCCTATGGGAATTTGAGAGGCTGATCAATAGTTGAGGTTACCTAGATTCAGGTAAGTCCGTTGGACTTACTTGTATTCGTATATTTGATGAGTGGATGAGTGATGTTTAATGTATCTTTTATAGCATGTGATAGATTGATTATTACCGACATTGTCTTGGCCCACTATTGTTCGGTGGCGATAACTTGTCCAGTTCTCTCGAGGGAGGTTGGGGGTTCTCTAGGACTATACCAGACCTAGTATACGGTGAAGGTACCGAGCCACTCCTAATGGTATACAGCGGGATACTCTTAACCATCCAAGTGGTGAGGGAAACAGAGACGAGAATGATATACGGTGTTGTACATGCCTTGCATGATAGGAGGACTACATAGTGATCTAGTGGAGTGATCAGCCGAGGGTTTTCGTACATATAGGACGGCTAATTTCCTTTGTATTTTTATATACGTGGTTATACAATTTTGGTACTCATCTGTGTGATTTTTATGTATTTTGATATATGATATTTCAGTTTATCATTGTTGGTTTTTAAATTTATTTGTGCCTTGTTGCAAGGTCCGGTGAACTACTTGTCAAGCTAGGGTTAGGACCCATTGTGAGGTCCCAGCCTGTAGCATTCCGAGTCCTATGGATTCGGGGTGTTACAAACATGGTATCAAAGCCTTAGGTTGAAAGCAATGGCCCTCACAATCTTCTTCATAGGCCGAATTGATAAATAAAAACAACCCGAAAGGGGTCTGAGTTTTCAAAGGGAATTACGTTTTAAATCTTTTCCAAAGTCGGTCGAGGATAGAATGTATGGGAAACCATCACTCCTTCCGTGAATCTCTCTATCCTAGTTTGTATGTTGGACTCTAGTTAGTACTTTGGAATTGATTATATATATATATATACACAAACATGCATATATGTAGTTTAGCTTGACCTTATATGCATTGATATGCTTATACAGCAGATGGCTCAAACAAGAGCAACAACTATTGTAAGATGGTCTCAAGGTACACCATCTCTTCCTCCTGTAGTCCTAGGTCGGGGACGAGTTCCATCACTAATCCGCCAAAGGCGGAAGATAGAGGTGAGGAGGTCATTGAGAGTATCGTTCTCGAGACTGGGGACGGGATGGATGTTGATCAAAGATCCAAACCGGAACGGTCAGATGAAACGGACCATGTTTCGATGAGAGAACCTGAATTCCGAGCGTACATTCGTCAGGTTAAAGAGGTAGCCAAGGAAGGTAGGCGTGCCCCAAATCCACCAACGCCTGTGAGATCATTTAAGATGACACATGGAGCCACACAGGTGCCAATCGTACCAGCACGAGCGGTTGAGGTTATCAGGGATAAACAAGAGCCTAAAGCACCGATACCGGACAGTGAGGGTTTTATACCGCCCTTTGTAGATGTGCCTTTTCCGTCTGAATTAGTAATGTGCTCATATTAACTTATGTGTGTATGTGCCTTTTCCATCTTCCTAATGCATAGAATGTTAGCTTACGGTTTTATACCGCCCTTTGTAGGTTGCTTGTAGGTTAGGGACGCTGCCGAGTGACTCGGAGGAATGGAGAGTAGGGGTTCTCGCACATTATAGGACGGGGATTTGGGATTTTTACATAGTGTTCTGTTGTATGTACTTTCATTATGGATCTATGTTGTTTTCAAAACTCGGCTGGAGTTTCCGCTTTGTATCGTATTTAGGATTATATCCCATTGCATTAAAACTATTTTGGGTTTTGCCTTTTATTTGTGTCATGTTGCAAGATCTGATTAAATTGTTGTCAGGCTAACGATCGGGACCCATTGTGAGGTCTCAACCCATAGTGCTCCAAGTCCCGCGGATTCGGGGTGTTACAATCCAACCATCCAAGAGAAGCAGAAAACGAGATATGAACGTATTCAAGAACGTCCAATTATTGCTCCTCATTATTTGGTGATTGAAGAACTTGAATGTATGAATGTGAAAGAGGATTTGGATTGGATGATTGAATGTGTTGGACTTGTTGTTTTTGGGGGAACTAGAGAGCATGATTTTGAGGAAATACAGTTGTAATATTTGAGTTCTTTCAAGCATGATCCTATGACTAGGAAGATTAAGTTTTGGTTGATAAACCGGAAATGTGATATGTATGTGGATATGTTTGGGAACATTTTTGGCTGCCTGAGGCTAGTCCAAGAATGTTTTTGAGAGCAATTAGTCCAACAGACTTTTGGGAGAGCATTGCTTTTGTTGACGGAGGTATAGATCGTTCGTTTGTTGGAGATTCTAAGGATAAGAACATCTACAATCTCTCTTTCACATTAGCTCATAGGATTTGGAGCGAGACCATACTTGCTAGGACAAAGACTCTGCCGAAAATGAAGGAAGATGAGGTTTTGATTTTGTGGTTCATGGCTACCAACATTATGCCGGATACTGCTACAATTTTGGCTAACAATTAGGGAAGATTGCTAATAAGCGCAAGGGAGATATTTGCGTTGGACGCTTAGTGACTCACGTTGCTAAGACTTTTGGAGTGGATTATTTTACATGTACGATGGCTGCAGAGGCTTCAACTTTAGGGCTTCAACATTTCTTGAGGTATTCTAGTTCTTCGAGGCAGTGGTGCTCCTTATGTTTCCGTGCCTTGGGAGAAGAAGAGTTCTAGAGGGATATCTTGAAAAAGTGCTTACACCATCAAAGATGAGAACAATTAGAAGAACATATTTGAGGAGATGCATAGTGATTTTGATGATTCGCCGATATAGATTGAGTCTAATGATGATCATGGCACTACAACCATGGACACTAGAACATATGCTGGTCCTAGTGAAGCTGATGATGAGGATATGGATGATGAGTCTACGTAGGAGGATCTACCAACTCAAGATCACGTCACTGGGGAATCTGACATTGGGCTTGGATGGCACGAGGTGCCGGTGAGGAGAGCGAGTCATTTGATCTCTCACAAACCTCGGCGCGGGTCCCGATATAGGTTAGATAGAAATGAATCCCAAAGATGATGAGGAGGTTTGACACGAGGATGGAGACCATGGAGACATCAGTCAAGGGCATTCAGGATGATATTAGGCGCATCGACCAGCACCTCGACACTTTTGAGGCGCAATGCATCAACCATACCAGATATTGGAGGAACTTTACCACTAGCAGTTCGGCCAGCCTTTCGATCCAGTCTACAATCCATTCCCGGAACCATTGCCTCCACCACCGGAGATGTTGTAACAACCATGCCTAAGTTATGACCCAGCGATCGCACCTCCCCATGGCCGCATGCATGTCGCTGCCGTCGCGATGAGGATGACCAGCGGTCTCCGGTAATAATAGTAGGCGGCCGTCTTTTTTGCCGACCACCTTTCTCTTTTCCTTCCTTCTTATGTATTACTCTCCTCCTTCGTTTTAGGGTTCGTGATTTCCTTCCAAATCTTCTTTCATCTCCTTCCATACATTCTTTCTTCTTCTCTCGCTCTTTCATTCTTTATCTTCTTCCTTGATCTTCCTTTGATCTTCTTCAAAGATTAAAGATTGATGATGGTGATGATGATGATAAAGATGTTTGATTGTTGTTGTGGATAGTTGGTAGATTTGCAGTTTGGATTCCACCTATTTAGTCGAGTAGAGTGGTAAGCCATTCTTCATTCCTTCTTCTCTTCTTCTTCTCCTCCTTCCTTATTTTTAAATCCAACAAGGTTGATCTTGTTGTTTTATTTGTTTCTCGACATTTGGTGTACATGTATGGATGAAGATAGGATTGTCTTTTTTGATTTCTATGAGCAATATTTTGATAGAGTGTTAGATTTGTCAAAGGGCACGAAGAGATGTGATATGTTGGAGAAACCGCACCTCGCCTTAGCCGCCTCCGCACCTTATATCGTATTGCCGCCCTCGTGCATGGGATAAGCCGTATTCGCGGCGTCGGAGCTTGTCACCGCGCCCGCGCATTCCTTTGCACGCGCCTTGCCTCAGAACTTACCTAGTCCTTGGTAAGTTTATCCTTCCTCTTGTCCTTTAGCTTTGGCTTAGAAGCATAATAGGATAGTTGAATTTAATGATGATATATTGTAGAATTATGCCTTTTAAGGCTTTGAGTTATTGATGGAATAATAAGGTTATTGTTTACGATGTTTATGATCCTTGTGGATCCATTGGGACTAGGAGTGAGTCTTCTAGCATGTTGATTCGATGATTGATATGTATGCCTTGTTTATAGGCGGTGTATATTCCTATAGAAATTTGAGAGGCTGATCAATAGTTGAGGTTACCTGGATTCAGGTAAGTCCGTTGGACTTACTTACTTGTATTCGTATATTTGATGAGTGTATGAGTGGTGTTTAATGTATCTTTTTATACCATGTGATAGATTGATTATTACCGACATTGTCTTGGCCCACTATTGTTCGGTAGTGATAACTTGTCCAGTTCTCTCGAGGGAGGTTGGGGGTTCTCTAGGACTATACCAGACCTCGTATACGGTGAAGGTACCGAGCCACTCCTTATGGTATACAGCGGGATGCTCTTAACCAACCAAGTGGCGAGGGAAACAGCGACGAGAATGATATACGGTGTTGTACATGCCTTGCATGATAGGAGGACTACATAGTGATATAGTGGAGTGATCAGCCGAGGGTTTTCGTACATATACGATGCCTAATTGCCTATGTATGTATATATACGTGGTTATACCATTTTGGTACTCAGCTGTGTGTTTTTTATGTATTCGATATATGATATTTCAGTTTATCATTGTTGGTTTTTAAATTTATTTGTCCCTTGTTGCAAGGTCCGGTGAACTTCTTGTCAAGCTAGGGTTAGGACCCATTGTGAGCTTCTTGTCAAAGCCTTAGGTTGACACCAATGTCCCTCACAATCTTCTTGATAGGCCGAATTGATAAATAAAAACAACCCGAAAGGGATCTGAGTTTTCAAAAGGAATTTCGTTTTAAATCTTTTCCAAAGTCGGTCGAGGATAGAATGTATGGGAAATCATCACTCCTTCCGCGAATCTCTCCAGCCTAGTTTGTATGTTGGACTCTAGTTAGTACTTTGGAATTGATTATATATATATATATATATATATATATATATATATATATATATACACAAACATACATATATGTAGTTTAGCTTGACCTTATATGCATTCATATGCTTATACAGCAGATGGCTGAAACAAGAGCAACAACTATTGTAAGATGGGCTAAAGGTACACCATCTCTTCCTCCAGTAGTCCTAGGTCTGGGATGAGTTCCATCACTAATCGGCCAGAGGCGGAAGATAATGTTGAGGAGGTTATTGAGAGTATCGTTCCCGAGACTGGGGACGGGATGGATGTTGATCAAAGAGCCAAACCGGAACGGTTAGATGACACGGACCATGTTTCGATGAGAGAACCTAAATTCCGAGCGTACATTCGTCAGGTTGAAGAGGTAGCCAAGGAAGGTATGCCCCAAATCCACCAACGCCTGTGAGATCATTTAAGATGTCACATGGAGCGACACAGGTGCCAATCGTACCAGCATGAGCGGCTGAGGTTATCGGGGCTAAACAAGAGCCTAAAGCACCGATACCTAATTCCTGGTTGAAGACCTTTCATCAGATGGGAGTACCCCCTTTCACGGGAAATGTGGTCTAGAGTTAGAGCATTGGATCGGGCATGTAGATACAACCTTGGAGTCGATTAGATGCCTAGAGGATAAATGGGTAGATTTGGTGCAAACTTTATTCCGGGACTTAATACAATTTGGTGGAGAACCATCCAGAGTCGAGTCACTATATACGATCTGATGAGGAGTCTAATCAGAGAGTGTTATTGTCCTACCTCACTGAGGAGAGAGAAACTGCAAGACTTCATGGAGGTTGGCTATGAGGATGTTCATGTATCCGAGGCGATTAGAAGGTTCCAAGAGGAGCTGGCATTACTGGGTCCAGCTACACTTCAAGAGGACCAGCATGTATACTTGTTCTTCCGTAGACTGAGGGAGGGCACCCGTGCCTATATGGTGGGTTTTCATTGTGACTCCCTGACAAACTATCAGGATCAAACCTCACCGTACAAGAGAGAGCGGTCTGGCCATAGGCGGGCTTCTAAGTCCCGAGGGTTTGAGAAGAGATAGAGGACCGGACAGATCAGTGCTAGTATTAGAGTATTAGGTTCCGACCGGAGCTAGATTTAGGGAAATATCTGTTACCCCTGATCCGCCAGAAGTCGTTTGTAGACAAAAGGTGTCAACCTCTAGATTTCAGAGTTGGAGGTCATGTGTGGTTGAGAGTGTTAGCGACGCGAGGCGTCCAACGATTCGACATAAAGGGGAAGTTGATCCCCCGATATGTCGGACCTTTTGAGATTCTGGAACGGGTTGGAAAGGTCGCATAATTACCTG
Source organism: Fagopyrum esculentum (assembly GCA_033239045.1). NCBI lineage: Eukaryota > Viridiplantae > Streptophyta > Magnoliopsida > Caryophyllales > Polygonaceae > Fagopyrum > Fagopyrum esculentum. The sequence goes on along the minus strand of BSUD01000003.1, from coordinate 83,910,875 downwards.
GGTTCAGATAAGTCCGTGGGATATACTTAGTTGCATACTTATATTTGGGGAGTGCATGAGTGGTGTTTGATGTATGCTTTATAGCATGTGATAGATTGATTATTATCAACGATGTATTGGCCCACTATTGTTGGGTGGTGATAACTTATCCAGTTCTCTCAAGGGAGGCATGGGATTCTCTAGGACTATGCCAAACCTAGTATACGGTGAAGGTACCGAGTCACTCCTTATGGTATATGGTGGGATGCTCTTAATAACTCCCGATGTCGAGGGAACAGAGGCGAGAATTATATACTTCTCGTGTCACACCTTTAAAAGGAATTATGAGTGTATGGCTTTATAATGATAATTAAATGGGAAATGTGTGATAGCATGCTTGGTGTTTATTGTAATATTGATGCGTGTATGTGCTTATGTATTAATCTTATATATGAGTTATTAGCTAACGATTTATATCGTGTTCTAGATGCCTTGAATGATAGGAGGACTGCATAGTGATCTGGTGGAGTGATCAGTCGAGTGTTTCCGTACAAGTAAGATGGTTATGGGTCTGTGTATGTATATATACGTGGTTATACCATTTTGGTAATCGGTTGTTTCTTTTGTATGTATTTCGATATATGATATTTCAGTTTATTAGTGTTGGTTTTTATATTTATTTGTGCCTTGTTGCAAGATCCGGTAAACTTGTTGTCAAGTTAGGTTCATGACCCATTGTAAGGTCCTATCCAGTACCATTCCGAGTCCTATGGATTTCAGGGTGTTAGAAACATGGTATTAGAGTGTTACGCTAAGATTGGGTAGCACAAAAGTCTTAAATTTATAACTCGATATATTTTTCCTAACTCCTAGTGAACCCACAGTGTATGGGTCGTTTTGTAGCAAGGATAGTATTCCGAGGTCGAACACAAAGACTAAGGTGATATCGAATCAAATAAGTGACTAAGGATAGTGTAAATCTAGTCTAAGAAAAGAGAAGGAAATAAAGAAAACAAAATCATGATGTTTTTGGGTTGGTTTTGTGGTGATCGATCAAGATCACAATTGATGCAAGATTATAAAATGAGTTAACAATCTAAGCTAGCAACACAAACAAGCAAACAAACTCGAGATATGAGATCAAAGGGAGAAAAGCGGATTCTAGGGGTTAGGATTTCCGGTTATGGCATTGGACTCGAGCTTCTAATCAATCTTTGACTAACTATAATATGTTGGGAAAGGATATATCTCAAGTGGGATCAATCACCGGGTAGGTCTCTTGATCCATTAATCCCGCAACTAAGGTCCTATCACCGGGTAAGTCTCTAGGAACCTAAGGTTGGGAAATCTACACAAACCGGATTGCCATCTAGGGGTCTAACCTCTCCTCACCGGGTAAGTCTCGGGAAGGCAAGTCCTAAACATCAACCCAAGCACACTCAATCCGATAGCGGCTTGTGAGGCTCACTACTACCTAGAGTTCATCATCATTGGTACTTAAGGTCGGAAATCTCTGGGTAGGTCTCTTCCCTAACTTAGTTTGCTAGCATTAGGTCACCCTAAGCTAGATTAAGCTTAACAAACACTAGGATTTCAACAATCTAACATCCTAACATTCAGATTTATCAATACAAGCACAACAGAATCAAATCACGGGCAGATCATCAGAACCACGACCGTGGTTATCTAAGAACAGACCTTGATTTGTAACAGCAGTTAAGTTCGAGCAAGCAAATCATCCAAGGATACATTTAAGTCTATTCTATCATGGTCCAAGCCATAACCATCATTCCATTACCCTAGAATCGCATCTATTTAGCCAACAACATGCATTTTAACAATCAAACTCAACAAGCATACATTCATGGCTTACATAGCAAGAAAGTGAAATGAAAGAGAAATGAAACAAGTAGAACAAGAAAACCAAGCTGAATAAATGTTAAGAAAGACTTACAACCCTTCAAAAGAAGGTACAAATCGTTTCTTACAAACCATTGCAAATGTCTTCAACAAGTTCACTCAAAAATCTCTCAAAAACTATGAAAACTCTAAAACTAATGTTCTTCTTCTTCTTCTCCAAATGAGCGTGTTTTAGCCTCCCTCCAAGAGTAGCCTCCAATGGAATGGTGTAGAATGTGAGAGTGTGGGAGAGGATGTGTAAGAGAATCAGCCTGCAGGACCACTTTTATCCTCCATCAAGGGCAAGAGTCGGTTATGGAGATCGTGGGACAGCTGTCCACAAAGAACCACGGTCAAAACGACGGGCGTGGAATCTGGGTCTGGACCGTGGTTTTGCTCAGACGGCTCTCTTTTGATCGTTAAGCCATGAGTTGGTGCAACGCATGCACCAACAAGGTCCTACGTGTTCTCCTTAGCTCCTAGTTTGCTTCTTAATGAGTCCGGAAGTGTGTCATCACGAGGAATGATCCTCGAATGTATCGATTAAGCTCTAAAAGCTCCCCAAAATACCTACAAAACCGACAATAGTTCGTGTAGACGTCTATCTCGACAATATGCGTGAATTAAACGTAAATGTCATGAACTAATGCCAAACTATGCATGAGTAACGGGAAAAACTATCTAAATGGATGCCTAAACTAACGTCATAAATCGTGTTATCAAAATACCCCATACTTAAGATTTGCTCGTCCCTGAGCAAGATCCAACTATAGGCTAAGAGATGACATGATTTATCCATGCAGAAAACAACAAAAAATTTTTGGAATTGTGCTTCTAACATTGGACGCCTTCATAGTCATGTTTCATGGCAATGAACAATCAATCATGCATCAAATGAATGAAGGCATGGAAAGACAATTATACTTAACTCGAAAGCATGCATGAAAGGTGAAAACGTAGAAGTCAAGATGATCATGAGTGTATCCAATCTAGAGCACTAAGTCTTACACACATGCACATAGGTCAGAAGGACTTAGGAAAGAAGAGGCCAAGAAACGTAGTGAATAGGTGGGAATTTTTAGGTCGTGTGATGCTAATCCGGGAAAGGAACTAACTCCACAATTTCATTTTTGATCAATGTTCGCTCGAAAGTGTGTGCGTCAAAGTCATAAATTTATATCTAGAACTCAAAGCAAAGCGAACCCGCAGTGTACGGATCAGCTGTAGCAAGGCAAGAAATTCCAGAGTCGAACTCAGGGATTTGGTGAAAATAAAATCGAATTCGATTATCTAGCAAAATGCAAAAGCTTTTGTGATTAATAAAGGGGGAAATGATTCCAAGGATTCAAGTATCCGAATGCGGCTTTCGATTCAAGACACTTCTAAAGATCAAAGGACAGATTTTATATTACCAAGGTTACGTGTTTCAAAGGTAGATATCATACGGTGAAGTTCCGAAACCTATTTGTCTAATCCAAATGTTCTCTCTATAAGGGTTGTTGAGGCTGCAATATAGAAGGATCTATGGGCAAGATTTACACTCAAACTAACTACCCAAAACCCCAGGATGTGACTCTCCAAGGTAAAGATAGAAAGCACACTTAAAACCTTAATAAAGGATGTTGAGTCTCTCTATTACCCAAATATTGTAATCTTAATCTATTAAATGTAGAATCAAGGTTGAAGTCTCTTCATACACTCAAAAAGAGGTTAAAAAGGTTAAGCAAGATTGGGTTTTAGGCCAGGATTAACTTTGGTTAAAGATTAAATCAATTAAAGATCGTCAGGGAAATAAATCGTGTTGTTCATCATTAAATCGGACGATTTCCTTCAAGAACAGCCCGATTTTCCTTTTGTCGCAAAGTTAAAATCTAAACTCTCACGGTCCAATTGTTTGAATGAGTTCAGTCTATCATCATCTAAGCCTCAATCATCAACTATTCTCCCCAGAATCACAATGGTTTTAGCCAACCATTTTCAAAATCAAATCAAATTTAAGATTGAGTGAATAAATCAAATAAACCCGAATCTTGAATATAAACTCAATAACTTTCAATTTTGTAAACCAATCTCAAAACTAATCAATGTAACAATCAATACACTCAATATTGTGTTCAAAACCCACAAAGATCGCAATGGAAACAAGGAATCTCACAAATGTGATCAAGATTGACTTCCCGGCAATATCGCTTCTATCACTCTCCAAGAATCTTCAATCTCTCACAAACGTGTAAAGATTTCCCGCTGCAGCCATACCGTTTTTGTTCCTAGGGTTCCAACCTATATTTCCTTGCTAATGGGCCGCTTGGCAAAACACTTCTCTAGCCTAAAAGTGATGGGCTTTGTGTCGTCTTTACCATTGGGCCAAAAAACAAGGAAAATCGTGCTAGCCGATTTTCAAGCAAAACCGTTCGATTTTTAATGATAAAAATCGTCCGATTTATGTTGTAAATGGCACGATTTGGAACACTTGTGCTTCTAGCAACTTTTGAGCATTTGAAATGGAAGTCACTATGCTCTCAAGTCCACTCAACATTCCAAGCAATTGTTCAAACATTATTTCTGTTCTATCCTTAGGAGGTTGAGCAAAACCGGGTGGAGGCTCTTATGAAGCCTTAGGTGGTGGTGGTGCGCTTGTGGAAGCGGGAGGGTTCAAGGCACCATCCGGGTTAGAATAGGAGAACCCGGGATGGTTGTTATTAGGCCGGTAATTGTTGTATTGCCGGCTGATGTTGTTGAAGTTCCTAGGGCCTTGATAATTGTTGAAGTTACCCCTTCCCATGTAGTTAGCATCCTCCTCGTTGGAAGCCAAATTGGCTTGCACTTGCACTTGAGGACTAGCTTGATTCTTCAAGGTTGTAGCACAAAACTCCCTCAAAGACTTAAGCTCATTGTTGATTGCATCGAGTTTGTAGTTGCTCATGGTGACTTCAGTCACTTCATAAACTCCCGGTTTCGTCCCATCACTCTTCCTATGGGAGTACTTCTCTATCACCAAAGCTTGCTTCTCTACAAACTCCCAAGCCTCATCCACATTCTTCTCCATGAACGTTCCTCCGGAAAGTGATTGGAGCTTGAATTGGCTATCCTCATCAAGCCCCTTGAAATAGATCTCCAATAGCTCTACCTTCGGTATCCCATGGTGTGGACAATCTAGGAGGAAGTCCTTGAACCTCTCCCAAGATTTGAATAGGCTCTCTCTATCCTTCATCATGAAGGCATTGAGCTTCCCTCTTAGCTCGGTTGTCTTGGAAGGTGGAAAGAACTTTGTCAAGAACTCGGTTATCATCTCCTCCAAGTACTCACACGTCCTAGTGGAATAGATTGGTACCAAGCTAAGGCTTTATCCTTAAGCGAGAAGGAAAAAGCCCTAAGCTTGTGGTTGTTGTTCTCCAATCTGAGCGGCCTTAAAGTCTCCATCAAGATCTCATAGTTCATCAAGTGTTAATGAGGAGACTCTCCTTCCATCCCTCCAAATTGATTGTGCCGGATCATTTGTAGCACTTGAGGGCGGAGCTCATAATCGTGGGCTGCGGGATCTCCTAAGTTTACACCCGGAGGGTGTACTCTTTGGGCTGGATCCATACGTTGCCCTAACGTTTGTGGTTCCTCAATCATGATCGGCTCGAACCGAACATTGACCGCGGGCTACGGTGGTGGTGTTGGAGGAGGTTGTTGACGATTAAGCTCTCTTTCTACAAGAGCTTGCGTAATCTCTTCAATTTCCCTCCTAGTTGCTTCTTGCCTCTCTATGGCAAGTCTCCTCTCATTTTCCAAGAGTTAATCCCTTAGCCTAATTTGTTTTAAGGCATCATCCAACTCAGCTTGAAGATCTCTTGCGGCCATCTCCTTCTTCTTCTTAATGCTCTTAGATCTAGCTTTAAGGGTTTTCTCCGGTTCGGGATCGAATGGAGCTAAATCCTTGCCACGAGATCTTCGCCTACACCTACAGAATGAGAGATTTCCTGAAAATTCAAAGACACAAACCAAACAAGATCAAAAGCAACAAGAAAGACCTACACTATAAACAATCACAAACAATGATTCAATCTAGACCTAGTCCCCGGCAACGGCGCCAAAAACTTGTTACGCTAAGATTTACGCTAAGATTGTGTAGCACAAAAGTCTCAAATTTATAACTCGATATATTTTTCCTAACTTCCAGCGAACCCACAGTGTATTGGTCGTTTTGTAGCAAGGATAGTAATTTTGAGGTCGAACACAAAGACTAAGGTGAAATTGAATCAAATAAGTGACTAAGGATAGTGTAAATCTAGTCTAAGAAAAGAGAAGGAATTAAAGGAAAGAAAATCATGATGTTTTTGGGTTTGTTTTGTGGTGATCGATCAAGATCACAATTGATGCAAGATTATAAAACGAGTTAACAAACTAAGCTAGCAACACAAACAAGCAAACAAACTCGAGATATGAGATCAAAGGGAGAAGAGTAGATTCTAGGGGTTAGGATTTCCGGTTATGGCCTTGGACCCAAGCTTCAAATCAATCTTGGACTAACTATAATATGTTGGGAAAGGGTATTTCTCAAGTGGGATCAATCACCGGGTAGGTCTCTTGATCCACTAATCCCGCAACTAAGGTCCTATCACCGGGTATGTCTCTAGGAGCCTAAGGTTGGGAAATCTATAAAAACCGGATTGCTATCTAGGGGTCTAAGCTCTCCTCACCGGGTAAGTCTCGGGAAGGCAAGTCCTAAACATCAATCCTAGCACACTCAATCCAATAGCGGCTTGTGAGGCTCACTACTACCTAGAGTTCATCATCATTGGTACTTAAGGTCGGAAATCACCGGGTAGGTCTCTTCCCTCACTTAGTTTGCTAGCATTAATTAGGTCACCCTAGGCTAGATTAAGCTTAACAAACACTAGGATTTCAAAAATCTAACATCCTAACATTCAGATTTATCAATACAAGAACAACATAATCAATTCACGGGCAGATCATCGGAACCATGGCCGTGGTTATGTAAGAACAGACCGTGATTTGTAACAGCAGTTAAGTTCGAGAAAGCAAATCATCCAAGGATACATTTAAGTCTATTCTATCATGGTCCAAGCCATAACCATCATTCCATTACCTTAGAATCACATCTATTTAGCCAACAACATGCATTTTAATAATCAAACTCAACAAGCATACATTCATGGCTTCCATAGCAAGAAAGTGAAATGAAAGAGAAATGAAACAAGTAGAACAAGAAAACCAAGCTGAATAAATGTTAAGAAAGACTTACAACCCTTCAAAAGAAGGTACAAATCGTTCCTTACAAACCCTTGTAAATGTCTTCAACAAGTTCACTCAAAAATCTCTCAAAAACTATGAAAACTCTAAAACTAATGTTCTTCTTCTTTTTCTTCAAATGAGAGTGTTTTAGCCTCCCTCCAAGAGTATCCTCCAATGGAATGGTGTAGAATGAGAGAGTGTGGGAGAGGATGTGTAAGAGAATCAGTCTGCAGGACCACTTATATCCTCCATCAAGGGCAAGAGTCGGTTATGGAGATCGTGGGACAACTGTCCAGAGAGAACCACGGTCAAAACCACGGGCGTGGAATCTGGGTCTGGACCGTGGTTTTGCTCAGAGAGCTCTCTTTTGATCGTTAAGTCATGAGTTGGTGCAAGGCATGCACCAACAAGGTCCTATGCGTTCTCCTTAGCTCCAAGCTTGCTTCTTAATGAGTCCGGAAGTGTGTCATCACGAGGAATGATCCTCGAATGTATCGATTAAACTACAAAAGCTCCCCAAAATACCTACAAAACCGACAATAGTTCGTGTAGACGTTTATCTCCACAATATGCATGAATTAAACATAAATGTCATGAACTAATGCCAAACTATACATGAGTAATGGCAAAAACTATCTAAATGGATGCCTAAATTAACGTCGTAAATCGTGTTATCATAGAGCCTTTGATTGGCAACAATGGCACTCGCAATGTTCTTGATAGGCTGAATAGATAAATAAACAGAACCCGAAACGGATCTGATTTTTCAAAAGGAATTTCGTTTTAAATATTTTCCATAGTCAGTCTGGGATAGAAGAATGTGCAAGAAACCATCACTCCTTCCGCGGATCTCTACAACCTAGTTTATATGTTGGACTTTAGTTAGTGTTTTGGATTTTGATTATTAATATATAAATATATGAAGAACCGTAAGGTGAATATAAAGGGCATAAATACTCTAGAAAGGGGGGTTGAATAGAGTATGAGAACTTTTTCCAAAAACATATCTCAAGGCTTTGAAACTGATTTCAAAGGCCTTGATCTCAATTTGAGCTCTTTGTGAGACAACTTGTCTTCAAGGGCTTTGAAAGTGATTTCAAGGGCCTTTACTTTGTAAACCTGCAAAACAACGTTATTATCAGCTTCAAAGAGTCCTAGATACAACCTATAAGAAATTCCCTTCTTTTATCACTGTAGTCAATGCTACGATCTAGTTCCAACTCCTAACCTAGCTATAATAGCCTAGTTACTTCGTTGAGTAACACACTTGAGTATAACACTCTCTAGATGTTCCAATGAAGCTCTTGTGTTTTTCTATCTCTACGGAATAAAGCTTTAGTAAACTAAGAAGAAGAAAAACTTCTTGAATAGATTGAAGATTCTTTGGATTGCTTGAAGACTTTTGATAATTCTGTGTAAGCTTGTTGTTGTACTTCTTCAATCGGCATCTTCATTTATAGTCTTCGATGGATAAGTCTTGTCGCCGTTGAGAATATTACCGTTGTTGATGTTTCTTCTTCTCCATAGAAAACGCTTCTTGGTTGAGGTGAGATATCCATTGTAGATTTTCCTTATCTTCTTCATCTCCTTAATTCTTCTTCTCCGTAATCTTCTCTTGAATCACGTTTTTGAAGATCTTGTCTTTCAAGCATCGAGATCTTCAAGTTTATTGAGAATCTTTTGTTGAAGATCTTCGAGATCTTTTTAAGATCCGTTCACTACAAAAAATTAGTAATTTTGCGACGGAGGTTTGCGTCGGAAAGGCTTTCCCGACGTCAATGTACAATTTTTGGGATGGCATGACGATGACGTTAAGTGGGGTCATTTAGTTTGTGACCGCAACATCATTCCCGTCGCAAATAGTGCATCGATTTGCGACTATTTTTAGGTGCCGACATAATAATAATTGCCTTCGCGTCGGCTCTTGATTCCCGTCGCAAAAGTCCTATATTGCCGCTCATAGTTGAGCGCCAAAAAAAAATATCTTTTTGGAATTTGAGTTTCTGATTAGCCCTAAAACGTTTATCCTCTTCGTTTTTTCCAGTTTCATACATAGGTGCTCCTCAATTTGACGGTTTTCATTCCCTTCCACTACTGTTGCTCCTCAGTCGAAGGTATTTCGTCCTCGTCTCTTCTTCTTCTCTTCCTTCTTTATTTTGTGATTTTTGGTTTTTCAGTGACTTTGTTTATACTCCAATCTCATTCTAAAATACTTTATAAAAGGGCACTGAGTTACGTTCTTGTTGAAAAATTCAACATTTTTCTCATAGATATCCCTCTCGTGCTACTTAGATTCAACTTGCCAATTAATTTAAGTAGATAGGATTGAATAACAATGTTAGTAGTGGGGTCCAACTTCACTCCTCTACAAATGGCATAATACTGAGCTTTCTAGATATGTTAGATAATAGGATTTAGTGCAAGGATTTAGGCCTGGAAAAGTTTGTTCAGTTTTATTGGTGAATATGCAAACCCAATCAGTCATTTAAATTCAGTCATTAGCTTGATACCTGGTGTGTAACTTACAATAGGATTTATCCTGTTGTTGGATCCTCCTTTATTCATGTATTATGTCTTATGTGGCATGTTCTACTGATCTAGACCCTTCAAGGGCAGAGGTTAGTCGATCGCACCGTGTTACATATTTGCAATAGCCTGGATTTTATGATACTATACATGTTTAATGTTGTAGAAATATATGCTTTCTTGATTTCTTTGGTTTAAGTAAGGCTGTGTTGTATTGGAAAACTATTTTCAGGGTTTTGATTTGAATCATACTATTCAGACACTTACCTTTCAGTTCTATTTGTGTTGCATACAAGGAATGCAACTTACGGACACTAAAGCTTGCAAAAAAGCTTTATCTTAAACAAAAAAGCATGAGTTTTTTTTAAAATGAAGCAGAGGTATGATCAAGGAGATACACAACAGCTTACTAATTGCGCAAAGCCTCCCGAGGGTTAAGAGATGACCATATTCAGCACCAATAAGGAACAATATAGCAACCTAAATACAGTCATCGTGTTATTAATTTGATTAACTATAGCTAAAATGATGATTGGTATAATAAATACCTCGAGTGTCATGGAAGTTTCTCGTGAGAAAAGGCCTTTTGTTTTTGAAATGACGAGATTTATGGCTAATAGAACAATTTTACATACCCTCAAAATGTCATCTTATATCAATTTGAATTCTTGTCTTTTTGCAACGATAGTCTTGAGAAATACATCAGTTTTGGGTTCATTAGCATTGAATTACTGTGATTATATGATCATATGAAATCAATGATCCTCACCTTTGTAGTAAAGTATTGGATAGAAAGGAAATTCCCAAGAACAATAAACTCAGTTGAGAGCCTGCTGAGAAAATACTACACAAAACAAAGTATCAGGGATTAAAAAGAAGAAATATTTTTTCTTTACTATATAAAGGTACTAATTAAGGGTTAATTAGAAAGTACCTAAAGTTAATCTGGTTGTGAAACAAGAAGACAATAAATAGAGACAACCAAACTGATTTGCATTATCAAACATCACATTATTAAATTCTCCTATCACCATTCATGGCATATCATGTATTGGAAGCACTTTTTTAAGGTTATCCAATAAAGCACTCTTCTGATCATGACATATTTGTGCATTTTTTATGTTTAATTTTAGAAAATTTTTGAAAGAGAAAATTCAGAAGTTTTCAACAGGTTGAAACTTTAAATTTTGTTCCGGATATGGTGCAACTTTTGAATTGCAAGTTTGAAATTATCTATCCTATTTTCAAGAATTGCTTTGGTTATTTACCGAATACAAATCATGTGCTGGGTTTTCTTCATAGGAAATTAAGAAACTGTGAATTTACATGTATCCATACAAATCTAGCTAGAATGATACAAATCCTTTTGTTTCGTATGTGTGTTGAGATAGAGTTTTCTCTTGTTTTAATTTCGTTATCATGCATCCTCATCTCAGTCGAGTTCGTCCCATCTCCTATAACTGGTTTCAAACTGATTTGCATTTGTTATATATAGTTCTCGTTGTTTTCCTGAAGTTATATTCAAAAAATTGTTATGAGTTTTGGTGGTCTTCATTGACATTAACAGTAGTGAACAACATAAGCTATGAATCTTATTAATTGATTGTCTTGGTCTGTCTGTTGACGCACATATCTTTTTTCAATGGTGTATAATTTTGTCGTATTCTTTGGTGAACCTGCTTCTTGAGCTTTAGAACAAATTGAAGAGGCATGGAAATTTTAAAATTAGGAAAAACAACGTCTTTGCTAAATGCTAGGAAAGGATGAGAACTAGGGATTTGGGGTAAGCTAAAGTGCTTGCTACACAGATACTCATACACCAACTTCACCGAATGGTCAAGGAATAAGGAATTTATATTGGGATATTTAATTTTTGATGATTTTATGATATTTTATATTTTTTTATTAAGATTTTTATATTTATTTTTAAATGATGATATTTTTTGATGATTTTAAGATCAGATACTATTTATTAAATTATGTTTTAAATATTAATCTATAATTTAATATTATATACCTCAATTCTATAAGCCACTCGAAATATTAAAAAAATGTATTTTATGAGATGCTGCCAACATGTTTGAACTAATGGTCTAACTAATAGAATACTTTTATACATAAATTTATAAATTTATGTTTTAAATATTAATCTATATGAATCTTATTGATTGCCTTGTTTTGATCATCCTTTCTAGCATTTTGGTTGTCTTCATTGACATTAACAATAGTGAACAACATATATTTATAAATTTATGTTTTAAATATCATAGTTGAATGTATGAATGATACTTGAATGATGATTGCGATCTAAATAAAATAATGAAGAGTTTAAGAGTTTAATGTCTTACATGAGAAAGAACCCACTCCTCATAGCTATTTTTGGCTGCTTATACAGTTCAACTTCTTGGAAGAAACACCTAACCAAACAATTTAAATAGATTCTTATCATAAACGATTCATGGCGTTCTTCCTGATTCTTTTGATCCCAGCCAGCTCACCAGCTCCATTACTGTCCTTTTTTTATAGAATTCATATTGTAAATAGAATTCAATAGAGGGCACCCTATGTAATTATTGTAAATACGTTTATTATAAATACAACCCATCTGTCGATGAAACCCTAAGGGGAATATTATTCATTATCTCACATAACCTAGCTCTTCAAGATCCGTATTGGAACCATGCCATGCCTGATGAATATCGAGCCCTTATGCGAAATAAAACTTGGGTTCTGGTTCCTCGTCCCCTTGATGCTAACATTGTGCATGGCTCTCTTGAACGTTATAAAGCTCGTTTGGTCGCCAATGGATGCTCACAGCAGGTTGGCATTGACTGCGATGAAACTTTCAGCCCAGTTGTGAAACCGGCCACTATCAGGACAATTCTCAGTCTTGCAGTTTCTCGTTCTTGGTCCATCCATCAACTTGACGTTCAAAATGCCTTCCTACATGGACACTTGAAGGAGACGGTTTATCTGTTTCAGCCTCCTGGTTTTCGTGACTCATCTAAACCTAATCATGTATGTTTACTGCAAAAGTCTCTCTATGGTCTTAAGCAGGCACCCATAGCTTGGTTTCAATGTTTTGCAGGATTTTTGCTTAACCTCGGATTCATGAGCGATTCCTCCCTCTTCATTTACCGTCATGGATCCAACATTGCCTACCTGCTTCTTTATTTGATGAGATCATCTTACTGCATCTTCTGATGAGCTGCGTACCAATCTGATCATCCTTCTAGGTAAGGAATTTGCTCTTAAGGATCTCGGAGAGTTATCTTACTTCTTGGGCATTTCCGTTAGTCGGAATTCTTCGGGCTTATACTTATCACAGGATAAGTATGCCAAGGACATTGTTGAACGTGCCAACATGACAAATTGCAAACCTTCTTCTACACCTGCTGAGACCTCTGTAAAACTCAATGCTTCTTCTGGTCCCGCTGTCAGTGACCCGACTTTCACACGTCCCGACATCAGTTATGTCGTAGAACAAGTTTGCCTTTTCATGCACGACCCCAGAGAAGCTCACTTTGCTGCCCTTAAGCGCATCATTCGCTACATTTCAGGCACCTCTTCATTAGGTATCACTATTTCTCCTTCTCCGAAGTCAGATCTTATTGCTTATACAGATGCCGATTGGGCTGGATGTCCTGATACTCACCGCTCTACCTCCGGTTATTGTGTCTTACTCAATGACACTTTAATCTCATGGTCTGCCAAGCGTCAATCTGTGGTGTCCCGATCTAGCGCCGAGGCAGAATATAGAGGGTTTGCCAATGTTGTGTCGGAGTGTTCCTGGCTACTCAATTTACTACTTGAACTTCATTGCCCCCTTTCTAAAGCCTCCGTGATCTACACTGATAACATATCTGCAACATACCTTGCCAGCAACCCAGTTCAACATCAACGAACTAAGCATATCGAAATTGACATTCACTTCGTCAGAGATAAGGTTGCCCGCGGTCATGCCGTGTTCTCCATGTCCCTTCGGCCTTTCAGTATGCGGACATTTTTACAAAGGGTGTCCCAAGACAGTTGTTTATAGATTTTAGATCCAGTCTTACTATAATGCCTCATCTAGTTTCGACTGCGGGGTTATGATAGAATTCATATTGTAAATAGAATACAATAGAGGGCACCCTATGTAATTATTGTAAATACGTTTATTATAAATACAACTCATCTGTCGATGGAAACCCTAAGGAAAATATTATTCATTATCTCACACTTTTATTGATCAATGTAGAGTTGTTCTTCAAAGAGTATAAAGCTAATATGGATAGAGGGCGGGCGGGTGATCAAGACGTTGGTTTTTTTCGTGTTTTTGATATTTTTGTAAGCTGATGTTTGCGATTTTAGTGGTGGTATCACATGGAGATGTTTATAGCATTTCAATCAACATAATGTGTGTTATCGGTATAGATATATTCCCATCTCCTTGGATTCTAAACACTGAATACATTGAAGGTGTGTATGTTTTTGTTATTCGCTAATGTCATTCATCACATCAGTAGTTCCAACAAGTAGAGTCTCCTACCGTAACTATGGCATAAAAAGAACTCGTAACGAGTAGCAACGACAATACCAGACTATCTAAAGCTAGATAGTTAAAAGTGCTCATGTTGACGCGATATTATGCAGTTTAATACTGGACATGGTATATTATTAAAGTAAATGAAAGGAAGACAGCAGATTTTGGAGTTATGCAGGTCAATCATTCTGAAAAACAAGAATTTGTAAATGAATAAGATAAGGTTGGGAGAAAATCCTTCCCAACACAAATAGTAATTACGATGAGAGCATGTTAATTCTCCTTATATATTAAAGGTATACGTGTGTTTATTTTAATCTCATGAATTGCTTGATTGTGTTGTTGGATTACTCTCACCATTCCTTCTTTATTATATTTTGTGAGGAACCTGGTTGTTTGAATTGTAGTTTTCTCTCTCTATTTCTACGAAATGTATAGCTTTGCTAATACTTCTTAAATGGCAGTTTCTATCAGTAGTCATCTTTCTGCATTAACTTTATCAGGAAAGATAGTTCTATTAGTTCCTCTTCCAATTTGACTGGTCATTCAGAAGTTTTAAAGTATTTCAATCACAATATTACTACTCAAAGTGAACCAAGTATTTCAATCACAATATTAGTACTTTTACATGTCAAGTTATATGGACTTGTCAGTAGTCATATTGAAATACTTTAGATAGCTATCTTGATTGTGATTGAACTACTTGTTAGCTTTTGTATAAGCAAACCGTTGTATTCTACTTATATATTAGTACTTTTACATGTCAAGTTTTTATATGTTTGTAAATAGGTGTAATCGATATTACAATGCCTTTAGACAAGTCATGGACTGATTGTGAAACTAGATGTTCGGTCTCATATTTTGCCAAGATAGATGAATTTTTAGACTTCGCGTATGCAAACAAGGATGTTAGTTCTACAATATATTGTCCCCGTAGAAAATGCAAAAACAGGATTCTTCTAGCAAGATCGATTGTGAGACAACATCTTTGTCTCTATGGATTTTGGGTGCGTTATAAGATTTCGACGAAACAAGGTCAAATCTTTACCGGGTTGGAGGAACCTGCTCAAATGGATGAAGTGCTACCAGAAGCAGAGAATTATATGGATGTAGAGATGACTAGGTTAGTCGAAGATGCTATTGGAACAACTAATGTGCCTATATTAGAAAGTGAAAATGATATTACTGAAAGTGAGGATGCTACACCAGGCCCAACTGAGTCTACAAGGGAGTTTTTGAAGGTAATGCAAAATGCAAACTTACCTTTGTATCCTAGTTCCAAGAAGCATACTGCTTTGTCCTTTGTTGTACGCCTTCTATAAGCGAAAAGCGTACATGGTTGGTGTAACTCCCCGAATCCGCGGGAGTCAGAGTGCCACATTGGGCTATGATCTCACAATGGATCCTGACCCTAGCCTAACAAGTTCACTGGACATTAAAACATGGCACTGACAGATACAAAAACAAATAAATAAAATTGTAAAAGCTGTACAACCAAAAGGTAAAACAACATAGCCGAGTATAAAACTTAACACCCTCACACAAGAGGTAACAAAAGATCATCCTCACATAGGAGGGAAAGCTAAACAAGCCCAAAAACCCACAACAACCTATGTATGAGACGTCCTCGGCCTACCACTCTACTAGATCACCCAGCAGCATGCCTATCCTGTGGGGCATCTAAAACATGGTAATAAACTATTAGCTATCCATACACATATATAGAGTAATGCATAAGCACAATCACAATCAAGGAAAGATAAACACATCAGCATGCTTTCACACATTTACCCATTTTATCATCTCCATATAATGGTCATTCACTCAAATCGTATCTACAAATGTATATGAAACTATGTGACACAAGGACCGATACATTCTCGCCTCTGATCTTGCTAGCCAACTGCACATGTATCGGTCATACAATCCGTGTACCCTGTGGGAGTGGATTGTGCCCTTCTTGTAATGTCAGTACGGCCTTACATCAAAGAACCTCCCAGACTCCACGGCGGGATGAGAGGGAAAGGTTATCACAACCACGTATACGGGGCAATCAATAAAACATAGGTCGTTATAAATGACATCTCATGCTATCATGGCAAACATATAAATCACACACCACTCATGCAAACACCAAATATAATGATGGCAGCTAAGTAAGTCCTACAGACTTACCTCAACCTCGATCAAACTCAACCACGATCATCTCAACACTAGAGGGACAACACAGCCTATACACAGGGCATAAAGAGATATATCATCTCCTAACAACACAAGGGTCACACCTTGACCCGAAGGGATCCATAGGATCATCCTCAACCTAAACTCACAACCTACTGAGCCTCAAAGGCAATACAAGGCATAAACCGATCATAACCTTAACCAAACACATCCTCACATCTCTAGCATGATCCTATACTCTCACACTAGGAAAGGAGGGAACAAAGGCATCGTAAGGAAATCCTAGAAGCACACACACCTGCAAAACCAAGAGAAGACCTTTGTTGATGCCGGTGGCGTAGGGGCGGCTCCTTGGTGGCGCAGGGGTGGGTCTTGGCCGGCGTAGGGGCGGCTGAAAGGTCGCGCAGGGGCGGCTGGATAGCAGGAGGCACCAACTTAGCCCTTTCTTCACTTCTTCTTTCGATTCTTTACTCTTCTTCACTCTAACAGCCACATATATATATACATCAACACAAGCCAAACATGGCTGGAACAAGATCCAAGCCTAAGGAAAATAAGCTAGGCTAAGGAAAGAGAGGAAAAGATGAAGAAAAGAGGAAAGAAGGAAGAAAGGCCATGAAAGCTTACCAATTAAGCTTTCCAGAAGATCATCACACACCAACATCACCTCAAATTGGCTCAACAAGGCACAACAAATCATCAATACCAAAGCCAAGCAAAACTAGGCAAGATCTCTCACACTCTAAACAAAACTCAAGGAAGATCAAGCAAGAATGATCCAAGGGAAAAGGGAGAAGAAGATACACGTAAGAAGAGAGATATGAAGTTGAGAATGGTAACCCACATCAAAGGGAGAAGATGAAGTAAATATAGGGGGTAAAAAGAGTATAGCACGGGTCATAGGCTCAAAGAAGACCGCTGCAGCACACAGAGCCGCGGGGGTAGACTCTGTGAGCCGCAGGTGCGGCCCAGGCAAACCACATGGGCGCCCTCTAGGTCACGTAGGGGCGGTCCAGGCTAATTCTTGGCCCTCTGCTCACTCTCTCAGCAGCTCAGCAACTAGGCTATTACATCTCACCCCCCTAAAAACAAGTTTCGTCCCAAAACTTGCAAGATCCCAAAACCTCTCAGACCCACAAGCCGAGGTATAACTCTCTCTCTCTATCGGAGGTATCACATCTCCGCTCAGAAGTTCAGGACCTATACAAACCTATAACGTCAAACATAAATATGGAGGAATCATCAACTCCAGAAAACAAGGCCATAACGCTACCCAAAGGGGTAGAGGAATCACATCTCTCGCCATATCACATCACAAGGCATAGAGGAAGCACAGCTCTAGCCAAACATAATCATATACATCGCATGGAGGAATAACATCTCCACTGAAACTATGTCCATCAAAGTAGCATGGAGGAAAGAACCATCTCCAACTCAATCCTAATCAACTCACATAGCATGGAGGAAAGAACCATCTCCAGCTATATCTAACATCAGACACAAATAGCATGGAGGGAGTAATCATCTCCAACTATAACAGACATCACACTAGTATACAAGATCCAATAGGATCAATAAACATGTCATAACTAGGGTGGAATAAGCACATCAATGCATATAAGCACATAAACATATACTCACCAAGATAGCACTAAGATCTACTCATCGACCCTAGATGCATCTATCTCGGCATAAAACTCTGGATAGTTCCTCTGGATACTATCCTTAGTCTCCCATGTAGCCTCCTCAGGTCACCCAACAGCATGCCTATCTTGTGGGGCATCTAGAACATGGTAATAAACCATTAGCTATCCATACACATATATAGAGTAATACATAAGCACAATCACAATCAAGGAAAGATAAAACACATTAGCATGCTTTCACACATTTACCCATTTTATCATCTCCATATAATGGTCATTCACTCAAATCGTATATATAAATGTATATGAAACTATGTGACACGAGGACCGATACATCCTCGCCTCTAACCCTGCTAGCCAGCTGCACAAGCATCGGTCACACAATCCGTGTACCCTGTGGGAGTGGATTGTGCCCTTCCCGTAATGTCAGTACGGCCTTACATCAAAGAACCTCCCAGACTCCACAGCGGGATGAAAGGGAAAGGTTATCACAGCCACGTATACGGGGCAATCAATAAAACATAGGTCGGTATAAATGACATCTCATGCTATCATAGCAAACATATAAATCGCACACCACTCATGCAAACACCCAATATAAGGATGGCAACTAAGTAATTCCTACGGACTTACCTCAACCTCGATCAAACTCAACCACGATCACCTCAACACTAGAGGGACAACACAACGGTCACACCTAGACCCAAAGGGATCCATAGGATCATCCCCAACCTAAACTTGCAAGATCCCAAAACCTCTCAGACCCACAAGATCCCAAAACCTCTCTATCGGAGGTATCACATCTCCGCTAAGAAGGTCAGGACCTATACAAATCTATAACATAAAGCATAAACATGGAGGAATCATTAACTCCAGAAAACAGGGCCATAACGCTACCCAAAGGCGTAGAGAAATCACATCTCTCACCATACCACATCACAAGGTGTAGAGTGTCAGAGCCTTAGTCATTGGACCCTAGGAGCCTTGTTGAGCCTTGGTTGAGCCCTTGCTAGACCCTGGCAGCCGCCCCTGCGGATCCTGTTAGCCGCCGCTGCGCCACAGGAGGGACGCCCCCGCGCCTTGCTTGATCCGCCCCTGCGGTTTTGTGCGGTTGCAGCCACCTTTGTTGACCTCTTGACTTTTCTTTTAGGTAAGTTTCTTATGTAAGCTTCAAATTCTTCAGATGAGGGGTTTCTTCACCTGATTCTAGCTTCTTCATCCTCCTTACGCTCTTCTTCTACTTCCTCTTCTCTTCTTTGATCTTCTTGATCTTGTGAGAGAGCTTTTGAGAGTTTGGTGTTGGTTTTGGCCTTGGATGATCTTGAGCTTGTTGCTGAGAGTTGTTGTTGTTTTGTTGAGGTGTTGTAGGAGAATGGTAGTGTGGATCTCCATGGATGCTTAGGTTTCTGATTGTGGTAAGCCAGCTCTTCTTCTTTCCTTTCTTTCTTTCTTTTTCATTGTTTCTTTCTTCCTTTCCTAGCTTAGGATCACAAGCTGCACTTGTGTGGATCCTTTCCTAACCTTTCTGATGTTCATACATGTGTATATATGTATGTGTGTTGCTGTGGTACGATGGAGAAGTGAAGAGAGTCGAGAAAGAGATCTAACAGAATTAAAGACCAAGCCTCTGCACAGACAACCGCCCCTGCGCCTGACCTTGGCCGCCCCTGCGCCTCCGTGGTTCAGCCTTGAGTTCTTGCTTCTATTGGCGCATTCACGACATACCTTTTTGGTATGTTTCCTTCCTTCTTTTCCTTTGGCCTTGGCTTAGATGTTGGCTAGGCTAGCTTAGTTAGGATGAGTTGTATGATAGAGATGTGCCTTAGGCACTCGTGTTGATGTTGAGGTTATACTCTAGGCATCTGTGAGCATGTTATGTTCTTGAGATTTAGTTGAGGTTGTAGGATGGTTATGGTTATGGAGACGAGTCTCCTAACCCTTGAAGTATGTGATGTTGTGTGCCTTGCTATTGCAGGCGTTGATTACTTCCCCAAGGGGAAGCTGTGACGTGGTTTTGGATACGAGTGTTACAGGTAAGTCCATTGGACTTACTT
This sequence comes from Fagopyrum esculentum, assembly GCA_033239045.1. Classification (NCBI taxonomy): domain Eukaryota; kingdom Viridiplantae; phylum Streptophyta; class Magnoliopsida; order Caryophyllales; family Polygonaceae; genus Fagopyrum; species Fagopyrum esculentum. The sequence goes on along the minus strand of BSUD01000003.1, from coordinate 83,890,824 downwards.
AGCGTTCAGTTGTGAGATTGTCTGATTGTGATGGTTATGTATGTTCATATGATTGTGCATTTATAACTTAAACCGGACTAGGATGATCATTTATGAAATCAAATGGCCCAAGTGTATTATAACGGGTCGTGACCACTTGCCTCCGCCTGTGGGTAGGAAGAGGTGCCCTGAAGATGATCTCACAGGAGGGGACGAGTGATGATCACCCCCATGAAAAAACTCATGTGTTACGAGGTCTGACTTTTCAAAAGGTTTTGGTTTTAAAGCGAGTATAGATGTTTTGGGGTAGTATGTACAGAAGCCGTCACCCATCTGAGGATCTCGGCAGTATAGATATACATATATATAGATATATTTTATGTGTGATGTGTATGCATGTATTATTAAGTATTATATATATATATAGATATGGCCTATATAGAGCCTTATACGTTAGGTGTGCATACCCCACATATGGATCGGACTAGAGCTACTGCTGTTGTAGGCAGAGGTAGAGGTAGACCACCTCTTCCTCCAGGAGGGATAGGACAGGAATCAGCTCCCGCTGCAGATCCACTAGTGGTGGAGGAGGCTTCTGAGGAGGTTGTTGAGAGTATAGTTCCAGCTACGAGGAGTGGTGGGTCCAGGAGACAGCAGGCCCATCCAGCCTAGTCTAATGGCTCAGACCGTATCTCCATTGGTGGACAAGAGTTCAAAGAGTACCTCAGACACTTTGAGGAGGCCATTAGAGCAGACAGACGAGCCCCAAATCTTCTAGGGTGTGAGGGATCATTTGAGAGATCTCTTGGAGCCACCCAGGTGCCAGCTATGCCGGCACGTGCTGCTTTGGTTGTTCGAGTTGTGCAGGAGACTAGAGGGCCTCAACTAGATGCCTGGTTGCAGACATTTCATCAACAGGGAGTCCCACACTTCTTAGGGGAGATAGGCTTAGAGACTGAGGTGTGGATTGCGCATGTAGACTCAGCTTTAGAGTCTTCGATGCCCTGAGGACAGACGGATAGTGCTAGTACAGTCTCTATTCCATAACCTGGAACACTAGTTGTAGAGGACAGCTATCAGTAGATGAGGACTTTGTTGAGGGATCAGTTCTGCCCTGCCTCACTGAGGAGGGAGAAGCTGCAAGACTTCACGGAAGCGGGCTTTGAGGACGTACCCATTACAGATGCTATTCGCCACTTCTAGCCTAAGTTAGCATTGCTAGGTCCAGCTGCACCATCTGAGGACTAGCATGTGTATCTGTTCTCCCGTCGTTTGAGGGGGAGTACACATTCCTACATGGCAGGATTCTACTGTGATTCATGGACAAATTATCAAGATCGGGTCTTCGCCTATGAGAGAGATAGAGCTAGCCAGAGGAGGACTTTGTTAGACAGGACGGTCTGAGAAGAGACAGCGCATAACACAGACTGGTGTAGGAGCATCTGGATACGGGCGAGGCCAGTCTCAGGACCGCTCGAGTGGTCCAGTGTCTGCACCTACGACTTAGAGAGGGCGGTAGTGTTATAATAGTGGGGCCTATAGACATTTGAGGGCTGATTGCCCTAGAGCACCACGACTTGCTTCTCATGTGGGAAGCCAGGACATAGAGCTACGTTTTGCCGTCAAGGCAAGGCGTCATCGAAACAGGGTTCTTCCCCTACAAGTGAAACATGAGATGGACAGAGACCGCCTCAACACCAGGCACAGGGACAATAGAGAGTCCCATATACACCTGCTACTCATGGATCAGCTCCAGGACCGAGTAGAGGTAGAGGTAGAGAGGTTGGTAGCAGTGATGCTCGAGGAGCTCGAGGTCGTGTTTTTGAGTTGAGGAGTGCTAAGGAGCCACCAGCACCAGTTGATACAGGTACCATTCTGTTACATGGTTTACGTGTTAGAGTTTTATTTAATAAGGGTGCTACGCATTCTTTTATTATTACTACTTGTGTTGAGCGTTTGAGTTTGTCTACCATAGAGGGGACACCCTTTACTATAGGGTTAACTGATGGTATTAGGGTCAGAGGTACTTATGAGATACGTAGTTGTCCCCTACGCTTAGGGACTTGTACATTTCTTGTTGACTTCTTAGTCATGCCCTTGATGCATGAAGAAGTCATATTAGGTATGGATTGGATACGTGGACACCGTGCAGTGTTAGATGTGGGTAAGAGAACTGTTAAAGTCTCTACCGACATAGGTTTGATAGAGGTCTTCCGAGGATGGGACCTTGGGAAGAAAAGATCTGTTATTAGTGCAGTACAAACAGCTAGACTGATAGCACAAGGATGTGATTCCTTCTAGTGATATGCCATGAAGGATGGATAGAGTCCAGTTTTGGAGGACATACTAGTGGTCTGTGAGTTTACAAACATATTTGCAAAGCCGTCTAGCTTGCCCCCTCAAAGGAGCGTAGATTTTGGCATTGATTTGGAGCCTCGCACGAGACCCATCTCGAAGGCCCCATACCATATGACACTTGTCGAGATGTTGGAGCTGAAGAAGCAACTCGAGGAGTTGGCTGAGAAGGGCTTCATACGCCCTAGCGTTTCACCATGGGGTGCACCTGTCCTCGAGCTGGCTAAGAAGCAACTCGAGGTTGTGTATAGATTACAAAGAGATGAACAAGGTGACCATCAAGAAAAGGTATCCACTACCTCGTATTGATGATCTACTTCATTAGCTTCATGGAGCGACAGTTTTCTCCCGGATTGCCTTGCGTTCAAGATATCACCAGCTGAGGGTGAGAGAGCAGGATGTGCATAGGACGGCATTTCATACCCGTTATGGACACTACGAGTTTGTAGTGATGTCATTCGGGCTGACGAATGCCCCATTAGTTTTCATGGAGTTGATGAACAATATCTTCATCGACTTCCTGGATCAGTTTGTGGTGGTCTTCATTGATGACATTCTCGTATACTCTCGTAGCAGAGAGGAGCATGCTGGACATCTGATGACAGTTTTGCAGATTTTGAGGGATAGAGAGTTGTATGCCAAGCTCTCTAAGTGCGAATTCTGGATGATTGTGGTTGCTTTTCTTGGAGACATCGTCTCCGCCGACGGGATCATGGTTGACCCGGCGAAGATTGAGTTTGTTGCTGCATGGACGACACCGATGAACATCAAGGAAGTGCGTAGCTTTTTTGGCCTAGCCGGTTATTTCAGACGCTTTGTGGAGGGATTTTATATGATTTCCCGTCCACTAACGAGTCTTTTGATGAAGACTACCAGATTTGTATGGACCGACCAGTGTGCTCAAAGTTTTGAGGAGTTGAAGAGGCGTTTGACTTCTACTCCTATCCAGGCACAACCAGAGGGTTTTGATGACTTTGTGGTTTACAGTGATGCATCCAAGCTAGGCTTGGGATGTGTGTTGATGCAGCGAGGAAGAGTGATTGCACATGCGTCTCGACAGGTGAATATGTATGAGGAGAACTACCAAACTCACGATCTGGAGTTGGCAGTGGTACTTCATGCATTGAAGATCTGGAGACATTACCTGTATGGCGCCACATGTTAGATATTCACAAACCATAAGAGTCTGAAGTACATTTTCACGCAGCGGGAATTGAATAACCGCTAGCGTCGATTGCTTGAGTTGATCAAGGACTTTGACCTTGAGATTCTGTATCATCGTGGCAAGGCGAATGCAGTAGCTGACGACTTGAGCGGGAAGACGCCTCGAGAGAAGGCAATTGCCAGATTGACAGTACAACCTGAGCTTCAGAGGGATCTAGTCTGGCAAGAGATGAACATCTAGTTTCTTGATGAGGATGTCTATTTGTTTGCTTTAGAGGTTCTACCGGGTCTGTTGGATGAGATCCTAAAGAAGCAGGGGACCTGCCTGACCTTGAAGAGGATCGGAGAGAGGATGTCTCGTGGAGGGGCAACACAGTTCTCCATAGGAGCGGATGGAGTTACGAGGCGTCATGATCGTATCTGTGTACCCGCTGATGCTGAGCTGAGACAGCGGATGTTACAAGAGGCTCAATATACACCTTCCTCAGTACATCCAGGTACGAGTAAGATGTACCATGATCTGAGACGGTCATATTGGTGGGGAGGGTTGAAGCCCGATGTAGCCAAATTTGTGGCCCAGTGTGCGACTTGTCAACAAGTCAAGACCGAGCATTGTAGGCCTGAAGGTGAGCACCTTCCACTGCCAGTACTACAGTGGAAGTGGGAGGACGTCTCCATCGATTTTGTGACCGGATTGAGGGTCAGTAGGATCTTTGATGCTATCTTGGTGGTTGTTGATAGACTGACGAAGACGACACGTTTCATTCCTATCAAAGACTCCATGGTGTTCCGAGGACTATTGTCTCTCATTGAGATGAATGGTTTACCTTGAGGTTCTGGCAGCATATCCAGACTGCTTTGGGGACGAGTATATACTTCACGACTGCATTCCACCCCAAGACAGATGGTCAATCAGAGAGGACCTTCCCGACCTTAGAGGACATGTTGCGAGCCTCTATGTTGGATTGGGGACAGGGATGGTCTGATTACCTCCCCTCGTTCAGTTCTCATACAACAACAACTGACATGCATCTATTGGGATGGCTCCTTATGAGGCATTGTATTGACGTAAGTATCGTACACCTTTATGTTGGGATGTACCTAGCAGTATCAGTGGGATAGCGCCAGAGGTGATTCTAGATGATATGGCTCGAGTAGCGCTGATCAGCGAGAGGAAGCCGGCTGCACGGAGTCGCTAAAAGTCATATGCAGACAAGAGGCGTCAACCTCTAGAGTTCAGGGTAGGAGCTCATGTCTGGTTGAGAGTATCTCCCATGCGAGGCGTCAGATGTTTTGGCATAAAGGCGAAGTTGAGTCCCCGATATGTAGGTCCTTTCACAATAATGGATAGAGTCGGGAGGGAAGCCTATAGATTAGCATTGCCTCCGAGGTTGGAGAGTATTCACCCAGTGTTTCATGTGTCTCCGCTGAGGGAGTACATACAAGATCCGAGGTACATTGTGAGTTATGATGATCTAGTGGTTGATCCGGACCACACTTTTACAGAGCACCCTATTTCAATTCTAGAGCGAGGTGTGAGACACCTACGTTCGAAGGATATTCCTATGACGAGGATACAGTGGTCTAGACGAGGACCTGATAAGGCTACGTGGGAGACTGAGGATAGTATCCAGAGGGATTATCCAGAGTTATATGCCGAGATAGATGCACCAGTAGGATCTACGAGTAGATCTTAGTGCCATCTTGATGAGTGCATGTTATGGTATGTGTTTATATGATATGATGTGTTTTCATGCTAGATGTGATATGTGCATATGATATGTTAGATCCTGTTTACTAGCGCGAGATAGGCATAGCTGGAGATGGTTCTTTCCTCCATGCTATGGTGTGTGTGTTAGGATTAGCTAGAGATGGTTCTTTTCTCCATGTTAGTGTGATGTGGTTAGTGTTTGGCTAGAGTTGATCTTCCTCTAGGCCTAGGTTAGAGTGATGATGGTTGTTGGAGTGATGATTCTTCCATACTGCGTTTGAGGATATAGAATGTCATAGGTTGTGACGTGATACCTCTGAGAGGGAGTTATACCTCGGCTTATGGGTCCAAGAGGATTTGGGATCTTGCAAGTCTCGGGACAAAACTTGTTTTTAAGGGAGTGTGATGTAAGAGCCTTAGTTTTAGGAGCTAAGTTGTGCTGAGCCAAGGCTGAGCCGCCCCTGCGGGCTCTATGAGCCACCCAGGCGCCTCAGAAGGACCGCCCCTACCCCTTGCCTTATATGCCCTTGCGGGTTTGTGTGGCTGCTGCCACCTTTGTTGACCTCTTGACCTTGCTTTTGGCTAGGTTCCTATATAAGCTTCCCATTGCTTAAGATGAAGGGTTTTTTCATCTCTCCAGCTTCTCTCTTCCTCCTCACGTTCATCTTTTCCTCTCTTCTTCCTTGATCTTCTTTGATCTCTCCTTGATCTTGTGTGTGAGTTTTTTAGAGTTTGATTGTGGTTTTGGCCTTGGATAATCATGAGGATGATGCTTAGTGTTGTTGTTGTTGTGTTGAGGTTGTGAAGGTGTTTATTGCTCTTAGTTGCTGCTTAGGGTTCTGTTGTGGTAAGATCTCCATCTCCATCTTCTTTCCTTCTTCTTCCTTGCTTCTTTCTTTCTTCTTTAGCTTAGGATCACAAGTTGAGCTTGTGTGGATCCTTTCCTGATGTTTTGATGTTCATACATGTGTATATATGTATGTGTGATGCTGATGTGTGATGGAGAAGTACAGGGAGTCGAGAAAGAGATCGAAGAGAAGTCGGGGCCAATCCTCTGCACAGACAGCCTCCCCTGCTCCTGCCTTGAGCCGCCCCTACGCCTGCTGTGAACCGCCCCTGTGCCCTGAGTGAGCCGCCCTTGCGCCAAACTGGTTCAGCCCTTCCATCCTTTGCCTCCGCTGATGCGTTCAGGGCATACCTTGTTGGTATGATTCCTTCTTTCCTTTCCTTTGGACTTGGCATAGATGTTGGCTAGGCTAGCTTTGTTTGGATGAGTATAACGAGTTGCATAATAGAGATGTGCCTTAGGCCGTTGTGTTTATGTTGAGGATATGCCTTCGGCATCTGTGAGCATGTTATGATTCCAAGGTGTAGTTTGAGGTTGTAGGTTGGTTATGGTTATGGAGACGAATCTCCTAACCCTTATAGTATGTGATGATGTGTGCCTTGCTATTGCAGGCATTGATTACTTCCCCAAGGGGAAGTTGTGACGTGGTATTGGTTACGAGTATTATAGGTAAGTCCGTAGGACTTACTTAGCGTTTAGTTGTGAGTTTGTGTGTTTGTTATGGTTGTGTGTGTTCATGTGATTGTGCATTTATAAACTAAACTAGACTAGGATGACCATTTATTACATTAAATGACCCAAGTGTATTATAAATGGTCGTGACCACTTGCCTCCGCCTGCGGGTAGGAGGAGGTAACCTGAAGATGATCTCACAGGGAGGGAGGAGTGATGATCACCCCCATGCAAAACCCTTGTGTTACGTTGGAAGGGAAGAGGTTCTTGAGGCTCCTCGTGTTACAAAATAAGTTGAACTAGCAATGAAATAACGTAATTGAAAAATAATAAATGAATGTGTGTGGCATTGCATGTATGAGATGTTGATGTGTGTTTGTGCTATTACCCTCAAGCTTATTCATTACTGTAGCTAACGGTGTATACCGTGTTGTAGATATTCTGCAGGTTAGGAAGACTACAGAGTGAGCCAAATGGGGTGACCAGCCGAGGACTTCTGTACATTAGGGTTACATGAGATATGGGATATCTTTTGTATATGATGTTTATGGATGTTGTTTTGTACTCGGCTTTGTTGTTGTAAACCCTTTTGATGTATCTTATACAACTTTATGTTTTGGTTTTAATCTACTTGTGCCTTATTGTAAGATCCAATGAACTTGTTGTCAGGCTAGGGTCAGGATCCATTGTGAGATCCTACCCCAATGTGGCACTCCGAGTGCCGTGGATTCGGGGTGTGACACAATTACCTTTAATGAGTATATTATGGATTGCTTTCCAACTCTGGCCTCTCCTTCCAGAAGCTTGTGGAAATCACAAGCAAGGTGCTCACTTCCCCTCGTATAAATTCATAGAACTGCAGGAGAATCAACTCGAGAATGACAAAATGAAGGGAATAAAAGGAAAACAAAAAATAATACCTTCCTTTTTTTAATTTCTTATTTCAATTTAGAAAGATCCGATTTCCATCTAAATAGGTGGGTAGAATTCAACTCCTTTTTAATAGGAATTAATTATCTCATTTAATTGGTAGTTAATTAATATCCATTTATTATTAAGGAGGCATAGTTCGATTACCTTAAATATCATGGAACATTTTGATACATATAATATACGAGATCAATGTTTTAAAATATATCTCAATCAAAATTAGGTTCTAATATATATAGATGGTTTGATCTTAAGAAAATAAATTAAAGGGTTTTAAGGGTAAAGAATATTGTAGAACTACGTTATGACTTGATGCTCTTTCCGAGCTACGTAGGAAATCCGATATTAAATTAAATTGCATTCAATCGACCCGTCCGAGCAAAGTAAATTTGAATCAAATCTTGGACGTAAAATTAAAAGATACCAAATTTTCTAAACTCGATATAAAGCATCCGCTCATAGAGTTTAACCACAAAAAAGCAATCCAAACCAAATGTCTTTTATCCAAAAGAACTACGGGTGATTTGATGTCTTCAAAAAAGACTACGTAGGAAACTCGGTTTCTAAATTATCGAGTCCAATCACACTTTTCAATTTGATTAAACAATGCCAAAATTTTTAAATCGAAAGTAGTTCATGTAGAACTACGTAAAGACTTGACGCCATTTTAAAAGGCTACGTAGGTAACTCGATATTAACTTTAAACTATTATCGGGTACAGTCGCAAATCAAATTCAAACATTACTTGGTTAAAAGAACTACGTATGATTTGATTTTGTTCTTACGGATACGTAGGAAATTTGATACAAAATAATTATGTATTAAATTCAATCACAAAATTAATTTTTTTTGACTTTTATATGAATGAAAGTGATAAATTTAAATTTCAAACAACAATTTAAGAACTACATATGACTTGATTCCTAATAAAGGATACGTACGAAATTTGGTACAAATAAATTAAGGACCAAATTCAGCCACAAAAAATAAAATAAAATAATGAAAAATCTATCACTTTTCTTGATCATGCCCGTGATAGCGGGATTAATTAAGCAACCCTTCCTAGAAGGTGGGTTTAATTTAATCTTATGATGCATGGTCGAGAAATAAATACCATGCAAATGATAGTTGGATCATCGTCTAGGTAACCCTTTATAGTAGGTGTGTCGGGACTTTGATTCTCTAATGCATGAAAACACGGCACTGAACTACGTGAGGCTTGATCCTCTTTAACGACGTACATACACAACCCGTCCAAAAACGGGTGCAGCACAAATTACCAAAACAACCAAATATCGGTATTTATATAACTTAGAATGAAAAGGTCAAAAAGAGAGGGTCAAACTCAAATAAAAAATAAATAAAATGTGTTTTGTAAATTTGTATTCGAATAAAACTTAAAAGGTGTTTTGTAAATTTGTGTACATTTTTACTCAATAGGTGATTTGATGCGTTAAAATATAATGTTGTAACTTTTGAACGGCAAACACCAAAGCAAGACATATCTTTTCTATTGCACAATAATTGTTTTCTGCACATACCAATGTTTGGCTGATATAGTATAAGGCATTTTCTTTTCCCTCATCATTGTTTTGAGCCAACATACCCATGAGGACCACTCAAGAGCCATGGTGTACAAGAGTAAAGGCCTTCTTGATATTGCTGACATCAAAATTGGTGGATTCATCATATAGTTCTTGATTCTATCCAAGGCATTTTGGCATGATTGATCCTATATAAATGGAGTATCTTTTTTAAATAACCTTAGAAATGGTTGACATCTTCTGGTCAAATTCGAAACGAAACGTCGGATGTAAGCAAGTTTCCCTTGTAAGCCCCGAAGCTCGCGGAGATTCCTTGGAGGAGGCATATTCATGAATGCTTTAATTTTATCAAGATCAATTTCAATCCCACATCTCCGAACGATAAAAACACAAAATTTGCCGGATGTCACACCGAAAGCACATTTGAGGGGATTCATCTTCAACTAGTGCTTGTGTAGCGTTTCAAAAACCCTTCGAAGATCATTTGGGTGATCTTCTCTTTCTTTTATTTTGACGACTAAGTCATCCATATAACACTCAATTGTGTTATGAAGCAAATCCCAAAATATAATTGTCATGGCTCTTTAATAAGTTGCTCCCGTATTTTTCAAACCAAAAGGCAACACTGTATAACAATAGGTGCCTTGAGGTGTTCGGAAAGTAGTTAGCTCTTCGTCTTGAGGATCCATTTTAATTTGATTGTATCCCAAGAAGCCATCCATGAAAGACAAAGCTTTGAATGCGGTGGTGGCGTCAACCAATAATTCGGTTATAGGTAATGAAAATTCATCTTTAGGGCACTCTTCATTTAAATCCCTAAAGTCCAAACAAATACGAAGTTGACCATTTTTCTTCCTCACCGGAACAATGTTGGCTAGCCAAATCGGATATTGGACCTCACGAATGAAACCCGCCTCGAAAAGCTTCTTTACCTCATTATTTATTTGGACTATCAACTCGGGACGAAAGCGGCGTTGCGCTTGTTTTACTGGCGTTTTCTCTTTAGAGATTGCTAGTTTATGCATTGCCACCTTCGAGTCCAAACCAAACATATCCTGAAAACCCCAACTAAACACATCTTTGTACTCCTTGAGAAGTTCTTCATAGATTGTTTTTTCTTCATTAGTTAGGAATATACTAACAAGGACGGGTTTAGGACACTCAAGAGTGCCTAATTTGATTTCTTGAAGATCATCAACTCTAGCTTGTCCACCGTCTTCCATTTTTGTTGGTGCCGGTTGAGCTGTATTGAGGAACTCTTGTGAATCCTCCTCTATATCAACAGAAGCCATGTTCACCGTTTCTACTTCGGCTTTCATGAAATCTTCATTTGGCTTTTGCACAAGCAACCTTGCTTTATTCTTCTTTTTTTTGATCTTCCACTTTTTAACTTATTTTGCTTTGTTTTTAGGCTTATCAACACATTCAAGCCTTTGACAATTAGAAGCTCTTGTTGCTCCACTTGTTGAACCGGTTTCAAGCCTATAAAAAACTTATATCCGACATGTTGATGCTTTATCTTCGAGAAACGAGTTTTGCCCCTCTAGATTCAGTGTCATAGGCTCTTCAAAATTGGCTGTCAAGATACCCCCTTCATGAGAAACCTCGAACTTTTCAATATCATCCTCATTGTTGGGGATATGTGGAGCTTTGCTTTTTGATAAGAACTTTGGATTTTTCACTTTAACTTTGTACTTTTTGTTCAACTTTCTTCAAAGTGATTTGGAAGGAGGATTATTGGCTTCAACTCTTGGCACTGCCTTTTGTTCTCACTTATTTTAAACCTGAAGGACCTTTGAATGACCAAATTCGTTTTTGGAATAAATTGGTCAATTTTTCGTAGAGGAAAAGTGTAACTTATCATGAGAGAGTTCACAACCTTCTGTACTGAGTTCAAGGTTTTTTGGCCGGCTTGTCGTTTATGTTTTGGTGTTTACTTAAACAACACCTTTGAACATTGATTGCCTTTCTCATTCTTCCCGTTGAGAGAAACCTTAGGTGTTTGGTCAACATTATTGCTATTTTTACCATTGACAACTTTCATGGGCATGTTTGAGTTGAAACTAACTACTTATAAAACTTGGAATCAACATAATTAACAATTTCTTCATGAAAAGGGTTACGGTCGCCCCGAATAAGCCTTTCATTTCCATTATCATCAGTGTCTTTCAAACATTAATGAAGAGTAGAAACAATGGATTTACTAACATGGAGCCATGGTCGACCAATTAAGGAATTATAAGAGGTGTCCACATCTATCACATGGAACAAAGCATCTTTATAAAGATCATCAAGAACCATTTGTAATGCAATGGTACCCATGTCTTTTTGTCCTACTTGATTGAAACCTTGGATGGTTAGCAAAGTAGGAGATAAATGCGCGGTCGTCAATCCTATTGTCATTAGTACCCTTGATGGAAGAAGATTTACTACGTATCCACAATCTAAAATGATTCGATTGACCTTTGTATCTCCAATAGTGGTCGTAACATATAATGGCCGATTATGATATTCATTCCTTAATTGAAGATCTTCATCCGAGAATGTTATACAAGCCATGCATGAGGAACATTGAGTTAACGGGGATAATAAAACATCATTAACCTCCACCAGTTCAACTTTATCTTTATAATCATCAAGATCCATAAGAGCTTGAATTAGCGATTTCCTGAATTCGTTTGACATTTTTACGGCATCATAAACACTCAAGCGTGCAAGAATGCGCTTCAAGTGACTAATTGTAAGAGCCTAGTTACTGAGTTGTTGAGAGAGTGAGCAGAGGACCAGGATTATGCCTAGACCGCCCCTGCGTGACCTTAGTGGCGCCCCTACGGTTTGCCTGGACCGCCCATGTGGCTCACAGAGTCCGCCCCTGCGGCTCTGTATGCTGCAACCGTCTTCTTTGACCCTTTGACCCGTGCTTTACTCTTTTTACCCCTTTATAACCTTCATGTCCTTCCTTTGATGAGGGTTAACCATTCTCAGCTCCATCTCTCTCTCCTACGTACAACTTCTCCTCTCTTCTCCCTTGGATCATCCTTGCTTGATTCCTCCTTGAGTTTTGTTCAGTTTATGAGAGATCTTGGATGGATTTGCTTGATGTGGTTGAGGGTTGTTCTTCTTTTCGTCTCTTTCCTTATCCCAACTTAGTTTCCTTAGGCTTGGATCATGTTCTAGCCATGTTTGGCTTGTGTTGATGTATATATATGTATGTTATGTATGTATGTTGTTGTTGGAGTGAAGAAGGAGTAAAGAATCGAATGAAAAAGTGAAGTAAGGGCTAAGGTGGTGTCTCCTACTATCCAGCCGCCCCTACGCCACCTTACAGCCACCCCTGCGCCGGCCAAGATCCGCCCCTGTGCCACCTGTGAGCCACCCCTGCGCCGACCTGCATCAGCAAGGTCTTGCACTTGTTCCCGTAGGTGTGTGTTTCTTCTAGGCTTTCCTTAGATGCCTTTGTTCCCTCCTTTCCTAGTGTGAGTGTATAGGATCATGCTAGAGGTGTAAGAATGTCTTTGATTGAGGTTATGTTTGGTTTATGCCTTGTACGGCCTTTGAGGTTCATTAGGTTGTGAGTTTAGGTTGAAGATGATCCTATGGATCCCTTTGGGTCTAGGTGTAACCCTTGTGTTGTTAGGAGATTGATATATCTCTTTATGCCATGTTTTTAGGTTGTGTTCTCCCTCCAGTATAGAGGTGATCGTGGTTGAGTTTGATCGAGGTTGAGTTAAGTCCGTTGGACGTACTTAGCTGCTATCCTTATATTGGGTGTTTGAATGAGTGGTGTGTGCTCTATATGTTTGCTATGATAGCATGAGATGTCGTTTATACCGACCTATGTTTTATTGAGATCCCCATATGCGTGGCTGTGATAACCTTTCTCTTTCATCCCGCCGTGGAGTCTAGGAGGTTCTCTGATGTCAGGCCGGACTAACTTTACAAGAATGGCGCAATCCACTCCCCTAGGGTACATGGATTGTGTGACCGATACTTGTGCAGTTGGCTAGCAGGCTTAGAGGCGAGGCTGTATCGGTCCTCGTGTCACATACTTTCATTTATACATATATATATATATATATATATATATATATATATATATATATATATATATATATATATATATATATATATATATATATATATATATATATATATATATATATATATATACGACTTGAGTGAATGACCATTATATTGAGACCATAAATGGGTAAATGTTTGGTAATGGTTTATTACCATGTTGTAGATGCCCCACAGGATAGGCGTGTTGTTGAGTGATCTAGGAGAGTGGCAGGCGGAGGACCTCTCGTACATATGTTGTTGTGGGCTTTTAGGTTTGTTTACCTTTCCCTCCTCCGTGAGGATGATCTTTTGTTACCTTTCCCTCCTCCGTGAGGATGATATTTGTCAGTGCCATGTTGTAAGGTCCAGTGAACTTATTGTCAGGCTAGGGTCAGGATCCATTGTGAGATCCTAGCCCAATGTGGCACTCCGAGTCCCGCAGATTCGGGGTGTTGCAGAGTTGGTATTAGAGCAAGGTTGACAACAATGACACTTGCTACGTATACATATGGCCTATATAGAGCCTTATAAGTTAGGTGTGCATACCCCGCAGATGGCTCGGACTAGAGCTACTGCCGCTGTAGGCAGAGTTAGAGGTAGGCAACCACGTCCTCCAAGTGTGGTAGGTGAGGGACTAGTTCCCGCTGCTGATCCACCAATGCTGGAGGAGATACATGAAGAGGTTGTAGAGAGTGTCATCCCAAAGACGGGGAGTGGTGGATCTAGGAGACCCCATTCACATCGAGCTCATACGTTCTGAGGAGGTTGTCAGAGCTAACAGAAAAGCCCCAGATCTATCAGGGCATGAGGGATCTTTTGAGATGTCTCAAGGAGCTACACATGTGCCAACTATGCAGGCACATGCTGCTGAGACTGTTCGAGCTATGGAAGAGATTAGAGGGCCTCGACCAGATGTGTCGTTGAAGGCGTTTCATCTGCAGGGAGTACCACCCTTGTGAGGTGAGATAGGGTTACAGACTGAGGTATGGATAAGACATGTAGACTCAGCTTTAGAGTCTATTACATCTCCTTAGGACAGACGGATAGAGCTACTGTAGTTTCTATTCCGTGAACTTGCACATCAGTGGTGGAGGACTGTACTTACCAGAGCCACTAGTTACGATCATATGAGGAGCATGATTAGATAGCAGATCTACCCTGCCTCACTGAGGAGGTAGAAGCTGCAGAACTTCGTGGAGGCTGGTTTTGAGGATGTACCTATTGCAAATGCCATCCGTCACTTCCCGACTGAGTTAGCTTTGTCAGGTCCAACTGCACCATCTAAGGACCAAAAAGTGTATCGGTTCTCTCGTCGTCTAAGGGAGAGCACGCGTTCATACATGGAGGGATTTCATTGCGAGTCTCTAGCTGATTATCAAGACCAGGCTTGTGCTTTTGAGAGGGAGGGAGCCAGTCAGAGGAGAGCCTCTCAAACAGGACGGTTTGAGAAGAGGCAGAGCATTGGGAAGACCATTGGAGTTGGAGGAGCATCTGGTTCTAGACGAGACTAGATACGTCATAGTTACCCCTCGTCTGCACTGACTGCAGATAAGGGACGACAGTGTTACAACTGCGGTGATCCTTGCCATCTAAGGCTAGATTGTCCCAAACAAGTTGTGACTTACTTTACTTGTGGTAGACCAGGACATCGAGCTGCCTTCTGTAGGCAGGGTGGAGTTGCATCTCAAAAGGGTTCTTCCCTTGCTAGTGTAGCTGGAGGTGGTTAGAGGACACCTCAGCAGCAGGCACAGGGACAACAGATAGTCTAAGATCGTCCATCTACTCAAGGATTTGCTCTCGGGCCGAGTAGAGGCAGAGGTCGTGGTGGGAGTACCACAGATGCGAGAGGAGCTCAGGGTAGAGCTTTTGAATTGAGGAGTGTAGAGGATCCACCTGCACCGGCTGCTACAGGTACAAATCTACTTCGTGGTTTACCTATTAGAGTTTTATTTGATACTAGCGCTACACATTCCTTTATTTTTGATACATGTGTTGATCGTCTATGTTTAGCTACCATAGAGGGGATACCCTTTACTATAGGGTTACCTGATAGTAGTCGGGTCAGAGGTACCCTTTACTATTGGATGCGTAGATATCGTGCGGTTTTAGATGTTGGTAGACGGACTGTTATAGTCTCTACCGAGGTTGGTCAAATAGTGGTCTTCTGAGGTTGGGACCTTGGGAAGACGGGTTCTGTCATTTCTGCTGTAATAGCTAGGATTTACGTATTCTAATTAATGTTGATTAACTTAATCAGTGATAGTAATTGACATAAAACTCGCAAAGATTGCGTAAGTGTTGAGTATAAGTCCCACCGTTATGTTCCTAGCGTAATTGTGGGCTTATGGTGAAATTTTCATTTTTCCCCCGGGTAATTATTTTTACCCTCCGGTATTATTTGGAGCATTTGGGAGCCCCAATTAATAAAAATGCAGTTGAGAGAAATGATCAGGACATCGGACATGTCCTAGATATGAAATAACATGGAAAGGCAAAACAGACAAAAGAGTCGCTATTTCGTTTCTTAACGGCTAAGAAAGACGGTTTAGGCATACACGTTTTCCGAGGCAATTGTGGAATAATTATCCCTACAATATTCAAGATCTATTATTCCAATTTCGAGAAGTTTGGAGAAGGGGGTTCAACCCGCCATTGGATCGATAAAAGGATAATTGTGTACTTCGCTAAAGGATAATTATCGACTTCACTATAAATAGCGGAAAATCGTTTATTAATTCATTTCCTTTCACGTTTCCTCGTAAAAGCTCTGATTTCTCTCAAACTTGAAACTCAGATCTACTCTCCGTTTCTAATCCGATTGCAATTCCGTTTGAGTTTCTGGATTCCTCTCTTCATTCTCTTCATATCAGTACCGAGTTTCTGCATTTCCGAGCAGATGAAGACCTGGTCGAGCATATATGTCACCAGGACAGTTCCGTCTCTCAGATTCCGGTGAATTTGATGTTGTACATGCGTAGCCTGCGTCGTTGTGATTCCGAATCTTCTTTCAGATTGTTAATCGGGTTAGTAACGAATAAGTTATGAATTTATTCGTTTACCGTACTGCGATTTGGCCTAAATCGACCTTAGGCTTTTCAAAATGTATAATTAGAAATTCCATTATGATCATTATATTATTCTGGTGTTTATGGTTTGTTTGTTGATGAAATCTGATGATAGGTGGATTTAGAAATGGCCTGCGGACAAAACGTTATTCTGGTGAATTTAATTAATTAATTAAAGGTTAATTAATTAATTTAGGATTAAATTTGAGATTGAGGAATACTGATTAGATGCATGCTAGGTGTCAGAATGAGTTGAGGATCACGATGATGTTATGGATATCGGTTATGGCTTTAAGGATTAGTATGTGTACGAGTATGATGAGATGTTATGTTGAGGATATGCCTTAGGCATCTATGAATGTGTTGAGGATCTGAAGTTTAGATTTGAGATATAGGTTGGTTGTGGTTAGTGAGACGAGTCTCCTAACCTTTGCAGTATGTGATTGTGTGTGACTTGCTATTGCAGGCGTCGATTACTTCCCCAAGGGGAAGCTCTGACGTGGTACAGGTTACGAGTAAATCAGGTAAGTCCATAGGACTTACTTAGCGTGCAGTTGTGGATTGTTTGATTGTGATGGTTGTGTGTCTTCATATGATTGTGCATTTATAACCTAAACCGGACTAGGATGACCATTCATTACATTTATTTGGCCCAAGTGTATTATAACGGGCGGTAACCGCCGGTCTCCGTCTGCTGGTTAGGAGGAGGTGCTGTGAAGATGATCTCACAGGAGGGGACGAGTGAAGGTCACCCCCATGCAAAACTCCTATGTTACGTTGGATGGGACGGGGTTCTTGAGGCTCCTCGTGTTACAAAAGAAGTTGAATTAGTAATGGAATAAGGTAATGAAAGATAATAAATGAATGTGTGTGGTATTGCTTGTTTGAGATGTTGATGTGTGGTTGTGCTATTACCTTCATGCTTTTCATTGTTGTAGCTAACGGTTTCATACCGTGTTGTAGTATTCTGCAGGTTAGGAATATTGCAGAAGACTTTTGTACATTAGGATGCGTGGGATGTGGGATCTTTTGTGGTTGTGGTTTATGTTGTAGTTTTGTACTCGGCTATGAGTTTGTAAACTCTTTTGATGTATCATACTCAGCTTTTATATATTTGATTTTAACCTACATGTACCTTGTTGTAAGATCCAGTGAACTTGTTGTCAGGCTAGGGTCAGGATCCATTGTGAGATCCTAGCCCAATGTGACACTCCATGTCCCGCGGATTTGGGGTGTTACAAAGTTTGTATCAAAGCCTTAGGTTGACAACAATGGCACTTGCTATCTGCAATAAAGGTAGAGTGGATAAATAAACAGAACCCACATGGGGTCTGACTTTTCAAATTGTTTTAGTTTTAAGCGAGTACAAATGTTTTGGGATAGTATGTACAGAAGTCGTCACCCATCTGAGGATCTCGACAGTGTAGATATATATATATAGATATCTTTTATGTGCTGATGTGTATGCATGTAATAATCAGTATTATATATATATATCGATAGATATGGCATATATATAGCCTTATAAGTTTAGGGGCGTATATTCTACAGTTGGCTTAGACTAGAGCAGTATCTGTAGTGGGACGAGATAGGGGTACACCCCCTCTTCCTTTAGTAGCGCCAAGTTAGGGACCAGTATCCGCTGTTGTGTTGCATATAGCAGAGAACGAGTTTGAAGAGGCTGATCGTGTCTCCATGAGTAGATTCGAGTTTCAAGAGTATATGCAACAAGTACATGAGGCGGCGATAGAAGGTAGATCTACACCAGATTTACCAACATCTGTGAGATCAACTGAAGCTTCTGGATGAAAGAAGAAAACAACGGGTTGAATCAGCAGAAGACGAGGATGGATATTCGGGTTGCAAACCAAGCCGGACTTGTGGACGTTTGAGTACTTCTCGTTTCACACGGACTTCAGGTGAACCGAGGACTTGTTACAATTGTGGGAAGCTTGGACATGTACGATCATAGTGTCCAAGATCGCCAGTGACTTGCTTTACCTGTGGTAGATAGGGTCATAGAACTGTCTTCTGTAAGCAAACTGGAGTGGCATCACGCCAGAGTTTTATATCTGCTAGTGTGATGGGAGGTGGTCAGAAGACACCTCAGCAGCAGACGCGGGGACAATAGAGAGTACCAGATCATTCGCCTACTCAAGAATAGATATCATGTTGGTTTAGATAGCAGTAGGAAGACTATTATAGTCTCTACTAAGATTGACTAAGTAGAGGTTTTTCGAGGTTAGGACCTTTCAGGAGGTGAGTTGTTTTTAGTCCCATATGAGCAGCGAGGTTGATAACACCAGGGTGATGTTTTTTTTTATGTATGCCGTCAAGGAAAGAGATAGTTCCACGCTGAAGATTATTCCAGTGGTTTATGATTTTATAGACGTGTTACTGAACCGTCTAATCTACCGCCTCAGCGGAGTGTGGACTTTGATATTGCGTTGAAGTATGGTACGAGATTGGTTGGGAGAAGGCTATGAGGTATATGGCTTGTTGAGTTGTTAGAACTTGAAGAAGCAATTTGAAGAGTGGATTGAGAAGGGCTTCGTTCGCCCTAGTATATTCATCGCTATGTATTGATGACTTGTCGGAACAACTAAGAGAAGCAATTGTGTTCTCAAGATTTCCATATGCTTAGGATATCATCAGTTAAGGATGAGAGAGCAGTGTGGGCATAGGACAACATTCTATACCTGTTATGGACACTACAAGTTGTAGTGATGTCATCGGAGTTAAAGAGTGCTCTAATGGTTTTTATAAGAGTTGATGAATAGTACTCTCACAATGGAGAGGAACGTACCGGATATTTGAGGACGGTGTTGCAGAACCCGAGAGATAGAAGCATGTATGCTATGCTCCCTATATGTGAGTTGAAATGCCAAAGTTAGCCTTTTTGGTCTTGTTGCCCCTACCAGCGGGATCATAGTTGATGTGACGAGGAGTGAGTATGATGCCTTGTGGATGATGCTATTGAACATTAAGGGAATGTGTAGTTTTCGGCCCAGCCGATTGCTACCAACACTTTGAGGAAGGATTCTATGTGATTGTGCATCCAATTACGAGTCTTCTAAGGAAGACCACTATAAGTGTGTGGTTGAAGTAGTATGTCGGAGTTCTGAAGAGTAGAGGAAGCATTTGAACTCTGCTTCTATTCGGTGATAATCAGAAGATTTTGGGAATCACGTGACTACGGTGCTGAGAACATATGAGGAGAACTGCCCGACTCATGATTTTGAGTTAGTAGTGGTAGTTCAAGTGTCCAGATTTGAAGGCAATATCGGTGTGATATTTTATGTTAGATTCCCACCGATCATAAGAATTTGAAGCATATTTTTATGCAACATTAGCTGAATAACCGCGAGCGTCGTTAAATGGAGTTGATCAAGGAGTTTGATCGTGAAGTTTGGTACCATTCTGGCAAGTGGCAAGGAGAATGTGGTAACTGATACCTTGAACAAGAAGACGCCTCGAGAGAAGGCGGTTGTTGGAGTTGCTCTACAACCTCGGTTGCAGAATGATCTAGCTTGGTTAGAGTTGGACCTACAACTGCTGATAAGGACGTTAGTTTGATGTTTTAGGGGTTCTACCTGATTTGTTGGATGAGGTCCGACAAAATCAGGGGACTTGTCTGACCTTGAGGGAGTTTGATGGAAGGATGTCTCATGGCGAGACACCGCAGTTCTTTAACGGAGCAGAAGGAGTATGAGGTGCCACAACTGCGTCTGTATAACCTCTTATGCGGAGTTGAGTGGAGAAGATTACAATACACCCATATTACACCTTCATTAGTACATCCATGTACAAATAAGAGGTACCCTGAAGTAGTAGAACAGGTTAAAGTGTTACTGACCTAATGATGAGCTCATCCACTACTAGTGATGTAGTGGAAGTGAGAGGACCTTTCTGTGGACTTGTGATGGGATTGAGACCTTGTAAGAGTTTTGGTGTTATCCAGATTATTGGTAATAGATTTACGAAGTCGACACGTTCCATCTCTATTGAGAGACGTGGCTAGTGAATGAAATAATAAAGGAGTACACTAGACAGATGGTAGGACTCCATAAGTGTACTGGGGACGATCATCTATGATTGTAGTAGACGGGTTACTTTGAGGTTTTGATAGCAGATTCAGACTGCTTGGGGAACGCGTCTACACTTCATGATTGAGATTTTGCCTCAGATAGACAGTCAGTCTGAGAGGACCCTCAAGAGCGTAGGGAACATGTTGCGAGCTTGTGGGGTTGATTGAGAACAGGGACGGTCTGTTTATCTCCCACTCGTTGAATTCTTATACCACGACCGTTGACATGCATCTATAAGGATGGTCCTTATGAGACATTGTGTAGACATAGGTGTCATACACCTTTATGCGGGGATGAGCGTGGAAGTACCAAGGGGTTAGTGCCAAAGCAGGATCAAGATGATATAGCTCGAGTAATGTTAATTAGAGAAAGGATGATGGCTGCACAGAGTCACCAGAAGTCGTATGCAGATTGGAGGCGTCGACCTCTAGAGTTCAGGGTAGGAGCTCATGTCTGGTTGACAGTATCTCCGACGTGAGGCGTCGGACATTATGGCATATAGGGAAAGTTGAGTCCCCGATAGGTCGGTCCTTTCGAGATACTAGATAGAGTTGGGAGAGTAGTGCCCAGATTGGCTTTGTCACCGAAGTTAGAGGGTGTTCACCCTATGTTTCATGTGTCTCAGCTGAGGAAGTACATACCAGATCTGAGGCACATTATGAGTCATGATGATCTAGTGGTTGAGCCGGACCATACTTTTGTAGAACAACCTTTTGCGGTTCCAGGAAGAGAGGTGTGAGAGGCCTGCATTCGAAGGATATTTCTATGATGAGGGTACGCGGGAGACTGAGGATAGTATCCAGGGGAACTATTCAGATTTTTACGCCTGGACAGATGCACTTGTAGGATCCACGATTAGATTTTGGTGCTATCTTAGTGAGTGTATGTTATGCTATGTGCTTATGTGATATGTTGTGTTTTCGTGCTAGCTGTGAGTTGTGCATATGATCTGTTAGATCCTGTTTGCTAGTACGAGATAGGTATAGCTGGAGATGGTTCTTTCCTCCATGCTACGGTGTATGTGTTAGGATTAGCAGGAGATGATTCTTTCCTCCATGCTATCTTTGATGGACATAGTGTGACTGGAGACGGTTTCCTCCACATAGTTGTGTTACGAGTACGATTGGATGGAGACGGCTTTCCTCCATGCCTCGTGGCGTGGTTAGTAGTTGGCTAGAGATGATTCTTCCTCTATGTCTTTGGATAGCGTTATGATCTTGTTGCTGGAGTTGGTGATTCCTCCATGTTGTGTTTTGAGGTTATAGAGTGTTATAGGTTGATACGTTTGAAAGGAGATGTGATACCTCCGATAGAGATAGTGTTTATACCTCGGCGTATGTGTCCGAGAGGATTTGGGAATTGTTCAAGTTTCGGGACGAAACTTTTTTTTAAGG
Organism: Fagopyrum esculentum; assembly: GCA_033239045.1. NCBI lineage: Eukaryota > Viridiplantae > Streptophyta > Magnoliopsida > Caryophyllales > Polygonaceae > Fagopyrum > Fagopyrum esculentum. Next base: position 83,869,013 of record BSUD01000003.1, on the reverse strand, counting down.
GGTGTGCGATGTAATAGCTAGGATTTCCGAATTCTAATTAATGTTGATTAACTTAATCATTGATAGTAATTGACATATAACTCGCGAAGATTGCGTAAGTGTTGAGTATAAGTCCCACCGTTATGTTCCTGGCGTAATTGTGGGATTATGGTGAAATTTTCACTTTTTCCCCCGGGTAATTATTTTTACCCTCCGGTATTATTTGGAGCATTTGGGAGCCCCAATTAATAAAAATGCAGTTGAGAGAAATGATCAGGACATCGGACATGTCCTAGATATGAAATAACATGGAAATGCAAAACGAACAAAAGAGTAACTATTTCGTTTCTTAACGGCTAAGAAAGACGGCTTAGGAATACACATTTTCCGAGGCAATTGTGGAATAATTATCCCTACAATATTCAAGATCTATTATTCCAATTTCGAGAAGTTTGGAGAAGGGGGTTCAACCCGCCATTGGATCGATAAAAGGATAATTATCGACTTCGCTAAAGGATAATTATCGACTTCACTATAAATAGCGGAAAATCGTTTATTAATTCATTTCCTTTCACGTTTCCTTGTAAAAGCTCTGATTTCTATCAAACTTCAAACTCATATCTACTCTCCGTTTCTAATCCGATTTCAATTCCGTTTGAGCTTTTGGATTCCTCTCTTCATTCTCTTCATATAGGTACCGAGTTTCTGCATTTCCGAGCAGATGAAGACCTGGTCGAGCATATATGTCACCAGGACAGTTCCGTCGCTCAGATTCCGGTGAATTTGATGTTGTACATGCGTAGCCTGCGTCGTTGTGATTCCGAATCTTCTTTCAAATCGTCAATCGGGTTAGTAACGAATAAGTTATGAATTTATTCGTTTACCGTATTGCGATTTGGCCTAAATCAACCTTAGGTTTTTCAAAATATATAATTAGAAATTCCATTATGATCATTATATTATTCTGGTGTTTATGGGTTGTTTGTTTAGAAATGGCATGCGGGCAAAACGTTAATTTGGTGAAATTTAATTATTTAATTAAAGGTTAATTAATTAAATTGGGATTAAATTTGAGATTGAGGAATACTGATTAGATGCATGCTAGGTGTCAGAATGAGTTGAGGATCACGATGATGTTATGGATATCGGTTATGGCTTTAAGGATTAGTATGTGTACGAGTATGATGAGATGTTATGTTGAGGATATGCCTTAGGCATCTATGAATGTGTTGAGGATCTGAGGTTTAGATTTGAGATATAGGTTGGTTGTGGTTAGTGAGACGAGTCTCCTAACCTTTGCAGTATGTGATTGTGTGTGACTTGCTATTGCAGGCGTTGATTACTTCCCCAAGGGGAAGCTCTGACGTGGTACAGGTTACGAGTATATCAGGTAAGTCCATAGGACTTACTTAGCGTGCAGTTGTGGATTGTTTGATTGTGATGGTTGTGTGTCTTCATATGATTGTGCATTTATAACCTAAACCGGACTAGGATGACCATTCATTACATTTATTTGGCCCATGTGTATTATAACGGGCGGTAACCGCCGGTCTCCGCCTGCTGGTTAGGAGGAGGTGCTCTGAAGATGATCTCACAGGAGGGGACGAGTGAAGGTCACCCCTATGCAAAACTCCTGTGTTACGTTGGATGGGACGGGGTTCTTGAGGCTCCTCGTGTTACAAAAGAAGTTGAATTAGTAATGGAATAACGTAATGAAAGATAATAAATGAATGTGTGTGGCATTGCATATTTGAGATGTTGATGTGTGGTTGTGCTATTATTACCTTCATGCTTTTCGTTGATGTAGCTAATGGTTTCATACCGTGTTGTAGTGTTCTGCAGGTTAAGAATACTGTAGAGCGAGCCAGATGGTGTGACAAGTCGAGGACTTCTGTACATTAGGATGCGTGGGATGTGGGATCTTTTGTGGTTGTGGTTTATGTTACTGTTTTGTACTCGGCTATGAGTTTGTAAACTCTTTTGATGTATCATACTCATCTTTTATGTATTTGATTTTAATCTACCTGTGCCTTGTTGTAAGATCCAGTGAACTTGTTGTCAGGCTAGGGTAAGGATCCATTGTGAGATCCTAGCCCAATGTGACACTCCAAGTCTCGCGGATTTGGGGTATTACATGTGCCATACGAGCAACTAGACTGATTGCACAGGGATGTGATGCCTTCTGGTTTTACGCAATGAAGGATGGAGAGAGTCCGGCTTTGGAGGACATTCTAGTGGTCTGCAAGTTTGCAGACGTATTTGTTGAGCCGTCGAGCTTGCCACCTCTAAGGAGTGTGGATTTCAGTATAGAGTTGGAGCCTAGTATGAGACCCATCTCGAAGGCCCCATAAAGTATGGCGCCTATCGAGATGTTGGAGCTGAAGAAGCAACTCGAGGAGTTGGCTGAGAAGGGCTTCATACGCCCTAGTGTTTCACCATGGGGTGCACATGTCCTCTTCGTGTGGAAGAAGGACGGATCGTTGAGACTATGTATCGATTACAGAGAGCTGAACAAGGTGACCATCAAGAACACGTATCCATTGCCTCGTATTGATGATCTACTTGATCAGCTTCAGGGAGCGACAGTTTTATCCCGGACTGACTTGCATTCAAGATATCACAAGTTGAGGGTGAGAGAGCAAGATGTACACAGGACGGCATTTCGTACCGGTTATGGGCACTATGAGTTTGAAGTGATGCCATTCAGGCTGACGAATGCCCCAACAGTCTTCATGGAGTTGATGAACAACATCTTCATCGACTTTTTGGTTCAGTTTGTGGTGGTCTTTGTTAGCATGAAATAGGACTATATTTTAGGCACTTGTTTTAGTTGTTTTCCCCTCCTTTATGTGTACATAGATATGAGTTTGAAGCATTTGTGAACTCAGTCATCCACTTTGTCGATATAGAGATAAACACTAGCTTTATTTCGTTTATAGGTGAATAAAGGCTTGAATTGGATCAAAATGTGGAAGGAAAGGAGTATTTGATCATGCTTGATGCTTTGGAGAGGCTAAGGAAGGAGCATGAGTGAAGAACATCACGAAATAAAGGCTTTCACAAGAATTTGGAGAACCACACCCTAAATTACAGCCGTGGACTTGGTAATTGGATCGTGGAAGTGAGTTTGAAGCACAACTGAAAGTTACACGGTCTAAACCACGGCCGTGGAAATTTGTACATGACCGTGATTTCCATGATTTTGTGACGTGTCATATTTGCCACGTCAGCAACGTTATTGGGCTTTCTCGTAACCCTATTTCGCCCTATAAGAAGGCTTGAGAAGGGAGTTTCGAGGATCTTCACTTAGAGCTTTGAAGACGGCTGCTTAGGGTTCATTCTACCTTGAGGATTGGAGATTTTGGAAGATTGGAGGATTGTGAAATACATGATTTTGGAGACTTTCTTAGTGTTTTCACTTTTGGAGACGGATTGACCCTCCATTCTTCATTGTTCCCTAAGATCGTTGTGAGGATTTTTATTCCATTTTCTGAATTCATAAACATACTACTTTTGTTATTCGGAATTTTATCCATTCCCACCGCCGCCTTCCCAGTGATGATGATGAGATGACCCCCGGTTAGAGCCGCTCCACCGCCATTAGTTAGTATCCTTTGTTTCTTTTCTTTTCTTTATTTCTTTTGAACATTGAGGACTATGTGTTTTTCAAGTATGAGGTGGGGTGTGACTATATATTGTAATAACTCTACTCACTTTGATTTGCTTATGACTATGAACACTTGCATGTTTCCTTTCATTGTCAAACGTTTCATTATTGCATTGCATGAAAATGGCTTTGACAAATCCATAAAAATTTGAAAAAGTAGAAAAGATTTTGTCCTACTAAGATTAAAGATGATTTCTATGATGAAAAATACTTGTGGAATGAGTTTTTGTTGACAATTGTATGCTTGAATTGAATCATGAATTGGGAAGAGATTGAGTATGTTGTTTATCCTCTCTTGCAAATTTCATAATGTGAAGGTTTTTATCTAAATCATATTGAGAAACGAAGGTTGAAATCACAATATAAGTTCTTATTCTTCTTTATGAAATGATTAAGGCACCTCAATTTTCTTACTTCTTTCTTTGATCATTTAGCCCCTCAATGAAAATATTTGCCTCCTTTACCTATCCGGGATTTAGGAAGCGTTGATTTTGACATGTTTAATGTGGGAGGGCCATGAAAGCAATTGTTTGATCAAAGTGTAGGAAAATTCTAGGTTTGGGGAAGTCAATCATGATGATGAGTAACTCGGCACCATTCACATAGCCGGGTGTTTGTGTCTTGCCAATGTCGGATTGAGCGATATTCCTAACGGATTATGGTATGTGCATCAAGGGTTTGAGGCATCTCGAAATTGAGAAACGCCAATCTCCTAGGCTTTGGTTTTTGTGCACCGCTGTCCATAACTACAAAAGTAAAGTCGAAAAATTATGTGCAAAAAGTCTAGAACAAAGCTCTAAGTTGGTGGTTAGTTCAAATGTTGAAAAGAAAAGAGTTTGTGTTGTTCCTTCTTCCCGGATTCATACACCACATTCGTTTCCAAGTTTCCCACCTTTTCCGTATTCTTGGCCTTACTTGAAAGTCCTTGAGATCATAAGAGTGTTATTTGACTTGGTGATCTAAATTGAAGTTTCACATGCTTGATTTTGACAATGCTCGAAGGTTATGATGTTTGTCTTGAAGTTTAGGCAATTTATGAAGTTCCTTTGCTTTGCATATTTTGGTTTATGTGTATGAACATTTTCAAGGATGAATGAAGCAAGATTTGAGGATGATCTATTGATTAGAAGCACATTACCAAAAAGATTGTTTTGTTTTGCATTCATATTTCATTCTACCTTATGTTCTAAACTTTAGAAAACCTTGCTTGGGGACAAGCAAGTGACAAGTATGGGGCATTTTGTTAGCATGAAATATGACTATATTTGAGGCACTTGTTTTAGTTGTTTTTCCCTCTTTTATGTGTACATAGATATGAGTTTGAGGCATTTGTAAGCTCATTCATCCACTTTGTCGATATAGAGATCTACACTAGCTTTGTTTTGTTTATAGGTGAATAAAGGCTTGAATTGAAGTGAAATGTGGAAGGAAAGGAGTATTTGATCATGCTTGATGCTTTGGAGAGGCTAAGGAAGGAGCATGAGTGAAGAACACCACAAAATAAAGGCTTTCACAAGAATTTGGAGAAACACGTCCTAAATTACGGTCGTGGACTTGGCAATTAGATCGTGGAAGTGAGTTTGAAGCACAACAGAAAGTTACACGGTCTAAACCACGGCCGTGGAAATTTGTACATGACCGTGATTTCCATGATTTTGTGACGTGTCATATTTGCCACATCAGCAACGTTATTGAGCTTTCTCGTAACCCTATTTCGCCCTATAAGAAGGCTTGAGAAGGGATTTTCGAGGATCTTCGCTTAAAGCTTTGAAGACGGCTGCTTAGGGTTCAATATACCTTGAGGATTGGAGATATCGGAAGATTGGAGGATTGCGAAAGACGTGATTTTGGAGAGTTTCTTAGGGTTTTCACTTTTGGAGACGGATTGACACTCCATTCTTCATTGTTCCCTAAGATCGCTGTGAGGATTTTTATTCCATTTTCAGAATTCATAAACATACTACTTTTGTTATTCGGATTCGAGATTGACTTTGATTTGTTAATGAGTTTTCGAGGGTTTTCATCTTTCTTTCTTCTTAAATTGATTTTTGATATCATGATGATGGTTATTGGCTAAAACCTTTTAGCAATTATAAGGTGAAGGGTTGATAGTTGTGGTTTAGATGATGATAGATCGATCGTAACTTGATTGGACCCTGAGAGTGTGAGAAATATCGTCGACACCCTAAACCACGGTATGTTCTTGAGTTCCACGGCCGTGAAATCTCAAGATCTAGCCGTGATTTTCCCTGTTTTACGACCTTTTCTTTTGCTTTAATCCAAAGTTAAAGATTAGCTTTAACCTAGCCGTGGCTTGCCTTTCCTAGGTAGTAGTGAGACTCAATATCCTCTATTTCGGTTTCGAGTGTCACAACCTTAACCGTTTTGGCTTGTCTTTGATTCCTTGGGTTTGGGCATGGGTATTTGAGATTAATTCTTACCTTTAGATCCTTTCTATACTGCAGCCTCAACAACCTTTATAGAGAGAGCCTTTGGGTAAGACATATAGGGTTTTGGAACTTCACCGTACATTACCTGGAAAGAGACGAAGCCTTGAATTGAAGAGGAGAACTTGATCTCCTTCTTTGAAGTCCTTTGGAATGATATGCTTATCATGCCAACGCTTTGCTCTCTCCTTATAAATCTTGGCGTTCTCATTGATGTTCAAGCGGAGTTCTTCAAGCTCATTAAGGTTCAAGAGACGCTTCTCTCCCGCTTCCTTCATGCTGAAATTCAACCATTTGATAGCCCAAAACGCCTTGTGCTCTAACTCTACCGGTAAGTGACAAGACTTCCCATACACAAGGTTGTATGGTGTGGTTCCTATGGGAGTCTTGTACGCAGTCCGGTACGCCCACAATGCATCATCAAGCTTCAAGGACCAATCCTTCCTAGTCCTTGAAACCGTGTTCTCTAGGATTCCTTTGATCTTCCGATTTGAGATCTCAACTTGTCCACTAATTTGTGGATGATAAGGGGTGGCGATCTTGTGAGTAACCCCATACTTAGCTAGAAGAGCTTCAAAGCGCCGGGCAATGAAGTGAGAACCTCCATCACTAATGATAGTCCTTGGTGTCCCAAATCGTGGGAAGATGGTCTTGTTAAAGAACTTAACCACCACCATGCCATCATTGGTGGGAGAGGCAATCGCTTCTACCCATCTAGAAACGTAATCCACCGCCAAGAGTATGTATTGGTTTCCACAAGATGATGGGAACGGTCCCATAAAGTCAACTCCCCAAACATCGAAAATCTCCACCTCCTGGATGTTGTTGAGAGGCATCTCATTCCTCCTAGAGATATTTCCTTTTCTTTGACAAGCATCGCAGCAGGAAACAAAGGATTGCACATCTCTAAATAAAGTAGGCCAAAAGAATCCAGATTGCATTACCTTAGCGCTAGTCTTGTTCAAACTAGCGTGTCCTCCACATGGTAGTGAATGACAATGGCGGATGACACTTTGCATCTCATCTTCCGGCACACATTGCCGAATGATGCCATCCGGACCTCTCTTAAAGAGGAGAGGTTCATTCCAAAAGTATTCCCGGACATCCTTAAAGAATTTCTTTCTTTGTGCATAGGATAATCCGGGCGGTATCTCTTGACAAACCAAATAGTTAACAAAATCAGCAAACCATGGTTCGTTACCTTTGGAGATCACATCGATGCACTCCTCTATAATGTGTAGGTGTTCGTCCGGGAAGGAGTCATCTATAGGTAAATGGTCGTCCTCTAGATGTGTTAGGCGACTCAAATGATCCGCAATAGAATTTTCTGAACCTTTCTTGTCGCGGATCTCTAGATCGAATTCTTGTAGGAGAAGAATCCATCTAGTTAGCCTTGGCTTTTTCTTTGCAAGGAGGTACCGGATCGCAGCATGATCCGTGTAGACAATCACCTTTGCACCTACAAGATAAGAGCGAAATTTGTCAATAGCATAAACAATGGCTAAAAATTCCTTTTCCGTAGTGGCGTAGTTGAGCTGCGCTTCATCTAGCGTCTTGCTAGCATAGTATATGGCATGGGTTCGCCCTTCCTTTCTTTGTCCAAGAACAACTCCTATAGCTACGTCACTAGTATCGCACATAACCTCAAAGGGAAGGTTCCAATCCGGAGGTTGGATAATAGGTGCTGAAATTAGAGCTTCCCGAATCATGTTAAACGCATTCAAGCATTCCTGCGAAAACTCAAAAAACGCATCCTTCATCAATAGATTAGTAAGAGGTTTTGATATTTTAGAGAAGTCTTTTATGAAGCGTCTATAGAATCCGGCATGTCCTAGAAAACTTCTTATCCCTTTCACCGAAGTTGGGGGAGGAAGCTTTTCTATGGTCTCTATGTTAGCTTTATCTACCTCTATCCCTCTATTAGAGATTTAGTGTCCTAATACAATTCCTTCCTTTACCATAAATTGACACTTCTCCCAATTTAGAACTAGGTTAGTGTCTTCACACCTTTGTAAAACAAGAGAAAGTTTAGAAAGGCAATTGTCAAAAGAGGAACCGTATACGGAGAAGTCATCCATGAAGACCTCCATGATTTCCTCAATGTATTCGGAGAAGATGGCCATCATACACCTTTGAAAGGTGGCTGAGGCGTTGCAAAGCCCGAACGGCATTCTCCTATAAGCAAACGTACCCCACGGGCACGTGAATGTGGTCTTCTCCTGATCATCCGGGTGTATCGGAATCTGAAAGAAACCACTCTAACCATCAAGATAGCAAAAGTGCGAATGTTGTGCTAACCTTTCAAGAATTTGATCAATGAATGGCAATGGGAAGTGATCCTTCCTTGTCGCATTGTTAAGCTTGCGGTAGTCTATGCACATCCGCCATCCTGTCACGGTTCGGGTAGGAATGAGTTCGTTATTCTTGTTGGTGATGACCGTCATTCCTCACTTCTTCAGAACTACTTGAACCGGACTCACCCACTTGCTATCGGAGATAGGGTAGATGATACCTGCATCAAGAACTTTAAGAATTTCCTTCTTGACAACCTCCTTCATGGTCGGATTTAACCGCCTTTGAGGTTCTCTTGAAGTCCTAAAGTCCTCTTCCATTAATATTTTATGCATGCATAGGGAAAGTTTGATTCCTACTAAGTCCTCAATAGTATATCCTAAAGCTTTTCTATGTTTTCTAAGGACAACCATGAGCTTATTATGTTCATCTATGCTTAGATCGGAACTAACAATAACCGGAAAGGTAGAATTAGGTCCTAGAAAAGCGTACCTTAGATGAGTAGGAAGTGGCTTTAGTTCTATTGCTTTCGGAGCTTCCAATGGCTCTTAAGGAGCATCCGATGCCTCCTTAGAAGTGTCTAAGGGTGTGGAAGGTGTAGGAGAAGAATCAAGAGAAGTTGAAGAAGTGGCACGATCACCCTCTTCCACGGCCAAAATCACGGTTTCCCTACATCCTCCACGGCCGTGGTTTAGGGCGTGGAAAGGAAATACGGTTGCTCTGTTTCCTCCACGACCGTGTAACCCTCTGGAGTGAGCCACGATTTGGTTGGTGAAATCCACGGCCGTGGAATATAGTGTATGGCCGTGGATTCTCACGTTTTCTGCTTCGTCGTGGAGCTTCTCAAACTCCTCTTCACATACTTCCTCTTGTGCTTCTAAGGCTTCAATTGCCTCATTGCACTCCTCTTCTTCCCCTACATTCATTAGACTCATAGTAATAACCTTTTGTAAAGGATCTTTGAAGAGAATAGCACTTACCTCCTCTCTAGACAACCCTTCTTCATCTTGGATATTGAATATATCCTCATCAAAGATTGGCTCCTTCACTAGAGTGGAAAGAACAAACTCTAGCTTCTCCTCTCCTATGTCAAAGGTGAGTCTAGCATTCTTGCAATCGACTATGCAGCCGGAAGTTGCAAGAAACGGTCTTCCGAGTATGATCGGGACCGGACTATCTGCAGGAATGTCAAGCACAACAAAATCAATGGGAACAAAGAATTTACCTAGCTTGACTGGGACGTCTTCTACAATACCGACGGGACGAGTTATGGATCGATCCGGCATGTACAACGTCATCTTCATCGGTTTAGGGTCGCCTAAACCGATCTTCCTACATAATGCAAGTGGTATGATGCTCACACTTGCTCCCAAGTCACATAATGCATCATATGTGACGTCTCCCACTCCTATGGGAATGCAAAATGACCCCGGATCCTTTAGCTTTGGAGGCATTTTCTCCTTCATGGTCTTGATGAGATCCGAAGAATCCGAACTCATCTTAACCTCTCCAAAATCCTCTAACTTTCTCTTGTTAGAGAGGATTTCCTGTAAGAACTTGCCATAAGCCGGCATACCTACAATAGCATCAATGAAAGGTATATTATTATGCAGCTTGCTCATGAGTTCTATAAACTTACCAAATTGTTTATCCAGACGCACTCTTGCTCTAGATTGAGGGAATGGTAGGGGAGGTTTGTAAGCCGGAGGAGGAACGTAAACATCTTCCTTCTCCTTCCCCTTCTCTTTTTCTTTCTCAACGGAGACTTCAACAAACTTAGGCTGCGGATCGGTGGTAGTCACTCCGCTCCTAGTTGTGATTGCCATCACCCTTCCCTTTGGGTTGTCCTCCGTTTTTCCTGGAAGTTTCCCTTGATTCCTAGGAACTTCCTCCGCTTGGTTGAACATTTGGTTTTTCAAAACCTTTTGGGCTTTATCAACCTTAGAAGTTTATCATCAACCTTAATGATGCGGTTCTCCAAACCTTGAAGCTTTCCCAAAATCGTTTCCAACATGGGATTGAGCTTCTCCTTCCCCGAAGTGTTTCCCCATTAGATGTTTGCCCTTGGATTTTCAAAGGAGTAGAGAAAGAGGAAGGTGGAGTTAGTGAATTCGAATTGGAAGGATAAGAGTTACCGGAATTTTGTTGATTGGGGTGCCAATTGTTGTTGTTTGAACCCCTATTGTTGTTCCAATTATTGTTCCGGTTGTTGTTGTTGCCATTCCAATTATTCCGGTTGTTGTTCCGGTTATTGTTGTTGTTGCGGTTTGTATTCTCACCACCATTGTTGTTGTTGCCCAAGTAGCCAACATCTTTTCATTGTTGCTTTGGAAAGTTGGTCTTGATAGCTTCCTTCAACTCTTTAATCTCATTGTTGAGGGAGAAAATTTTATTTTGAGCTTCATGTGTGAGCTTTGCTCCTTGCTCCACACGATTTCCCTCAACTTTCCGGTGGGAATACTTCTCTATGACTCTTGCTTGCTTCTCAATGAAGTCCCAAGCGTCATCTTCTCTCATGTCCATGAATGTACCACATGAGAGGGATTGGAGCTTGAATTGTGTCTCCACATCCAGCCCCTTATAGTATATCTCCAATAATACAAGCTTGGATATGCCATGATGAGGGCAATCCAATAGCAAATCCTGAAACCTTTCCCAAGATTGAAACAAACTTTCGTTAGATCTCATGGAAAATGCATTAATCATTCCTCTAATTCTGCCGTTTTGGATGGCGGAAAGAACTTAGTGAGGAACTCCGCGGAAAGGTCTTCCCATGTGTCTAGTTTCCCACTAGGAAGAGCTTGGTACCAAGACAATGCTTTCCCCTACAAGGAGAAGAAGAAAGGCTTGAGCTTATAGTTGTTGGTAGTCGCGTTCTTCGGCCTCATTGTCTCCATCATACACTCGAAATTTTGTAAGTGTTGGTGTGGAGATTCAGCGCTTGTTCCGCCAAATTGGTTTTGGCGAACAAGAGTAATAACTTGAGGGTTGAAGCTAAACCCTTGTACATCATCAGCATCAAAGTTCACACCTAGACGGCGTGGTTGCTGCGTTGGATCCATCCTCTGGCCAAGAGTTCTTGGCTCCTCATCCACACGTTCGATCCTAGCATTCCTAGGTGGAACACGGCGATTTGCAGCTGCCCGTGGATGGAATGGATTCACATTGATCGTGGGATCAATTTCCTCTAACGGTGGCATGGAGGAGTCGCTATCCTCATTGGATGAGTTGGCTCTAACCGATTTTCCCGGTCTCCTCCTTTTCATTTTCTCCTTAAGGTTGTTTATCTCCAACCTCATTTGGAACATCATGTCCGTTAGATCGTCAACTTTCATTTGATGACGATCTGTTTCTTCCCTACGTGTCTTCTCACTCCATTGGAGTTGAGCTTCTTTCTCCGCTAGCTCCGATTGAAGATCACATTCGTTTTCTTCAGCCATTTTCTTTTCCTTACGCTTTTGCCTTAAAGTCCTCTCAAGCTCTTGATCAAGAGGTAAGAGGTCCTCGGTGTTCCTAGACCTGCGCATGCACTCAAAGAGATATCAAATAACAAGGGAGAAGCTCCCAAGCTTGACAACCGATAACCGAATTCGGCCTAGACCAAATCCGCGGCAACGGCGCCAAAAACTTGTTCGCCACTTAGCGTGCGTGCAAATAAGTCTTAAATTTATAAAAATAGAAATCAAGCAAGCGAACCTGCAGTGTACGGATCGGCGTAGATTAGCAAGTATTCTAGAGTATCGAACACAAGGATTTGGGGGGAACAAATTCAGTTTGTAAATTGTCAAGCAAGTAAAGGTAATAAGCTTGGCAAATATTGGGGAAAACAGCAACCCTAAAAATCCAGGTATCTAATTGTGGCAATCGATTCAAGATATACTAAAGAACTAAGGACATAGTTAAGAGTTGCAAAGGTATGCTAAGGTCAAGCAATGTACGGTGAAGTTCCAAGGCTTTATATGACTTATCTAGAAATACTCTCTATAAAGGTTGTTGAGGCTTCAGTATAGAAAAGATCTAAAGACAAGAATAAATATCAAATACCCAAACTTCTAACCCAAGGATCAAGACTAACTAGACCGACTAAGGTTGTGACACTCGAAATCGAAGTAGAGGTTGTTGAGGCTTCACTACTACCTAGAAAAGGCAAGCCAAGACTAAGTTAAAGCAAATCTTTAACTTTGGATCAAAGTAAAAGCAAGGTTCGTAAACCGAAGTAAATCACGGGTAGTTCTTGAGAATCACGGCCGTGGAAACCTAAGAACAAGCCGTGATTTAGGGTGTCGATAATATTTCTCTAACTCTCAGGGTCCAATCAAATTACGATCGATCTATCATTATCTAAGCCACAACTATCAACCCTTCACCTTAGAATTGCTAAAGGGTTTCTAGGGACAATGAAGAACGGGATGTCAATCCGCCTTCAAATGTAAACCCTAAGATCTTCCAACTCCAAAAATAGGAAAGTGCGTCCTTCTCCAAATCTTCTTTGTATGCAATAAAACCTTCAAGCGTCCCTCTTTTTGGGGATCCAAATCCTGGGGCTGTCACCGTCCACTCTTCAATGTTGAAGGCTCTCGAATATTTGTAGGGATCTATCTAAGGTTTAAAGATAAAACCCTAAATATTTGGGCTGAAAAGAAGTCGAATCCGCTGGTATCAGAAGATACTCTGGGCCGCGTCATAAGGTATCAGAAAATACTTTGGCGTGTCAGACGGTATCAGAGAATACTTTGGGCCGCGTCCGACGGTACCAGAAAATACTTTGGCGCGTCAGACGGTATCAGAAGATACTGTGGCGCGTCCTAAATTCCTTTTATGCTCCTTTTTGTCCCGCTTCAAGGCTTAATCCTTAAATGTGCCATTTTTGCTCCATAATTCGCCAAATTACCTACAAATGCAATAAAACTCTGTGTAGACCTCTATTCTTGCAAAGTAGGTAAATATAACCATAAATGCCATGAATGTATGTCTATGCATGCAAAATTAATGTAAAATCTATATAAATACATGCCGAAAAATAGGTCATAATTCATGTCATCAGCTCGTATGGAAGAATTGCAGCGTCATCCATTCCAAATGGATGAGCTCAAGGCTATGATGTTGGACATGAAGTTGGAAATGAATGATGCTAAGAAGAAGAAGGTCAAGAAACCAACTAAGTCCACTAGAGTTGAATCATCCGACGATGAGGATGATGTTATGCACCACTTGAGGACATTAATACGGTGATCCATCCCGTTCGTAACAACCCTATACCACCGGTTGTTCCTCGCATTCCCGTTGGAGATGTGAGAGTTGCTCATGAAGGGAATGAACCACGGAATCTTGGGCAAAGAATGGATCCAATTCAGCAACCACGCCGTCTACGTGTGAAATTCGGAGATGAAGATATCCAGGAATTCGGTTTTAGCCCGCAAGTTATCGCCATGGTTCGCCAAAGTCAAATTGGTGGAACGAGTGCTGGATCTCCACACAAACATTTGTAGAATTTTGAGATTCTCATGGAGACATTGAAGCCGAAAAGGGCTACCAACAACAACTACAAGATCAACCGTTCTTCTTCTCATTGTAGGACAAGGCTTTGGCTTGGTATCAAGCTATTCCAGCTGGAAGGCTTAACACATGGGAGGATCTATCTTCGGAGTTCCTCACCAAGTTCTTTCCGCCATTCAAGACAGCGGAGTTGAGAGGTAAGATTAATGCATTTTCTATGAAAGCTAACGAAAGTTTGTTTCAATCATGGGAAAGATTTCAGGATCTCTTATTGGATTGCGCACACCATGGCATTTCAAAGCTGGAGTTATTGGAGATCTACTACAAGGGGCTGGATATGGAAACACAATTCAATCTCCAATCTCTCTCTTGTGGTACATTCATGGACATGAGAGAAGATGACGCTTGGGACTTCATTGAGAAGCAAGCCCAAGTTATTGAGAAGTATTCCCACCGGAAGGTGGATCCAAATAGCCGGAATCAAGGGGATACGGGAGCTAAGTTAACACAAGCTGCACAAACTCAAATATTCTCCCTCAACACCGAAATCAAGGAGTTGAAGGAAATCATTAGAGCTGACCATCAAAAGCCAAAGAAGCAAGATGTTGGCTACTTGGGAAACAACAACAACAACCACCAAGGGAATAGGAACAACAACCGGAACAACAATTGGAACAACAATAACAACTGAAATTCCAACAACAATTGACGGTCCAACCAACAACAAAATTCCGGTAATTCCTATACAAATTTTGGAAACTCACTAACACCTCCATCTTCTTCTACTCCTTTGAAAAGCCAGGGACAAACATCAAATGGTTCAAACAAGACGGAGAAGGAGAAGCCCGATCCTATGCTGGAGAGAATCTTAGGAAAGCTCCAAGGGTTGGGGAGCTACATAACTTCGGTTGATAAAGCTCTCAAAGCTTTAGAAAACCAAGTATTCAGCAAGACCGGAGAAATCCCTAGAGATCAAGGGAAGCTTCCCAGAAAGATGGAGGACAACCCAAAGGGAAGGGTGATGGCTATCACAACTAGGAGCGGTGTGACAATTACCGACCTGCAACCTAAGTTTGTAGAAGTTCCAACTGAGAAGGGAAAAGATAAGGAGAAGGACAAGGAATATGTCTATGTTTTTTCTCCAACTTACAAACCTCCTCTACTATTCCCGCAATCTAGAGCAAGAGCGCGTCTAGATAAATAATTCAGTAAGTTCATTGAACTAATGGGCAAATTGCACATTAATATACCTTTCATTGATGTTATTGTAGGTAAGCCCGCTCATTGGAAGTTCTTGAAAGAGCTTCTCTCTAACAAGAGGAAGCTAGAAGACATTGGAGAAGTCAAGTTGAGTTCGGAATCTTCGAAGCTCATCAAAATAATGACGGAAAAGATGCCCCAAAGTTGAGAGATCCGGGGTCATTTTGCATTCCAATTGGAGTATGAGGAGTCACATATGACGCTCTTTGTGACTTAGGAGCAAGCGTTAACATCATCCCGCTTGCTTTGTTTAGGAAGGTCGGCTTAGGCGAACCTAAACCAGTGAAGATTGCGTTATACTTGGCGGATCGATCCATAACTCGTCCCGTCGGTATAACTGAAGACGTTCCAGCCAAGCTCGGTAAGTTTTACATTCCAATAGACTTTGTTTTGCTTGACATTCCTGCAGATTGTCCGGTTCCGATCATACTCGGAAGACCATTTCTTGCAACATCCGATTGTATGGTGGAATGGAATCTGGAAGAAACCACTATAACCGTCAAGATAACAGAAATAAGAGTGTTGTGCTAACCTCTCAAGCATTTGATCGATGAATGGTAGTGGGAAGTGATCCTTCCTAGTTGCATTGTTCAGCTTGTGATAGTCAATGCACATCCTCCATCCCGTCACAATTCTTGTAGGAATGAGCTCATTGTTCTTATGGGTAATAACCGTCATTCCTCCATTCTTCGGGACTACTTGAACGGGGCTCACCCACTTGCTATCGGAGATAGGATAGATGATACATGCGTCAAGTAACTTAAGAAATTCCTTCTTCACAACCTCCTTCATGATCGGATTTAAGCGTCTTTGAGGTTGTTGCGAAGGCTTATAATCTTCCTTCATTAGAATCTTGTGCATGCATAATGATGGTTTAATTCCTACAAGATCCTCTATAGTATAACCTAAAGCTTTCTTATGTTTCCTTAGAACAACCATTAGTTTCTCATGTTCATCTTCACTTAAACCGGAACTAACAATTACGGGAAAAGTAGAATTAGTTCCAAGAAATGCATACCGAAGATGTGTGGGAAGTGGCCTCAATTTCATTGCTATTGATGCCTTTGATGAGTCTTGAGGTGTGCCCGATGCTTCCTTAGAAAACTCTAAGAGTGTAGGAGTGATTGAAGAAGACTCAAGAGCATTTGTGGAAAGAACGGAATTTTTCTAAAAAATTCCCAAAATTACGGCACCACTGATACTTCCACGGCCGTGGTTTTGGGTGTGGAACTCAATTACGGCACCACTGTTACTTCTACGGTCATGGTTTAGACCGTGTAATTTACCGTTGCTCTAAAAATAGCAGTTTACAGGCAGCTTGGGTAAAACCACGGCCGTGGAATAGCACGACTGACCGTGGTTCCTCACGTTTTCTGAGCCATCTTAAAGTTTTTCAAACTCTTCCTGTTGCACTCCCTTTAGCTCTTCCAAGGCTTCAATCTCATCATTGCAATCCTCTTCATCTCCTTTTTCCATGATGCTCATGGTTATGACCTTTTGCAATGGATCCTTAAATAGAATCGAGCTTACTTCCTCTCTAGACGCTTCCTCGTCATAGATGTTGAACATATCCTCTCCAAGAGCTGGCTCTTTCACCAAAGTTGAGAGAACAAACTCAACCTTCTCTTCTCTTATATCAAAGGCTACTCTAGCATTCTTGCAATCCACCATACAACCGGATGTTGCAAAAAACGGTCTTCCGAGTATGATCGGAACCGGACAATCTGCTGGAATGTCAAGCACAAGAAAGTCTATTCGAATGTAAAACTTACCGAGCTTGGCTGGGACATCTTCAATGATACCGACGGGACGAGTTATGGATCGATCCGCCATATATAACGTCATCTTCACTAGTTTAGGTTCGCCTAAACTGATCTTCCTACACAAAGCAAGCGGGATGATGCTAACGCTTTCTCCTAAGTCACAAAGAGCGTCATATGTGACTTCTTCTACTCCTATTGGAGTGCAAAATGACCCCAGATCTCTCAGCTTTGGGGGCATCTTTTCCTTCATTGTTTTAATGAGCACCGAAGATTTAGATTTTATTCAAGGATCCATTGCAAAAGGTCATAACCATGTGCATCATGGAAAAAGGAGACGAAGAGGATTGCAATGATGAGCTTTAAGCCTTGAAAGAGCTAAAGGAAGTGCAAGAGGAAGACTTTGAAAACTTTACGATGGCTCAGAAAATGTGAGGAACCACGGTCAATCGTGCTATTCCACGGCCGTGGTTTTACCCAAGCTGCCCGTAAACTGCTATTTTGAGAGCAACAGTAACTTACATGGTCTAAACCACGACCATAGAAGTAACAGTGGTGCCGTAATTGAGTTCCACACCCAAAACCACAGCCGTGGAAGTAACTGTGGTGCCGTATATTTGGGAATTTTTGAGAACAATTCCGTTATTTCCACAAATGCTCTTGAGTCTTCTGCAATCACTCCTACACTCTTATAGACTTCTAAGGAAGCATCGGACACACCTCCAGACTCATCAAAGGCATCAATAGCAATGGAATTGAGGCCACTTCCCACACATCTTCGGTATGCATTTCTTGGAACTAATTCTACTTTTCCCGTAATTGTTAGTTCCGATTTAAGTGAAGATAAACATGATAAACTGATGGCTGTTCTAAGGAAACATAAGAAAGCCTTAGGTTATGTTAGCATGAAATATTGTGATACTTTAGGCACGTTTTCTAAGCGTATTTGATTCATATTGATAGTCTTTGATTAAACATTGTTGCAATTGTGAGCTAGTTTGCCTATATTGTCGATATGGATGTCTACACTAGCTTTATGTTGATTATAGGTGATTGAGAGCCATTTCCGAACGGAATCGAGCAAAGATGAGTTGATTGAGTATGTCCATGGATTGAGGGCATTCTTAGGAGCAAAATGGATGTCAACTTCAGGAATGCACGAGGCTAAGGAAGAATCACGTTCTTGCCCTAAACCACGCTCTAAAATACGGCCATACTATGAACCACGTTTAGTTCCACGGCCGTGGAACCCTGCATGAGAAGCGTGGTTCATTCCAGGAGCTTTGACGGTCGTGGAATCCATGGTCCAAACCGTGTTGATTTCCACGCCCTAAATTACGGTCGTGGAACCTTCCACGACCGTGATCTTGGCGATTTTTTTCGCCACATTTTGAAGCCACGATCTTTTGAAGATTGGGCCGGGCCGACATTTTATCTTGCCCTATAAAAAGACAGACGAAGGGAGATTCCGTCATCTGCGCTTAACCTCGCTTACACCCCGCTTACGTGCTTGTTTTGCACCATCGCTTAGAGACTTTCGCCTACGCCGCGACTTGGAGAATTCTGCGATTTTTGCAAAAGACGTAATTTGCGTTTATCTTTTGGAGTTGCCCTGATCTCGCACTTTGGTGGATATTGCGATTGAGATTCCCGGATTAAGGGAAGATTCGGAAGATTGTGCAAGAAGACTTCTCTTCTTGTTTAGGTTTGATTTAGAAGACGGATTGACATCCCGTTCTTCCTTCTTATCTAAGATTGTGTTGATTGTTCTATCCTTGAATTAGTGACATTATTTGTTCTTGATTGTGACTTTGAGATTGGTTTGGAGTTTATTGAAAGTTTTCGGAAGATTTCATCTTTCAATTTTATAATTCTTGAATTTGATATCAACATGACGGTTATTGGCTAAAAACCCTTAACAATTCTAAGGTGAAGGGTTGATAGTTGTGGCTAAGATGATGATAGATCGATCGTAAACAGATTAGACCCCGAGAGTTAGAGAAAATCGTTGACGAACCCTAAATCACGGTTTGTTCTTGAGTTCCACGACCGTGGAATCTCAAGATCCACCCGTAATTTCCCTTAAGTTTACGAACCTGCTTTTACTTTAATCCAAAGTTAAAGATTAACTTTAACTTAGTCTTGGCTTGCCTTTTCTAGGTGGTAGTGAAGCCTCAACAACCTCTACCTCGATTGTGAGTGTCACAACCTCAATCGGTTAAGTTAGTTTTGATCCTTGGATTACAAGTTTCGGTATTTGACATTAATTCTTATCTTTAGAATCTTTCTATATTGAAGCCTCAACAACCTGTATAGAGAGTGTCTTGTAGGTGAGTCATACAAGGTTTTTGGAACTTCACCGTACGATTACCTTACATTAGCATACCTTTGCATATCTCAACTCTGTCTTTATATCAATAGTAAATCTTGAATCGATTGCCACAACTGGATACTTGGATCTTTAGGATTGTTGTTTTCCCAATATTTGCAAAAACTCTCATATTTACTCGCTTGATAATCTGCAATTGAATTTGTTCCCACCCAAATCCCTGTGTTCGATACTCTGGAATTCTTGCTTAACTATATCGATCCGTACACTGCGGGTTCGCTTGCTTGATTCTAGTTTTATAATTAAAACTTATTTGCACGCACGTTTAGGGGCAAACAAGTTTTTGGCGCCGTTGCCGGGGATTTGGTTTCGGCCGAATTCGGTTGCCGGTTGTCAAGCTTGGGAGCTTGCTCTCGTTATTTGATATTATTTTGAGTGCATGCACAGGTCTAGGAACACCGAAGATCTCTTACCTCTTGATCAAGAGCTAGAGAAAACTTTAAGGCAAAAGCGAAAGGAAAAGAAGATGGCTGAAGAACACGAACGCGATCTTCAAGCAGAGTTAGTTGAGAAGGAAGCTCAACTCCAATGGAATGAGAACATCCGCCGGGATGAAATGGATCGTCATCAATCTGAATTTCACGATGTAAAGGATATGATGTTCCAAATGAGGATAGAGAAAAGTGACCTTAAGAATAAGGGAAGCAAGAAATCCTCAAGAAGGGCATCAAGATCTAGAAGAAGAAGCCATTCATCCGCTGATGATAGTGACTCTTCCATGCCACCGCTAGAAGAAATTGATCCCACGATCAATTTAAATCCTTTCCATCCACGAAGAGATGCTAATCGCCGTGTTCCACCTAGGAACGCAAGGATCAAGCGTGTGGATGATGAGCCAAGAACTCTTGGCAGGGGATGGATCCAACACAACAACCACGCCGCTTGGGCGTGAATTTTGATGCTGAAGATGTACAAGGGTTTAGCTTCAACCCTCAAGTTATCACTCTTGTTCGCCAAAGCCAATTCGGCGGAACAAGCGTTGAATCTCCACACCAATACTTGCAAAACTTTGAGTGTATGATGGAGACAATGAGACAGAAGAATGCTTCTACCAATAACTATAAGCTCAAGCCTTTCTTCTTCTCTTTGAAAGGGAAAGCGTTGTCTTGGTACCAAGCTCTTCCTAGTGGGAAACTAGACACGTGGGAAAACCTTTCCGCGGAGTTCCTCACCAAATTCTTTCCGCCTTCCAAAATGGCGGAACTTAGAGGTAAGATTAATGCTTTTTCCATGAGACCTAACGAAAGTTTGTTTCAATCTTGGGAAAGGTTTCAGGATTTGCTCTTGGATTGCCCTCATCATGGCATATCCAAGCTTGCCTTGCTGGAGATTTACTATAAGGGGCTGGATGCGGGAACGCAATTCAACCTCCAATCCCTCTCATGTGGAACATTCATGGTTATGAGAGAAGATGACGCTTGGGACTTCATTGAGAAGCAAGCAAGGGTCATAGAGAAGTATTCCCACTGGAAAGTGGAGGGAAATCGTGTGGAGCAAGGAGCAAAGCTCACACATGAAGCTCAAAATCAGATTTTCTCCCTCAACAATGAGATCAAAGAGTTGAAGGAGGCTATCAAGACCAACTTTTCAAAGCAACAAGGGAAGGATGTTGGTTAATTGGGCAACAACAATGGCGGTGATAACACAAACCGCAATAACAACAACAACAACAACCGGAACAATAACCGGAGCAACAATTGGAATGGCAATAACAACAATAACCGGAACAACAATTGGAACAACAATAGGGGTTCAAGTAATAACAATTGGCGCTCCAATCAACAAAATTCCGGTAACTCTTATCCTTCCAATTCCAATTCACTAACTCCACCCTCCTCTTCCTCTACTCCTTTGAGAATCCAGGGGCAAACATCAAATGGAGGAAACACTTCGGGAAAGGAGAAGCCCGATCCCATGTTGGAAACAATTTTGGGAAAGCTTCAAGGGTTGGAGAACCGCACCATTAAGGTTGATGATCAAATTTCCAAGGTTGATAAAGCTCAAAAGGTTTTAGAAAACCAAATGTTCAACCATGCGGAGGAAGTTCCTAGGAATCAAGGGAAACTTCTAGGAAAGACGGAGGACAACCCTAAGGGAAGGGTAATGGCAATCACCACTAGGAGTGGAGTGACTACCACCGATCCGCAACCTAAATTTGTTGAAGTCCCCGTAGAGAAAGACAAAGAGAAGGAGAAGGAAGACGTCTACGTTCCTCCTCCGGCTTACAAACCTCCCCTACCATTCCCTCAATCTAGAGGGCGAGCACGCCTAGATAAACAATTCGGTAAGTTCATAGAACTCATGAGTAAGCTGCATATTAATATACCCTTCATTGATGCTATTGTAGGTATGCCAGCTTATGGCAAGTTCTTGAAGGAACTCCTCTCCAACAAGAGGAAGCTAGAAGACTTCGGTGAGGTCAAGATGAGTTCGGATTCTTCAGATCTCATCAAGACTATGAAGGAGAAAATGCCCCCAAAGTTGAAGGATTCGGGGTCATTTTGCATTCCCATAGGAGTGGGATATGTCACATATGACGCTTTATGTGACTTAGGAGCAAGTGTGAGCATCATACCACTTGCATTGTGCAGGAAGATCGGTTTAGGCGATCCTAAACCGGTGAAGATGACGTTATACATGGCGGATCGGTCCATCACTCGCCCCGTCGGTATTGTAGAAGACGTCCCGGTCAAGCTAGGTAAATTCTTTCTTCCCATTGATTTTGTTGTGCTTGACATTCCTGCAGATAGTCCGGTCCCGATCATACTCGGAAGACCGTTTCTTGCAACTTCCGGCTGCATAGTCGATTGCAAGAATGGTAGACTCGCTTTTGATATAGGGGAAGAGAAAGTAGAGTTCGTTCTTTCCACTCTAGTGAAGGAGCCAATCTTTGATGAGGATATTTTCGATATCCAAGATGAAGAAGGTTTGTCTAGGGAGGAGGTAAGTGCGATTCTCTTTAACGATCCTCTACAGAAAGTTATCACTATGAGTCTAACCAATGTAGGAGAAGAAGAAGAGTGCAATGAGGCAATTAAAGCCTTAGAAGCACAAGAAGAGATGCATGAAGAGGAGTTTGAGAAACTCCACGATGAGGCTGAAAATGTGAGAATCCACGGTTATACATTATATTCCACGGCCGTGGAATTCACAACCAAAACCGTGTCCCACTCCAGGGAGTTATACGGTCGTGGAAAAGATGTGACAACCGTATTTCCCTTCCATGCCCTAAACCACGGCCGTGGAGGACATGATCCACCCGTAATTTTGGCCGTGGAAAGGGGTGATCGAGACACTTCTTCAACTTCTTCAAAATCTTCTCCCACACACTCAACACCCTTAGAAACTTCTAAGGAGACATCGGACGCTCCTCAAGGATCGTTGGAAGCTCCAAAAATGATGGAACTAAAACCACTTCCTACTCATCTAAGGTACGCTTTTCTAGGACCTAATTTTACCTTTCCGGTTATTGTTAGTTCCGAACTAAGCATAGATGAACATAATCAGCTCATGATTGTTCTTAGGAAACATAGGAAAGCCTTAGGCTACACTATAGAGGACTTAGTAGGAATTAAACCCTCCCTATGCATGCATAAGATACTAATGGAGGAAGATTTTAGGACTTCAAGACAACCTCAAAGGCGGTTAAATCCGACCATGAAGGAGGTTGTCATGAAGGAAATTCTTAAGCTTCTTGATGCAGGTATCATCTACCCTATCTCCGATAGTAAGTGGGTGAGTCCAGTTCAAGTAGTTCCGAAGAAGGGAGGAATGACGGTCATCACCAACAAGAACAACGAACTTATTCCTACCCGAACCGTGACGGGATGGCGGATGTGCATAGACTACCGCAAGCTCAACAATGCAACGAGGAAGGACCCCTTCCCGTTGCCATTCATTGATCAAATGCTTGAAAGGTTAGCACAACATTCACATTTTTGCTACCTTGACGGTTATAGTGGTTTCTTTCAGATTCCGATACACCCGGATGATCAAGAGAAGACCACATTCACGTGCCCGTGGGGTACGTTCGCTTATAGAAGAATCATGGAGGTCTTCATGGACGACTTCTCCGTATACGGTTCCTCTTTTAACGATTGTCTTTCTAACCTTTCCCTTGTTTTGCAAAGGTGTGAAGATACTAACCTAGTTCTTAATTGGGAGAAGTGTCAATTCATGGTTAAGGAAGGAATCGTATTAGGTCACTTAATCTCTAGTAGAGGGATAGAAGTAGATAAAGCTAAGATAGAGACCATAGAGAAACTTCCTCCCCCAACTTTGGTGAAAGGGATAAGAAGTTTCCTAGGACATGCTGGATTTTATAGACGTTTCATTAAGGACTTTTCTAGGATATCAAAACCGCTCACTAATCTATTGATGAAGGATGCAGTTTTTGAGTTTTCGCAGGAATGTTTGGATGCGTTTAACACAATTCGGCAAGGTCTAATTTCAGCACCTATTATCCAACCTCCGGATTGGACTCTCCCCTTTGAGGTTATGTGCGATGCTAGTGACGTAGCTATTGGAGCTGTTCTTGGACAACGAAAGGAAGGGCGAACCCATGCCATATATTATGCTAGCAAGACGCTAGATGAAGCGCAGCTCAACTACGCCACTACCAAGAAAGAGTTTTTAGCCATTGTCTATGCTATTGACAAGTTTCGCTCTTATCTTGTAGGTGCAAAGGTGATAGTCTACACGGATCATGCTGCGATCCGGTACCTCCTTGCGAAGAAAGATGCGAAGTCAAGGCTAATTAGATGGATTCTTCTCCTACAAGAATTCGATCTTGAGATCCGCGACAAGAAAGGTTCAGAAAATTCTGTTGCGGATCATTTGAGTCGCCTAACACATCTAGAGGACGACCATTTACCCATCAATGACTCCTTCCCGGACGAACACCTACACCTTATTGAAGAATGCATCGATGTGATCTCCAAAGGTAACGAACCATGGTTTGCTGATTTTGTTAACTATTTGGTTTGCCAGGAGATACCACCCGGACTATCCTACGCACAAAGGAAGAAGTTCTTTAAGGACGTCCGGGAATACTATTGGAACGAGCCTCTCCTCTTTAAGAGAGGTCCGGATGGCATCATACGGCGATGTGTGCCGGAAGATGAGATGCAAAGTGTCATCCGCCATTGTCATTCACTACCTTGTGGAGGACACGCTAGTTCAAACAAGACTAGCGCAAAGGTATTGCAATCTGGATTCTTTTGGCCTACTTTATTTAGAGATGTGCAATCCTTTGTTTCTTGCTGCGATGCTTGTCAAAGAACAGGCAATATCTCTAGAAGGAATGAGATGCCCCTAAACAACATCCAAGAGGTGGAGATTTTCGACGTTTGGAGAGTTGATTTCAAGGGACCATTCCCATCCTCTTGTGGAAACCAATACATACTATTGGCGGTGGATTACGTTTCTAGATGGGTGGAAGCAATTGCCTCTCCCACAAATGATGCCATGGTGGTGGTCAAGTTCTTTAACAAGACCATCTTCCCGCGATTTGGGACGCCAAGGACTATCATTAGTGATGGAGGTTCTCACTTCATAGTCCGTCGCTTTGAAGCTCTTCTAGCTAAGTATGGAGTTACTCACAAGGTCGCTACCCCTTATCATCCACAAACAAGTGGACAAGTTGAGATCTCAAATAGGGAGATCAAAGGAATTCTAGAGAAGACGGTTTCAAGGACTAGAAAGGATTGGTCCTTGAAGCTTGACGATGCATTGTGGGCATACCGGACTGCGTACAAGATTCCCATAGGAACCACACCTTACAACCTTGTGTATGGGAAGTCTTGTCACTTGCCGGTGGAGTTGGAGCACAAGGCGTTTTGGGCTATCAAGTGGTTGAATTTCAGCATGAAGGAAGCGGGAGAGAAGCGTCTCCTAGACCTTAACGAGCTGGACGAACTCCGCTTGAACGCTTATGAAAATGCTAAGATCTATAAGGAGAGAGCAAAGCGTTGGCATGATAAGCACATCATTCTAAAGGACTTCAAGGAGGGAGATCAAGTTCTCCTCTTCAATTCAAGGCTTCGTCTCTTTCCAGGTAAGCTGAAATCTCGTTGGACGGGACCTTTTCTAATTAAGCGTATTTTCCCCCATGGTGCAGTTGAAGTATGGGGTGAAACGGGCGGAAGCTTTAAGGTGAACGGCCAACGACTCAAGAAGTATACGCCGGAACTCCAAGCTGAAGAGTTCGCGCCCACCGCACTCGAATAAGTGCGAGATTGGTCTAGCTACGAACCTTAAACAAAGCGCTTCTTGGGAGGCAACCCAAGGTATTGCATTTTTGTTTTTGTTTTCGATTCATAGTTTAGCTTAGTTTAGACGTTTTTCCCTTTATTTTGCCTCGATTTCTTCCGGTATGTTCGTGTTTTTGGATGTAGGAACGATGGAAAAGGAAAAGGGAAGGATAATGTTGAATAAAAGTGGTGAAATTTGGACTTTGGAACTTTACAGAGAGTTCCACGGCCTAAACCACGGTCGTGACAGCTATAGTGCCCGTAATTTCCAAAAGCCTTTGAAAAATCACCAAAACCACGGTTCCGTACAATTCCACGGCCGTGGAACACCCCGACAGACCGTGATTTTCAAAATTTTGCCTGTGACTATATAAACCACGCTCTTCACAAAAATCACCCACAAAACCCCTCTTCCACGACCTAAAAGCCGATTCCACGCCTCCTCCTACAATTCCTCGTTTCTTAATCATTTTTAACGATTCTTCTTCCTAAACTAAAGCAAATTCGACCCCCAACAAGATCCAAGCGACGAATCAAGCGGAAATTCACCAAGGAACGCGCAATTCGGATTTTTAAATCCGAAAAATAGGTTTTTTTTCCCTCTTCTTGATCTTTGTCGATTTGGTTCGTTTTTGTTAGAAATTTTAGGAAGAACTAATTGAGATTGGAAGAAATTAGATTAGGACTGCCTGTTTGTGGAGATTGAGTGTTGATTTGCTGAGATTTGCGAATTTCTGAGACGAATCACGGTCTCTGGGAGAACCACGGCCGTGGAATTGCAAGAACAGGCCGTAATTTCTGACAAAATGGACTTTGTGAGGAGAGTTTCGGGGAGGATTAAGGAGAAGAAGAATAACCAGAACAAGAAGAGGAAGGGTAATCCCTCTTCTTCCTCATCCTCTAGAGCACCACCACCCTCTTCCCCTTCACCTCCATCATCACCTTCGTCACCCTAACCTCCTAGCCCTAGAGTCCCGACCATACATGAGGATCACCTCGATGCACTCGAGAGGATCAAGGAGAGGGTTGTGATTGGTCGTAGGTACTTGTTGTTGGAGGATCTAGCTCCTCTCAACATCATAGAGGACCTTACTTGGCTCTTGGATAGAGCCGGACTAGTTGTCTTCTCGGCTATCCGAGAAGACGCTTATGAGGAGATTACACGGGAGGTTGTGACGTCTTTCGAGCATAGCCATTTAGACAGGACCGTCTCTTTCCGTCTTATGGAAAGAGACTATCATTTTAGCATTCGTGAGTTTGGGACCTTTTTCGGGTTCTAGGAGACCTTTAACGGTCGATTTCCTAGTGGCGTTTACGCCAAGGACTTTTGGGAGGAGGTAGCGATGATTTACGCCGACGAGGACCATTGGCAACCCGCTGATACCAAGGCTAGGTTGATGTACCACCTAGCCTTGAAGATTTCTCACCGTGTTCTTTCGGAGTGTCTCTTTCCTAGGACGGAGACGCCCCAAAAGATCAAGACGGATGAGCTCTTTTTGCTATACTCCATGCTGTATGGACGCCGCGCTGATCGTGCCACTCTCTTGGCTGCTACGATGAGCAAGCTCAAGAACAAGAAGAAGGGAAACATCGGATATGGTGGGATAGTTACCCACATTGCTAGGAGCTTAGGAGTTGATTTTTCTGCTTGCACCCGCATTCCAACTGTACCTCTAGGACTTCATGCATTCATGACTAGAAGCCTCATCTTCCCCACACATAGAGGTCCGCCTTACGCGGCCATGCCTTGGGAGAGCAGGACGGGTAGGGGTATAGAGTGGCTACCGGAGTACTCCATTATGGCGGGACGCCATAATTGGAAGGAGACGTTCGCTGCTATGCATGCGAACAGGATTGTAGCTCCCCCATATGTCCCACCACCAGTCGTTGAGGAGGAGGATATGAGAGATTAGTTTGAGGGTGGAGGAGGAGCCGAGTAGGAGTTTGGCACGTTTCCGGATCAGCCGGAGGCGGCCCCCGATGTACCTAGACGTTCTCCACGTCCAGCTAGAGCTTCAAGCTCGTCTTCTTGCCGCGCTAGCGTGAGTGAGAGACCTACGTGGATGACCACACCTCCTGCATGGTATGGCGTTCCCCCTCCTTGGTCCACAAAGCAGCCAGCAGCACCAGCACCAGCACCATCCGACGCTCCAGCATGGTACAGTCAGGCTCCGGGATGGTATGAGCAGATGCCGGATTGGGCTACCGGACTTTCAGAGAGAGTGGGAGCATTGGAGATCCGGGCCGATGCTAGAGACGAACGCTTGGACGACCTTGATCACATGATGAGAGACGTCTACCGCCAGCAGTTTGGGCGGTCTTATGATCCCAGCTTCTCTCCATTCCCGCCTCCACCAGCGCCGCAGTGATGAGGATTTGATGATTGACCGTTCGCTTTAGACATTCCACCACCACTTTGTGAGTTTCCTTTTTCTTTTCTTTCTTTTCTTTCTTTCTTTTGAACATTAGGGACAATGTTCGTCCTAAGTATGGGGTGGGATGTACTAAAAGTTTGTAATAACTCTTACTCACTATGTTGCTTCTATTCGAGACTATCATTGCATGTTCATTATATTGTTGCACGTTTCATTATTGCATTGCATGAAAAAGAACTTGAAAAACCCATAAAAATTGAAAAATTTTGAAAAATTTTGTGCTTCTAATGAATTGAGATGATTTCCATGATAATCGCTACTTATGAATTGAGTTTGATGACAATTGCATGCTTAAAAGAATAGTGAATTGAAAAGAATTCGAATGAATGAATTGTACCTCTTTTGCAAGTTTCATAATGTGATGAATATTATCTAAATCATGTTGAGAAATTGAAGTTGAAATCACACTATAAGTTCTTATACTTCTTGTTGAGATGATTAAGGCAATTCGATTTTTCTTTCTTCTTTCTCTGATCATTTAGCTCCTCATTGAAATATTGACCTCCTTTACCTATCCGGAAATTTGGAGAAGTGAATGAAAAAGGTATGTTTGATGTGGGAGGGCCATGAGAGCAATTATTTGCAATCAAAAGAATAGAAAGTAATTATAGGTTTGGGGAAGTCAATCATGACGATGAGTAACTCGGCACCATTCACATAGCCGGGTGTTTGTGTCTTGCCAAAGTCGGATTGAGCGATATTCCTAGAGGATTATGGTATGCGCGCTAAGGGTTTGAGGCATCTCATGAAAATTGAGAAACGCCAATCTCCTAGGCTTCGGTTTTTGTGCACCTCTATCCATAACTCCAAAAGTAAAGTCGAAAAAATGAAAAGAAGAGAGCGAAGCTCTAAGTTGAAAGAGTGCGGAAACCACAAAAGAAGAAGAAGTGAGTAGTTGTCTAATTTCCCGGATTCATGCACCACATTCCCTAAAAGCTTCCTTTCCTTCCACATTCTAGACCTTTTCTTTGAAAGTCGTTAAGATCAGAAGAATGTTATATGACTTTGTGGTCTAAATTAAAGTTTCTTATGATTGATTTTGATAATGTTTGAAGGTTATGATGGTTGTTTAGAAGTTTAATTGATTCATGAGTTTTCTTTGCTTTTTACTCTTTGATTAAGTGTACGAAAGTCTTATAAACGATTGAAGCAAGATTTGAGAATGATTAATTCTTTAGAAGGCACATTCATCCAAAAGAAGTATTGCTTTGAGAAGGTACACACATTTCATCCTAACTCTTGTTCTAAAAGCTTTTTGAGAGACCTTGCTTAGGGACAAGCAAGTTGCAAGTATGGGGTTATTTGTTAGCATGAAATATTGTGATACTTTAGGCACGTTTTCTAAGCGTATTTGATTCATATTGATAGTCTTTGATTGAACATTGTTGCAATTGTGAGCTAGTTTGCCTATATTGTCGATATGGATGTCTACACTAGCTTTATGTTGATTATAGGTGATTGAGAGCCATTTCCGAACGGAATCGAGCAAAGATGAGTTGATTGAGTATGTCCATGGATTGAGGGCATTCTTAGGAGCAAAATGGATGTCAACTTCAGGAATGCACGAGGCTAGGGAAGAATCACGTTCTTGCCCTAAACCACGCTCTAAAATACGGCCGTACTATGAACCACGTTCAGTTCCACGGCCGTGGAACCCTGCAGGAGAAGCGTGGTTCATTCCAGGAGCTTTGACGGTCGTGGAATCCATGGTCCAAACCGTGTTGATTTCCACGCCCTAAATTACGGTCGTGGAACCTTCCACGACCGTGATCTTGGCGATCTTTTTTGCCACAATTTGAAGCCACGATCTTTTGAAGATTGGGCCGGGCCGACATTTTATCTTGCCCTATAAAAAGACGGACGAAGGGAGATTCCGTCATTTGCGCTTAACCTCGCTTACACCCCGCTTACGTGCTTGTTTTGCACCATCGCTTAGAGACTTTCGCCTACGCCGTGACTTGGAGAATTCTGCGATTTTTGCAAAAGACGTAATTTGCGTTTATCTTTTGGAGTTGCCCTAATCTCGCACTTTGGTGGAGATTGCGATTGAGATTCCCGGATGAACGGAAGATTGTGCAAGAAGACTTCTCTTCTTGTTTAGGTTTGATTTAGAAGACGGATTGACATCCCGTTCTTCCTTCTTATCTAAGATTGTGTTGATTATTCTATCCTGGAATTAGTGACATTATTTGTTCTTGATTGTGACTTTGAGATTGGTTTGGAGTTTATTGAAAGTTTTCGGAAGTTTTCATCTTTCAATCTTATAATTCTTGAATTTGATATCAACATGACGGTTATTGGCTAAAAAACCTTAACAATTCTAAGGTGAACGGTTGATAGTTGTGGCTAAGATGATGATAGATCGATCGTAAACAGATTAGACCCTGAGAGTTAGAGAAAATCGTCGACGAACCCTAAATAACGGTTTGTTCTTGAGTTCCACGACCGTGGAATCTCAAGATTCACCCGTAATTTCCCTTAAGTTTACGAACTTGCTTTTACTTTAATCCAAAGTTAAAGATTAACTTTAACTTAGTCTTGGCTTGCCTTTTCTAGGTGGTAGTGAAGCCTCAACAACCTCTACCTCGATTATGAGTGTCACAACCTCAATCGGTTAAGTTAGTTTTGATCCTTGGATTACAAGTTTGGGTATTTGACATTAATTCTTATCTTTAGAATCATTCTATATTGAAGCCTCAACAACCTGTATAGAGAGTGTCTTGTAGGTGAGTCATACAAGGTTTTTGGAACTTCACCGTACGATTACCTTACATTAGCATACCTTTGCATATCTCAACTCTGTCTTTATATCAATAGTAAATCTTGAATTGATTGCCACAACTGGATACTTGGATCTTTAGGATTGTTGTTTTCCCAATATTTGCAAAAACTCTCATATTTACTCGCTTGATAATCTGCAATTGAATTTGTTCCCACCCAAATCCCTGTGTTCGATACTCTGGAATTCTTGCTTAACTATATCGATCCGTACACTGCGGGTTCGCTTGCTTGATTCTAGTTTTATAATTAAAACTTATTTGCACGCACGTTTAGGGGCAAACAGGTTATACTATAGAGGATCTTGTAGGAATTAAACCATCATTATGCATGCACAAGATTCTAATGGAGGAAGATTTTTAGCCTTCACGACAACCTCAAAGACGGTTAAATCCGATCATGAAGGAGGTTGTCAACAAGGAAATTCTTAAGTTACTTGATGCATGTACCATCTATCCTATCTCCGATAGCAAGTGGGTGAGCCCCGTTCAAGTTGTCCCGAAGAATGGAGGAATGACGGTTATTACCAATAAGAACAATGAGCTCATTTCTACAAGAACCGTGACAGGATGGAGGATGTGCATTGACTACCACAAGCTGAACAATGCAACTAGGAAGGATCACTTCCTGCTACCATTCATAGATCAAATGCTTGAGAGGTTAGCACAACACTCTTATTGCTGTTATCTTGACGGTTATAGTGGTTTCTTCCAAATTCCGATCCATCCGGACGATCAAGAGAAGACAACATTCACGTGCCCGTGGGGTGCGTTTGCATATAGAAGGATGCCATTCGGGCTTTGTAATGCCCCAGCCACCTTTCAAAGGTTTATAATGGCAATCTTCTCGGAGTATATTGAGGAAATATTGGAGGTTTTTATGGACGATTTTTCTGTTTGTGGTTCCTCGTTCGATAATCGTCTTTCTAACCTCTCTCTTATGTTGCAAAGGTGTGAAGACACTAACCTAGTTCTTAATTGGGAGAAGTGTCATTTCATGGTTAAGAAAGGAATTGTACTAGGACACTTGATCTCTAGTAGAGGGATCGAAGTAGACAAGGCTAAGATAGAGACTATAGAGAAACTTCCTCCTCCATCTTCGGTGAAGGGGATAAGAAGTTTTCTAGGACATGCTGGATTTTATAGGAGATTTATCAAAGACTTTTCTAAGATTTCGAAACCGCTAACTAATCTATTGATGAAGGATGCTGTTTTTGATTTTTCGCAGGATTGTTTAGATGCTTTCTATAAGATCTGGGAAGCTCTCATCTCAGCCCCGATTAACCAACCTCCGGACTAGAATCTCCCGCTCGAGGTTATGTGTGGTGCAAGTGACGTAGCTGTTGGAGCGGTGCTGGGGCAAAAGAAGGAAGGCCGAACCCATGCTATCTATTATGCTAGCAAAACGCTAGATGAAGCGCAACTCAACAATGCCAAAATGGAGAGAGAATTTTTAGCCATTGAACATGCATTTGAAAAGTTTCGTTCTTATCTTGTAGGTGCGAAGGTCATTATATGCATGGACCATTCAGCGATCCGGTATTTACTCGCCAA
The DNA here is from genome assembly GCA_033239045.1 of Fagopyrum esculentum. NCBI lineage: Eukaryota > Viridiplantae > Streptophyta > Magnoliopsida > Caryophyllales > Polygonaceae > Fagopyrum > Fagopyrum esculentum. Next base: position 83,836,706 of record BSUD01000003.1, on the reverse strand, counting down.
GAAGGATGAGAAACCAAGGCTGATTAGATGGATTCTTCTCCTACAAGAACTCGATCTAGAGATCCGCGACAAGAAAGGCTCGGAAAATTCTGTTGCGGATCATTTGAGTCGTCTACCACACATTGAAGACGACGATCTACCCATTGATGACTCCTTCCCGGATGAGCACTTACACATCATAGAGGAGTGCATCGACAATATTATCTAGAGGTAACGAACCTTGGTTTGCTGATTTTGTAAATTACTTGGTTATAGGAAATACCTCCCGGATTATCCTATGCACAAAAGAAGAAGTTCTTTAGGGATGTCCGGCAATACTTTTAGCATGAACCTCTACTCTTCAATAGAGGTCCCGACGGCATCATTATGAGATGTGTGCCGGAAGACGAAATGCAAAGTGTCATTCATCATTGTCATTCACTACCTTGTGGAGGACACGCTAGTTCCAATAAAACTAGCGCTAAGGTGTTGCAATCCGGATTCTTTTGGCCTACTTCATTTAAGGATGTGCAAGCCTTTGTTTCTTGTTGCGATGCTTGTCAAAGAATAGGAAATATCTCAAGGAGAAACGAGATGCCTCTGAATAACATTCAGGAGGTGGAAATCTTCGACGTATTGGGATTCGACTTCATGGGACCTTTCCCATCATCTTGTGGAAACCAATACATACTTCTAGCTGTAGATTATGTTTCGAGATGGGTTGAAGCTCTTGCCTCTCCAACTAATGATGCCATGGTTGTTGTCAAGTTCTTTATTAGAACTATTTTCCCAAGGTTTGGGACACCACGGACCATCATTAGTGACAGAGGTTCACACTTCATTGCCCGACGATTCGAAGCTCTACTAGGTAAGTATGGGGTGACTCACAAGATCGCCACACCCTACCACCCACATACAAGTGGGAAAGTGGAAATTTCGAATAGAGAGATCAAGGGCATCCTTATGAAAACGGTGTCAAAGACAAGGAATGATTGGTCTTTCAAACTAAAGGATGTGTTATTGGCATATAGGACTGCATACAAGACTCCCATAGGTAAAACACCATACAACCTTGTGTATGGGAAGTCTTGTCATCTCCCGGTGGAGCTAGAACACAAGGCGTATTGGGCTGTGAAGTGGTTGAACTTCGGTATGAAGGATGCGGGCGAGAAGCGCCTCTTGGACCTTAATGAGCTTGAAGAACTCCGCTTGAACGCCTATGAGAATGCTAAGATTTACAAAGAAAGGGCGAAGCGTTGGCATGATAAGCATATCATTCCAAAGGACATCAAAGAAGGAGATCATGTTCTCCTCTTCAATTTGAGACTTCGGCTCTTTCCATTTAAGCTTAAATCTCGTTGGACTGGACCTTATCTAATTAAATGTGTTTTTCCCCATGGCGCAGTTGAAGTATGGGGTGAAAAGAGCAGAAGTTTCAAGGTGAATGGCCAACGACTTATGAAGTATTCACCGGAGCTCCCAGTTGTGGAAATCGCTCCGATTGTCCTTGAACAAACTCAGGAACGGTCTAGCTATGGACCCAAAACAAGCGCTTCTTGGGAGGCAACCCAAGGTATTGCACTTACGTTTTTGTTTTTCTTTCTTAGATTAGTTTAGTTTGTTGTTTTTGTTTTATTTTTCCCTTGATACCTCCCGGTATATTATGTTTTTGGATGTAGGAATAAGGAATGGGCAAAGAAAGGAAGAAAAAGTTGGAAGGAATTGACGAAACTTGGATTTTGGTACACAACAGAGACTTCCACGCCTTACAAAACGGTAGTGGAAGTAACAGGTGACCGTAATTTCCCAAAATCTGGCATAAATCATCAAAACCACAGGTTACGTACATTTCCACGGCCGTGGAATGCCTCGAGTGACCGTGATTTTCAAAAATTTTACGGCCACTATATAAACCACCTTCCCTCACAAAAAGACAACCAAAATCCCTTTCCACGCCCAGAACCACACCCACAAAATGCCGCCACCCTTCCTCTTCCCGTAATTCTTTGTCCGGAGTCCGATTCGATCGATTCTTCAACCTAAAGTGGAGTGTTTTCAATCATCTACAAGATCCAAGCAACAAACTGAGTGAACAATCCACATTGGAGAAGGAATTTGGATTTTTCAAATCCAAAACCTAGGTTTTACTCCCTTTTCTCTTCTTTGTCAATTTGATTCAATTTCTTCGCATGATTTTAGGAGAACTGGACAAAATTGGAATTGAAATTAGTCTAGGACAGTGATTGTTGATTTTGGTGTGGATTTGCTGAGATTTGAGAGAGACAGACCAAGTCCACGGGCTCAGTACATTTCCACGGCCGTGGAAAATCATGAACAGACCGTGGTTTTCTCTGTTGCTGAGAAAAATGTTTAGAAGGAAGTCTAGTAGGAACAAGAAGCGAAAGGATGATAGTTCCTCCTCTTCCCAACCCCATCCTAGTGAACCACCATCACCACAACCTCCTAGAATCCTTAGAATTCATGAAGATTACCTAGGCGCATTGGAAAAGATCGAAAAGAGGGCAACCATAGGACCTAGATACCTTGTCCTAGAGGAGCTTGAGGAGCTCAATGTGGTGAATGACTTGACTTGGCTCTTGGATAGAGCCGGATTGATCATCTTCACCGCTATTAGAGAAGATGCCTATGAGGAGATAACAAGGGAGTTTGTGACTTCCTGTGAGCATAGGCACGTGAACCGAACGGTCTCCTTTAGGCTAATGGAGCAAAACTATGAGTTCTCCATCATTCAGTTCGGAGCCTTCTTTGGGTTCCATGAGAGTTTCAATGGTAGATTTCCCGGGGGAGTGTATGCTAAGGATTTTTGAGAGGATATAGCCATGATTTATGCTAGTGAGGGCCGTTCGCAACCGGCCGACACCAAGGCTAAGCTCATCTACCATTTAGCCTTGAAGATAGCCCACAGAGTCCTTTCGGAGTGTCTTTTCCCTAGGACCGAGACCCCTCAGAAGATCAAGACCGATGAGCTATTCCTCCTCTATTGTGTGCTTACCGGTAGGTCCGCCGATTGTGCCACCCTCCTTGCCTCCACCATTAGAAAATTGAAGAACAAAAGGGCCGGAAACATAGGTTATGGGGGTATAGACTCTCATAGCCACTCAGTTGGGGATAGACTACTCCGCTTGTACTAGGATAGCGGCGAGACCTTTTAGTCTCAATGGGCTTATGACTTGAGGTATTATCTTTCCCCAACACCAAGCTCCACCTACCACAACAATGCCATGGGAGGAGAGAGGTAGTAGAGGTATCCCATGGCTTCCCGAGTACTCCATCATGCTAGGCCGCCAAAATTGGAAGGAGACCTTCGCATCCATGCATGCCAAGAGACTTGTAGCCGCTCCATATGTGCCGGATAAGGTCCCAGCTGGGATGATGATGAGGACATGGGAGGAGGAGATGAACATGATGTAAGAGGTGATGAGCATGATTTTGGTACTTTCCCGGACCAGCCGGCCGACTTCCAGGAGCCGCCTAGGCGATCTCCCCGACCTTCTAGACCTTCCGGTTCCTCTTCTTCACGCAGGGCTAGTGTGAGTGAGAGGCCGACATGGATGGAGACTCCACCCGGTTGGTATGGAGAGCAGCCATCATGGATGGGAGCTCCTCCTCCATGGTATGATCATCCACCGGTGGCACATACCCTTCCACAAGACACACCTTCATGGTATAGCCAGCAGCCACCTTGGTATTCGCAGCTTCCAGGTTGGGCGGATGATCTTTCGAGGAGAGTAGGAGACTTGGAGGTCCGACAGGAGACTCAGGATGTAGAGCGCCAGGATAATGCCCGTATCTTGAGGGACGTCTACCGCCAGCAATTTGGGCGGAACTTCAGCTCCGACTTTCATCCATTCCCACCGTCGCCTTCCTAGTGATGATGATGAGATGACCGCCGGTTAGAGCCGCTCCACCGCCATTACTGAGTTTCCTTTTTTTCTTTTCTTTTCTTTATTTCTTTTGAACATTCAGGACAATGTGTATTTCAAGTATTGGGTGGGGTGTGACTATCGTTTGTAATAACTATACTCACTTTGCTTTGCTTATGACTATGAACACTTGCATGTTTCCTTTCATTGTCACACGTTTCATTATTGCATTGCATAAAAAAGGCTTTGAAAAATCCATAAAAATTTGAAAATTTTGAAAAGATTTTGTGCTTCTAAGATTAGAGATGATTTCTATGATGAAAACTACTTGTGGAATGAGTTTTTGATGACAATTGTATGCTTTATTTGAATCATGAATTGTGAAGAGATTGAGTATGTTGTTTATCCTTTCTTGCAAATTTCATAATGTGAAGGTTTTTATCTAAATCATATTGAGAAACGAAGGTTGAAATCACAATATAAGTTCTTATACTTAATGATGAAATGATTAAGGCACCTCGATTTTCTTACTTCTTTCTTTGATCATTTAGCCCCTCAATGAAAATATTTGCCTCCTTTACCTATCTGGGATGTAGGAAGAGTTGATTTTGGCATGTTTTATGTGGGAGGGCCATGAAAGCAATTGTTTGAATTCAAAGTGTAGGAAAATTCTAGGTTTGGGGAAGTGAATAATGATGATGAGTAACTCGGCACCATTCACATAGCCGGGTGTTTGTGTCTTACCAAAGTCAGATTGAGCGATATTCCTAACGGATTATGGTATGTGTATCAAGGGTTTGAGGCATCTCGAACTTGGGAAACGCCAATCTCCTAGGCTTCGGTTTTTGTGCACCGCTGTGCATGACTCCAAAAGTAAAGTCGAAAAATTATGTGCAAAAAGTCTAGAGCAAAGCTCTAAGTTGGTGGTTGGTTCAAATGGTGAAAAGAAAAGAGTTTGTGTTGTTCCTTCTTCCCGGATTCATACACCACATTCCTTTCCATGTTTCCCACCTTTTCCGTATTCTTGGCCTTACTTGAAAGTCCTTGAGATCATAAGAGTGTTATTTGACTTGGTGATCTAAATTGAAGTTTCACATGCTTGATATTGATAATGCTCGAAGGTTATGATGTTTGTTTTGAAGTTTAGGCAATTTATGAAGTTCCTTTGCTTTGCATATTTTGGTTTGTGTATGAACATTTTCAAGGATGAATGAAGCAAGATTTGAGGATGATCTATTGATTAGAAGCACATTACCAAGCAAGTGACAAGTATGGGGCATTTTGTTAGCATGAAATATGACTATATTTTAGGTCCTTGTTTTAGTTGTTTTTCCCTCTTTTGTGTGTACATAGATATGAGTTTGAGGCATTTGTGAGCTCATTCATCCACTTTGTCGATATAGAGATCTACACTAGCTTTGTTTTGTTTATAGGTGAATAAAGGCTTTAATTGAAGCAAAATGTGGAAGGAAAGAAGTATTTGATCATGCTTGATGCTTTGCAGAGGCTAAGGAAGGTACATGAGTGAAGAACACCACGAAATAAAGGCTTTCACAAGAATTTGGAGAAGCACGCCCTAAATTACGGCCGTGGACTTGACAATTGGATCGTGGAAGTAAGTTTGAAGCACAACAGAAAGTTACACGGTCTAAACCACGGCCGTGGAAATTTGTACATGACCGTGATTTCCATGATTTTGTGACGTGTTATATTTGCCACGTCAGCAACGTTATTGGGCTTTCTCATAACCCTATTTCGCCTTATAAGAAGGTTTGAGAAGGGAGTTTCGAGGATCTTCGCTTAGAGCTTTGAAAACGGTTGCTTAGGGTTCATTCTACCTTGAGGATTGGAGATATCGGAAGATTGGAGGATTGTGAAAGGCGTGATTTTGGAGACTTTCATAGGGTTTTCACTTTTGGAGACGGATTGACACTCCGTTCTTCATTATTCCCTAAGATTGTTGTGAGGATTTTTATTCCATTCTCTAAATTCATAAACATACTACTTTTGTTATTCGGATTCGAGATTGACTTTGATTTTTTAATGACTTTTTGAGGGTTTTCATCTTTCTTTCTTCTTAAATTGATTTTTGATATCATGATGATGGTTATTGGCAAAAACCCTTTAGCAATTCTAAGGTGAAGGGTTGATAGTTGTGGTTAAGATGATGATAGATCGATCGTAACTTGATTGGACCCTTAGAGTGTGAGAAATATCGTCGACACCCTAAACCACGGTATGTTCTTGAGTTCCACGGCCGTGGAATCTCAAGATCTAGCCGTGATTTTCCTTGTTTTACGACCTTTGCTTTTGCTTTAATCCAAAGTTAAAGATTAGATTTAACCTAGCCTTGGCTTGCCTTTCCTAGGTAGTAGTGAGACTCAACATCCTCTATTTCTGTTTCGAGTGTCACAACCTTAACCGTTTTGGCTTGTCTTTGATTCCTTGGGTTTGGGCATGGGTATTTGAGATTAATTCTTACCTTTAGATCCTTTCTATACTGCAGCCTCAACAACCTTTATAGAGAGAGCCTCTAGGTAAGACATATAAGGTTTTGGAACTTCACCGTACATTACATTTCTTTAGTTATACCTTTGCAACCTCAACTCTGTCCTTACATCTATAGTATATCTTGAATCGATTGCCACTATTGGATGCCTGGATCTTTAGTGTTGCTGTTTTCCCCAATATTTTCACAACTTTTATACTTTTACTTGCTCGATTATTCGAAACTAAATTTGACTCAACAAATCCCTGAGTTCGATACTCTAGAATACTTTCTTAACTACGCCGATCCGTACACTGCGGGTTCGCTTGCTTTTGTTTCAATTTTCTATTTAAAACTTATTTGCACGCATTCTTTGAGGCAAAAAGTGTTCATTGGCGACATACTAGTATACTCTTGTACCAGAGAGGAGCTGGCCAGTCATTTGAGGACGGTTTTGCAGGTTTTGAGGGATAGAGAGTTGTATGACAAGCTCTCTAAGTGCGAGTTGTGGATGTGTGAGGTTGCTTTCCTTGGAGACACCGTCTCCACCGACGGGATTATGGTTGACCTGGCAAAGATTGAGTTTGTTGCTGCATGGATGACACCGACGAACAATAGGGAAGTGCGTAGCTTTCTTGGCCTAGAATGATATTACAAACGCTTTGTGGAGGGATTTTCAGTGATTGCCCGCCCACTGACGAGTCTTCTAAGGAAGACTACCAAGTTTGTGTGGACCGACCAGTGTGCTCAGAGTTTTGAGGAGTTGAAGAGACGTTTGACTTCTGCTCCTGTCTTGGCACAACCAGAGGGTTTTGATGATTTTGTGGTCTACGATGATGCATCCAAGCTAGACTTGGGACGTGTGTTGATGCAGAGAGGTAGAGTTATTGCTTATACGGTTAGACAGCGGAAGACGTATAAGGAGAACTACCCTACTCATGATATGGAGTTGACAGTGGTAGTTCATGCTTTGAAGATCTGGAGACATTACCTGTAGGGTGCTACATGTCACATCTTCACAGACCATAATAGTCTGAAGTATATTTTTACGCAGCGGGAGTTGAATAACTGCCAGCGTCGATGACTTGATTTGATCAAGGACTTTGAACTTGAGATTTTGTATCATCCTGGAAAGGCGAATGTTGTAGCTGATGCCTTAAGTAGGAAGACGCATCGAGAGAAGGCGATTGCGAGTTGACAGTACAGCCTCAGCTTCAGAGGGACCTAGCTTGGCTAGAGATGGACATTTAGTTTCGTGATGAGGATGCCCAATTATATGCTTTAGAGGTTTTACCTGGTCTGTTGGATGAGATCCAGCAGAAGGAAGGGACCTACCCGACCTTGACGAGGATCAGAGAGAGGATGTCTCGTCGAGAGGCACCATAGTTTTCCTTTGGAACAGATGGAGTGATGAGCTGACATGACCACATCTGTGAACCTACCGATGTAGAGTTGAGGCAGAGGATCTTACAGGAGGCTCATTGTACACCTTACTATGTGCATCCAGGTACGAGTAAGATGTACCATGATGTGAGACGTTCATACTAGTGGGGAGGGCTGAAGCCTGATGTAGCTAGATTTGTGGCTCAGTGTGCGACCTATCAACAGGTCAAGATAGAGCATTGTATACCTGGAGGTGAGCTCCATCCACTTCCAGTACCGCAGTGGAAGTAGGAGGACATCTCTATGGATTTTGTTACCGGTTTGAGACCCAATAGGAGTTTTGATGCTAGCTTTGTTGTGATTGATAGATTGACAAAGACGGCACGTTTCATTCCTATTAGAGAGACATGGCCAGTGAGCAGATTGGCTGAAGAGTACAGTAGACAGATAGTGAGACTCCGTGGTGTACCGAGGACGATCGTCTCTGATCGAGATGGACGGTTTACCTCGAGGTTTTGGCAGAAGATTCAAACTGCTTTGGGAACGAGTCCTCACTTCACGACTGCGTTTCATCCCCAGACCGATGGTCAGTCTAAGAGGACCATTCAGACCCTGGAGGATATGCTGTGAGCTTGTGTGTTGGATTGGGGACAAGGTTGGTCTGATTACCTCCCCTAGACCGATGTTCAGTCTATTGGGATGACTCCTTATGGGGCACTGTATGGACGTATGTGTTGTACAGATTTATGTTGGGATGAGCCTAGCAGTATCAGTGGCATAGCGCTAGAGCAGATTCAGGATGATATGGCTTGAGTACCGCTGATAAGAGAGATAATGATAGCTGCAAAGAGTCGCCACAAGTCATATGCATACAAGAGGTGTCGTCCTCTAGAGTTCAGGGTAGGAGCTCATGTTTGGTTGAGAGTATCTCCAATGCGTGGCGTCAGACATTTTGGCTTAAAGGGGAAGTTGAGTCCCCGATATGTCGGTCCTTTTGAGATATTGGATAGAGTTGGGAGGGCAGCCGGCAGACTAGCTTTGCTTCCGAGGTTAGAGGGTGTTCACCCTATGTTTCATGTGTTTCAACTGAGGGAGTATATACCAGATCCGAGGAACATTGTGAGTTATGATGATTTGGTGGTGGAGCCAGATCACACCTTTGTTGAGCATCCTATTGGAGTCTTAGAGCGAGGTGTGAGACGCCTGCGTTCGAAGGACATTCCTATGATGAGGATAAAATGGTCTTGACATGGAGCTGAGGAGGCTACATGGGAGAGTGAGGATAGTATCCAGAGGAACTATCTAGAGTTTTATGCCGAGATAGATGCATCTAGGGTCGATGAGTAGATCTTAGTGCTATCATGGTGAGTATATGTTTATGTGCTTATTCCATGCTAGCAATGATATGTTTATTGATCCTATTGGATCTTGCTGTACTAGCGTGATGTATGTTATAGCTGGAGATGATTACTCCCTCCATGCTATTTGAGTTTGATGTCTAATACAGCTGGAGATGGTTATTTCCTCCATGCTACTTGATGGACATAGTTTCAGTGGAGATGTTTTTCCTCCATGCGATGTAAATGATTATGTTTGGCTAGAGATGTGCTTCCTCTATGTCTTGTGATGTGTTATGGCGAGAGATGTGATTCCTCTACACCTTTGGGTAGCGTTATGGCCCTAATTTCTGGAGTTGATGATTCCTCCATGTTTATGTTTAAGGTTCTAGATTGGTATAAGTTCTTACCTTTTGAGTGGAGATGTGATACCTCCGATAGAGAAAGAGAGTTATACCTCGGCTTTTGGGTCCGAGAAGATTTGGGATCTTGCAAGTTTCAGGACGAAACTTGTTTTTAGGGGGGTGAGATGTAAGAGCCTAGTTACTGAGTTGCTGAGAGAGTGAACAGAGGGCCAGGATTATGCCTAGACCGCCCCGCGTGACCTTGGTGGCATCCTTGTAGTTTGCTTCGGCCGCCCCTATGGCTCTGTGTGTTGCAACCGTCTTCTTTGACCCTTTGACCCGTGCTTTACTCTTTATACCCCTTTATAACCTTCATCTTCTTCCTTTGATGAGGGTTTACAATTCTCAGCTCCATCTCTCTCTCCTACGTACATCTTCTCCTCTCTTCTCCCTTGAATCATCCTTGCTTGATTCTTCCTCGAGTTTTGTTGAGTTTGTGGGAGATCTTGGATGGCTTTGCTTGCTGTGGTTGAGGGTTGTTGTTGTTGATCCTTATGAGCCAGCTTGTGGTTGTGTTGGTGTTGTGCGGATCTCCTGGAGAGCTTGGTTGGTAAGCTTCCATGGCTTCTCTTCTTTCTTTCTTTCTTCTTTTCATCTATTTCCTTAGCCTAATTAAGTTTCCTTAGGTTTGGATCATGTTCTAGCCATGTTTGGCTTGTGTTGATGTATATATATGTATGTTCTGTATGTATGTTGTTGTTGGAGTGAAGAAGGAGTAACGAATCGAAGGAAAAAGTGAAGTAAGGGCTAAGGTGGTGTCTCCTGTTGTCCAGCCGCCCCTGCACCACCTTGCAGCCACCCCTACGCCGGCTAGGATCCGCCCCTGCGCCACCTATGAGCCGCCCCTACGCCCACCTCAATCAGCAAGGTCTCGCACTTGTTCCCGCAGGTGTGTGTTGCTTCTAGGCCTTCCTTAAGATGCCTTTGTTCCCTCTTGTCCTAGTGTGAGTTTATAGGATCATGCTAGAGGTGTGAGAATGTCTTTGGTTGAGGTTATGTTTGGTTTATGCCTTGTATGGCCTTTGAGGCTCGTTAGGTTGTGAGTTTAGGTTGAGGATGATCCTATGGATCCATTTGGGTCTAGGTGTGACCCTTGTGTTGTTAGGAGATTGACATATCTCTTTATGCCCTGTTTTTAGGCTGTGTTGTCCATCTAGTGTAGAGGTGATCGTGGTTGAGTATGATCGAGGTTGAGGTAAGTCCGTAGGACTTACTTAGCTACCATCCTTATATTTGGTGTTTGCCTGAGTTGTGTGTGCTTTATATGTTTGTTATGATAGCATGAGATGTCGTTTATAGCGACCTATGTTTTATTGATTGCCCCGTATGCGTGGTTGTGATAACCTTTCCCTTTCATCCTGCCGTGGAGTCTGGGAGGTTCTCTGATGTCACGCCAGACTGACTTTACAGGAAGGGCGCAATCCACTCCCATAGAGTACACTGATTGTGTGACCGATACTTGTGCAGCTGGCTAGCAGGCTCATAGGCGAGGTTGCATCGGTCCTCGTGTCACATACTTTCATTTACATATATATATATATATATATATATATATATATATATATATATATATATATATATATATATATATATATATATATATATATATATATATATATATATATATATATATATACGACTTTAGTGAATGACC
>BSUD01000003.1:83807683-83825436 GCA_033239045.1 Fagopyrum esculentum | reverse complement strand
TTATATATATATATATATATATATATATATATATATATATATATATATATATATATATATATATATATATATATATATATATATATATATATATATATATATATATATATATATATATATACGACTTTAGTGAATGACCATTATATTGAGACGATAAATGGGTAAATGTGTGATATCATGCTGATGTGTTTATCTTTTTATGTTTGTGATTGTGCTTATGCATTACTCTATATATGTGTATGGTTATCTAATGGTTTATTACCATGTTGAAGATGCCCCACAGGATAGGCGTGCTACTGAGTGATCTAGCAGAGTGGCAGGCCGAGGACCTCTCGTACATAGGTTATTGTGGGCTTTTGGTTTTGTTTACCTTTCCCTCCTACGTGAGGATGATCTTTTGTTACCTCCTGTGTGAGGGCGTTGTGGTAAGGTCCGATGAACTTGTTGTATTTGTTTTTGTATTTGTCAATGCCATGTTGTAAGATCCGATGAACTTGTTGTCAGGCTAGGGTCAGGATCCATTGTGAGATCCTAGCCCAATGTGGCACTCCGAGTCCCGCGGATTCGGGGTGTTACACTAATGACGTCATATTTGACTTTCTCTTTGTACGGAGCTTTATGAAGCGAAACTGGTACGCGAGAAGTGAATTCTTTTTGTAGCTCCTCAATGTCATCCACATTTTTCTGAGGTAATTGAGAAGTTTCTTTATCAAGACGTTCATCAAAATTTGTCACTTTTGAATGTTCATTGGAAATCAATTATTTCTCCTTTTTTCATTGGGTTTCGGTGATAGAAGTTGACGTCCTGAACGAAGAGAAACCATAACAACTTATGGTTCCTCCTCTTCACATACATCGGCCCATGTGGCCATGCAACATTTAGCAACTTCATTGCCCCAAAATGCTTCATCTTTTGAAGGTTCTTCATCACCACAAAACTTCGTTGGGAAAAAATCTTTTAGGGTAACCGGTACCGTCTAAGTTTGAATGTATCCTTCCTCAGAATCAGAATTTGGCTTCTTTTCCTTTTTTTTTGTTTTTTTTGTTCTTCTTGTTTTTCTTTTTCTCGGGTTTTCTTCCGATCATTCTAAACCCAGGAGAAATAGATTTTTAAGTGGCTTCTAGCCGAGTCTTTCGAGTTACACAAGTTGTCCACTAAAAATCACTATCAATGTCACCATCATCATCATTTGAAAACAGATCTTCGATATTTGAGTACGACATGATCTCATATAGAGTTGGGACTCTGGGACCATCTCTTGGCATATCAGGGTATGCCCAAACAATGCGGATGTCATTGCCACCATCTACTGAAAATTGTACGGGTATCGCCATCAAAGGTAAGGAAACCGTGGGAATACCCTCATCTTCATTTGACATTGATGGTTCTTCGAGTGTATTGGAAATCATCAAATTATCCACACCCACTAAGGATGTAGTAATTGATGAAGCCTTTGGAGCTATCGAGTCTTCACCTTCAATCTCGATCTCTCATTTGTTAATCATCCTCTCAACTATATATGTGAAGACATAGCAATCTTTGATAGGGTAACTAACAATTTGGTGATAAGGACAGTACTTTGGATCATTTGTCCTTCCAATTTCATTTGGCCTTTTTAACTTGGAAGTGTAAGAAGCTTAGACGAAATCAACTCATCAAAAATACCTTGTACATCATCATAGTCAAAAGGATTTTTCTTTTCCTTCCTTTCTTCAAGTTTGAGTCTTTTAATGGCGCCTTTACCTTTTCCTTTATCTTTATTTTAAGAATTATTTCCCGTGAAGACTTTATTTCCGGGTTTAATATAGGTTTCCATACACTCTCCCTTTTTAAAGGTTCTTTTTCCATAATCTCTTTTAAGTTCATTTGCTTGAGCACGGTAGGTTTTTGCTTCACGTCGAGCCAATTGTCGTTCAACATTGCAAGCCTTTGAAACTAAAGCATCAAAAGAATGAGGCTCAACACTACCAACATGCACTGCTAACTCAGGAATTAAGTTATTAGTTAACATCTAGACACATGCCTCTTCACTTATTTTTTCTGGGCATTGGAGTCTCAAGCTTCGCCATCTGGCGATAAAATCATTTGCAAGATCCGTAATAGAGACCTTTGCCATAGAGCTCACATAATGAGCTAGGAATGCTATTTGTAAATCATCTGCGTGGATTGAACCCAGTTGAATTTGAGTGTATCAAGTAAATGCCGTCCTATTAAAGATTAGACAAATTGTAGGATCAACAAAGCAACTCACAATGCGGTCTCACCACATGATGAGTAGAAATGAGCCAAATGTTTATGTGGTGGTCCATGCATTCCATCAAACTTATCAAAAGTTGGTCTTTGATAACTGGGAGGGAACGGTACTGAATCATATTGGATCGGATATGGCTTATTGTACCCAAGTACTGGAGGATTTTGCGACACTAGGAATTCTCGGATTCCTTTAGCGATCATCTCCGTAATCTCTTGTGGGGAAACGGATGAGCTACCACCAGGACTTTCATCATTCATCCTTACTTGCTCATGTCGACTAGCATTAGCTTGGTTCTCAATTGGAGCCATAATGTTTCTATTTGAGCTTCCCTTGCGGCTAATGTCCTTTGCAAGTCTTGAAGTTTTTCCTCAACACTTGTTGTTCCGGTCATAAACACTTGCATATTCTCTGATTCATCTTGGGTTACAACTTTCATTGCTTCTCTTGGGCGAAGTTCTACTCCGTTGAGGCGATATTCTTTGCGGGAGTGCCTTTCTCCTTCCTTTCTCTTGTCAAATTCTTTCTCCTTGCTCTTTTCCTTCTTTCTCTTATAGCATTCCGCAATATGTAAAGACGTCAAGTGCTTTAAAGTTAGTGCTTGACCCTTATACTCAAAAGAGTGTGTATTAGTATATCCATCATGCTTAGTTCTTCTATCAACTTTCCATGGACATCCTAATAGAATATGATATGCTTACATGGACACAACATCACAAGTAATGGTATCTTCATAACTACCAAAAATGATGGTAACTCTAGCTTGCTTGTTCACTATCAATTCACCAAAATCATTCATCCAAAGCAACTTATATTGTCTAGGATGATAAAACGTAATGATTTGCTATTTATTGATCAAATCAATACTAGCAATGTTGCAATAACTACCTCCATCAATAATCATGCTACACACCTTTCGTTTAACAAGACATCTACTATTAAAAAATATTCTCCCTTTGGTTATCCTCACATGGAGCTATCTTAGCATGCAACTTTCTTCTGGAAATTAATGATTCTCCATGCTCAAAGTCAATGCCTTCATCACTCAATTAATGCATTAATATAGTTATTATGATCATAATCATGCTCTTCCTCACTCTCATATTATATGAATTGATTATTGACTAAAATCCTTTTATTACGACACTCTCCCATATAATGACCTTTATCTTGACATTTAAAACATACAATATCTCTAGAACATAAAGTAGAGGTGGAATTTTAACCTTCACTTTCCCAATTTGTTCAATTTTTGTCTCCAATACCATAAAAGCATCCGGGTCACTTTTGCCTTCAAAACATGGAATTTTAACCTTCACTTTCCCAATTCCGTCACGCTTTTGATGTTGTCTGTAACGTCTGGAAATTTTATTTCCGTTATTTCCGAGACAAACCGGAACTCGACCGGTTTGAACTTTCCCCTCATTTTTTTTGTCATTTTATGTGACACTTAGTTCTTCGATATTTTTTATTAATTTATGCGACGTCTCTACTCACATAAAATAAGCACATCAATATATCTCTTCTTAAACCGTTATAAGGGTTTTATCCGATAACAAAGTCCATCCCGCGCATCAATAATTTTTCTATCCTAGCCCGTCAAGAATGTGCCTGTTGGGCCCGTTGAGAGGTCCTTCTTTCTCCACCTCTTCCACTTATCAAACCCTAGACACCTAACCTCTCCTTCCACGTTCCCTTGCTTCTCCTTAGACAGTTCCTACGTGAAGCAAGATCACGCCTGCTTTCTTCTTTCCTCTTCTCCTTACTCGGAGCACCGGAGCGGCCCCGTTCAGCCCAGTCACGAACGACAGCTTCAACATCGCCTTCCCGTCCTTCGTCTTCTCCTTGTGCGCACGCAGCAGTTATGGGGCGACCTTCAATAACCTCTGCACGCAGCAGCCATGAGGGAGACCATCAACAACCCTCCTTTCTTCATCTACATTGTCGAGCAGCAGCAAGCCCCACCGCTCCGACTAAGAGGCACGCACGATATAAGCCGCAATAGCGGCAGTCTCCTCCACCGCAGTGGGCGGCATACATCAGCCAGTGTTGCGACAACTTTGTGTCTGCAGGTGCGCCCATGTGACAGAGTCACAACTATGTCTTTGTCTTCGTACTCGTGAGCTCCTCGAGTTTTCTTGCGGGTAAACACCGCACCTCCCTTCACTGCATTTCCCCCTCTCTATATGTGCTGATTAGAACCACTCTTTGTATCGTGAAACCTTCTAGATCAGCCATGGAAGATGACTAGAAGAACTGTTACGTTTCTGAGTTTTAAGACAACGACGATCATTCAACTTTGGGGCCATATATAGGTATGCAAGACTCCTTGTTTTTTACTGGTTTTAGGATATTTCGTAGACGGTATTGCATAGTAAATCATACTAAAATTTTAGAGGAATCCATGTTACAGTTTTAGAGTTATGGTGTTCCAAAGTTGACTACTCATGTAGTTTTTATAAGTGTGCTGATTGTTGAAAAAAACAGCATGTGATGCAGTTTTGTGAGATAGTTTTGAATAGGCTTTTGATCTCTGTTGGACTTGAATTTTGGATATAATATAGTTGGCATATTTTTGTAGAACATATTAAAATTTAGGAGGAATCCAGCTAGTGGTTTAGGAGTTAAGATTTTTCGAAGTTGGGACCTTAAAAGGTTTTTTTGTGTTGTTGCTGAATATTCTGTGTTGAGAAAAAACTGCTTGTGATGCAGTTTTGTGAGATAGGTTTGGATAGGTTATTGACCTCAGTTGGGCTTGAATTATGGATCTGTAATAGTTAGGATTACATACTAGAGTATATCAAAATTTTAGAAGATTTCATTAAAAGGGTTAGTAGTTATGATTTTTCGAAGTTCAGGCAGTAAGCATTTTTCTGGATGTTGCTGAAATTCTCCAAGTGCTGGAAACATTGTATGCTGTGCAGTTTTGAACTTACGTTTAGATACCTTATAAAGACAATCCACCGTTCAATTTTTAGTATGTTATGAAGTGCCATGCATAGGGTGATGTATCAAAAGTAGAGGTTGATCCAACAATTAGATTTAGATTTATGAAGCTCCAAACTAGACTGATGGTGCAGTTAGGAAATTACACAAATTTTGGCTAAGTATGGGATTTATGGATGTTGGACCCAACTTTTTGAATTTATGTAGGATTCTTGACTGCGTTTTTATGGGAGATCTTTGACATTATGATTTGTATGGATATCATAGATGACTTGGGTAATTTTCTTAGAATTTTTATAAATTTATTTGAGTCTCGTATTATAGGCTAAAGTTGGACCTTAGTGATCTTTTTAAAAGTTAAGAAAAGTGTGTAATCTATACGTTCTACCTGAACTAACTCTTACGAGTTAGATTACGAAAATAAGTCCGAAAGAAAGGTTTGGGCATTTATTACAGGATCTTCTAGAGTTTCGGAACCAGGGGCAAAATGGTTATTTTACTTTAGGAGGGAATTTTAGTAATTGCTCTTGAAGGGATTGTACATCTTAGAAGTTATACACTTCGAAGATTATGGGATGTATTTTGATCCACTTACCCTTATGAAAGGCAATTGAGTCCCAACAGTTACGGACCGAGTTGAGATAACAAGAATTGAGTTTCGATTCAGGTAAGTCCTTTGGGCTTACTCAGCTAGCTTCTGGATATGAGTGTGAATAATGATAGTGGTGTTTGAATGATGTGTTTATAATCGTACTTGTTAGTAATTATCGACCGACCTACATATTTGGCCTAAGAGTAACGGGCGGTGGCATTCTGCTCAATTAGCCCGAGGGCTCTGGGGATTTCTTTAGGGACTAGTCCATACTTGGTTTGTAGTGATGCTACCGGCGGAGGTGTGCTAGACCTACACCTAGTTGGATAAGGAACGGAGGCGAGAAATCTTAAGATTCTCGTGCCACAACTTTAAAACAGAATAAAGTGAATCACGTAAGCTATCAGATAATAACCGGATTTTGTGCCAGCATGATGAGTGTTTATGTTACTTTGAGTGTGTTTGTCCTATCCTTATTCTATTTATATTTGGATTGCTAGCTAACGGTTATTCCGTGTTGTAGATTTTGTAGAGATAGACAGTTGCAGAGAGATCCGGAAAAGATGGTCAGCCGGGTCCACGTACTCATTAGATGGGGACGGGGGAGTCTTCCATACGGCTTGTATATTATATAAATATATATATGTTTTGCAAGGTTGTCACATGTGTACATTCATACAATAAAAATATTATGTTTTGAAATTGTTTTAAATACATTTGTGCCTTATTGTAAGATCCTAGTAAAATTGTTGTTAAACCAAGGTCGGGACCCATTGTGTCCTAACCAGTAGCTCCCGAGTTCCGAGAATTTGGGGTGTTACATTGTCTATATGGTTCCAAGTCTCAAACGCTCCTAGGACAATGGTTACGTCTAGGATATTCTCTCCACATGCTTTCTTTATCATCTTCCTTAATTCTTGAAAATCCTCAACAAAAACCGGAATGACAGGTACGTTAAAAATAGGGTTGGAATTTCTCATACCTTGCCCTTAAGGGGCTTTTTGAGGTGACTCGGGCCTTGGGGGTCTAGGTGGATTGCGTGAACTACCAACAATGTCATATCCATATCTCGGCTAAAATCTCAACAGAGGATGGGGGTTAGATTCTGTATTGCGGCAAGATTCTAGACGAGTCATTCTCGCGGTCAAGGTTGTAATCGTGGCCATGAGTTGTTTCAACATGTCTATGGCTTCTATACTTGATGGTTCACTCTTTTGTGACTTTTGAGGACTATTAGACCTTGACATCTACACAAACACGCAAAGTAAAAACAAACTTGTGAAATTAGTGGATTCAAAAGTTCCTCACTTGTGTTCCTCTCACACTAATACTCTTGTTTTGATATATCAAGCTAATTTGATGTAATTTCGTTGAATGGATTAATACTACTTTAATAATCGATGACTAGCTTCAACTAGAACAATCCTTGGATGAATCAAGATGTCAACGTTGCTTGGATGAAGGTTCTTGTGTTGAAAGATGGTTAAGGAACCCTTGCTAGAATTTTCTTCCCAAAATTGACACAAAGTGGAAAAAAGTAGCAAGTAGACTCAACTAGTATGAATAAAAGCAATGAAAATCAAGCAAACAAACCCAAAGAATAGACTCGAATTGTTTACATTAGAAAGATACAAGAAATAGGCACACAAGAGACTAAGAAGAGAGCTTTACTTAACTTGCACTTGAGCAATTAGCGAGAGAGATAGCCGGTTGGGTATGGATCTCGGCAGTGGAAAATTTGTGTTAAAATCTCGGTCAAGGTTTTTGTTATGGAAACTTGTTGGGGCTTGAGGTCAGCTTTTTCCTTGCTGCCTTATTTATACTTTCACACTTGGATTGCAAACACTCTTGCTTAAATAGCCTCCTTAAAACTTTGGATAGTATAATATATGGTATGAATGTAGGTGAAGTAAAGAGAAGATTTTTATGTAAGGAAACGTGCATCCAAGGGAAGTGGTGATGCATATATAACTGTAGTAGAGAAGATAGGTCCGAACATTTGATATATATTTGATTTTGATTCAGAATGATATATTTAGATCTCACCTACTAGATAAGGTCTTAAAATCAATTATACTTTGTAGACCACTTTCCTCCTTGATATATATGGATATATTTAAAAGGATTTGATCCAAATATTTTGCTAAATTCAATTGAATTTGAAGAAAGTTAGCAAACTTGGCAGCTAGACAATATCTAGGCACAATCTTTAGATATCTCGGGGCACGATTTTTGTGGAATTGAAGATCTTGGTGTTCCGGTTTGTTGAAAATTGTGTGGTTGGCTTAGGTTTGGATAAGGTTGTTCCATATTCTCCAATGGAGACGAGAACAAAGAAAATCAAACTCAAATAGACTCAAAAGACGAAAACCAAAAACTCTATTTTTTTACAAGACTCAAAGAAGAAACAAAATAAATGAAATACTCAAACCGTGATGCATGGGTGGTCGAATATCTATGATACAACTTTGATTTGAGGTTGAGGCCGCAATTGACGGATCTAGATTGAAAGTTCACCCAATCTTTGATCTTTGAGTAATCTCGGCTGTTGTATCTCGGTTGAGGGGACGAGATCAATAATCGTGATGGCCAAGATTTACAAAAACTCAAGGAAATAGAAAGTTAGTTGTATGGGATTTAACGGTGAGATTTAGAATATGGAATGTAACGATAATGGTGAAAATATAGAAATAAAAGAACCAACATATACTTGAAAGAACCTTGATCAATTAGATCAAAACACGAACAATGAGTCACCTTAACCCTTCCTTCTTCAATGTTACACAAGTCTTCCCACCCAAAAAAAAATCTTACACAAGTCTTCAAATTGAGACTAGCACAAGGGAGACTAGAATTGAATAGGAGCTCCAATCTTTAAGAACATTAACACACACAAGAACCAACAAGGACTAACAACGATTTAATCAAAAGATCTCTTTTTAATTGAATAGGAATGTATAAAATGAAGTCTTTATACACGAACCAACGAGTCTCTCAATAATGATTTTCAATAATCAATTATCATCTCACTTCCACAAGGGTCAATCCTAAAGTAAAGATACGTTTAGAATGTTTAGAGCTTTACATGTATTAAAATAGCCGAAAAGTAAAGATACGTTTAGAATGTTTAGAGCTTTATATAGCCAAAAACCCGAGAAAAATAAAGGATAAAATAATCCTAAAAATAATATAAGATAAAGATACGTTTAGAATATTTAGAGCTTTACATGTATTAAAATAAATAACTAGAAGTCTTCTAATCTTCAATTCCTTACTCCTTTAAATCTTCACACGTGTATCGCTCATCCGAAATGGACTTCAATATGACTAAATAAGATTTAGACACAAATAGATCACCAATAGCCTACTCTGAAAATAATTATGCAAACACACTAGAAACCTCTTCTTGAATGGTTTTTGCTTTGGATCTAGTAGTTGCTCCTATCATAGTAGGTGATGGTAATGGTTGAGACTCCTTCTCCTTCAATGCTCTTGCCTTTGATCTAGTGATAGGTCCTTGTGTAGTAAGAGGTGGTGGGGATGGTCCCTCATCAACTCACTTCTTGTGATGGATCAAGTTGCATAGATTGATAGATTGACCGTTACACTCATTACTGAACGCTGTTGTCAGCCACAAACTTTGGATGCTAGGATGGATCCAAGACAAACTCGCTCCGATTATGATTTGACTCTTCCTGCACTAGGAGCTAGAGATTTTGATCTCAAATGGACATCATTAGGCTGATTCAAAATAATCAATTCTCTAGCTACTATGTGAGAGTCCACAACAACACTTGAGGAATTTTAAGAATATTTTAAACACCCTCAATTATGAAAATATTTCTACTAATTTTTTGAGGATAAGAATTTTCAACTTTTCTTTTACCGATAAGGTGCTACTTGGCTTCAAAACCAACATATAGGTACATTTACTATATGGGAGGAATTAACCACTACTTTCCTTAATAAATATTTCCCTCCCTATAATACTATTGATATGAGGGAATGTATTTCTCATTTTGACATTGAAGACGGTGAAAACATATAATTTGCTTGCGAAAGATTTAATAAGTAACTACATTGATGTCCCCATCATTGTTTTGAAAAGGTGAATTACTGGAGTATTTTATAGTGGCCTTGATAATTTCAAAAGGAATGTAGGTGTTACTACTAATTCCAATGAATTTACTATAAAGGATGAAGATGAAGCATGAGGTTAATTACCATGTAGGGGTGTCTTCAAGAAATGCCACAAGACATGAGGTGTCTATAAAATCAGGGACGATGATATAATTGATAACCAAAATGTTTGAGCCTTGATGAAGCTCATTGAAGGAAAACAAGGTAAACATGTTGTCATGGTTGAAAATTTCGAAAGTAGTCCTAAATGTGAACATTGAAAGAGATGCATACATGAGATCGAGAACTGTGTCGTATTGAACTACATGGAAAATCAAAAGGAGTACATCGACAACAATAACAATCAAGGCAACAAAACATCCCTCCACCACAAAAATACCACCCACGAGGAAACTTTCCTCATAGATAACCCGCTTAAGCTCCGTCTAGGCCTACCCAGGAGCAATCTTTAGAGCAAATTGAGAAGTCCTAACACACAATGTGCAATGTTGTTGGAGAGATTAGGAACTATAAACACTTTTGAGGTTAATCTCAACAAACTAGAGACCACTGTGAGTGTTATAAGTAGAGAGCACAATATGCTGGAGAATCAAGTTGCCCAACTAGGTCGACAAACGGAAAAAACTCAAGGCAAACTTCCTACAACAACCAAAAACGATCCTAGAGGAGTGATGGTCCTAAATCTTTCCCGCAAGGATGAGAGGATTAGTTGTAGTAAATCGAGTATCAAATTCACAAGGACTATGTTTGTATTGGTTATAGCAACAAAAAAATATGCTACGCTAAAGAGAGAAAATACTTAAAAAAAATGTTTTGTAGGGATCAATTATGGAAACAAAAAAGCATATGGTAATATGAAAAGAAAGCTGTGTAAAATTAAATTTTGGAGGAGGGCGATCTATGAATGCGAGTATCCCCACTGCAATGAATCAATGTACAGCTACATATTTACATAACATGAACTTCAATCACCAAATATGTAGAGAACCATCTAAAATAGTCCTTGGCATAGACAAAAAAAAGATCGTGTTAACCAACTTGATTGCCCTCTTTCAGTGTTCGCTCCAAATGGTGTGTGCAAGCTTTAAATTTATATCCCAAGAAATATGCTTAAAACAAGGATGCGAACCCGCAGTGTACGGATCAATTATAGTAAAAAGCAAGAATTCTGGGGTGTCGATATCAAGGACTTAGGTGAAACTATGCAAGTAAAGGTTGTCAAGGCAACAAATAACCACAAAAGCGATTAAAGCAATCAAAGATGATAATAAGATCAAATAAGGGGAAAATGCAAATTCCAGGGATTAAAGCATCTAGTTGTGGTTCCAACTCAAGATCTAAAGATAAAGCGGACAAAGTTGAGATTTTGCAAAGGGAAGGTGTTTCTAAATTGGGAATAGATTACCGGGTAAGTCTCACTACTCACTATCCCAAAACAAAGCTCCTATCACCGGGTAAGTCTCAAGGTACTAAGGAACGGAACTATAATCTCAAACCAACACACCACCGAAGGGAATAGAATCAACCTTTACCGGGTAAGTCTCAGGCTAACTTACAAAGATGGAATGAAGGCACACTCAAACCCCAATAAAGGATAAACATTTATTACCTACACTTACGATCATGGGTAAACAAACTAAGGAATCACCGGGTAAGTCTCATCCTAGGCTTGCATTGAACCAGGAAAGGTGTAATAAGAATAGGATTTGGCAAACTAAAACACTTAACTCTCAGTTTCGGATCAAAAAAGGTCACCTCTGTTAGTCAAGTTCCACCCCGGCCGATATGTTCATCGACTGAGCGAGGTACTCTACGGTTAAGGTTAAAGACTCGGGCTTTCAGGGTCCTACTAGGAATAAGATAATTTTATCATCGTCTTTCCCACAACTTTCAGCCAATCACCCTAGAATCGCATAAGAAATTTAGCCACTCATCATCATGATAACAATAATCAAATATATGCGAAGGGAATGAATATTGGAACACAAAAACCTTAAGAACAAGGCTTCAATAACTGAATCAAATAGTTCACAAATCAACGTTCCTAAAATCACAAATCGCACAAGACAATAAACCAAAGGGAATCTAAGAAAATCTTACAAACTCCCTCAAAAGCTATCTCAAAACTATAAATCTTCCTTCCTTCAATCTTCAAAGCTTCCTTCAAACTTCCAAAAAATCTTCTAACTGCTGTGTGGAGAATATTGCTGATCCAAAGATGGCTGACTTGTGGAAAATTCAACCCTTTATATAGGAGAATTATCTTCCAAAGATAATAATATTTTAAAAATATAATTTCCTATAAAATATATTATATTTCTAAAATAAATCTCCCAAATATATGATCTTCCTTCCAGAAATTCAGCCCAAAAATATAAGATATCTTCCTTCCAAAAATAAAAGATTTCAGCCAAAAGATATGATCTCGCCGGCACCAGGGTGTTTGCCTCGGTCGGGACGCTCCTCAAGATCACCTCGGTCGAGGTGATACTGTAGCTGACCGAGGTGAATCTCAACTGAATGTGAAATCTTTCAAATCTGGTCCAAAGTAAATCTTCTTCATTAATTCCATGCTTCCTGAGTTCTCCCTTAAGCTCCAAAATGTAGCTCCTATGACTCCTTAGCTCCTTACCTCCATTTCAAAATGTGCCATTTTACCTATGATTACAACAAAACTTGGTGTAGACCTCGATTCTAGTAAAGGTAGATGAAACAACAATATAATCACATAATATACATC
The DNA here is from genome assembly GCA_033239045.1 of Fagopyrum esculentum. Classification (NCBI taxonomy): domain Eukaryota; kingdom Viridiplantae; phylum Streptophyta; class Magnoliopsida; order Caryophyllales; family Polygonaceae; genus Fagopyrum; species Fagopyrum esculentum. The sequence continues at coordinate 83,812,766 of BSUD01000003.1, read as the reverse complement.
CATACATGCAGATTATTCAAGATAAAACGTATAAACAAGTCCCAAAGTATAGACTATAATACATGCTATCAAAATACTCCACACATGTCCCTTGCTTGTCCCCAAGCAAGTTCCAAATTTTAAGTATAAGATAGAATGGATTTTAAGTCATAAAGATCAATGAAAAGTATTTCAAAACATTTTTGGTGGTGTGCTCCACTCATAAATCACTCTAAGAGAATGCTTCATGGCAAATAAAATCAAAACATGATCAAAACATTTTATAAATATAAGAAAGTTGTTCATCTTTGCATAAAATCATAGAATGCATAATAAATCATAATTATCGAAATTAATAATGTATAATCCAGTTTAAACCACCAAGTCAATCAACAAGCTCGAGGTCTCAAGGGCTTTCAATAGAGGTCAGGAAACGTTTGAGGGTGGGATGTATATAGGGAATGTGGTGCTAGAATCCGGGAAAAGGATCTTACTTCACTTCCTTTGAACTTGAACACCTTCCACCAATAAGCTTTGCTTATTTTACTTTACTTTTTGGGATGCATGGACAGAGGTGCACAATAACCGAAGCCTAGGAGACCAGCAATCATCAATTTCTCAAGATGCCTCAAACCGTTGATGCACATACCATGACTCGTTAGGAATATCGCTCAATCCGACTTTGGCAAGACACAAACACCCGGCTATGTGAATGGTGCCGAGTTACTCATCATCATGATTGACTTCCCCAAACCTATTTGTTTCTTTCTAAACTTCCATCTAACATCTCAAATTTTCTTTCACTTGCTTTTATTCGCTTGCTTCCAAATTCCCGGATAGATAAAGGAAGGCAAATATGTATATGAGGGGCTAAGCATGATCAAGAAGAAGAAGAGAATAGAATGAATTGCCTTAATCATCCCAGGAAGAAAGTGAGAGAACTCATCATGTGGTGTCTACCTTCAAATTCAACATAATTTGGATAAAAACAAAGTATTAAACATGCAAAAACATTCAAACAAAGCATTTTGCAACTTAAACACATCATAAAATCTTTCAAACATATAAAGATTCCAAAACCAATCTGCAAACAAAATCATCACTGAGGTCATATCCAGAAAAGAAGCACAAAAATCGTTTCGAAAACTCTCTCAGTTAAATCGCCTCGGTCGAGGTGTTCTAAGTCAACCGAGGTACTTGACCTCGTTTGGCCAGAATCATCCCGGATGAGGTTATAAATTTTTTTCTTCTTAACCAGTTTTTGACGTTTTTTCAATCAAATAACTTGTATGCATGCATGTAATATTAGATAAGCACATAGAGCATAAAGAAAGATCATAAATATCAAATCGAGTCATACAAGCATACATAATGTCGAATAATACACATAAATACCCCATACTTGGGACACATTGTCCATATGGGTCAAAATAAGTTTAAAAACAAGAGAACTCACCAGACATAACTGAGATGCGTAATAAATAATGAAAAGAAAATCCATGCAGCTCTAGTCCTGATCCGCTGGTGGTGGTGGTGGATACGGGATGAAGGGATACTGAGATGGGTCAAACGGATAACCCATGATATGCTGGAACTATATCTCCATCATCCGCTGCTGGTAGTGTTGGCTCTCCCTCAGCTCCATCATCTCCAATGACAACGCGGCGTAAGAGTCGATCATCTGGTCCGTCAGCTCATAAATCCGTCGGTGAGCTACATGATCTCTCTGAATGCGGACTCTACGCTTGGCAGGACGTGATGGTACTGCAGCAGCCTCCTCCTCTGTCGCCTCGTCGTCTAAATCGACAATTGGCACACTAGGGCCGGTTGTATGTGTACATGTCTCCATGGCAGCACCGCCATCATCATACTCCTCCTCCACCTGAGTTGGTGCAGCATCTCTAGCATCCTCTATGTAGGGCAGCCACGCGGAAGACCAGTACTGCGGATCAAAGACTGTAAACTATTCTGACCATGGGATGCCCTATGTAAAATCCGGAAATTTTTATTCCGTCTATTTCTATTATAACCGATCTTAAACTATAACAAACTCCATATCCGGCTAGTCCGTATATTCATGGGCCGGGAGCTTGTCCGCAACCAATTTCAACCCATCTGTTGCTCTACATTTCAGCCCAACGGATCCAGCCCTGCTAGCCAGCTCCAGCAGGCCACTGTTTGCATTCTGCAGCTCTAGTCCGCAGCCCAGCAGCCCACTGTTGCGCCCTGTCTGCAGCCCAGCAGCCCACTGTTGTGTCTTGTCCGCAGCACCAGCTTCAGCCCAGCAACGGAAGGACTCGCAAACAGCCCCAGCTTTAGCCCAGGAAGCGCCAGCCCAAGGAGAAGGCAACTGCTGAGACGCTAGAAGTTGCTGAGCTGGAATGTAACGCAGATCTGCTTCACGTAACTGCCCTTAAATTACGCTAGACGTTTTCCTTCTGCACACAGCCTTCCGTCCTACATTCTGGCCACATACAGAACTCCTCCTTCGCCTCTATTCTACAGCACAACACGCAACAGATCCACACCGGCTTTCTGCACACATCCAGCCGCTTCAAGAGCCATATTCTGAGCCAAAGAGACTGAGTACATCGATCAACATCAACCTCGACTGGAGAGTTTGAAAAACGCAGCAGGTAGACTCTTCCCTTCCTTACCCTTCTACCTTCGATTAGTGCCACTCTGGACTCACGCAACTGTCTTGTTGTGCCGGACAACCCCCGTCTTGGTCAATCCAGGACAACAGTGAGGCTGGGAAGAATTCTCCAATCACCGCAGCAGTAGAGCCAAGCCGAACCCTCACTCCCCTCCTCCTGATTTGTCACGCCGAGGAAGCCAGAAGGCCATCCGGAACCGTTTGAAGGCGCCTCAGCCCAGTAGCGGTTGAAGAGGTGAGCCCTCTCTTCTGCAGTCCAATTCTTGCCTCTAGATGTTATAAGTGTATAGATTATATATATATGTTTTCGGTTTTGTTATGAATAGAAATCAAGCCAAGGGAATGGAGGGATAGTAAATGAGTTTTGTTGAAGTCTCCTGTAGTTTCAATTGATGATAACTGGATGATAATTAGAGTAGTTCAGATTGCCCTAGAAATAGAAGTGAAAAACTCATTTTAGAACTCAGCTTGGTAAGTGAGTAATGGTCAATGTTGAGGATTAATGTTTGAGCGTTTGGATAAAGATCCACCGTTGAATTTTGGATATGTTGTAGACGGTTATACGTAGTATAGGGTATAAAAATTTGAGAAGAAATGAACGGTCGGATTAGAAGTTATAGATTTCCGAAGTTGGGTAGTTGAGCAGTTTTGTAAACCTTAGAATTTTGGCTAAGTATAGAATTTGTAAAGGGAGTAGTCAACTTTAGGAGTTTTTATAAAACTGTTGAATGAACAGTTTGGAGAAATTCTTTCTCCTAAAGTTAGATAGGACATCATAGATAATCTAGGGATTTAAGTCGGAATTTTTATAAGCGGTTACGAATTTTATATTTGGAATCGAAATTAGACCTTTACGATCTTCCGGAAAATAGAAACATAGGAAAAATGTTAGCTTGGAACCAAACGAAGCTTTGGGAGTTAGAATATGATTTAGAATCTCAAATAGGAGTTCAGACATGAATTTTAGAATTTTCGGGAATTTCGGGACCAAGGGTAAAATGGTCATTTTACCCTAAATTAGTATTGTAACTAGTTATGTCTTACTACGTTCTTCTATCTTAGAAGTCTTAGACTTCTAATTACGTGGGAGTGTGCTAATGCACTTATCTCCTTTGACAGGCAACTGAGTTGCTACAGTTTACATTGCGAGTTTGGTTTACAGAGAGTCGAGTTTTATACAAGGTAAGTCCTTTGGGCTTACTTAGCTGACTTCTAAATATGAGCATGAATGATGATAGTGGTGTGTGATTGAAATGTTTAGAGAGATAGGTTGTGATATATAATTACCGACCTATACTTGGCCTAAGAGTAAAGGGCGGTGGCATTCTGCTCAGTTAGCTTGCGAGCGTTGGGGGTTTCTTTAGGGACTAGTCCATACTCGGTTTGTAGTGATGCTACCGGCGGAGGTCAGCTAGACCTACACCCAGTTGGATAAGGAACGGAGGCGAGAGCTGTTAATAGCTCTCGTGCCACAACTTAAATTGAATAATGTGAATCACTTAAATAATAGATAATAAACAGTTGAGTGCCAACATGATGTTTGTTTATTTTTGTTTCTGCTTGTGTTTGTGCTGTTGTCATTCTACTTATATTTGGATAGTTAGCTAACGGTTGATATGTTGTGTAGATTTACCACAGGTTAGAGCAGATGCCGAGTGATCCAGACGGTAGTGGTCAGCCGGGGTGTCGTACTTTAGGACGTTTTACAAATTCTCCATTTGTGGGTTTTCAGTTGGACTTTGTTTCTTGTCGTTCTTTCCGTACTTGATTATATTACGTTTTCCGGATGTTAGTCGTTCTGGTCACATTCATACATTGTTAAGAATTATTTTATGATTTCTGGTTTTCCTTATCTGTGCCTTGTTGTAAGATCATGTTAAGTTGTTGTCAAACTAAGGTCGGGACCCACTGTGCGGTCCTAACCAGTAACTCCCCGAGTTGTAAAATTTGGGGTGTTACAACATGGTATCAGAGCTCTAGGTTGCCAACAATGGCACTAAAAATCTTCAAAAAGGTCATATAAGTAAATAAACAGAACCCGAAAGGGGTCTGAGTTTTCCAAAGAGAATTTTGATTTTAAAATGCATACAGAGTCGGGTTGGGATAGAAAGTACGGATGACCACCACTACCTCTGCGGATCTCGGTATTCTTAGAATAATTATAGACTTTTACTTTATGATAGATTAGCTAGTTTATAACTGTAGTTGTTACTATTCGTGCAGATGGCACGTAGTAGGGCTGCACAAGTGACTGGCCGAGGTAGGGGTCGTCCCCCCCTTCCCCCAGTCAGACAGGATCGAGCTGATAGCACCCCTGTTGTTAGAGGGCGTGGTCGTGGGGGTAGACCTCCACTAGGGAGAGGTCGAGGACGAGTCCCTCGAGAGGACCCACCTGCAGCAAGCATACCAGAGGCTGCTGTAGAAGAAGTATCTGAGAGTGTAGGCCCC
>BSUD01000003.1:83612970-83804438 GCA_033239045.1 Fagopyrum esculentum | reverse complement strand
TGTTAGTCGTTCTGGTCACATTCATACATTGTTAAGAATTATTTTATGATTTCTGGTTTTCCTTATCTGTGCCTTGTTGTAAGATCATGTTAAGTTGTTGTCAAACTAAGGTCGGGACCCACTGTGCGGTCCTAACCAGTAACTCCCCGAGTTGTAAAATTTGGGGTGTTACAACATGGTATCAGAGCTCTAGGTTGCCAACAATGGCACTAGAAATCTTCAAAAAGGTCATATAAGTAAATAAACAGAACCCGAAAGGGGTCTGAGTTTTCCAAAGAGAATTTTGATTTTAAAATGCATACAGAGTCGGGTTGGGATAGAAAGTACGGATGACCACCACTACCTCTGCGGATCTCGGTATTCTTAGAATAATTATAGACTTTTACTTTATGATAGATTAGCTAGTTTATAACTGTAGTTGTTACCATTCGTGCAGATGGCACGTACTAGGGCTGCACAAGTGACTGGCCGAGGTAGGGGTCGTCCCCCCCTTCCCCCAGTCAGACAGGATCGAGCTGATAGCACCCCTGTTGTTAGAGGGCGTGGTCGTGGGGGTAGACCTCCACTAGGGAGAGGTCGAGGACGAGTCCCTCGAGAGGACCCACCTGCAGCAAGCATACCAGAGGCTGCTGTAGAAGAAGTATCTGAGAGTGTAGGCCCCGAGGTCAGGCCTGAGACCGCCGCTAGGTCTGGAGCGCAAGGAGCACGTTCTACTGAGTCAGGACGTGTTTCTATTGGAGCATCGGAGTATAGGGAGTACAGAGCCTACGTTGAGCGCATGGAGGAAGCTGCCAGAGTTGAGAGGCTTACCCAGGTACCACCGGTGGTACCGGCTAGGTCAGCTCAGGTGACACAGGGAGTGTCTCAGGTGCCGGCTGTATCTGAGAGGAGGGCTAATGCCGATAGAGCGCCTACTGGGTCTAGAGCACCGAGACCGGATGAGTGGTTGAAGGCTTTCAACTCTCAGAAGGTTCCTTCATTCAGTGGAGAAATAGGGCTAGAAGTGGAGCACTGGATAGGGAAGATAGAGACTGCTTTGGAGGCAATACGTTGTCCCGAGGATCGACAGGTGGATTTGGTGCAGACCTGTTTCACAGATGATGCCCATTCATGGCGGCGTACCATTCATAGCCGAGTCACCAGCTGGGAGCAGATGAGGAACATTGTTAGGGACAGGTACTGTCCAGTTTCGCTGAGGAGGGAGAGATTCCAGGATTTCATTGAGGCGGGATTTGAGGATATCCCGATTGCTGTAGCCATAAAGAAGTTTCAGAAAGAGTTGACCTTACTTGGACCATCTGCACCTCCAGAAGAGCAGCATGTTTACCTTTTCTCCAGGAGATTGAGAGAGAGTACCCGATCCTATCTGGCTGGATTCCGCTGTGAGACTTTGTCTGGTTATCAGGATAGGGCCTCTGCTTATGATAGAGACAGGCCAGCTTCGAGGAAAGCAGTTCAGTCTAGTTGGCCGGATAAGCGGCAGAGGACAGGACATGCTGGTAGTAGTGCAGCAGTAGCAGGTTATGGTCGAGGAAAGACTCAGGGGAAGTCCAGCTACCACTCTACAGTCTAGACTCCCAGTAGAGATCGGCAGTGTTTTAACTGTGGTAGCCGCGATCACATTAAGATAGATTGCCAGAGACCACCTATCACTTGATTCACTTGTGGGAAGCCGGGTCACAGAGCCACCTTCTGCCGTCAGGGTAGGGCTCCTTCCCAGTAGGGATCTTCTCCTGCAGGTGCTGAGAAGAGTGTACAGAGACCTCCTCAGTACCGAGCACCGAGTCAGCAGCAGCAACAGTACCGGGCCCCAGGGCATCCTGCTTCATACAGTACGGCACAGGGATCAGGTCGTGGCAGAGGACGTAGTAGTACCACTGACACCAGAGGAGGACCATCGAGAGTGTTCGAGCTGAGGAACACTGAGCAGCCTGCAGCACCTGCGACCACAGGTACTATTTGGATTCATGACTTACCTGTGCGAGTTTTATTTGATACGGGTGCTACGCACTCCTTTATATCAGATGCATGTGTAGATAGGTTGTCCTTAGCTACGTTCTTCTATCTTAGAAGTCTTAGACTTCTAATTACGTGGGAGTGTGCTAATGCACTTATCTCCTTTGACAGGCAACTGAGTTGCTATAGTTTACAGAGCGAGTTTGGTTTACAGAGAGTCGAGCTTTATACCAGGTAAGTCATTTGAGCTTTATACCAGGTAAGTCCTTTGCAACTTAAACATATCATAAAATCTTTCAAACATATAAAGATTCCAAAACCAATCTGCAAACAAAATCATCACTGAGGTCATATCCAGAAAAGAAGCACAAAAATCGTTTCGAAAACTCTCTCAGTTAAATCGCCTCGGTCGAGGTGTTCTAAGTCAACCGAGGTACTTGACCTCGTTTGGCCAGAATCATCCCGGATGAGGTTATAAATTTTTTTCTTCTTAACCAGTTTTTGACGTTTTTTTCAATCAAATAACCTGTATGCATACATGTAATATCAGATAAGCACATAGAGCATAAAGAAAGATCATAAATATCAAATCGAGTCATACAAGCATACATAATGTCGAATAATACACATAAATACCCCATACTTGGGACACATTGTCCATATGGGTCAAAATAAGTCTAAAAACAAGAGAACTCACCAGACATAGCTGAGATGCGTAATAAATAATGAAAAGAAAATCCATGCAGCTCTAGTCCTGATCCGCTGGTGGTGGTGGTGGATACGGGATGAAGGGATACTGAGATGGGTCAAACGGATAACCCATGATATGCTGGAACTATATCTCCATCATCCGCTGCTGGTAGTGTTGGCTCTCCCTCAGCTCCATCATCTCCAATGACAACGCGGCGTAAGAGTCGATCATCTGGTCCGTCAGCTCATAAATCCGTCGGTGAGCTACATGATCTCTCTGAATGCGGACTCTACGCTTGGCAGGACGTGATGGTACTGCAGCAGCCTCCTCCTCTGTCGCCTCGTCGTCTAAATCGACAATTGGCACACTAGGGCCGGTTGTATGTGTACATGTCTCCATGGCAGCACCGCCATCATCATACTCCTCCTCCACCTGAGTTGGTGCAGCATCTCTAGCATCCTCTATGTAGGGCAGCCACGCGGAAGACCAGTACTGCGGATCAAAGACTGTAAACTGATCTGACCATGGGATGCCCTATGTAAAATCCGGAAATTTTTATTCCGTCTATTTCTATTATAACCGATCTTAAACTATAACAAACTCCATATCCGGCTAGTCCGTATATTCATGGGCCGGGAGCTTGTCCGCAACCAATTTCAACCCATCTGTTGCTCTACATTTTAGCCCAACGGATCCTGCCCTGCTAGCCAGCTCCAGCAGGCCACTGTTTGCATTCTGCAGCTCTAGTCCGCAGCCCAGCAGCCCACTGTTGCGCCCTGTCTGCAGCCCAGCAGCCCACTGTTGTGTCTTGTCCGCAGCACCAGCTTCAGCCCAGCAACGGAAGGCCTCGCAAACAGCCCCAGCTTTAGCCCAGGAAGCGCCAGCCCAAGGAGAAGGCAACTGCTGAGACGCTAGAAGTTGTTGAGCTGGAATGTAACGCAGATCTGCTTCACGTAACTGCCCTTAAATTACGCTAGACGTTTTCCTTCTGCACACAGCCTTCCGTCCTACATTCTGGCCACATACAGAACTCCTCCTTCGCCTCTATTCTACAGCACAACACGCAACAGATCCACACCAGCTTTCTGCACACATCCAGCCGCTTCAAGAGCCATATTCTGAGCCAAAGAGACTGAGTACATCGATCAACAGCAACCTCGACTCGAGAGTTTGAAAAACGCAGCAGGTAGACTCTTCCCTTCCTTACCCTTCTACCTTCGATTAGTGCCACTGCTGGACTCACGCAACTGTCTTGTTGTGCCGGACAACCCCCTTCTTGGTCAACCAGGACAACAGTGAGGCTGGGAAGAATTCTCCAATTACCGCAGCAGTAGACCCAAGCCGAACCCTCACTCCCCTCCTCCTGATCTGTCATGCCGAGGAAGCCAGAAGGCCATCCGGAACCGTTTGAAGGCGCCTCAGCCCAGTAGCGGTTGAAGAGGTGAGCCCTCTCTTCTGCAGTCCAATTCTTGCCTCTCGATGTTATAAGTGTATAGATTATATATATATGTTTTCGGTTTTGTTATGAATAGAAATCAAGCCAAGGGAATGGAGGGATAGTAAATGAGTTTTGTTGAAGTCTCCTGTAGTTTCAATTGATGATAACTGGATGATAATTAGAGTAGTTCAGATTGCCCTAGAAATAGAAGTGAAAAACTCATTTTAGAACTCAGCTTGGTAAGTGAGTAATGGTCAATGTTGAGGATTAATGTTTGAGCGTTTGGATAAAGATCCACCGTTGAATTTTGGATATGTTGTAGACGGTTATACGTAGTATAGTGTATACAAATTTGAGAAGAAATGAACGGTCGGATTAGAAGTTATAGATTTCCGAAGTTGGGTAGTTGAGCAGTTTTGTAAACCTTAGAATTTTGGCTAAGTATAGAATTTGTAAAGGGAGTAGTCAACTTTAGGAATTTTTATAAAACTGTTGAATGAACAGTTTGGAGAAATTCTTTCTCCTAAAGTTAGATAGGACATCATAGATAATCTAGGGATTTAAGTCGGAATTTTTATAAGCGGTTACGAATTTTATATTTGGAATCGAAGTTAGACCTTTACGATCTTCCGGAAAATAGAAACATAGGAAAAATGTTAGCTTGGAACCAAACGAAGCTTTGGGAGTTAGAATATGATTTAGAATCTCAAATAGGAGTTCAGACATGAATTTTAGAATTTTCGGGAATTTCGGGACCAAGGGTAAAATGGTCATTTTACCCTAAATTGGTATTGTAACTAGTTATATCTTACTACGTTCTTCTATCTTAGAAGTCTTAGACTTCTAATTACGTGGGAGTGTGCTAATGCACTTATCTCCTTTGACAGGCAACTGAGTTGCTACAGTTTACAGAGCGAGTTTGGTTTACAAAGAGTCGAGTTTTATACCAGGTAAGTCCTTTGGGCTTACTTAGCTGACTTCTAAATATGAGCATGAATGATGATAGTGGTGTGTGATTGAAATGTTTAGAGACATAGGTTGTGATATATAATTACCGACCTATACTTGGCCTAAGAGTAACGGGCGGTGGCATTCTGCTCAGTTAGCTTGCGAGCGTTGGGGGTTTCTTTAGGGACTAGTCCATACTCGGTTTGTAGTGATGCTACCGGCGGAGGTCAGCTAGACCTACACCCAGTTGGATAAGGAACGGAGGCGAGAGCTGTTAATAGCTCTCGTGCCACAACTTAAATTGAATAATGTGAATCACTTAAATAATAGATAATAAACGGTTGAGTGCCAACATGATGTTTGTTTATTTTTGTTTCTGCTTGTGTTTGTGGTGTTGTCATTCTACTTATATTTGGATAGTTAGCTAACGGTTGATATGTTGTGTAGATTTACCACAGGTTAGAGCAGATGCCGAGTGATCCAGACGGTAGTGGTCAGCCGGGGTGTCGTACTTTAGGACGTTTTACAGTTTCTCCATTTGTGGGTTTTCAGTTGGACTTTGTTTCTTGTCGTTCTTTCCGTACTTGATTATATTACGTTTTCCGGCTGTTAGTCGTTCTGGTCACATTCATACATTGTTAAGAATTATTTTATGATTTCTGGTTTTCCTTATCTGTGCCTTGTTGTAAGATCATGTTAAGTTGTTGTCAAACTAAGGTCGGGACCCACTGTGCGGTCCTAACCAGTAACTCCCCGAGTTGTAAAATTTGGGGTGTTACAACATGGTATCAGAGCTCTAGGTTGCCAACAATGGCACTAGAAATCTTCAAAAAGGTCATATAAGTAAATAAACAGAACCCGAAAGGGGTCTGAGTTTTCCAAAGGGAATTTTGATTTTAAAATGCATACAGAGTCGGGTTGGGATAGAAAGTACGGATGACCACCACTACCTCTGCGGATCTCAGTATTCTTAGAATAATTATAGACTTTTACTTTATGATAGATTAGCTAGTTTATAACTGTAGTTGTTACTATTCGTGCAGATGGCACGTACTAGGGTTGCACAAGTGACTGGCCGAGGTAGGGGTCGTCCCCCCCTTCCCCCAGTCAGACAGGATCGAGCTGATAGCACCCCTGTTGTTAGAGGGCGTGGTCGTGGGGGTAGACCTCCACTAGGGAGAGGTCGAGGACGAGTCCCTCGAGAGGACCCACCTGCAGCAAGCATACCAGAGGCTGTTGTAGAAGAAGTATCTGAGAGTGTAGGCCCCGAGGTTAGGCCTGAGACCGCCGCTAGGTCTGGAGCGCAAGGAGCACGTTCTACTGAGTCAGGACGTGTTTCTATTGGAGCATCGGAGTATAGGGAGTACAGAGCCTACGTTGAGCGCATGGAGGAAGCTGCCAGAGTTGAGAGGCTTACCCAGGTACCACCGGTGGTACCGGCTAGGTCAGCTCAGGTGACACAGGGAGTGTCTCAGGTGCCGGCTGTATCTGAGAGGAGGGTTAATGCCGATAGAGAGCCTACTGGGTCTAGAGCACCGAGACCGGATGAGTGGTTGAAGGCTTTCTACTCTCAGAAGGTTCCTTCATTCAGTGGAGAAATAGGGCTAGAAGTGGAGCACTGGATAGGGAAGATAGAGACTGCTTTGGAGGCAATACGTTGTCCCGAGGATCGACAGGTGGATTTGGTGCAGACCTGTTTCACAGATGATGCCCATTCATGGTGGCGTACCATTCATAGCCGAGTCACCAGCTGGGAGCAGATGAGGAACATTGTTAGGGACAGGTACTGTCCAGTTTCGCTGAGAAGGGAGAGATTCCAGGATTTCATTGAGGCGGGATTTGAGGATATCCCGATTGCTGCAGCCATAAAGAAGTTTCAGAAAGAGTTGACCTTACTTGGACCATCTGCACCTCCAGAAGAGCAGCATGTTTACCTTTTCTCCAGGAGATTGAGAGACAGTACCCGATCCTATCTGGCTGGATTCCGCTGTGAGACTTTGTCTGATTATCAGGATAGGGCCTTTGCTTATGACAGAGATAGGCCAGCTTCGAGGAAAGCAGTTCAGTCTAGTTGGCCGGATAAGCGGCAGAGGACAGGACATGCTGGTAGTAGTGCAACAGTAGCAGGTTATGGTCGAGGACAGACTCAGGGGAAGTCCAGCTACCACTCTACAGTCCAGACTCCCAATAGAGATCGGTAGTGTTTTAACTGTGGTAGCCGCGATCACATTAAGACAGATTGCCAGAGACCACCTATCACTTGCTTCACTTGTGGGAAGCCGGGTCACAGAGCCACCTTCTGCCGTCAGGGTAGGGCTCCTTCCCAATAGGGATCTTCTCCTGCAGGTGCTGAGAAGAGTGTACAGTTACCTCCTCAGTACCGAGCACCGAGTCAGCAGCAGCAACAGTACCGGGCCCCAGGGCATCCTGCTTCATACAATACGGCACAGGGATCAGGTCGTGGCAGAGGACGTAGTAGTACCACTGACACCAGAGGAGGACCATCGAGAGTGTTTGAGCTGAGGAACACTGAGCAGCCTGCAGCACCTGCGACCACAGGTACTATTTGGATCCATGACTTACGTGTGCGAGTTTTATTTGATACGGGTGCTACGCACTCCTTTATATCAGATGCATGTGTAGATAGGTTGTCCTTAGCTATGTTCTTCTATCTTAGAAGTCTTAGACTTCTAATTACGTGGGAGTGTGCTAATGCACTTATCTCCTTTGACAGGCAACTGAGTTGCTATAGTTTACAAAGCGAGTTTGGTTTACAGAGCGAGTTTGGTTTACAGAGAGTCGAGCTTTATACCACGTACAGTGTAGTAACGCGACGAGGAACTAGTATCCTCCTCGTGATCATCTCCTTAAGTCCAAGCGACTTTGCAGCCGCCACCAGTGTACAAGCAGTCAAATCTAGATCCATAACTGTAGCGATATGAGTCACCAGTCCTCCACAATTGATATCTCCCTTCGCCTTGACCTTGATGCGATGCAGATCCTCAGCTAACACGGCCCCCAAAGTCAGGCACTCCTCCAGTCACCATGCAGAAAAGTCTCAGAAGCTCTCCCTGCCTAATCTTCTCGGGCGTCTCCGTACGCGCTAGAAGGGTGTCACTTAAAATGCGGTGGGCCAGACGGAAAGCCAGATGGAATATGTGCCCTCCCTAGAGTCTCGACGTCTCCATCTATGAGCATGCTCTACTACATGGGCAATATGCCCCCAGAACTGTCGAGCTACGGCTCGAGAAGGAAAGTCGGGAAGTGTAGGAGTCAGAAGCCAAAAATGTCTCTGAACTGATCCATAGGAACCATGTAGTTCCGGTTCAGCAACCGGTACTTGATGTTGTTCCTCTCAGGCATGTGAGTAACAGAACTCACAAACTCTAGGGTCGGCTCAAGATAAGCTGGAGCTCTAATCTCCATAAAATGCTCCAGCCCCACCATGGAAATCATCTTCTTCAAGTCCTCCACCACGTGGAGGCACTCGAAGGCCAGAACATCTAAGAAGCGCGGGGCAATGACAGGGCACGCGCATATACGGTCAAAGTCTGCCTGGTGACGCTCATGGATCACCGGGATAGAAGGTCTAGAAGAAGGGGAAGGGGAAGAACCACTAGGGGTATCTCTCAGAACAAGCTGAAGATCAAATCGGTGACTCATAGTTTCTGTTGACAAGGCACCTCGGTCGGTCTGACAAACTTAAGAACACCTCGGCCGAGACACAACTCGACTGGACCGAGACGAAACGCTGTTTCAATTCTCTTCTCTGATTTTCAGTTCTTTTTCCCCAAATTCACTACAAATTGCTTCCTATGGGGTACTTATACTCTTTTCAGCACAAATCTATGGCAACCAAAGCCACTAATCTCTAAAATCAGTAAAGGGAAAGATAGTTAGGGTTTCCGACAATTTACCCCAAATTAGGTCGATTCGAGGTATTTTTCTTGCAGTTTCTTGCTTGCAATAGGATCCTCTTGCTTTTCCAAGCGAGATCGGAGCAAAAATCATGGAAAACGATCGATAATCGAAGAAACGAGGTGGAGGAGCGCCGCGGTCGAGAAGAAGTTGGGAGGGAAGAGAGAGAAATCGTTCTCATTTTATACCCCTCGTCGATTCTGCTGTCACCTCGGTCGAGGTGGTCCCGACCGGACCGAGGTGGCTGACTGAATTGTCAGACCTAGTCGACTCGGTTGCAAAAGAATCATCTCGGTCGAGGTGCTGTGATAGTAACCAAGATGTGTCTTTGTCAAACTCCGTCTTCTCAATTTCTTGAACTTCTGTCCTTCCAATGTTGCTCCTGAGTTGTAATCCTTCCTTACAGAGTACCTGGTTTCTGTCTAGGATGCCAAAAACAAAACAAAGCAAAGCAAAAGCAAACTATCTAAAACTAAACTAGGAAAAGGGAAAAAAAAGCAATTCCCTAGGTTGCCTCCCAAGAAGCGCTTGATTTAAGGTCGCTAGCTGGACCGTACGGCATCCCTAAACATGATGGAAGGTATCCTCACCCCATACTTCACCTTCATCAAGGGGTGAGATAAAGAAGTCTATCAAACGTTCCATCAAATGCAAGTGTTCATCGGGGAATGAATTGTCTATGGTTGGGTCGTCCTTCTTGCGTGAAGAGGGAGGTAGCCGCCTGAGGTGATCGGCAACAGAATTTTCGAATCCCTTCTTATCACGAATCTCTAGGTCAAACTTATGAAGCAAGAGCATCCATCGAATAAGACGCGGCTTTGCATCCTTCTTAGCAAGCAAGTAACGAATAGCTGCATGGTCAGTGTAAACAATAACTTTCGCTCCTACTAAGTAAGAGCGAAATTTCTCAAAAGCATATACAACCGCCAAAAGCTCTTTTTCGGTGGTAGCGTAGTTTAGTTGAGCTTCATCTAGCGTCTTGCTAGCATAGTAAATGGTGTTGGTCCGGCCATCCTTCTTTTATCCAAGAACCGCTGCTACCTCCACATCACTCGCATGACACATGATCTCAAAGGGCAAGGTCCAATCCGGAGGTTGAATAATGGGAGCGGAGATCAACGCTTCCTTTATCCTGTAAAATGCATCAAGACATTCTTGCAAAAACTCAAAAACAACATCCTTATTCAACAGTTTAGTGAGTGGTTTAGAAATCTTCGATAAATCCTTGATGAACCACCTGTAGAAACCTGCATGCCCGAGAAAACTCCTCACACCCTTAACAGAACAAGGGGGAGGGAGTTTCTCAATAGTCTCGATCTTAGCTCGATCGACCTCAATACCTAAGTTAGAAACGTGGTGTCCTAGCACAATTCCTTCATTATCCATAAAATGACATTTCTCCCAATTCAAAACGAGATTAGTGTCTTCACATCGTTGTAGCACTAGAGAAGGTTAGATAAGCAATCATCAAAAGAGGAAGCATATACTCCAAAATCATCCATAAATACCTCCATGATCTCCTCTATATACTCGGAAAAGATAGCCATCATGCAGCGTTGGAAGGTAGCGGGTGCATTACATAATTTAAATGGCATCCTCCTTTAAGCGAATGTCCCCCAAGGACAAGTGAAAGTGGTCTTCTCTTGATCATCCGGATGGATAGGAATCTGAAAGAAGCCACTATAACCATCTAAATAGCAAAAATGTGAATGCTGGGTTAACCGTTCAAGCATTTGGTCGATGAAGGGAAGTGGAAAATGGTCCTTCCGAGTGGCCACGTTCAGCTTCCTGTAATCGATGCACACCCTCCAGCCCGTAACGGTCCTAGTTGGAATCAACTCGTTGTTCTTATTTGTCACAACGGTCATCCCTCTTTTCTTTGGAACTACATGCACCAGGCTCACCCACTTGCTGTCCAAGATAGGAAATATGATACCTGCATTCAACAATTTAAGAATTTCCTTCTTCATAACCTCTTTCATGATCGGATTTAACCGTCTTTGAGGTTCCCATGAAGTGTTATGATCGTATTCCATTAGTATTCTATTCATGAAGAAAGAAGGCTTAATACCAATAAGATCATTAATAGTATAACCCAAGGCCTTTTGATGTTTCCTCAGGACATGCATTAGTTTAGACAATTCAGTTTCGGAAAGGGAAGCGCTTACAATAACGGGATATGTAGAATCCGGTCCAAGGAAAACATACCTCATGTGACTTGGGAGCGGTTTAAACTCCAGAACAGGGGGTGGTTTTTGAGGGGGATCCTTGCTTCCTCCTTCCAGTGGAGTAGACTTAGATCGAAGAACTGGACTTTCAGAAGTCTCAGTTGACATCTTCTCGCTTGCGACCTCGGTCGAGGTCCAGAGTGGGTGACTGAGATGTTCTTCAAATTAGAACACCTCGCTTGGTCCAGAAAGTGCCTCGGTCGAGGTACTGGAACTGGGACCGAAATTGGAATTTCTCCTCTCCTGGATTAGTTTTTCAATCTTAGCTCATGGATCTTCTTCCAGTGCCTTTAAGCTCCGTATATCTGCATCACAAGAAGCATCTATACCTTCCTCCATTAAGCTAAAACTAATAAATTTTTAAAGAGGGTCATTAATAAGGATAGAGCTCACCAATTCTCTTGATTTTTCTTCATCATAGATGTTGAAGATGTCATCCTCCAGCGGCTCTCCCTTTCATTGTAGCAAGCAATGTAAACTACACTTGATCTCCGCCAATGTTGAATTTCAACTTGGCGTTCTTACTATCCACATTGCAACCTGAAGTTGCTAGAAATGGTCTCCCAAGAATGATAGGAACGGGATAATCTGCGGGTATATCTAGTACAACAAAGTCTATAGGTAAATAGAAGTTATCTAACTTAACCGAAAAGTCTTCCAAAATGCCTACGGGATGGGTAATGGAGCGGTCCGCCATGTAAAATCTTATCTTCACCGGCTTGGGCTCTCCAAGTCCGATCTTCACACATAGCTCCAGCGGGATGATGCTCACGCTGGCTCCTAGATCACACAACGCCTTACAAGTTACATCCCCAACTTGAATGGGAATGCAAAATGAGCCGGGATCTCTTAACTTGGGTGGCATCTTCTCCTTCATAACTTGAATGAGCTCCGAGGATTTAGATGTCATCCTTACTTCACCAAAATCTTCCAGCTTCCTCTTCCTTGATAGAATCTCTTTTAAGAACTTCCCACAGGTGGGCATCCCTAGAATAGCATCAAGGAAAGGGATGTTAATATGAAGTTTATTCATTAAGTCAAGGAACTTACCAAATGCTTGTCTAGATGTGCTCTGTCCCTTGAATGATGGAATGAAAGTTGTGGTTTATATGCAGGAGGTGGGACATAAACTTCAGTCCACTTCTCGTCGTGATTGCCATGACCAAAGTGTGGCACCTCGACCGAAGTGTTCCTCGTCTGTACCTGGACCGAGGTGTTCTTCGTCTACACTAGCATCGACCGATGTATTGGATCTGCAGTTTTGAATCCACTTCTCGTCGTTATTGTCATTATTTGTCATTTAGGGTTGCTCTCTGTCCTTGTTGGGAGCTTCCCTGGATCTCTTGGTGCTTCATTTGCCTTATTACAGAATTGTTGCTCGAAGGCTTTTTGTCCCTTCGAAAATGAAGTCATGGACGTCTCCATAGCGTTGAACTTGATCAAGATTGTCTCCAGCACTGCATCTTTCTTCTCTGGTTGGGTTGAACTTGGTCCAGGCTCCTGACTCTTTAATGGAGTAGAATAAGAAGAAGAGGGGTTAAAAGAATTATTAGAATTTGAATTAGAATAAGGGTTACCCGAATTTTGATTAGATCTCCAATTGTTGTTGTTGGAGCCTCTATTGTTGTTGTAATTGTTGTTCTTGGGCCCTTGGTTGTTGTTTCTCCCTTGATATCCTCCTTCTTCCTTCTTTGTGTGAGCAACCAAAAGGTCCTTCAATTGCTTCACATCATTCTTGAGGGAGATGGGTTGATTATCATTTGATGGAGCTTCCTTGAAATTAACTCTCTTAATTCCATTTTCAGCTCCTTGATGGGAATATTTCTCCATGTGCAAAACCTGTTTCTCAATGAACTCCCAAGTTTCGTCTATCGGCATGTCCATGAATGTGCCGGCAGAGAGTAATTGAAGATTGAATTGAGTAGCTTCATCCAATCCCTTCGAGTATATCTCCAATAACTCTATCTTTGGAATCCCATGATGTGGGCAATCCAATAGAACATCTTTGAATCTTTCCCATGACTTGGTCAAACTTTCCTTGTCCTTCATGATGAATGCATTAATCTTCCCTCTCATTTCAGCGGTTTTGGAGGGTGGAAAGAACTTTGTTAAAAACTTTGTAGTGATCTCTTTCCAAGTGTTGATCTTTCCGGGGGGAAGAGTTTGATACCAAGTAAGCGCCATGTCCTTGAAAGAAAAGTAAAAAGGCCTTAGCTTGTAATTATTGTTTTCTAGCCTTGAAGGTCTCAAGGTCTCCATCAGGATCTCATAATTTTGCAAATGCTGATGCGGAGACTCCCTCTCTAATCCTCCAAACTGAAATTGGCGGATCATGGATAGAACTTGCGGTCGAAGTTCGTAATCATGCTCCGCTGGATCACCTATGTTGACTCCTGGACGCCTCACTTGTTGGTTTGGGTCCATCCTCTGTCCTAGGGTTTGTGGAATTCCTGCAAAAAGAACATCTTGGACAGGCATCCGAGGTGGATGTATCTCGGCCGCGAAAACTGGGACTTGGTCCTGCCTCGGTCGAGGGTCTGGTCAATGCAGAATCTGGGCTCGTAGATCGGCCATATTTGCTTCAATCTCTGCACTTCTGGTGCGAGTTTGCTCTCTTTCGTGCTGCAGTTCTTCCATATTGAGGCGCAGCTGTTCTAGCGCCTCCTTCAGTTCGGCCTTAAGATCTCGATTGTCTTGGTTGGCAATTTTCGCTTCTTTAAAACGTCGTTTGTGTGTCTTTTCTATTTCGGGATCGTAAGGAACGATTTCCATCCCAACACGGGTTCTTCGCATAAACCTAAGAAAAGATCCTGCCAAAGCACTCAAGAAGAGTGGATAGGAGCAATAAGGGCAATTGCCCCCAAAGACAACCGCAACTGGCTCGGTCTAGACCCATTCCCCGGCAACAACGCCAAAAACTTGTTCGCTCCAAATGGTGTGTGCAAGCTTTAAATTTATATCCCAAGAAATATGCTTAAAACAAGGATGCAAACCCGCAATGTACGGATCAATTATAGTAAAAAGCAAGAATTTTGGGGTGTCGATCTCAGGAATTTAGGTGAAACTAAGCAAGTATAGGTTTTCAATGCAACTAATAATCACAAAAGCGATTAAAGCAATCAAAGATGATAATAAGGTCAAATAAGGGGAAAATGCAAATTCTAGGGATTAAAGCATCTAGTTGTGGTTCCAACTCAAGATCTAAAGATAAAGCGGACAAAGTTGAGACTTTGCAAAGGTAAGGTGTTTCTAAATTGGGAATAGATTACCAGGTAAGTCTCACTAATCACTATCCCAAACCAAAGCTCCTATCACCGGGTAACTCTCAAGCTACTAAGGAAAGGAACTATATTCTCAAACCAACACACCACCTAAGGGAATAGAATCAACCTTTACCGGATAAGCCTCAAGCTAACTCACAAAGATGGAATGAAGACACACTCAAACCCCAATAAAGGATAAACCTTTATTACCTACACTTGTGATCATGGGCAAACAAACTAAGGAATCACCGGGTAAGTCTCATCATAGGCTTGCATTGAACCAGGAAAGGTGTAATAAGAATAGGATTTGGCAAACTAAAATACTTAACTCTCAGTTTCGGATCAGAAAAGGTCACCTCGGTCAGTCAAGTTCCACCCCCGCCGAGATGTTCATCGATTGAGCGAGGTACTCTAGGGTTAAGGTTAAAGACTTGGGCTTTCAGGGTCCTATTGGGATTAAGATCATTCTATCATCGACTTTCCCACAACTTTCAGCCAATCACCCTAGAATCGCACAAGAAATTTAGCCACTCATCATCATGGGCCCCAAAAGCGGGACTTGCGTCACGTGCTATTGACGATACCACATTCATTTTCCAGTTTTTTGAGAAGTCCGATCTTCAACGCACTATTAATAATGGTCCTTGGTGCTTTGATGACTCCCTCCTCATCCTCAATGAAGCATCACCATCTGCAAGCCCTACATCTACGTCTTTCACCCATGCTGATTTTTGGGTCATTGCTAAGGGAATTCCATTGGGTTGTGCTACTCTGCCGTTGGCCATGACTATTGGCAACAAAATGGGTTCATTTATCTCTTGGGATGAATATGACATCCTTGGCTTGAGTGGTGTCCTCTGGTTCCGGGTCTGTATTGATATCACGCGTCCTTTATGGCGCCAAATCATAGTGCTTCTTCAAGGGACCCCTACCAAGTTAACTTTACAGTATGAACGACTACCCCTTTTCTGCTTTGCTTGTGGCCGTATCGGACATCTACTAAAGTTGTGCACTGATCATGGGGCTACACAACCATCTATAGATTCTCCTCAGTTTGGCCCATGGCTCCGCGCTCCACCTCCTGTTTCTAAAGGGTGTCCTCGGCAGGAGGTTTTAGATAATGAAAGGTTTTGGTTTGAACGGTACACAAATAAGGTTGCTGCCCAATCATCTAACACTCTTCAAGAAGAGACCGCCGAAACTGATCACCCGAACACCCATCCAGTAATTACAAGACCATCCAGGGTGAGCTTGAAGGCTCAGGCCCGTCGTTACTCGGCCCAATCCTCTTCCACAAGTGGAAAACGTCCATCTTCCCTACCTGCTAGCCTTCCCAATACTAGCAAGAAACAACGTGTCCTCCAAGTTGAACCCCCTCTGATTGTAGACAATAAAGTAGCGTGCGCGGAGGTCCGCGTACGCGAACAACAATGAAAATATTCAGTTGGAACTGTTTGGGGATGGGCAATGCCCCAATAGTTCGTGCCCTCCAAGATTGGTCTTGGAAGCATTGCCCGGACTCGGTGTTCCTGATGGAAACCAAGGTTACTAGTCATGATCTTGAAAGTACCAAAAGGAAATGTGGTTTTACGCAAGGTTTATGTTTGAGTTCCAATAGCAGGTCCAGAGGTTTGGGTTTATGGTGGAAAAATATAACCCTATCGGTCGTCTCCTTCTCGGATCATCATATTCTTGCTGAGGTCACGTCTACTGACGCTGTAAAATGGTCAGTTGCGTGTATTTACGGATGGCCGGAAACACACCACAAGCACCGAACCTGGACTTTAATGCGCGAACTAAATAATATCGCCCGATACCCTGTCCTCTTCTTAGGTGACTTCAATGAGATTTTACAAACTTCTGAAAAGGAGGGCGGCTAGCCCAGACCACAACGGGCAATGATATGTTCAGGCTGGTTCTCGACGATTGTGGTTTATTAGATTTGGGCTACAATAAAGGATCACGAATGACAAGGGAGCCGGGACTAGAGGCATCAACGTGTGTCCGTGAAAGACTGGATCGCTTCATCGCTAGCACGGCATGGCGTCATCTGTTTCCACACACGTGGATCGCACACTTCCCACGGTATCGTTTAGACCATTCTCTTATTATGCTTCAAACATCCACCACCCCATTCCCACTACCATGAAGGAAGAAACCCATACCATTTCGTTTTGAGCCAATGTGGCTCAAACACCCAGAATGCCGTGAGGTGGTACAAAACACATGGGTACACACATGGGGACCGGCTCCAGTAAAAATTGAGGCATGTGCGGGAGCATTGACGTCATGGTCGCGAGAGGTATTTTACTAAAGGAATAGTCGTATGGATTCCCTTACTCGGGATTTAGGAGCTCTCCAATCTGGACACCCAAATATTGACACTCTTCATAGGGGGGGGGATGTTATTTCACGTGAACTTGATGAATTACGTCATGATAACAATAATCAAATATATGAGAAGGGAATGAATATTTGAACACAAAAATCATAAGAACAAGGCTTCAATAACTGAATCAAATAGTTCAGAAATCAGCGTTCCTCAAATCACAAATCACACAAGACAATAAACCAAAGAGAATCTAAGAAAATCTTACAAACTCCCTCAAAAGCTATCTCAAAATTATAAATCTTTAAATCTTCAAAGCTTCCTTCAAACTTCCAGAAAATCTTCTAACTGTTGTGTGTAGAATATTGCTGATCTAAAGATGGTTGAGTTGTGGAAAATACAACCCTATATATAGGAGAATTATCTTCCAAAGATAATAATATCTTAAATAGATAATTTCCTATAAAATATATTATATCTCTAAAATAAATCTCCCAAATATATGATCTTCCTTCCACAAATCCAGCCCAAAAATATAAGATATCTTCCTTCCAAAAATAAAAGATCTCAGCCAAAAGATATGATCTCGCCGGCGCCAGGGTGTTCGCCTCAGTCGAGACGCTCCTCAAGATCACCTCGGTCGAGGTGATACTTTAGCTGACCAAGGTGAATCTCAACTAAATGTGAAATCTCTCAAATCTGGTCCAAAGTAAATATTCTTCTTTAATTCCATGCTTCTTGAGTTCTCCCTTAAGCTCCAAAATGTAGCTCATATGACTTCTTAGCTCCTTAGCTCCATTTCAGTCCAAAATGGGCCATTTTACCTATGATTACAAAGAAACTTGGTGTAGACCTCGATTCTCGTAAAGGTAGATGAAACGACAATATAATCACATAATATACATCCATACATGCAGATTATTCAAGATAAAACGTCTAAAGAAGTCCCAAAATATAGACTATAATACATGCTATCATTCAGCAATTGTTTCAAGTATACGAAAATCATTTAAGAACTTAGAAATTCGGAAAAGACGAAGAAAATCCTCGCTTTTGGAGGATGATCCATAAAAAACTACAAAGACCGGAACATTCTATAATAGTTAGGAATCCTCGAGCTAAAGATAAAACATTACTCTCAAAACAAAGTTCTTCCAATTCATTCCAATAAAACAGACTTCCTTTTGCCGGCAAACCAATTTTATCTAAAGTTCTTTATAAACGCTACTTCTTTTGAAGGTAAATCGAAGGTAGAAATAATTGCAATTAGAATAAACACATCCTTGAAGATAATCATTCAATCATTCACAAACACAACCACAATCGATCTACCATAGAGTTCAACAAACTTCTATGATCAAATAGACTTGTCTAGGCATTGATCGATTGCATAAATTAGATGAAAAGAAAAATATTTGCATAGAAATAAATCTCAAACTATGAAAAAAATAATACGGAAAAGAGAAGCAAATCGTAAATAGGGTTGTGAATCCAGAGATTGACTATCTATCCTAGAAGTCAGAAAACAAGAAATAAATAGAGAGAATTTTGGGCCATAATATACAAAAAAGGGCCGACAAAGATGGATATTACATCACAAGTTCAAAAGTTCTGC
Source organism: Fagopyrum esculentum (assembly GCA_033239045.1). Classification (NCBI taxonomy): domain Eukaryota; kingdom Viridiplantae; phylum Streptophyta; class Magnoliopsida; order Caryophyllales; family Polygonaceae; genus Fagopyrum; species Fagopyrum esculentum. The sequence continues at coordinate 83,786,052 of BSUD01000003.1, read as the reverse complement.
CGATGTCCACACGACATAGTAGAAGACATCGAGATGACATAAAGATGAGTTAAAATGTTGTCTCACATGTTGTCAGAAGTTGACATAAAGATGAGTTCAAAAGTCCTTGTTTGAGGCAAAATTGGGTAAGGTGATGTAAGGTTATCCAAATGGCATGGGAGACAGTCTGAGATGGCATAGCATCTTGTATCACATGTCGTCTCCCTCCCATCTAGAACGTTGTTCGGTAGGATTTTATGCTCAATGAAACTTGTATTTTCTATATGAATTGAAAATACCTCACAATAGGGTCTTGGACGACTGAAATACAAAATAAGCGAAATTAAAAACCGGAATCATAACAAAAATGCATAATGCATTATAAGGACATGTATCTTGCTAAATGAGATGTAATGTGTATAGATAAATGGGTAGAAAACAAGTATGTTTCAATTCTATCAATGTAATAGCCATATCTCTTAGGAGATCCTTCGACCGTGTAGGACCTCGCCCGCAAGTGCGCCACCGCGGGTGGAGCTTTGCCGGGCCAAGGTCACGGCATAACAGTGAATGGCCACCTTTTTAGCCGACTTCCTTTATGTTTTCTTCTTTTTTATGTTTCTCTTTTCCTTCATTCTAAGGTTTTCCAATCTCTCTCCAAACCTTTTTCCTCTCTCGCTCACGTTCACCTTTCCTCTCTTCCTCTTCCCTTCTCTTCCTTGGATCTTCTTCAAGATTGAAGATTGATGTTGATGATGCTGAGTGCGGCTATGGATAGCATACCATAGTAGCTGCAGTTTCGATTACTTCCGTCCTTCTATAACCAGAGAAGTGGTGAACGTTTCCTTCTTATCTTCTCCTTGTTCTTCTTGCTTTTGTTGTTTGAATCCAACAAGTTAAACTTGTTGTGAGGTATATATGAAAGTTTGGGATTGTTTTGTATATGTATATGGACAAAGCCAGCTTTACCTTGATTGCTCCATATGCTGGACTTATGTGGTGGACAAGAGATCCATCGAAGAGCAGATTAGAGTTGTGCTCTATTGTGGAACCTTACCCGTGCCTTGCCTTAGCTGCCCCCGCGCTATATGGTGTGTCGCGGCCCCCGCACCGGCACTTATCCATAGTCACGGCGTCAGACCATTGTCACCGTGCCCGCACCCATTCTTGCCCACACCTGCGCCTTCTTTTGAACTTACCAAGTTCTTTTGAAAGTTCATCATTCCTCCTTGATCCTTGCTTAGAAGCCTGCTAGGCTAGTATTGTGTTAAATTGATGATAATATATTGATGTAATGTTATGCCTTGAAGAGGTTTTGAGGTTTTGAAATGTTATTTAAGGTTGATTACGATATTATGATCCTTGTGGATCCTTTGGGACTAGGAGTGATTCTTCTAGTTTGATGATGCGAAGATTAATATATTTATGCCTTGTTTATCAAGCGGTTTTGATTCCTACACAAATTTGAGAGGTTGATCGTTGTTGAGATTGTTTGGATACATGTATGTCTGTAGAACTTACTTAGCTTCATTCCTATATTGGATGTATGCATGAGTGGTGTTTGTTATGTGCTTTATAGCATGCGATATATTGATTATTACCGACGTTGTATTGGCCCACTATTATTGGGCGGTGATAAATTGTCCAGTATTCTCGAGGGAGGGTGCAGGGTTCTCTGGGAGTTTGCCAAACATAGGATACGATGAAGGTACCGAGCCACTATTATTGGTATACGGTGGTAGTATGCTTGGCCACTCTAGCCGCTGAGGGAAGCAGAGACGACAATGATTTACTTCTCGTGTTACACCTTTAAAACGATTATGAGTGTATGACTTTATAAAGATAATTAAACGGGAAATGTGTTATGGCATGGTTGGTGTTTATTGTTATTCTGATGTGTGTATGTGCTTATGCATAATGTTATATATGAATTGTTGGCTAACTGTTTATTCCGCGTTGTAGATGCCTTGCAGGATAGGAGGACTGCAGAGTGATTTGGTGGAGTGATCAACCAAGGGTTTCGGTGAACTTCTGGTCAGGAAGGTCCTAGCCCGTAGTATCCCAAGTCCTATTGATTTGGGGTGTTACAAAAATGGTATCAAAGCCTTAGCTTGACAAAAATGGCACTCGCAATCTTCTTGAAAGATCGAATAGATAAGTAAACAGAATTGAAAAGAGTTCTTAGTTTTCAAAAGGAATTTTGGTTTCAAAACCTGTACACATTCAATTTGGGATAGAATGTACGGAATACCGTTACTCCTTCCGCAGATGGCTCGTACAAGAGCGACATCTGATGTAGAACGGGCTAGAGGTAGACCACCTCTTCCTCCGGTAGTCTCAGGTCAAGGACGAGTTCCGATCGTTGATCCGCTAGTAGTTAAAGACAAAGCTAAGGAGGTTGTTGAGCGTCTCGTTCCTTAGGCTAGGAATGGCATCACCGCTGGATAGAGAATGCAACCAGTACGGTCTGATGATACGAATCGTGTCTCTATGAGAGAACCTGAGTTCCGAGCGTATATCCGTCAAGTTGAAGAGGCCCCCAAGGAAAGGTATGTGTGCCGCAGATGCACCAGCACCTTTGAGGTCGTCTAAGATGTCACATGGAGGCACATGTGTTTGTTGTACCAAGAAGAGCGGCTGAGGTTGCCAGGGCTCAGGGGTAGCGGAGAGCACCGCGACCGGATTCCTGGTTGAAGACTTTTCACCAGATAGGAGTACCCCCTTTCGTTGCAGAGGTGGACCTAGATGTCGAGCTTTAGATTGGGCATGTAGACTTAGCACTTGACTCCATTAGATAATTTAGATGACTAGAGGATAGACTGATCGAGTTTGTGTAGACTTTGTGTAATATCCGGAAATTTTATTTCCGGAAGTCGAGGTTTTCCGACCTTTTCCGTGTCGGCGGCTTATTTCCTGCAGGCACGTTGCTGATTACGAGTTTTAAGCTGGGATGAGGGTTCCTTTTTACTTTCCTACCTTGGGAAGAGGAATGAGGGGACAAAGGGGGTTGCTGACCTTTGGGTATCCCCACCACTTTGTCAGCCTCACTATTCCCTCTCCCCATTTCCTTTTCACGTTCTTTCCCTCTTCTACTCCTCTCTTTCTTCTTGGTTGCTCTCACCTTCTTGTGAGTTGGAAGAGTGTGGTAAGAGCTGCATCTTTGGTATTCTGGATCTATTGTGCTAAGTGGTCTGCTTCCATCTTCCTCTTGCTGCTTTTATTTTCTTCTTCCACTTCTTTTCACCTCCATGGCTATGGAGGAAGCTTTTGAAGGGAGATCTAGTAAACCCTTGCATGCCCCTTTCTTTAGCTTGTTTAGGTCGTGGTGAGGAAGCTAAGACCTGTGATGGAGGTTTGGAGAAGGCCCAGTAAGAGAAGGAGGCACTAGGAGCAAAGAACCAGTCGAAGAAACGAAGAAGACGAAGTTTCTACTGCTCGACCACGGGGGCGAATCTACAGAGGCGCGGGGAGGATCAAGGCCCCCGCAGGGGAGGATCAAGGCCCCTGTAGGGGCGGCCACCAGGCGGAGGGGCGGCGACAGGGTCCGCCGGGAGCGTCAGCTTGTTTCCGCGGCTACGTTTTCTTCACCATTAGGTTCCTCCCTCCCTTTCCTTTCGTTCCTTCCTTAGACCTTTGATGTATCTAGTTAGAAGCATGCTTAGGATGGACCTAGGGCTTATTTGAATGCCATATAGTGGTTGCTATCCTTGGAGCCCTAATGGCTTGGTGTGAATGATGATCTTCAGTCTTGAGCATGTTGACCTTCCTAAGCTAGTTGGTTCTCCTAGGCTGTTGTTGTTGATTTTGTCCTTAGGTGGTGTAGGTTGTTGTTAGTTTCCCTTTCTTGTTGAAAGTTTCATGAGTACCATGGACCCTAGGATGCATTCCTAGTTTGAGAGTTGAGTGATCTTGCTTAGATCACTAGAATGAAGTCTATGACTTCATGGGTATGGACTTGTGTTGATGAGTGTATTCGTGTATGAGCAGGTTGTGTACTTCCTCACTAAGGAAGCTAGACTGTTGTGAGCTGAGAGACGAGGTAAGTCTCAGGACTTACATAGCCGTATTCAACGTATTAGATTCATTGCGTGCTTGGTGGTGTGTGATTTATCGCTTTTTTATAACTTATAAACCGGTAATAGGACCACCGAGCTTTATTCTATTTGGCCCAAGTGTATGATAACGGGCGGTGACATCACTGCCTAGCTCTTGCGAGAGGTAGGAGGTTCTCGGCGACTAGCCCGTGCTAGTTAGACGGTCGGAGGCATCCGAACCGTTCCATTTTCGGACAAAGGGACCTAGGCGAGTTTTGGGAGATTCTCGTGTCACAAAAGAAGTTGAACTAGAACGGGATACGGCCTAATCAATAAAGATGAATAACTAGACTTGTTTGTTGATCATGATTATGTGATGTGATTATATATGGTTGTGTTTGTGCCTTCACCATATCTTTAATGCTTCGAATGTTGCTAACGGTTTTAAACCGCTTGTGTAGATTCCTCTGGAGGTTAGGGACGCCGCCGAGTGAGGTGGAGGAGTGGACAGCCGAGGAGCCGTACATTATAGGACGGGGGCGTTTTTGGGATTATTATTTTTTGTTATGCTTAAGTTGGATTATGGATTGTGGTACGCTTTCGGATTTATGTTTTATGGAGTTTTGTGTCGTTTTGAGGACTCGGTTGAGTTTCCACGTTGTACTCATTACTTTTCCGTCTTGCATACATTATAAACGTTTTTGAGTTTTTTAAGCCTTTATTTGTGCCATGTTGGAAAGATCCGGTGAAATTGTTGTCAGGCTAAGGGTCGGGACCCATGTGTGGTCACGCCCGTAGCATTCCAATATCCCGCGGATTCGGGATGTTACAAAGTGGTACTAGAGCCCTAGGTTGACAACAATGGCACTCTCAACCTTCTAAAGGCCGAATGAGGAATAAACAGAACCCCTCGGGTTCTGATTTTTTGTTTTCAAAATTCATATGCATGAGTTGGGATTGGGTTAGAATGTACGGGACCTCCACTCCTCACGCAAACCTTGACGACATAGCTTTCTGATTATGACGCATGCAAGTATATATATTACCTAGATATGTATATGTATATGACCTTAGGGTTGTTGTTGGACTTGTATGTACTTAGATATGCATGTGCCCTTAGGATGATTTGGCTTTTATGCCTTGGTTGTATTCTTGATTTTGGGACCTTTCTCTTAATTTCTATAAGTACCTTTTTTATTAAGTATTACGAGTACTATATATCTATACCGACTTAATTAAATTTAAACAAACGCGCAACGATATCAGATGGCACATACGAGAGCTACCGCATATGTAGGACCCGCCAGGGTTAGACCACCTCTACCTTCTACCGTTCCGAGACGGGGACGAGTAGGGAGACCTCCAGGCCCGAGAGGTCGGGGACGTATCCCCATTGCGGACCCACCCGTTGTGGATCCTCCAGCAGTTGAGGATCCCGTTGAGAACGTGGTAGAGAGCGTTATTTCCGAGGTTGGGGATAGGACAACTGTGAGGTTCGGAGCACATAGTTCCCCATCTGCAAGGACCGGGGGAGAATTGATTGGAGCTACAGTGTTTGAGGATTGTGTACGCCAAGTAGAGGAGGTGTTTAGGATTGGAGCACCACCTCCAGCACCACTAGTGCCGGTACTTATACTTGTACCTACACCTGCACCGGCGAGATCAGTCGAGGTCTCGTAGAGGGCTACCCAGATCAGAGCCGCACCTGATATAGTTGCACCGGCAGTAGTGGCACCTTAGCCGGTTGTGGAGATTGATAGTCCTAGAGACGAGCTTGGGTCTCCTAGACCTGATGCCTGGTTGAAGTCTTTGAACCAGCAGCATGTATCCTACTTCGGCGGGAAGGTAGGGTTAGAGGTGGAGCATTGGATTGGGCACGTATAGTCAGCATTAGAGCCGATCCGTTGTCCGGAGGAGAGGCAGGTGGAGATAGTCCACACCTTGTTAAGAGAGGAGGCCCAATATTGGTGGAGGTCGGTGAGGGGAGGTGTGACCAGGATGGACCAGTTGCTTCATCTCGTGTGAAAGACATTTTGCCCCGATTCAGTACTTAGAGACAGAGCTCAGGACTTCCTAGAGGCAGGTTTTGACAATGTTCCCGTCATGGACGCGATTCGACGTTTTAGAGCGGAGTTAGCATTGCTGGGGCCAGCTGCACCTCCACCGGACCAACATGTCTATCTCTTTTCCACGAGACTGAGTGAGTCAACCCGTGCTTACTTGGTGCGATTTCGATGCGATTCATTGGCAGAGTAACAGGATCGTGCTTCGGCCTACGAGAGACCGATATCCCGTGGATTCAGGGTGTTACACTTTGTTCCGGGATATAGCACAAAATTGGTGGAGGACCATGCGGAGTCGGGTCACAAGATACGACTAGATGAGGATTCCTATTAGAGAGTGTTTTTGCCCTGCCTCACTAAGGTGGGCGAAACGGCATGACTTTGTGGAGGCTGGTTTTCAGGATGTTCATGTATCCGAGGTGTTCGCTCCAAAGTGTGTGTGTAAATAAGACTTCAATTTATAACCTAAAACAAAAGTCTGAACGATATGAGATCCCGTAGTGTAGTAGTAAAGGAAAATTCTCCAAGGTCGATCACAGGGATTTTGTAAAGCTGAACGATAAAAGAAATCTAGCTAAGACAGTATGCAAATATCGATAACCAAAAAGTAACACAAAAGCGATGATATGAATATATGTAATAATTGGGAAATCGCAGATTCTAGACATCAAGGTATCCAATTGTGGTTTTCGATTCAAGATTTCAAAAGATCTATACACATAGTTGGGATTGCAAAGGAAAGGTGTTTGGAAGGTGGATAGATAACGGGAGATGTCTCACTATCCGCTATTCCAAATCAAAGAAACTTATCACCGGGTAAGTCTCAAAGCTTCAAGGGAAAGGAATGATAGTCTAAAACCAACCACTCAACCTAAGGGAATAGAATTAACCATCACTGGGTAAGTCTCAAGTTAACTTACAAAGACAAGTGGAAGAAACACTCAAACCTAACAAATGTTGAACCTCTATTACCTAGACCTCATCATCTTTGTTAACGAAGCAAGAGAATCACTGGGTATGTCGCTCCCCAAGCTTGGATATAGGGTAGTAAAGTTCAAAAAGGCTAGGTTTAGGCAATCTTTAACCAAAACATAAGGATAAAGCATGATAGGTATGACAAAAGGAACCACGGTAAGATCTTGGTGAAATCTCTGCCGAGATTCTCAAGAACAACCCGTGGAAACGTCTTTGTGAATGTAAAAACACAACTCTCAAGGTCCAATCTATTTCTAAAGGTCAATCTATCATCATCTAAACCACAACCATCAACTAATCACCCTATAATTGGAAAGGTTTTAGCCAATAATCATCATATTAAAATAAAGAAGAATAAATATAATCATGAACCGAATGCAATCAATAAAACCGAAAGAAACGCAAGAATTGCTAAGCAAGGCGTTCTCAAACAACATAAGCTGAATTAAAATCAATAACAAGTTCTATTCTTGTGTTCCAAAGTAAACAAAATCAAAAACTAGAATAATCTCACAAAGAATCTCAATGTATCTCTCAATCTCGAATGTTGAAGTAGTACGGGTTGTCAATCCGTTTCCAAGCTACGGATCCAAAGCTTCCTTGCTGCAATGTGTTTTCATCCATGCATCCCTCTATCTTATATAATGAAGCTAGGGTTTTAAAGATTGCGTTTAGGGCTGAAATTTGAAAATCAAGGCCATATCGAAGTGAATCTCGGCCGAGATTTTATGTCCTCAACCCTAATTTCTTCTCTGGGGGTTGTGATCTCTTTTCCATCCATTATATATCTGAAAACTTGACTTCACCCTTCTTTTTAACTCCCGAAATGCTTCCTATGTAGTCCGCCTTGATCCATTTTCCATGAATGCTCTATTTCAGCTCAAATTCTCGCCAATTCACCTACAATTGTAATAAAGCTTGTGTAGATTTGATTCTAACGTAATAGATGAATATGAACCATAATTGCCATGAATGTATGTCTATGTATGCAAAAGAAAGGGAAAAACTAGCTATATGCAAATCTGTACTAAGGTCATATTTCATGTCATCAAAATACCACATACTTTCCTCTTGCTTGTCCTCAAGCAAGGTTCAAATCTAGGATATCGAGGTGTATGAAATATGAACATGCAAAAATAAGGGAAAACAACAACATTTTTGTCTTGTGCTTCTATTCATAGATCAATCTCCAAGATTTGCTTCATAGCTAATGAAAACCTTTATGTGAACAAAAGGAATCATATTATGAGAATAATGATCACACCTTACATGAAATTCAAAACATGCATCATAACTGAAGATATATCAAGATCAATCATGGAAAATCCGGTTAAACCACAATGTCAAACCACAAGTTTAAAGACCTTAAGGGCTTTCAAATGAAGGTCAAGAAACGTGTTAGGGTAGGATGTATGTAGTGGTGCAAATCCGGAAAAAGGATAGAAACTCCACAATTGGAATAAGAACTCAACATCCACCAATAAGCCCTTTTTTCACTTCTTTTTATTTTATTATTTTCTTTTTACTTTCAATTGAGGACATGGACAAAGGAGCACAATAACCGAAGTCTTGGAGATCAGCTAACCTTATTTTCATGAGGTGCCTCAAACCGTGATGCACATACCATGACCTGTTAGGACTATCCCTCAATCCGACTTTGGCAAGACACAAACATTCGGCTATGTGAATGGTGCCGAGTTACTCATCATCATGATTAACGTCCCAAAACGTATTTTTCTACACATACTCATCACTTTCAACTTCAACTTTCACAAACTTTCACTAACATGCATCCTAATTCCAGGATAGGCAACAGAAGGCAAATACATATGTGGAGCTTTAAGCGTGATCAAGAAGAAGAAAGAAAATTGAAATGCCTTAATCATATAAAAAAGATATGTAAGAACTCATAGCGTGGTTTCAACCTTCATATCTCAACATGATTTAGACAAAAACAAATTATCAAACATGCATGAAATTCCGACAAGGCATTCAAATCTTCTACATGCCATAATTGAATTTAAACACATAAAAATCCTCATATCCATTCCCCAAAATAATATCCATTGAGGTCGTTTCTATCCTAGCAACACAAAAATTTTATACATTTTCAATTTATTTCTTTATTTTTTTGGGGTTTTCTCAAAGTTTATGAATGCAAAATTGTACCGAAACGTGTAACAAGAATTAAAAGTGCAAATGCGATAGACATAACAACAAAGCAATGTATGACATAGAGTTATTACAGACCATGTTCAATCCACCCCATACTTAGATTACACATTGTCCCTAACTTGTGATAAAAGAGAAAGAGAAGAAACTCACAATGTCTCAAAAAAAAAAGTGAAGTCGTTAAAGATGGAGCTGAATCACATGTGCGGTGACGGTGGCGGGGGGAACTGGAAGTACGATGGATCAAAGTTCCGTCCAAACTGCTGACGGTACATGTCTTCCATCATCCGTGCATCACGGAGGCGAACCCTCTCCTGTATGTCAAGGAGGCCATCGATGCTACGGAGGTCACCCTGAATAGTTTTGACCGAGACCTCTAAGTTCCCCATCCTCATCTCAAGTCCTGCAAGCCAGTCGGGGTAATCAAGAGTGTTTCCTTGAGCCAGGAACTACGGTGGGGTGGTGGGAAGTCGACCTTCTCGCTAGTATCTAATGTCCTCTCAAGAAAGCATATCCAATGACTAGATACTCATAATCCGTAGGCTCCTCATCAACACCTATTGTAACACCCTAATTCTGCGTGACTCGGGGCGCTTCTAGGCTAGGATCTCACAATGGATCTTGACCCTACATTGACAACAAGTTCAATAGACAACAAGGCACAGATAAATATAAAACCAAATCCATAACACAGTATAAACATACATCAAAACGTATACAACATCACAACCGAGTACAAAACAGCAAATCATATATAGAGGTGTACAAAACAACCCTAAAACCCATGCACGACCTAGTGTACGGAAGCCCTCGGCTGATCACCCATCTGGCTCACTCTGCAGTCATCTTATCCTGCAGAAAATCTACAACACGGTATAAAACCGTTAACCAATAGTTCATGAATAAGAATAATTGTAATAGCACAACAAATAGGTCATCACATTACAATATGGAATGCTCACATCCAAACATTTTATTATCTTCATTACGTTATACCATTACTAATTCAACTTATTTTGTGGCATGAGAAACTCATGAACCTCGCCTCTATCCCCTTTCACACAGGTTTTGGATGGGGATCTACCTCGCCCCTAGAGGACCGGTTTTAAAAAATCTTCTCCACTGTCGACGAGTTTTGACAGGTAGTCACGACCCGTAATAATACACTTGGGCCTTTTAATATTCATGTATGGTCGCCCTAGTCCGGTTTAGAATATAAATGCAACAATCATATGCACAAGCACCACTATCACAATCATTCAAATCCATAACTGCTAACTAAGTATGTCCAATAGACTTACATATCCCAAACCTGTATCGAGTAGTCTTAGTTTTACCTCGAGGAAACAATTAGTGCCTGCATCAACAAGGCACACACAATCAAACACAACCAAGGTTAGGAGATTCCACCTCTAACACCCTACAATCATACCCAAAACATAACTCAAAACTAAACCTCGATAAACCATCACAAGTCACAAATGCCTAAGGCATTACCTCTTCACAAAAATCATCAAGCTAAACCTAAACAACACTAGGCTAGCCACACTCTCAATTGTGGGGGCGGTGACACAGGCTCAGCCACAAGGGTGGAACTGTCAAAGGTGCGGGGGCGGCTAATTGCACAGAAGGCGATTCTCTACTTATATTCGCTCCTCTCGCTTAATATCTTCTTTTCTTCATTGCCCACAGGCAATCATCATCACATATACATACATATACATGTCAACATTTGTCTAGGAAGGTTACACATGATGAACTTGTGGGAAACAAACAAATGAGGGAAGAAAACGAAGGAAATGAAGAAAGAAGAAGAAAAAGGAAGAAACTCACCACCATAGCTCAGGAGAAGGAAACCACAACCACAACCTCAACCGCTATCTTTCGTCAACACAACAATAACAACAAACAACATCATCAACTCACAGGCAAAGCTTCTCTTCCAAGATCAAGCAAACTCAAGGAAGAAACCAAAGAAAGGAGAAGGAGAAGATGGAGAACGTGAAGAGAATGAAGCTGAAGAAAGAAAGGGAAACCCTCATCTGAAAGGAGGAGGGAAGAGACTTAAAGAAGAAGCAAAAGGGAAAAAGAACGGGTTAAACGGTCAAGGAAACGGTTGAGGCCGCCTAAGCCATGGGGGCGGGTCCTTAGTACCGCGGGAGCGGCGCCGCTTTTGCGGCCAAGTCGTGGCGCAGGGGCGGGGTCCCTATAAAGACTAAGGATATTACAAAAGATCCCCCTAAAAACAAGTTTTGCCGGAAACATGAACAATTTCCAAATCTTCTCGGACCCATACGCCGAGGTATACAACTCTCTCTATCGGAGGTATCACGTCTCCGTTCATAAGAGGTCATAACTTATAACATTCTATAACCTCAAGCATAGGCATGGAGGGATCCTCAACTCCGGCTACAAGATCACTACACTATCCAATGGCATATAGGAAAACCATCTCTAGCCAAACCATAACCACATCACAATGGCATGGAGGAAAATCTTCCCTAACCAAACCGTACTCATAACATAAGGGCGTGGAAGAATAACCATAAACAATAACGTGGAGGAATAACAATATCCTGCTAAACCCTAAATATATCTCGATAGAATAGAGGAAGAACCATCTCAAACTATAGACACAGTGATAGCATGAATTATAGTCTATATTTTGGGGCCTGTTTAGACGTTTTATCTTCAATAATCTGCATGTTTGAATGTATATTATGTGATTATATTATCATGTCATCTACCTTTGCGGGAATCGAGGTCTACACCAAGTTTTGTTGTAATCGTAGGTAAAATGGCACATTTTGGACTAAAATAGAGCTAAAGGAGCTAAAGAGTCATTGGAGCTACATTCTGGAGCTTAAGGGAGAATCCAGGAAGAATGGAAATGGATTAAAGATTCAATCTGGACCAGATTTAATAGATTTCACATTCAATTTAGAGTCACCTCGGTCAGCTACAGTACCATCTCGACCGAGGTGATCCCGAGGAGCGTCTCGACCGAGGCGAATACCGTGACGCTGCGAGATCGTTTATTCTTGGCTAGGATCTTTTATTTTTGGAAGAAGAGATCTTATATTTTTGGGCTGGATTTCTGGAAGGAAGATTATATATTTTTGAGATCTATTTTAGAGATTAAGATATATTTTATTAGGATTATATCTTTTCAAGATATTTTATCTTTGGAAGATAGTTTTCCTATATAAAAGGTTGGATTTTCAACAAGTTCAACCATGCTTATACATGCTTAGAGGGCTGATAGCATCCAGCAATTAAGGGATTTTCTCCAGGGTTTTGAAGGAAGGAAGATTGAAGGAAGGATTGATAGCGTATTATAGCTTTTGTGAAGGGTTTTGTAAGACTCTCTTAGATTCCCTTTTGTTGATTTGTCTTGATGGATTTGTGATCCAAGGAACGCTTATTTGTGTTATTTGAATCAGTTATTGAAGCCTTTTTCTTATGGTTTTTGTGTTCAAATATTCACTTTCTTCCCATATATATTTGATTATTTCTTTCACAATGATGAGTGACTAATTTCTTTGTGTGATTCTAGGGTGATGGGATGAAGGTTGTGGGAAAAACAATGATAGAATAATCTTAAATCCAAGTAGGACCCTGAAAGCTCGACTCTATATCCTTAACCTAGAACATCTCGTTCAGTCGATGAACATCTCAGCCAGGGTGGAATTCCTTTGACCGAGGTGACTTATCTGATCCGTAACTGAGAGTTAAGTGTTAGAGTTTGCCAATTCCTATTATTATTACACCTTTCCTCGTTCAATGCAAGTCTAGGATGAGACTTACCCAGTTATTCCTTTGTTTGTTTAGCAATGATCATAAGTGTAGGTAATAAAGGTTTATCCTGTATTGGGGTTTGAGTGTGCCTTCATTCTATCTTTGTGAGTTAGCTTGAGACTTACCCGGTAAAGGTTGATTCTATTCCCTTAGTTGGTGTGTTGGTTTGAGATTATAATTCCTTTCCTTAGTACCTTGAGACTTACCCGGTAATAGGTTCCTTAGCTTGGGATTAGTGAGTAGTGAGACTTACCCGGTGATCTATTCCACTTTAGTAAGACCTTCCCTTTGCAAAACCTCAGCTTTGTCCGCTTATCTTTAGATCTTTAGTTGGAACCACAACTAGATGCTTTAATCTCTAGAATTTCATATCTCCTCAATTGACTTGTCATCATCTTTGATTGCTTTAATCGCTTTTGTGGTTATTAGTTGCATTGACTACCTATATTGGTTTTGTTTCACTTAAGTCCCAGAGATCGACACCCCGGAATTCTTGCTTTTACTTTGATTGACCCGTACATTGCGGGTTCGCATCCTTGTTTTAGGCATACATCTAGGGTTATAAATTTAAAGCTTGCACACACCATTTGGAGCGAACAAGTTTTTGGCGCCTTTGCCGGGGACTTGGTCTAGACCGAGCCGGTTGTAGTAGTCTTTTGGGGCACTTGCCCCTATTTCTACTAACCACTCTACTTGAGTGACTTTCGCAGGTTCTTTCTTTTAGGTTTATACGAAGAACTCGCGTAGGAAATGAAATTGTTCCTTACGATCCCGAACCAGAAAAGACATACACAAGACGCATGAAAGAAGCTAAAATGGCCAATCAAGAGAATCGCGATCTTGAGGCCGAATTGAAGGAGGCATTGGAACAACTACGCCTCAGTAAAGAAGAACTGTGACTGGAAAAGGAAGAAACTCCCGCGAGGACGGACGCGATCGAAGTAGATATGGCGACTTTACGGGACCAATATCTACCTCGACCAGATACAGCCCCTCAACCGAGGCAGGAACCAGCTCCAGCTGCCCCGGCCGAGATACTTCCACCTCGGATGCCAGTCCGAGATGTTCTTTTTGCAGGTATTCCACAGACCCTAGGACAGAGGATGGACCCCAACCAGCAACTGAGGTGTCCAGGAGTCAACCTAGGTGATCCAGCGGACCATGACTATGAACTTCAACCGCAAGTTCTTTCCATGATTCGCCAATGCCAGTTTGGAGGGCTAGAGAGGGAGTCTTCGCATCAACATCTGCAAAACTATGAGATCTTGATGGAGACCTTGAGACCTTCAAGGCTGGAAAACAACAATTACAAGCTAAGGCCTTTCTACTTCTAATTGAAAGATAAGGCGCTTACTTGGTATCAATCTCTCCCTCCAGGAAAAATCAACACTTGGGAGGAGATGACGACGGAGTTCTTCACTAAATTCTTTCCCCCCTCGAAGACCGTTGAAATGAGAGGGAAGATCAATGCATTCATCATGAAGGACAAGGAGAGTTTGTCCAAGTCATGGGAGAGATTTCAAGACATCCTTTTGGATTGCCCACATCATGGGATTCCAAAGATAGAGTTGTTGGAGATTTACTTTAAGGGACTGGACGGAAACACCTAGTTCCAACCTTCAACTACTATCCGCCGGCACATTCATGGATATGCCGATTGATGAAGCTTGGGAGTTCATAGAGAAGCAAGCTTTACACATGGAGAAATAGTCCCACCAAGGAGCTAAAGGTGGAGTTAAAAGAGTCAACTTCTAAGAAGCTCCATCAAACAATGATCAACTCACCTCTTTGAAGAATGATGTGAAGCAATTGAAAGAACTTTTGGTTGCTCAAACCCAAAAGGAAGAGGGAGGATATCAAGGGTCAAGGAACAACAATCAAGGTTCCCAAAACAACAACTACAACAACAATAGAGGGTCCAACAGCAACAATTGGAGATCCAACAATCAAAAATCGGGTAACTCTTACTCTAACCCAAATTCAAACATTTCTTCTAATCCTTTCCTCTCTTCTTCTTCTTCTTCCACTCCATTGAAGAGCCAGGAGAAAGGATTTTGTTCGTCTCAGCCGGAAAAGAAAGATGCGGTGCTGGAGGCCATCTTGATCAAGCTAAACTCTATGGAGACATCCATGACTTCATTTTCGAAGGCATAAAAAGCCTTGGAACAACAATTCTTTAATAAAGCGAATGAAGCGCCAAGAGATCCAGGGAAGCTTCCAGCAAGGACGGAAAGCAACCCCAACGGACAGATCATGGCAATAACGACGAGAAGTGGACTGAAGACTGCAGATCCAGTGTCTCGGTCGATGCCAGTACAGACGAACAACACCTCGGTCCAGGCACAGTCGAAGAACACTTCGGCCGAGGTGCCAACCGAGGTGGAGCCTCAGAGAGCGTCGGACAAAACTGAAGTTTATGTCCCACCTCCTGCATATAAACCACCACTTCCATTCCCCCAGACAAGGGATAGAGCAGATCTATACAAGCATTTTGGTAAGTTCCTTGACTTGATGAATAAACTAAATATTAACAGCCCTTTCCTTGATGCCATTCTAGGGATGCCCGCCTATGGGAAGTTCTTAAAAGAAATTCTATCAAGGAAGAGGAAGTTGGAAGACTTTGGTGAAGTAAGGATGACATATAAATCCTCGGAGCTTATTTAAATCATGAAGGAGAAGATGCCACCCAAATTACGGGATCCCGGCTCATTTTGCATTCCCATTCAAGTTGGGGATGTCACTTGTGAGGCCTTGTGTGATCTAGGATACAGCGTGAGCATCATCCCGCTAGAGCTATATGTGAGGATCGGACTTGGAGAGCCCAAGCCGGTGAAGATACGATTTTACATGGCGGACCTCTCCATTACCCATCCCGTGGGCATTTTGGAAGACGTTCCGGTTAAGTTAGGTAACTTCTATTTACCTATAGACTTTGTTGTGCTTGATATTCCCGCAGATTACCCCGTTCCTATCATTTTTGGAAGACCATTTCTAGCAACTTCGGGTTGCAATGTGGATTGTAAGAACGCCAAGTTGCAATTCAACATTGGCGGTGATCAAGTTGAGTTTGCATTGCTTGCGGCAATGAAGGGAGAGCAGCTAGGAGATGATATCTTCAATATCTATGATGAAGAAGAATAAAGAGAATTGGTGAGCTATATCCTTATTAACGATCCACTTGAAAAAGTTATTAGCTTTAGCTTAATGGAGGAAGGTATAGATGCTTCTTGTGATGTAGATATACGGAGCTTAAAGGCGCTGGAAGAAGATCCGGAGCTAAATTTGAAAAATTATTCCAGGAGAAGAAGATCTCCAGTTTCGGTCCCAGTTGCAGTACCTCGATCGAGGCACTTTCTGGACCAAGCGAGGTGTTCTTGACTGAAGAACATCTCGGTCACCCTCTCTCGACCTCGACCGAGGTCGAAAGCGAGATGATGTCAACTGAGACTTCTGAAAGTCTAGTTCTTCGATTTACTCCACTGGAATGAGGAAGCAAATATCCACCTTAGAAAGCACCCCTAGTTGTGGAGCTTAAACAACTCCCAAGTAACTTGAGGTATGTCTTTCTTGGACAGGATTCTACTTATCCCGTCATCGTTAGTACTTCCCACTCCGAATCTGAATTATCTAAACTAATGGATGTCCTGAGGAAGCATCAAAAGGCTTTGGGTTATACTATTGATGACCTTATTGGCATTAAGCCTTCTTTCTGCATGCATAGAATACTAATGGAGGACGATCATAAGACTTCACGGGAACTTCAAAGACGGTTAAATCCGATCATGAAAGAGGTTGTGAAGAAAAAAATACTTAAGTTGTTGGATGTAGGTATCATATTTCCTATCTCGGACAGCAAGTGGGTGAGCCCGGTGCATGTGGTTCTGAAGAAAGGAGGGATGACCGTTGTGACGAATAAGAACAACGAGTTAATCCCAACTAGGACCGTCACGGGCTGGAGGGTATGCATCGATTATAGGAAGCTGAACGTGGCCACTCAAAACGACCATTTTCCACTTCCCTTCATCGATCAGATGCTCGAACGGTTGGCCCAGCATTCACACTTTAGCTATTTAGATGGCTATAGTGGCTTCTTTCAGATTCCTATCCATTCGGATCATCAAAAGAAGACCACTTTCACTTGTCCATGGGGGACATTCGCTTATAGGAGGATGCCATTTGGATTATGTAATGCACCCGCTACCTTCATGCGATGCATGATGACTATCTTTTCCGAATACATAGAGGAGATCATGGAGGTATTTATGGATGATTTTTCAGTATATGGTTCCTCTTTTGATGATTGCCTATCTAACCTTTCTCTAGTGCTACAAAGATGTGAAGACACTAATCTCGTTTTGAATTGGGAGAAGTGTCACTTTATGGTTAATGAATGCATTGTGCTAGGACACCTCGTTTCCAATCGAGGTATTGAAGTCGATCGAGCTAAGATCGAGACTATTGAGAAACTTCCTCCCCCTTGTTCTGTTAAGGGAGTGCGGAGTTTTCTCGGGCATGCAGGTTTTTATAGGAGATTCATCAAGGACTTCTCGAAGATCTTTAAACCACTAACTAACCTCTTGAATAAAGATGTTGTTTTTGAGTTTTCGCAAGAGTGTCTCGATGCAATCTACAGGATTAAGGAAGCGTTGATCTCCGCTGCGATTATCCAACCTCCGGATTGGACCTTGCCCTTTGAGATCATGTGCGAAGCGAGTGAGATGGTGGTAGGAGCGGTGCTTGGATAAAAGAAGGATGGCCGGACCACCGCCATTTACTATGCTAGCAAGACGCTAGACGAAGCCCAGCATAACTACGCCACCACCGAAAAGGAGCTGTTGGCGGTTGTATATGCTTTTGAGAAATTTCGTTCTTACTTAGTAGGGGCGAAAGTTATTGTTTACACTGACCATGCAGCTATTCATTACTTGCTTGCTAAGAAGGATGCTAAGCCACGTCTTATTCGATGGATTCTCTTGCTTCAAGAGTTTGACCTAGAGATCCGCGATAAACAGGGATCCGAAAATTCTGTTGCGGATCACCTCAGCCGGCTACTTCCATCCTCACTTGAGAAGGATGAACCACCCATAGATGATTCATTCCCCGATCAGCACTTGCACTTGTTGGAACGATTGATAGACTTCCTTATCTCACCCCGTGATGGAGGTGAAGTATGGGGTGTGGATACTTTCCACCTTGTTTAAAGACACCGTACGGTCCAGCTAGCGACCTTAAATCAAGCGCTTCTTGGGAGGCAACCTAAGAAATTGCTTTCTTTCCCTTTCCTAGTCTAGCTTTAGGTAGTTTGCTTTTGCTTTGCTTTGCTTTGTTTTTGGCGTCCTAGACAAACAACAGGTAATCTCTAAGGAAGGAATACAACCCAGGAGCAACACTGGAAGGACAGAAGTTCGAGAATTTGAGAAAACAGAGTTTGTCTGAGACACATCTCGGTTGCTATCACAGCACCTCAACCGAGATGATTCTTGAGAAACCGAGGCGAATAGGGTTACTGAAGACCCACCTCGGTCCGTACCACCTCGGTCTAGTCGAGACCATCTCGACCGAGGTGACAGCAGTTCCAGAAAAGGGTATAAAAGGGAGATCGATGTCTCTCTCTTCCCTCTCTCACCTTCTCGACCGCGGCGCACCAATCCATCTCGTTCTTTGATTTTCGACCGTTTTCGACGATTCTTGCTTCCAAACTGCAAGGAAAGAGTAGAGGATCGGTTTGCAAGTGACAATCTGCAACAAAAACGCTCCGAATCAACCGAATATGGGGTAAATCGAATAAAAACCCTAACTCGCTTTTCTTCACTGTTTCGGTCAAATTAGGCTTTGGTTGCCCCTGCATTGTGTTGGAAAAGGCTTAAGTACCCCATAGGAACAATTGGTAGTGATATCGGGGGAAAAAACTGGATTTTTGATAGTTTCGATCGAACAGCCATCTACCTCGGTCCAGTCGACCTGCATCTCGACCGAGGTGTTCTTGGGATTTGACAGCCGACCGAGGTGGTCTGACAGTGAGTAGAAAATGAGTTCTGACAAACAGTTGGTTCTGAGGGATAAATCCTCCCCTTCTCCTTCCTCTTCTTCTCGTCGATCCATACCGGTGATCCATGAGCATCATTAGGTCGATTATGACCGCATTGCTGCGTATCCAGTGGTTGCACCACGATTTCTAGATAGCATTCAACTGCCTCTACGTGGATGATGATTTAAGGCGGATGATAGCTAAATAATGGGGTTGGAGAAGTTTAATGAGATTAGATCTCCGGCCTACCTTGAGCCGACTTTGGAGTTTGTTAGCTCCGTGACTTACTTGCCTACAGAGCGTGCCATCAAGTACCGGTTGCTGAACCGGAACTACTTAGTTCCGATGGATCATTGGAGGGATATCTTCGGCTTCCCGACCCCCACAGTTGCTGATTTTCCTTCTCGAGCCGTAACTCGAGAGTTCTGGGGCCAGATAGCCCACGTAGTTGAGCATGCTGATAGGTGGAGACCTGGAGACTCCAGGGAGTGTATTATCTTCCACCTCACCTTCAGATTAGCCCACCGGATCTTTTGCGAGACACTTCTGGCGTGTACTGAGATGCCCCAGAAGATTAGACAGGAGGAGTTCCAGACTTTGGGGTGATGCTGGCAGAGGATTTGCACAAGATAAAGGCTGCCAAGCCATGCCGCTTGGGCTGCAGGAGATGATTACGAGGAGGATCTTTGTTCCTCGTGGACTCACTACACGGTATGTGGCCATGCCCTGGGAGTAGACTGCACCTCAGGGTATTAGATGGTCATCTCAGTTTTCAGTTTATGACCCGCAGTACTGGTACACGGCGTGGATTTCTCTTATTGAGGACGCTCGAGACGCAGCAGTAGCAGCCCAGGAGGAGGATGATGAGGAGGTTGATGAGGATGAGGATGACGGTGCTGCCATGGATACAGGGACCGATACAGCTCGGACTAGTATACCAGTCATCGATCTAGACGACGAGGAGACTGAGGACGAGCCAGCTGCAGCACCAGCACGACTTGCTAGACGTAGAGTTCGGAGGTAGAGGGATCCCATAGCTCACCGCCGGATCGACGATCTGATAGATCACATGATTGACTCCTACGCAGCCATGACCGTCGATCTAGGAGGACGTTTGGATGACCTTCACAGAGAGTTGGACAGCCGGACCCATCAGATACTGGTGAGCCAGCACTATCAGTGCCGGATGATGGAGATTCAGTTCCAGCATATGATGGGACATCCATTCGACCCGTCTCAACATCCGTACATACCATATCCTCCACCACCGCCAGCAGATCAGGACTAGAGCTTGCAGGATTTCTTTTCTTTATTAATTATGCAGCTCAAATTTGTCCGATGAGTATTCTGTTCTTATGACTTATTTGACCCATTGAGACAATGTGTCCCAAGTATGGGGTATGCGGATATGTATTATTTGACTTATGTGGATGATTGTATAACTCTTCATGGATATTTATGATTTTATCCTGCTCTATATGCTTATCTGAGACTACATGCATGCATACAGGTTATTTGATTAAGAAAAACGTCAAAAACTGGTTTAAGAAAAAAAATTTTTGACCTCGACCGATGTGACTCTGACCAATCGAGGTACAATACCTCATTGACTTAGAACATCTCGACCGAGGTGGTTTAAATGAGAAAGTTTTCGAAACGATTTTTGTTCTTCTTATTTGGATATGACCTCAGTGATGATTCTGTTTGATGATTGGTTTTGAAATCTTTATATGTTTGAAAGGTTTTATAATATGTTTAAGTTGCTAAATGCTTTGTTTGAAATTTGTGGCATGTTTAATACTTTGTTTTTATCCAAATTATGTGGAATTTGAAGGTTGACACCACATGATGAGTTCTCTCACTTTCTTCTTGGGATGATTAAGACAATTCATTCTCTTCTCTTCTTCTTCTTGATCATGCTTAGCCCCTCATATACATAATTGCCTCCCTTAACCTATCCGGGAGTTTGGAAGCAAGCAAGTGAAAAGCAAGTGAAAGAAAAGTTGAGATGTTGGCTAAAAGTTAGAAAGAAACAAATAGGGTTGGGGAAGTCAATCATGATGATGAGTACCTCGGCACCATTCATATAGCCGGGTGTTTGTGTCTTGCCAAAGTCGGATTGAGCGATACTCCTAACGGGTCATGGTATGTGCATCAAGGGTTTGAGGCATCTCGAGAAATTGACGATTACTGATCTCCTAGGCTTCGGTTATTGTGCACCTCTGTCCATGCATCCCAAAAAGTAAAAAAGTAAAAATAAGCAAAGCTTATTGGTGGAAGATGTTCAAGTTCAAAAGGAAGTGAAGTAAAAGATCTTTTTCCCGGATTCTAGCACCACATTTCCTATATACATCGACCCTCACACGTTTTTTTGACCTTTCCCTTGAAAAGCCCTTGAAACCTCGAGCTTGTTGATTGACTTGGTGGTTTAAAATAGATTATACATGATTCATTTCGATAATTAAGATTTATTATGCATTCTATGATTTTATGCAAAGATGAACAACTTTCTTATATTTATAAAATGTTTAGATCATATTTTGATTTTTCAATTCCATGAAGCAATCTCTTAGAGTGATCTATGAGCGGAGAACACCATTAAAATGTTTTGAAATACTTTTCATTGATCTTTATGACTTAAAATCCATTATATCTTGTACTTAAGATTTGGAACTTGCATGGGGACAAGCAAGGGACAAGTATGGGGTATTTTGATAGCATGAATTATAGTCTATATTTTGGCACCTGTTTAAACGTTTTATATTCAATAATCTGCATGTCTGAATGTATATTATGTGATTATATTGTCATTTCATCTACCTTTGCGGGAATCGAGGTCTACACCAAGTTTTGTTGTAATCATAGGTAAAATGGCACATTTTGGACTAAAATGGAGTTAAAGGAGCTAAGGAGTCATTGGAGCTACATTCTAGAGCTTAAGGGAGAATCCACGAAGCATGGAAATGGATTAAAGATTCACTTTGGACCAGATTTAAGACATTTCACATTCAGTTTAGAGTCACGTCGGTCAGCTACAGTACCATCTCGACCGAGGTGATCCCAAGGAGCGTCTCGACCGAGGCGAATACCCTGACGCGGCGAGATCGTTTATTCTTGGCAGAGATCTTTTATTTTTGGAAGGAGAGATCTTATATTTTTGGGCTGGATTTCTGGAAGGAAGATTATATATTTTGGACATCTATTTTAGAGATTAATATATATTTTAATAGGATAATATCTTTTCAAGATATTTTATCTTTGGAAGATAGTTTTGCTATATAAAGGGTTGGATTTTCCACAAGTTCAACCATGCTTATACATGCTTAGAGGGCTGATAGCATCCACCAATTAAGGGATTTTCTCCAGGGTTTTGAAGGAAGGAAGATTGAAGGAAGGATTGATAGCTTATTATAGCTTTTGTGAAGGGTTTTTGATAGCATGAATTATAGTCTATATTTTGGGACCTATTTAGACGTTTTATCTTCAATAATCTGCAAGTTTGGATGTATATTATTTGATTATATCGTCGTTTCATCTACCTTTGTGGGAATCGAGGTCTACACCAAGTTTCGTTGTAATCGTAGGTAAAATGGCACGTTTTGCATCAAAATGGAGCTAAAGGAGTCATTGGAGCTACATTCAAGAGCTTAAGGAAGATTCCAGTATGCATGGAAATGGATTAGAGATTTACTTTGGACCAGATTTAAGAGATTTCACCTTCAGTTTAGAGCCACCTTGGTCAGCTACAGTACCATTTTGACCGAGGTGATCTAGAGGAGCGTCCCGACCGAGGTGAACACCTTGGATGCGGCGAGATATATTTTATTCTTGGCTGAGATCTTTTATTTTTGGAAGGAGAGATCTTATATTTTTAGCCTGGATTTCTGGAAGGTAGATCATATATTTTAGGGATTTATTTATGAGAGATAGATATATTTTATTAGGAAAATATCTTTTCAAGATATCTTATCTTAGGAGGGTAGTTTTCCTATATAAAGTGTTGGATTTTCCACAAATTCGACCGTGCTTAGACACGCCCGCTACAACCGGCGCATCACCGGAAATCTAGCAGTTAGGAAGGATTTTTGGATGGTTGAAGGACGGTTGAAGGAAGAAAGTTGATAGCTTTTATTGCTTTTGTGAAGGGTTTTGTAAGATTCTCTTAGATTCCCTTTCTTGTTGATTGTCTTATTGGATTGTGATCCAAGGAATGCTTGTTTGTTTGATAATTGATTAAATTATTGAAGCCTTTTTCTAAAGGTTTTTTTGTTCAGTTATTCACCTTCTTCCCTTATATTTGATTATTGCTTTCATGATGATGATTGGCTAATTTCTTTGTGTGATTCTAGTGTGATTGGCTAAAGGTTGTGGGAAAATCAATGATAGAAAAATCTTAAATTCCAGTAGGACCCTGAAAGCTCGAGTCTTTATCCTTAACCCTAGAGTATCTCATTCAGTCGATGAACATCTCGGCCGGGGTGGAATTAGTCTGACCGAGGTGACCTTTCTGATCCGAAACTGAGAGTTAAGTGTTAGAGTTTGCCAAATACTATTCTTATTACACCTTTCCTGGTTCAATGCAATCTTAGGATGAGACTTACCCGGTAATTCCTTTGTTTGTTTACCCAAGATCATAAGTATAGGTAATAAGGGTTTATCCTTTATTGGGGTTTGAGTGTGCCTTCATTCCATCTTTGTGAGTTAGCCTGAGACTTACCCGGTAAAGGTGTATTCTATTCCCTTAGTTGATGTGTTGGTTTGAGGTTATAGTTCTTTTCCTTAATTCCTTAAGACTTAACCGGTAATAGGAGTTACGGTTTGGGATTAGCGAGTAGTGAGACTTACCCGGTGATCTATTCCACTTTAGAAACACCTTCCTTTTGCAAAATATCAGCTTTGTCCGCTTATCTTTAGATCTTTAGTTAGAACCACAACTGGATGCTTTAATCCCTGGAATTGCATAATCCTTTAATTGACTTTTTATCATCTTTTGATTGCTTTAATTGCTTTTGTGGTTAGTTGCAATATAGACAACCTATACTTGCTTAGTTCACCTAAGTCCCTGAGATCGACACCCCGGAATTCTTGCTTTTTACTACGATTGACCCGTGCACTACGGGTCCCCATCCTTGTTTTTAGCATACATCTTGGGTATAAATTTCAAGCTTGCACACACCGTTTGGAGTGAACAGTTTTGTAAGACTCTCTTAGTTTCCCTTCTTGTTGATTTGTCTTGTTGGATTTGTGATCCAAGGAACGCTTATTTGTGATATTTGAATCAGTTATTGAAGCCTTGTTCTTATGGTTTTTGTGTTCAAATATTCACTTTCTTCCCATAAATTTGATTATTGCTTTCATAATGACGAGTGGCTAATTTCTTTGTGTGATTCTAGGGTGATTGGCTGAAGGTTGTAGGAAAAACAATGATAGAATCATCTTAAATCCCAGTAGGACCCTGAAAGCTCGAGTCTATATCCTTAACCTAGAATATCTCGTTCAGTCGATGAACATCTCGGCCGGGTTGGAATTCGTTTGACCGAGGTGACTTATCTGATCCGTAACTGAGAGTTAAGTGTTAGACTGGATTTCTGGAAGGTAGATCATATATTTTAGGGATTTATTTATGAGAGATAGATATATTTTATTAGGAAAATATCTTTTCAAGATATCTTATCTTAGGAGGGTAGTTTTCCTATATAAAGGGATGGATTTTCCACAAATTCGACCGTGCTTAGACACGCCCGCTACAACCGGCGCATCACCGGAAATCTAGCAGTTAGGAAGGATTTTTGGAAGGTTGAAGGACGGTTGAAGGACGGTTGAAGTTGATAGCTTTTATAGCTTTTGTGAAGGGTTTTGTAAGATTCTCTTAGATTCCCTTTCTTGTTGATTGTCTTATTGGATTGTGATCTAAGGAACGCTTGTTTGTTTGATAATTGATTAAGTTATTGAAGCCTTTTTCTTAAGGTTTTTGTGTTCAATTATTCACATTCTTCCCTTATATTTGATTATTGCTTTCATGATGATGATTCGCTAATTTCTTTGTGTGATTCTAGGGTGATTGGCTGAAGGTTGTGGGAAAAACAATGATAGAAAAATCTTAAATTCCAGTAGGACCCTGAAAGCTCGAGTCTTTATCCTTAATCCTAGAGTATCTCATTCAGTCGATGAACATCTCGGTCGGGGTGGAATTCGTGTGACCGAGGTGACCTTTCTAATCCGAAATTGAGAGTTAAGTGTTAGAGTTTGTCAAATCCTATTCTTATTACACCTTTCCTGGTTCAATGCAAGCTTAGGATGAGACTTACCCGGTAATTCCTTTATTTATTTACCAAAGATCATAAGTATAGGTAATAAAGGTTTATATTTTATTGGGGTTTGAGTGTGCCTTCATTCCATCTTTGTGAGTTAGCCTGAGACTTACCCGGTAAAGGTTGATTCTATTCCCTTAGTTGGTGTGTTGGTTTGAGGTTATAGTTCTTTTTCTTAATTCCTTGAGACTTAACCGGTAATAGGAGTTACGGTTTGGGATTAGTGAGTAGTGAGACTTACCCGGTGATCTATTCCACTTTAGAAACATCTTCCCTTTGCAAAATCTCAGCTTTGTCCGCTTATCTTTAGATCTTGAGTTAGAACCAAAACTGGATGCTTTAATCCCCGGAATTGCATATTCCTTGAATTGACTTTTTATCATCTTTTGATTGCTTTAATTGCTTTTGTGGTTAGTTGCAATATAGACAACCTATACTTGCTTAGTTTCACCTAAGTCCCTGAGATCGACACCCCGGAATTCTTGCTTTTTACTAATATTGACCCGTACACTGTGGGTTCGCATCCTTGTTTTTAGCATACATCTTGGGTTATAAATTTAAAGCTTGCACACACCGTTTGGAGCGAACAAGTTTTTGGCGCCGTTGCCGGGGACTTGGTCTAGACCGAGCCGGTTGCGGTGATCTTTCGGGGCGCATGCCCCTGTTTCTACTAACCACTCTACTTGAGTGACTTTCGCAGGTTCTTTTTATTAGGTTTATGCGAAGAACCCGTGTTGGGAAGGAAATCGTTCCTTACGATCCCGAACCAGAAAAAACAAACAAAAGACGCTTGAAAGAAGCTAAGATGGCCAATCAAGAGAATCGCGATCTTGAGGCCGAATTGAAGGAGGCTTTGGAACAACTACGCCTCAGTAAAGAAGAATTACGATTGGAAAAGGAAGAAACTCGCGCAAGAACGGAAACAATCGAAGCAGATATGGCGACTTTACGGGACCAATATCTACCTCGACCAGCTCCAGCTCCTCGACCGAGGCAGGACCCAGCTCCAGCTGCCCCGGCCGAGATATTTCCACCTCGGATACCAGTCCGAGAAGCACTTTTTACAGGAATTCCACAAACCCTAGGGCAGAGGATGGACCCCAACCAGCAACTGAGGTGTTTAGAAGTCAACCTAGGGAGTCTCCGCATCAACATCTACAAAACTATGAGATCTTAATGGAGACTTTGAGACCTTCAAGGCAGGAAAACGACAATTACAAGCTAAGGCCTTTCTACTTCTCCTTGAAAGATAGGGCGCTTACTTGGTATCAATCTCTCCCTCTAGGAAAAATCAACACTTGGGAGGAGATGACTACGGAGTTATTGACTAACTTAATTCCCCCCTCTAAAACTGCTGAAATGAGAGGGAAGATCAATGCATTCATCATGAAAGACAAAGAGAGTTTGTCCAAGTCATGGTAGAGATTTAAAGACATTCTTTTGGATTGCCCACATCATGGGATTCTAAAGATAGAGTTGTTGGAGATATACTTCAAGGGACTGGACGGCAACACCCAATTCAACCTTCAACTACTATCCGCAGGCATGTTCATGGACATGCCGATTGACGAAGCTTGGGAGTTCATAGAGAAGCAAGCTTTACACATGAAAAACTACTCCCAACAAGGAGCTGAAGGTGGAGTTAAAAGAGTCAACTTTCAAGAAGCTCTACCAAACAATGATCAACTCACCTCTTTGAAGAATGATGTGAAGCAATTGAAAGACCTTTTGGTTGCTCAAACCAAGAAAGAGGAGGAAGGATATCAAAATTCAAGGAACAACGGTTACCGAAACAACAACAACGGTTCCTGGAACAACAACTACAACAACAATAGAGGATCCAACAACAATAATTGGAGGGCAAACAACCAAAATTCGGGTAACCCTTACTCTAACTCCAATTCGAATGACTCCTCTAATCCTTTCCTCTCTTCTTCTTTTTCTTCTACTCCATTGAAGAGCCAGGAGCGAGGAGTGAGTTCATCCCAGCCGGAAAAGAAAGATGCGGTGCTGGAGGCCATCTTGATCAAGCTCAACTCTATGGAGACATCCATGACTTCATTTTCGAAGGCACAAAAAGCCTTAGAACAACAATTCTTTAACAAGGCGAATGAAGCGCCAAGAGATCCAAGGAAGCTTCCAGCAAGGACGGAAAGCAACCCTAAAAGACAGATCATGGCAATAACGACGAGAAGTGGACTGAAAGCTGTAGATCCAGTGCCTCGGTCGATGCCAGTACAAACAAAGACCACCTCGGTCCAGATACAGTCGAAGAACACTTTGGCCGAGGTGCCAACCGAGGTTGAGCCACAAAGAGCGTCGGACAAAACTGAAGTTTATGTTCCACCTCCTGCATATAAACCACCACTTCCATTCCCCCGGTCAAGGGCCAGAGCACATCTAGGCAAGTATTTTGGTAAGTTCCTTGACTTGATGAATAAACTTCATATTAACATCCCTTTCCTTGATGCTATTCTAGGGATGCCCGCCTATGGGATGTTCTTGAAAGAAATTATATCAAGGAAGAGGAAGTTGGAAAACTTTGGTGAAGTAAGGATTACATCTAAATCCTCGGAGCTCATTCAAATCATGAAGGAGAAGATGCCACCCAAATTGAGAGATCCCGGCTCATTTTGCATTCCCATTCAAGTTGGGGATGTCACTTGTGAAGCATTGTGTGATCTAGGAGCCAGCGTGAGCATCATCCCGCTGGAGCTATTTGTGAAGAACGGACTTGGAGAGCCCAAGCCGGTGAAGATACGGTTATACATGGCGGATCGCTCCATTACCCATCCCGTGGGCATTTTGGAAGACGTTCCGGTTAAGTTAGGTAACTTCTATATACCTATAGACTTTGTTG
This sequence comes from Fagopyrum esculentum, assembly GCA_033239045.1. Taxonomy (NCBI): domain Eukaryota; kingdom Viridiplantae; phylum Streptophyta; class Magnoliopsida; order Caryophyllales; family Polygonaceae; genus Fagopyrum; species Fagopyrum esculentum. The sequence goes on along the minus strand of BSUD01000003.1, from coordinate 83,757,832 downwards.
TACTTGACATTCCCGCAGATTATCCCGTTCCTATCATTCTCGGGAGGCCGTTTCTAGCAACTTCGGGTTGCAATGTGGATTGTAAGAACGCCAAGATAAAATTCAACATTGGCGGAGATGAAGTGGAGTTTGCATTGCTTGCGGCAATGAAGGGAGAGTAGCTAGGAGATGATATCTTCAACATCTATGATGAAGTAGAATCAAGAGAATTGGTGAGCTCTATCCTTATTAATGATCCACTTGAAAAAGTTATTAGCTTTAGCTTAATGGAGGAAGGTATAGATGCTTCTTGTGATGCAAATATACGGAGTTTAAAGGCGCTAGAAGAAGATCCAAGAGCTAAATTTGAAAAGCTAATCTAGGAGAAGAAGATGTCCAGTTTCGGTTCCAGTTGCAGTACCTCGACCGAGGCACTTTCTGGACCAAGCGAGGTGTTCTTGACTGAAGAACATCTTGGTCACCCTCTCTGGACCTCGACCGAGGTCGAAAGCGAGATGATGTCAACTGAGAATAACAAACCTCTTACTCCCTTTTCTAACATTCACCCTCAGTTGGCGGAACACTCTCTCCACCAAATTTCTGATAATAAAGGACCTTGGTATGTTGACATTGTTAATTATCTTGTTTGCCAAGAAATACCACCCGGATTGACGTACTCTCAAAGGAAGAAATTCTTTAAGGATGTACGCCATTACTACTGGGATGAACCGCTGCTATTTAAGAGTGGTCCGGATGGAATGCTTCGAAGATGCATTCCGGAAGATGATGTTACTAGTGTCATACAACATTGTCACTCACTTCCTTGTGGGCGTATGCTAGCGCTCACAAAACGTGCACCAAGGTATTACGTTCCCGTTTCTTTTGGCCTACATTATTTAAGGATGTGCAATTGTTTGTTGTCTCTTGTGATGCATGCCAAAGAACAGGGAACCTATCTAGGAGGAATGAGATGCCACTCAACAATATACAGGAGGTTGAAATCTTTGATGTATGGGGGATAGATTTCATGGGACCTTTCCCGTCGTCCGGAGGAAATCTCTACATTCTCCTATCTGTCGACTATGTCTCTAGATGGGTTGAAGCAATTGCCTCTCCCACTAATGACGCCATGGTGGTTGTGAAGTTCTTTAACAGGACTATCTTTCCACGTTTTGGGACTCCACACATCATCATAAGCGATGGAGGGACACATTTTATCAACCGGAAGTTTAAGGCACTTCTATCGAAGTATGGGGTAACCCACAAGGTAGAAACCCCTTATCACCCTCAAACTAGTGGACAGGTCGAGATCTCAAATAGAGAAATTAAAGCGATCTTGGAGAAGACCATCTCTAGGACAAAGAAGGATTGGTCCATGAAGTTGGACGACGCTCTTTGGGCTTACAGGACCGCATTCAAGACTCCCATCACCCCTTATAATTTGGTATATGGGAAGTCTTGTCATTTGCCCATTGAGTTAGAACACAAGGCATATTGGGCAATCAAATGGTTGAACTTCGACATCAAGGAAGCCGGTGAGAAGCGGCTATTGGATATCAATGAGCTGGAGGAGCTGCGTTTGAACGCTTATGAGAATGCCAAGATCTATAAAGAAAGGACGAAGAAATGGCATGACAAGCGTATCATTCCTAAGGAGCTCAAAGAAGGAAACTTAGTTCTACTCTTCAACTCCCGCCTCCGCCTCTTTCCAGGTAAGTTGAAATCTAGATGGACCGGACCTTATGTTGTGAAACATGTTTTCCCTTATGGTGCAGTTGAGATTTGGGGAGTAACAAGTGGAAGCTTCAAGGTCAATGGTCATAGACTTAAGAAATACAAACCGGAAATCCCGGGTGAGGAGGTTGCACCACTATACCTTGTTTGAAGATGCCGTACGGTCCAGCTAGCGACCTTAAATCAAGCGCTTCTTGGGAGGCAACCCAAGGTATTGCTTCCTTTTCCCTTTTTTCTAGTCTAGCTTTAGATAGTTTGCTTTTGCTTTGCTTTGCTTTGTTTTTGGCGTCCTAGACAGACAACAGGTGACATCTAAGGAAGTAATACAACCCAGGAGCAACACTGGAAGGACAGAAGTTCGAGAATTTGAGAAGACAGAGTTTAACTAAGACACATCTCGGTTGCTGTCACAGCACCTCGACCGAGATGATTCTTGAGCAACCGAGGCGACTAGGGTTACTGAAGATCCACCTCGGTCCGTAACACCTCGGTCCGGTCGAGACCATCTCGACCGAGGTGACAGCAATTCCAGAAAATGGTATAAAAGGGGGCTGAGATTTCTCTCTCTTCCCTCTCTCACCCTCTCGACCAAAACGCCCCAAATCACCTTGTTCGCTGATTCTCGCTCGTTTTCGACGATTCTCGCTTCCAAACCGCAAGAAAAGGGTAGAGGATCGGTTTGCAATCAACAATCTGCAACAAAAACGCTCCAAATCGACCAAATCTGGGGTAATTCGAGAAAAAACCCTAACTCTCCCTTCTTCACTGTTTTTTATCAATTTGGGCTTTGGATGCCCTTGCATTGTGCTGAAAAAGGATTAAGTACCCCATTTGAACCATTGGTAGTGATATTGGGGGAAAAGAATTGGATTTCTGAGAGTTACGATCGCGTAGCACTTCCCCTCGGTCTAGTCGGCCTGTGCCTCGGCCGAGGTGTTCTTGAGAGTTGTCAGAGTGACCGAGGTGGTCTGACAGTGGGAGAAAGAAAGATGAGTTCTGACAGGCAGCTTGTTCTGAGAGATAGATCCTCTCCTTCTCCTTCTTCTTCTTCTTCTTCTTCTTCACGCCGCTCCATACCGGTGATCCATGAGTGTCACCAAGTAGATTATGACCGCATAGCGGCCCGTCCAGTTGTTGCACCACGGTTTCTGGACATTTCTACATTTGACTGCCTCCACGTGGATGATGATGTGAGGCGGATGATATCTATGGTGGGGCTGGAGCAGTTTACTAAGATTAGAGCTCCATCCTATCTTGAGACGACCTTGGAGTTTGTTAGCTCCGTCACTTATTTGCCTACTCAGCGTGCCATCAAAACCCGGTTGATGAACCGGAACTATCTAGTTCCTATGGACCACTAGAGGGACATTTTTGGCTTTCTTTCCCCCACATTTGCTGATTTTCCTTCTCGAGCTGTAGCTCGAGAGTTTTGGGGACAGATAGCTCATGTAGTTGAGCATGCTGACAGGTGGAGACCTAGAGATTCCAGGGAGCGGATTATCTTCCAACTAGCCTTCAGACTTGCTCACCGGATTTTTAGCGAGACTCTTCTGGTGCGTACTGAGACGCCCCAGAAGATTAGACAAGGTGAGCTGCTGGGTCTTTACTGTATGGTGACCGGAGGAGTTCCGGATTTTGGAGTGATGCTGGCGGAGGATCTACACAAGATAAAGCGAAGGGAGATATCTACTGCGGAGGTATAGTGACTCACATTGCGAGTTACATGGATCTTGACTTGAGTGCATGTACTATGGTGGCGGCTGCCAAGCCGCTCGGGCTGCAGGAGATGATCACTAGGAGGATATTGGTTCCTCGCGGACTTACTACGCCGTATGTGGCGATGCTCTGGGAGCAGACTGCACCGCATGGTATTAGATGGTCATCTCAGTTCTCTGTCTATGACCCGCATTACTGGCACACCGCATGGATTCCGCTTATGGAGGACGCCAGAGACGCAGCAGCTCAGGGGCAGGATGAGGATGATGAGGTTGAGGAGGAGGCTGATGAGGATGAGGATGGCGGTGTTGCCATGGACACAAGTACAGATACAGCTGGTACCAACATACTAGTCATCAATCTAGACGACGAGGAGACGGAGGAGGAGCCAGCTGCAGCACCAGCACGACCTGCTAGACGTAGGGTACGCAGGCAGAGGGATCCAGTAGCTCACCGCCGGATCAACGATCTGACAGAGCAGATGATTGATTCCTATGCAGCCATGACCGTCGATTTAGGGGGACGTTTGTATGGCCTTCACAGAGAGTTGGATAGCCGGACTCATCAGATTATGGAGAGCCAGCACTATCAGCGCCGGATGATGGAGATCTAGTTACAACACATGATGGGCTATCCTTTTGACCCTTCTCAGTACCCGTACGTGCCACCTCCACCACCTCCGGCAGATCAGGATTAGAGCTTGCAGGATTTCTTTATTTATTTATTATGCAGCTCAGCATTGTTCGGTGAGTACTTTGTTTCCTTAGACTTATTTTGACCCGTTGGGACAATGTGTCCCAAGAATGGGGTATGTGGATGTATTTATATGACTTATGTGTACGCTTGTATGACTCTTGATTGATATTTATCGTTTTATCTTGCTCTATGTGTTTATCTGAGATTACATGCATGCATACAGGTTATTTGATTGAGAAAAACTTCAAAAACTGGTTTGAAAAATTTTTTTATTGACCTCGACCGATGTGATTCTGACCAATCGAGGTACAGTACCTCGGTTGACTTAGAACATCTCGACCGAGGTGGTTTAACTGAGAAAGTTTTCGAAACAATTTTTGTGCTTCTTATCTTTATATAACCTCAGTGATGATTTCGTTTGCTAAATGCTTTATTTGAAATTTTGGCATGTTTGATACTTTGTTTTTATCAAAATTATGTTGAATTTGAAGGTTGACACCACATGATGAGTTCTCTCACTTTCATCCTGGAAAGATCAAGGCAATTCATTCTCTTCTCTTCTTCTTCCTGATCATGTTTAGCCCTTCATATACATATTTGCCTCCCTTTATCTATCCGGGTGTTTGTGTCTTGCCAAAGTCGGATTGAGCGATATTCCTAACGGGTCATGGTATGTGCATCAACGGTTTGAGGCATCTTGAAAAATTGATGATTGCTGATCTCCTAGGCTTCGGTTATGTGCACCTCTGTCCATGCATCCCAAAAAGTAAAAAAAAAAAGTAAAATAAGCAAAGCTTATTGGTGGAAGATGTTGAAGTTCAAAGAAAGTGAAGTACATATCCTTTTCCCGGATTCTAGCACCACATTCCCTATATACATCCCACCCTCACACGTTTCTTGACTTCTCTTGAAAAGACCTTGAGACCTCGAGCTCGAGCTTGTTGATTGACTTAGTGGTTTAAACTGGATTATACATGATTAATTTCGATAATTATGATTTATTATGCATTCTATGATTTTATGCAAAGATGAACAACTTTCTTATATTTATAAAATGTTTTGATCATATTTTGATTTATAAATTCCATGAAAATGGAGCTAAAGGAGCTAAGGAGTCATTGGAGCTACATTCAGAGGCTTAAGGAAGAATCCAGGAAGCATGGAAATGGATTAGAGAGTTACGTTCGACCAGATTTAAGAGATTTTCACCTTCAGTTCAGAGCCACCTCGGTCATCTACACTACCATCTCGACCGAGGTGATCCAGAGGAGCGTCCCGACCGAGGAGAACACCTTGGACGCGGCGAGATATATTTTATTCTTGGCTGAGATCTTTTATTTTTGGAAGGAGAGATCTTATATTTTTAGACTGGATTTCTGGAAGGAAGATCATATATTTTAGGGATTTATTTATGAGAGATAGATATATTTCATTAGGAAAATATCGTTTCAAGATATTTTATCTTAGGAGGGTAGTTTTCCTATATAAAGGGTTGGATTTTCCACAAATTCGACCGTGCTTAGACACGCCCGCTACAACCGGCGCATCACCGGAAATCTAGCAGTTAGGAAAGATTTTTGGAAGGTTGAAGGAAGAAAGTTGATAACTTTTATTGCTTTCGTGAAGGGTTTTGTAAGATTCTCTTAGATTCCCTTTCTTGTTGATTGTCTTATTGGATTGTGATCCAAGGAACGCTTGTTTGTTTGATAATTGATTAAATTATTGAAGCCTTTTTCTAAAGGTTTTTGTGTTCAATTATTCACCTTCTTCCCTTATATTTGATTATTGCTTTCATGATGATGATTGGCTAATTTCTTTGTGTGATTCTAGGGTGATTGGCTAAAGGTTGTAGGAAAAACAATGATAGAAAAATCTTAAATTCCAGTAGGACCCTGAAAGCTCGAGTCTTTATCCTTAACCCTAGAGTATATCGTTCAGTCGTTGAACATCTCGGCCGGGGTGGAATTCGTCTGACCGAGGTGACCTTTCTGATCCGAAACTGAGAGTTAAATGTTAGAGTTTGCCAAATCCTATTCTTATTACACCTTTCCTGGTTCAATGCAAGCTTAGGATGAGACTTACCCGGTAATTGCTTTGTTTGTTTACCCAAGATCATAAGTATAGGTAATAAGGGTTTATCCTTTATTGGGGTTTGAGTGTGCCTTCATTCCATCTTTGTGAGTTAGCCTGAGACTTACCTGGTAAAGGTTGATTCTATTCCCTTAGTTGATGTGTTGGTTTGAGGTTATAGTTCTTTTCCTTAATTCCTTAAGACTTACCCGGTAATAGGAGTTACGGTTTGGGATTAGCGAGTAGTGAGACTTACCCGGTGATCTATTCCACTTTAGAAACATCTTCCTTTTGCAAAATCTCAGCTTTGTCCGCTTATCTTTAGATCTTTAGTTAGAACCACAACTGGATGCTTTAATCCTTGGAATTGCATAATCCTTTAATTGACTTTTTATCATCTTTTGATTGCTTTAATTGCTTTTGTGGTTAGTTGCAATATAGACAACCTATACTTGCTTAGTTCACCTAAGTCCCTGAGATCGACACCCCGGAATTCTTGCTTTTTACTACGATTGACCCGTACACTACGGGTCCCCATCCTTGTTTTTAGCATACATCTTGGGTTATAAATTTCAAGCTTGCACACAACGTTTGGAGTGAACAGTTTTGTAAGACTCTCTTAGTTTCCCTTCTTGTTGATTTGTCTTGTTGGATTTGTGATCCAAGGAACGCTTATTTGTGATATTTGAATCAGTTATTGAAGCCTTGTTCTTATGGTTTTTGTGTTCAAATATTCACTTTCTTCCCATATATTTGATTATTGCTTTCATAATGATGAGTGGCTAATTTCTTTGTGTGATTCTAGGGTGATTGGCTGAAGGTTGTAGGAAAAACAATGATAGAATCATCTTAAATCCCAGTAGGACCCTGAAAGCTCGAGTCTATATCCTTAACCTAGAATATCTCGTTCAGTCGATGAACATCTCGGCCGGGTTGGAATTCGTTTGACCGAGGTGACTTATCTGATCCGTAACTGAGAGTTAAGTGTTAGAGTTTTCCAAATCCTATTCTTATTACACCTTTCCTGGTTCAATGCAAGCCTAGGATGAGACTTACCCGGCAATTCCTTTGTTTCTTTACCAATGATCATAAGTGTAGGTAATAAAGGTTTATCCTTTATTGGGGTTTGAGCGTGCCTTCATTCCATCTTTGTGAGTTAGCCTGAGACTTACCCGGTAAAGGTTGGTTCTATTCCCTTAGTTGGTGTGTTGGTTTGAGATTATAATTCATTTCCTTAGTACATTGAGACTTACCCGGTAATAGGTTCTTTAGCTTGGGATTAGTGAGTAGTGAGACTTACCCGGTGATCTATTCCACTTTAGTAACACCTTCCCTTTGCAAAACCTCAGCTTTGTCCGCTTATCTTTAGATCTTGAGTTGGAACCACAACTAGATGCTTTAATCCCTAGAATTGCATATCTCCTTAATTGACTTTTCATCATCTTTGATTTCTTTAATCGCTTTTGTGGTTATTAGTTGCATTGACTACCTATATTGGTTTTGTTTCACCTAAGTCCCTGAGATCGACACCCCAGAATTCTTGCTTTTACTACGATTGACCCGTACACTACGGGTTCACATCCTAGTTTGAGGCATACATCTAGGGTTATAAATTTAAAGCTTGCACACACCATTTGGAGCGAACACACAGCTCGCGCTAGCCAAACAAGATCTAATGAGATCATATGCATACATCACAACTAGCATGAAAACACATCATATCACATAAGTATATAACTATAACACTCCCCAAAGTAGCTTTAAGATCTGCTCGTTGATCCTGCAGGTGCATCTATCCCGGCTTAAAACTCTAGATAGTTCTTCTAGATACTATCCTCGGTCTCCCATGTAGCCTCATCAGGTCCTGGTCTCGACCACTCTATCCTCAGCATAGGATTGTCCTTCAAACGTAGTCCTCTCACACCTCGCTCTAAGACTGCAATCGGGTGCTCCACAAAAAGTGTTGTCCGGCTCAACCACTAAATAATCATAGTTGACGATGTGTCTCCGATCTAGTATGTACTCCCTGAACTGAGACACATGAGACACAGGGTGAACACCCTCTAACCACGGTGGTAAAGCAAGTTTGTATATTGCTATACCAACTCTGTCTAGAATTTGAAAAGGACGGACATATCGGGGACTAAGCTTCCCCTTTATGCCAAAACATCTAACGCCACGCGTCAGTCAAACTCTCAGCCAGACATGAGCTCCAACCATCAACTCTAGAGGCCGACGCCTCTTGTCTGCATACGACCTCTAGCGGCTCTTTGCAGCCAGCATCCTCTCTCTAATTAGTGCTACTCGTGCAATATCATCCGGAATTTGATATGGCGCTATACTAATGACACTGCTCGTCTCATCCCAACATAATGGCATACAACATCTCCGCCTATACAATGCCTCATATGGGGCCATCCTAATCGATGCACACCAGCTATTGTTGTACGAAAAACTCAACCAATGGGAGGTGATCTGTCCATACCTGCTCCTAGTCCAACACACATGCTCGCAGCATATCCTCTCGGGTCTGAATTGTCCTCTTTGACTAACCATCTATCTAGGGATGAAATGTAGTCGTGAAGTGCAAACTCGTACCCAAGGCAATCTGTATCTACTGTCAAAACCTCGAGGTGAATCGTCCATCTCGATCCAAGATGATCATCCTCGGCACACCATGGACTCTCAATATCTGTCTAGTGAACTCCTTAGCCAATCGGCTCACTAGCCACGTTTCCCTGATAGGGATAAAACGTGTAGTCTTTGTCAGTTTGTCAACGATAACGCAGATGGCATCAAAGCTCCTACTCTGCTTCAACCTAGTCACAAAGTCAATAAAGATGTCCTCCAACTTCCTTTGCGGTACTGGAAGTGGGTGGAGCTCCTCCTAGTCTGCAATGCTCTATCTTGACCGGTTCGTAGGTCGCAGACTGAGCCACAAATCTAGCTATATCAGGCTTCAGCCCTCCCCACCAATATGAACGTCTCACATCTTGATACATCTTACTCGCACCAAGGTGCACTGAGTAAGGTGGGGAGTGAGCCTCTTGGCGAATCCTTTGTCTCAGCTCCGCATCAGCATGTTCACAAACGAGCTCGCGGCGTCTCGTCACTCCATCTGCTCCTATGGAGAACTGTGGTGCCTCACCTCGAGACTTCCTATCTCATATCCTCGTCATCGTCGGGCAGGTCTCCAGTTTATGATGGACCTCACCCAACAGATCATGTAGAACCTCTGAAATCAACAATTGTGCATCCTCATCAGGGAACTCGATGTCCATCTCTAGCCACGCTAGGTCTCTTTGCAACTGAAGCTCAACCGTCAATCGTACAATCGCCTTCTCTCGAGGCGTCGTCCTACTAAGGGCATCAAAGATAATGTTCGCCTTTCCTGGATGATACAAAATCTCAAGGTCAAAGTCATTGATCAGCTCAAGCCATCTACGCTGGCGGTTATTCAAGTAATTTCTCCATATCTTCAATGCATGAACTACCACTGCCAACTCCAAATCATGAGTCAGGTAGTTCTCTGAATACGTCTTCAGTTGTCTAGATGCATATCCTATCACTCTACCACGCTGCATCAAAAAAAATCCCACGCTAGGTCTCTTTTCAACCTTGATCCTTTGGCGGAGACAACATGACCTAGAAAATCTACCTATGTGATCCAGAACTCGCGTTTAGAGAACTTGACGTACAGTTTTGTATCCCGTAAAACTCGCAACATATTCGTCAGATGTCCTGCATGTTCTTCTCTGCTACGAGAGTACACTAGGATATCGTCTATGAAAGCCACCGCAAACTGATTCGGAAAGCCGATGAATATGCTATTCATCAACTCCATAAAGACGGCGGGTGCATTTGTTAGCCCAAATTGCATCACTACAAACTCGTACTGGCCATACCATGTCCGAAATGCCGTCTTATGCACATCCTGCTCCCTCACCCTCAACAGGAGATATCCTGAGCGCATGTCTATCCTAGAGAACACAATCACTCCCCGAAGCTGATACAGTAGATCGTCAATACGGGGCAAATGATACTTGTTTATGATGGTCACCTTTTTCAACTCTTTGTAGTCGATACACAGTCTTAACAATCCATCCTTCTTCCACACAAAGAGGGCAAATGCACCTCACGGGGAAACGCTAGGGTGAATGAAGCCTTTCTCAGCCAACTCCTCGAGTTGCTTCTTCAACTCTAACAACTCGATAGGCATCATACGGTATGGGGCCTTCGAGATTGGTCTCCTTCCCGACTCCAATTCTATGCTGAAATCCATGCTTCTTTGAGGCAGAAAACTGAATGGCTCGTCAAAAACGTCCAGAAACTCGCAAACCACAGGGATATCCTCTAAAACTAGACTCTCGCCCTCCTTCATGGCATAACACCAGAAGGCCTCACAACCCTATGCAATCAGTCTCGCTGCTTGGACTGCACTGGTAACCATACCCGATTTCCAAGGTCCGAACCTCGGAAAATCTCGATCTGACCGACTCGGTCGACACCGTCATTGTCCTCCCACCTGCATCTAACACAACACGATGCTTATCCAACCAATCTATACCTAGAATAACTTCATGATGCACCAGCGGTTTGAGAAAGAAGTCTACTAACAAATCACGATTTCTTTAATGTATTGGATAACCATGTACCTCCCGGGTACTTCTCATTTGAACTCCATCAGGTAACCTAGTAACGAAGGGTCTCCTCTCTGTCGTATCTAAGGTTAGTCTATCAACACATGCATCAGAAACGAAAGAGAGTGTAGTACCCGTATCAAATAAAACTCTAACTAGATAAACCATTATTCAGAATAGTACATGTAGCAGCTGGCATTGGCGGCTCCTCATTGTTCATCAACTCAAAAACTCGTCCTCGAGCTCTTCCAGTATCAGTAGTACCTCCATCTCAACCTCTATCTCTACTCGGTACTGGAGGGCAACCTTGAGTAGCAATTCACTGGCGCACTCGGGAAATCAACTCTCAAATGTCGTGACCCTCCACAATTGTGAAACTATCGGCCTCTCTCTGAAGTTTGTGCAGAAAGTGGGTAACTAAAGTGGCCTTGAGTTTGGCCTTGCCCCTACGCTAATGCTCTTGTACCGGTCTACCTAGTACTTTAGCTCTTCTCAGACCTTCTTGTTTGAGAAGTCATCCTCTAGTTCATCCTCTCACGCTCGTAAGTCGAGGCTCCATTCTAGTAGTCTGCAAGAGACTCACAATGAAAACCCGCAATGTAGTAAGGGTTACTCTCTGAGTCGGCGGGAGAACAAATACACGTGCTGATCCTTTTGAGGTGCAACTGCACCCAGTAGTGCCAGCTCCTCCTAGAATCTACTAATCGCCTCTGCTATCGACACATCCTCAAAGCTAGCGTAGACAAAGTCCTGCAGTTTCTCCCTCCTTAGAGAGGTAGGGCAGAAACTCTCTTTGATCATACTTCGCATCTGATCATAGCTGGTGGCTTGAATTCGCATGGCCCTACACCACTGTAGAGCTAGGTCATGGAATGGAGTCTGAACTAACTCTATCCGTTTGTCCTCTGGACTTCTGAGAGACTCAAGGGCTGAGTCTACATTCCCAATCCACAAATCAACCTCCTACTCTACCTTCCTAGAGAAGGGGTACTCTCATTTGATGAAAATCCTTCAACCATGTGTCTTGTCAAGGCCCTCTCCACTCCTCTAGAGCTCTAACAACCCCAATAGTGTGTGCGTGTATGACTGCACCTGAGTAGCTCCCCGGGACATCTTTGACGATCCCACATGTGTTGGGAGAACCGGGGCACGTCTACCTACCGTGGAAGTCTCCTCGACTCGTTGGATATACGTGCGGAACTCTAGTCCCCTCATAGAGACAAGATCCGAGTCATCTGACTTGACTCGTTGAGATCTTTGTCTCGCAGCCATACCGCTCCTAGTCTCAAGAACGACGCTCTCAACAACCTCCTCGTGTAGATCCTCCACTTTAGGCTGCTCATCAATGGGAACCTGTCCCTACCACTACTGGAGGGAGAAGGGGTCTACCCCTACCTCATCATATTGTAGATGTCGCTCTAGTCCAAGCCATTAACGGGATACACGCATCTAACCTTATAAGGATATATATATATATATATATATATATATATATATAATACTTAAATACAAGATAAATGCACAATTCAACACTGAATACATATATACATATATATGTAGGGAATTCTAAATTTGCTTAATAGGAGAGCTAAATTTCTCTATGCAAGGAATTTTCAGATATTATGTGTAGGAAATTCGAAATGAGCTTAATAGGAGAGTTAAATTTCTTTCTTGGACTTCAAGTTGCACAAAAAAGAAAGCAATATTTCTTAGTCAAAGCAAGCATACCCAAGGACTTGCTTAAGGAGTATAAAATGGATCAATCCAAGTGTAACATCTGAAATTTTTTTCCGAGTGTTGAGCGGTTTATCGACCTTTCCGCAAGCGCGGCTAAGTTTTCCCACAAGCACGATGTGCTGAGTGATGGGTTTTTACCTCGTTTCCTTTCCGACCTTTCTTTGGATGAGTGGCCTTTCGTTTTAGGGATAACGACCCCTCGTTGCCCTCTCCTTTGCTTACCCATCAAATGAGTTTCCTCTCTTCTCCTGTTCAAATCTCATGTGAAAGTGTTCTTCTCTACTCGCTCTCTTTTGGCTTGAGAGCTCTTGATGGCTACTCCATGGGAATCACCCTTCTTCATCCTCTTGTGTTTGTTGTCCAACAAGTTAGGTGCTGCAGATCCGAGCTAGGTTAAGGTCTTTTCCTTCTTCTTCATCTTCTCCCATTTTCTTCCTTCTTCTTCCTTGAGCTTCAATGGTGGAAGCCTTGAATTTCACTCAAGATCTTCCTTTTGGCTTGCATGCGATTGGATCGTGTTTGAGACGATTGTCGGTGTATGGATCCAAGTGTTGGATGTTATGGATCCAAGCAAGGGAGCTAGGAGACCTTGGGACATCAAAGAACTAGTCTAAGAATCGCGCGAAGATCTCCTTTATGGATTTTGACCGCATCCACGGCTGGACAACGCCGCGGGGGCGGCCACTGCACCTGAGCCGCAGGGGCGACCAACCTGAGCCACTAGGGTAGCCTAGTTAGTCGCAAGGGCGGCCACTGGCCCAGCCAGCCCTCCCGTGCGGTCTTCTTCTCCTCTTCGCGGTTGTTCTTTCCTTTCGTGCCTCGTCCTTGCCTAGTGAGTATCCTACCATGAGCATGTGTTCCTTGCTTATCCTAGAAGTGTATACATGTTAGAAGCATGCTAGGATGGCTTTAGATAACCTTATGGAATGCCATATAGTGGCCTTGTATGTTAGATAAGTGTTTGAGGTTTTTGATATTCTTAGACTTGTTTAGTATTGGGGCTTGAGTTGTTTATCATGTGGTGATTGTATGGCTTTCCTTGTGAAACTCTCTTGTGAGGATTTGATGGTTTGGGTTACACATCTAGTGAGGTGGTGGAGATTAAGATGAGTGTATCCATCTTGTGCTTTGGTTTTTGATCTTGCGAGAGCGTTAGGACTAGAAGTCTGAGGACTTCTAGCTTGTGAGTAGTTGTTGACTATCGTGCCTTGTCTTGAACAAGCTTGGTTATATTCCTACGGGAAATGTTATTCGGTTGATCGTTGGAACAAGGTTAGTCCTTGGACTTACTTAGCCACTTTTATGCATTATTTGGATTTGTGATGGTGGTGTGTGTTTAATTTCTTATGATCATGAAACGGAATTAGGACAACTTGGTTATGTATATTGTTGAACCATTGTTTATTATTATCGGGCGATGACATCACTGCCCAGCTCCCGAGGGAGACTAGGAGGTTCTGTATGACCAAACCATATATGGTATACGGTCGGGCTTCTTCTCCACTCCACATGGTATACGGGTTGTGCTCCGCATCACCCCTGTTGGTTACATGGGAACAGAGGCGAGAGTAATAAGACTCTCGTGTCACACTATAAACGAATGGAACTAGTAATTGAATAACTTAAAAAGAGGATAAGAACGGGATATGTATGTATATTAGTATGATGTGTGTTATGTGTTCTTATGTGTGTGGTTGTGCCCTTGCTATCTTTATAATTCCTACAATGTGAGCTAACGGTTTTCTACCGATTGTTGTAGCTGATGCGCAAGTTAGGTGTTGCCGAGTGATCTGGAGGAGGGGGCAGCCGGGGTCCCTTACATCATAGGTCGAGTTTGGGGATTTGAGTCCGTGTTTTGTTGTTGTATAATATGTATTGTTGGCGTTGTTTTATACACGGCTAGTGTTTTTTCTTTCTTGATGTATTTAAGAATCATATCATTACATTAAATTTATTTTAGTTTCGGCCTTTATTTGTGCCTTGTTGGAAAGGTCCGGTGAAATTGTTGTCAAGCTAAGGGTCGGGACACATTTGAGGTCTCGCCTGTAGCAGCATGAGTCCCGCGGAATCGGGATGTTACACGAAGGTAAAAGAAACTCCTATGAGTTCCACACTTTCACTTGATCACGAAAAGGACTGTAAAAGTGTTGTACAAAAGGAGTATCGAGGTATGATCGGTTCTTTGTTATATCTAAGCACGTGACGACCTGACATGATGTTTAGTGTGTGCATGTCTGCAAGGTTTCAAGGTGATCATAAAGAGTCACAATTGATAGCTGTAAAAAGGATATTTTGTTATCTCAATGGCACTAAGGATTTAAGGTTATGGTACCCACGTCAAAGCTCGTTTTACCTCGCTGGCTATTCAGATTCTCACTTTGCAGGCTATAAGGTCGATAGAAAGAATATTTTTGGATGTTGCCAATTCTTACAGTCATCCCTAATTAATTGGCACTGCAACAAGCAAAACTTGGCCGCCCTATCCACAATTGAGGCAGAATACATAGCTGCGGGAGCCTGTTGTGCACAAGTTCTATGGATATCTCAACAACTTCGTGATCATGACTTTGATCTAAAAAGTATTCCTGATTAAATGTGACAATACTAGTGCTATTTCGATTACTAAATATCTTGTACAGCATTCAAGAACAAAGCATATCGATGTGAGGCATCACTTCATACATGATCATGTTGAGAAATGTGATGTTTCGATATCTTTTATATCAACTAACTTGTAGTTTGCAGATATATTTATTAAGTCTCTACCTGAAGATTATTTCAATTTTATTAGATTAGAGCTTGATATGTTGAACAAGGAAGCATTAATTTAGGGGAGTAAATCGTTTTATTTGCTCCTTGGAATGCAGTCCACTTTTCAATTTCAAGGGCCTTGAAATGAATTCAAGGGCCTTGAAACAAAATTCAAGGGCCACATTAAAAATCATGGATCTATTCAGGGGTTAATAACTGTTAGATATTTGATCTTTAAATTAATGGGAAGAATTCTAATCAAAATCGGTTTTCAAAGATCTTGATTTCTTCAAGAACTCATTAAACCATAAATTGTTGTGACTTTTTTCTTTAAATATCACTTCTCTCCTTTCTTTAACTCTTTCCGCTTTAAATCTCTTGCAAACCCATCTGCTTTACTCATTTGTTTACCAAAACCCTTTCAACTTCTCTCACAAACAAACTCCAAGGCTTCAAACAGATAATCAACTGATGAAGTGTTCGCTCCAAATTGTGTGTGCAAGCTTTAAATTTATAACCCAAGAAGTATGCTTAAAACAAGGATGCGAACCCGCAGTATACGGGTCAATTATAGTAAAAAGCAAGAATTTCAGGGGTCGATCACAGGGACTTAGGTGAAACAAAGCAAGTATAGGTTGTCAATATTGCAAATAACCGCAAAAGCGATTAAAACAATCAAAGATGATAATTAGGTCAATTAAAGGGAATATGCAAATTTTAGGGATTAAAGCATCCAGTTGTGGTTCCAACTCAAGATCTCAAGATAAGCGGACAAAGTTGAGATTTTGCAAAGGGAGGTGTTTCTAAAGTGGAATAAATCACCGGGTAAGTCTCACTACTCACTAATCCCAAACCAAAAGCTCCTATTACCGGGTAAGTCTCAAGGTACTAAGGAAAGGAATTATAATCTCAAACCAACACGTCAACTAAGGGAATAGAATCAACGTTTACCGAGTAAGTCTCAGGCTAACTCACAAAGATGTGATGAAGAAACACTCAAACACCAATAAAGGATAAACCTTTATTACCTACACTTATGATCATGGGTAAACAAACTAAGGAATTACCGGGTAAGTCTCATCCTAGGCTTGCATTGAACCAGGAAAGGTGCAATAAGAATAGGATTTGGAAAACTCTAACACTTAACTCTCAGTTTCGGATCAGAAAAGGTCACCTCGGTCAGTCAAGTTCCACCCCGGCCGAGATGTTCATCGACTGAACGAGATGTTCTAGGGTTAAGGATAAAGACTCGAGCTTTCAGGGTCCTACTGGGATTAAGATTATTCTATCATCGTCTTTCTCACAACTTTCAGCCATTCACCCTAGAATCGCAGAAAGAAATTAGTCACTCATCATCATGAAAGACATAATCAAATATATGGGAAGAGAGAATGAATATTTGAACACAAAAACCTTAAGAACAAGGTTTCAATAACTAAATCAAATATCAAACAAATCACCGTTCCTCAATAACAAATTACAAAAAGACAACAAACCAAAGGGAATCTAAGAAAGTCTTACAAATCCCTTTAAAAAGCTATAACAAGCTATCAAATCTTGCTTGATTGATCTTCAATCTTCAAACTTCCTTCAAAATTCCAGAAAAATCCCTTAATTGTTGGATGCTCTCAGCCTCTAAGCATGATTGAACTTGTGGAAAATCCAACCCTTTATATAGGAGAATTATCTTCCAAAGATAAAATATCTTAAAAAGATAATTTCCTAATAAAATATATCCATATCTCAAATATAGATCTCCCAAATCTATGATCTTCCTTCCAGAAATCCAGTCCAAAAATATATGATCTCTCCTTCCAAAAATAAAAGATCTCAGCCAAACAAAATATATCTCGCCGCGTCAGAGTATTCTCCTTGGTCGGAACGCTCCTCAAAATCACCTCTGTCGAGGTGACTCTGTGGTCAATCGAGGTGACTCTCAGCTGAAGGTGAAATCTCTCAAATCTGGTACAAAGTAAATCTTCTTTGTTAATTCCAAACTTCTTGGGTTTTCTTTTAAGCTTCTAAATGTAGCTCCAATGACTTCTTTGCTCCTTAGCTCCATTTTGATGCAAAACGTGCCATTTTACCTACGATTACAACGAAACTTGGTGTAGACCTCGATTTCCGCAAAGGTAGATGAAACAACAATATAATCACATAATATACATTCATACATGCAAATTATTGAAGATAAAACGTCTAAACAAGTCCCAAAATATAGACTATAATTCATGCTATCAAAATACCCCATACTTGTCCCTTGCTTGTCCCCAAGCAAGTTCCAAATCTTAAGTACAAGATAGAATGGATTATAAGTCATAAAGATCAATGAAAAGTGTTGCAAAACATTTTAATGGTGTGCTCCACTCATAGATCACTCTAAGAGAATGCTTCATGGTTTTTAAAATCAAAATATGATCAAAACATTTTATAAATATAAGAAAGTTGTTCATCTTTGCATAAAATCATAGAATGCATAATAAATCATAAATATTGAAATTAATTATGTATAATCCAGTTTAAACCACCAAGTCAATCAACAAGCTCGAGATCTCAAGGGCTTTTCAAGAGAAGGTCAAGAAACGTGTGAGGGTGGGATGTATATATGGAATGTGGTGCTAGAATCCAGGAAAAGGATCTTTACTCTACTTGCTTTTGAACTTCAACATCTTCTACCAATAAGCTTTGCTTATTTACTTTTTACTTTTTGGAATGCATGGAATAAGGTGCACAATTACCGAAGCATAGGAAGTCAGTGTAACACCCCAAATTCTGAAAACTCGGGGAGCTACTGGTTAGGACCTCACAATGGGTCCCGACCATAGTTTGACAACAATTTTACTTGGATCTTACAACAAGGCACAAAAGTATTTAAAACATTTGAAAACTGTAAACAATATATACATTTGAAAACTGACCATTTCCTCCGGATCTCTCTACAACGGTCTTAACCTGCAAGGCATCTACAAGCGGTGTAAAACCTTTAGCTAACATTCTATGCATAAGTATAAAGGTAAAAGCACAAACACACAACATACACAATCAACATGCACACTCAATCCTTTTATTATCTTTAATTAGGTGATAGATCATTACTAAGGATACTTATTTTGTGACACGAGGGATTCCCAAACATCGCCCCTGTCCCCGTTTACCAACGCGGAATGGTACTAATGCATTTGACCGTTTTCCGAACTGGGCTGGTCGCAGGGAACCTCCTAGACTCTCGCAAGAGCTAGGCAGATGATGTCATGACCCGTTATCATACACTTGGGTCAATTATACAATATATTAAAGTCGGCCTATTCCGGTTTCGTTATTTATCTTAACTGACAAACACAACTCATACACATCACACTCATACAAGAAGCCAGCTAAGTAAGTCCATGGACTTACCAGAATCAAATCTCGACTCTCTCTTAACCACCACTAAATCCGTAAGTGCAGAACTCAGTTGCCTGTCAGAGGAGGCACGTGGGTCAACACATTTTCCTGGATACTTATAAGTCTAAAACTCTTAAGATATATGATTCTATGTGTAGAAGTTATTACAGTGTTTATTTAAGGTAAAATGACTATTTTACCCTTAGTCTAGGAACTTCCAAAAACTCGGAATATGTACTTAAATTATAATTTGAGGCTAACTAACCACATTTTACTCCATAGGATGATTTTAGGTAACAACTAGAAAAACTACCCATTTTCTATTTCCCGAAAAGTCACTAAAGTCCAACTACATCTTCAAATATAAAATTCGAATAATCTTATAAAAATTCCGAAATAATTCCCTAGACCATCTATGATATCCCATCTACTCATAGGAGAAGGAATTTCTTAAAACTGTTAAAACATCGCTTCTACAAAAATTTCTAAAGTTGGTTACAACACTTAACAAGCTGCACACTGTCTTAACTTTGAAAAATCATAACTCCTAAACTACTCGCTGGATTTATCCCAAATTTTGATATGTTCCACTATAAAATCTTATCTCTAATATATCCAAAATTCCGCCGCAAAGGAGATCAAAATCCTATTTAAAACTATCTCACAAAACCGAATCTCAGCACAACAGAAAAACAACTTACGACTCAATTTTGGAAAAATCATAAATCCCAAACCACTAGCTGGATGCCTCTCAAATTTTAACATGTTCTACAACAATATGTCAACTATATCATATCCAAAATTAAAGTCCAACGGAGATCAAGAGCTTATTCATAAGCTTCTCACAAAACAGCATCACTTGATGTTTTCTCCAACACTCAGCACATATATAAAAACTGCATGAGGCGTCAACTTTTGAACACCATAACTCTCAAACCGTAACTCCAATTCTTCCCAAATTTTAGTAGGATCTACTATGTACTACAGACTACAACATATCCAAAATTCAGCAATAAAGAAGAAGTCTAACTCACCCAAAATTTGGACCCGAAGTTGACTGTTCGTCAACTCTGAAACTCGGAAATGTAACAACTCTTTTCGTCCTTTCATGGCTGCTATTGAGGGTCTAAAGACATTCATGGGTACTCTTATCAACACATACACAATTAGGAAAACACAGAGAAGAGGGTTGAGGTCATTACCGGACATATGCGACTCGATGGGCTGACGTGTACGTGGAAAGGATGAAGGCGGAATCCAGTCCACAAGACGAACCGGTGGCAGGGGGAAAACCGCACCTGCAGCCAGCCCCCTTGGCGTACCTACAACAGCCTGGTGGCGCACCTGAGTCTGGGTTCACGGCCGCCACCACGGCTAGGGCCAGGCGCCCCCACGGACTGGTTCCAGGAGTTCTCGAAGCCTTCTTATCTCCCTGCGTTGCTGTCTAAAGTTGGTGGCGAGTCTGGGGAAGGTTGTGCTGATCGACCCGGTGCAGATGGTGTTCGCGAGAGGGCAGGATGGGAGGCGCCATTGCCAGGCTACTGCTGTTGACCGACTCGGAGGAAGATCGATTCCTAGCTGCACTCTCCTTGGCGGACGAAGGGACGATCGAGAGTTGCGGTCTACTGTTTGAATGCCAAGACGAAGGCTTCACTGGCGATGGTCCAAGGTAGAAGAGCAGGTGGCGGCATGGAGGTTGTCGGCTTGGCGTTGAGGAAGGAAGACGTTGGTATGCGTAACAGCGAGAGAGAAGAGAGATGCCGTTAGGTTTACATGAGAGAGGGAGAGGAGAGAGAACATGGGCTGGCTGTACAACTCCTTATCGGGCCCGGATGGTAGGGTTTTAAAGGCCCAAAATACTCAACTTCGTAATGGTCCGGAAGACACGCCGCTGATGGGCCCGGATGGGTCCATTTTGAAGAATAAAGAAGGTAGATTGTCTTGTGTATTTTATGTGAGTACAGTTCTCACATGAAATGATAAAACGATCAAAGGATAAGAATCCGGTGTCACATAGGATATAATAAGAAGTCGGGAAAACCCAAAACCGGTCTAGGTCCGGTTTGCTTCGGAATGCTCGGAAGTAAAAATTTCGGATGTTACAATCAGCAATCATCAATGTCTCGAAATGCCTCAAACCCTTGATGTACATACCATGACCCGTTAGGAATATCGCTAAATCTGACTTTGGCAAGACACACACCCGGCTATGTGAATGTGCCGAGTTACTCATCATCATGATTGACTTCCCCAAACTTAATTGTTTCTTTCTAACTTCCAACCAACATCTCAACTTTTCTTTCACTTGCTTTTCATTTGCTTGCTTCCAAATTCCCGGATAGCTAAAGGGAGACAAATATGTATATGAGGGGCTAAGCATGATCAAGAAAAAGAAGAGAAGAGAATGAATTGCTTTAATCATCCCAGGAAGAAAGTGAGAGAACTTATCATGTGGTGTCAACCTTCAAATTCAACATAATTTGGATAAAAACAAAGTATTAAACATGCCACAAACTTCAAACAAAGCATTTAGCAACTTAAGCATATCATAAAACCTTTCAAACATATAAAGATTTCAAAACCAATCCGCAAACAAAATCTTCAGTGAGGACATATCCAAATAAGAAGCACAAAATCGTTTCGAAAACTGACTCACTTAAACCACCTCGGTCGAGATGTTCTAAGTCAACCGAGGAGCTTGACCTCGTTCGGCCAGAATCATCCCGGTCGAGGTCATAAAATTTTTTTTCTTAACCTGTTTTTGACGTTTTTCTCAATCAAGTAACTTGTATGCATGCATGTAGTCTTAGATAAACACATAGAGCATAAATAAAATCATAAATATCCGAACCGAGTCATACAAGCATACAAACAATGTCAAATCATACATCCAAATGCCCCATACTTGGGACACATTGTCCCAATGGGTCAAAATAAGTCTAGAAAATAGAGTACTCACCAGACATAAGCTGAGCTGCATAATAAATAAATAAAAGGGTAGCCCATAGTGTGCTGGAACTGTATCTCCAACATCCGGCGCTGGTAGTGCTGGCTCTACCTCATATCTAACATGTCCAAGGATAATGCGGCGTAAGAGTTGATCATGTGATCCGTCAACTCGTCGATCCGCCTGTGAGCTACGGGATCCCGCTGTTTGCGTGCGGACTCTGCACCTGGAAGGACGTGATGGTGGTGCAGATGCCTCCTCCTCAGTCTCCTCGTCGTCCATATCGACGACTGGTATACTAGGACCGGCCGTATCCGTTACTGTCTCCATGACAGCACCGTCATCGTCCTCCTCATCCTCATCCTCCTACACCTGAGCCGCTGCATCACTAGCGTCCTCAATGTAAGGGATCCATGTAGTGGACCAGTACTGAGGATCATAGACAGAAAACTGAGACGACCACCTAATACCTTGAGGGGTAGTCTGCTCCCAAGGCATCGCCACATATGGCGTAGTAAGTCCACGAGGAACAAGAAAATCCTCTTGGTGATCATCTCCTACAATCCTAGCGGCTTGGCAGCCGCCACTAGTGTACATGCACTCAAATCCAGCCTCATCTCAGTAGCTAAGTGAGTCACTAAGCCGCCACAACAAATGTCCCCATTCGCCTTAGCCTTGATCCGGTGCAGATCCTCAGCTAGCATCGCACCAAAATCAGGCACACCCCCAGTCACCATGCAAAATAAACTCAAAAGCTCCCCCTGTCTAACCTTCTGGGGCGTCTCAATACGTGCCAGAAGTGTCTTGCTGAATATACGGTGGGCGAGTCTGAAAGCGAGGTGGAAAATAATCCTCTCCCTAGAGTCTCAAGGTCTCCACATATCAGCATGCTCAACTACATGAGCTATCTGCCCCCAGAACTGTCGAGCAACAACTCGAGAAGGGAAATCGAAAATTGTGGGTGTCGGGAAGCCGAATATGTCTCTCCATTGATCCATCGGTACTAAGTAATTCCGGTTCAGCAACCGGTACTTGATGGCCCTCTCCTCGGGCAGGTGAGTCACAGAGCTCACGAACTCTAGTGTAGGCTTGAGGTAGGCTGGAGCTCTGATTTCCATGAACTGCTCTAGCCCAACCATCGAGACCATCCGTCTCAAATCATCAACAATATCCAAACAGTCAAAAGTAGAAATGTCTAAAAAATGCGGGGCAATCACGGGGCGAGTACATATGCGGTCGTAATCACCTTGGTGACGCTCATGTATCACCGGTATGCAAGGTCGAGAGGAAGAAGAAGGAGGGGATGATCTATCTCTCAAGACAATCTGGCGATCTGACCTCGAACTCATTTTCTCTTTTCTGTCTTACAGTTCACCTTGATTGCGTGTCAGATCTCAAGAATCACCTCGGCCGAGGCGCAGTCGACTGGACGGAGGTGCGAAGCTGTTCGATTCCAACTCTCGGAATTTCAGTTATTTTCCCCGATTTCACTACAGATTGTTCCTATGGGGTACTTAATCCTTTTCCAACAAAAATCTATGGCAACCAAAGCCACTAAATTCTGAAATCAGTAAAGAGAAGAAGGAGTTAGGGTTTCGACTTTTTACCCCGGATTCGGTCGATTTGAGGCGTTTTTGTTGCAGATTCTCGCTTGCAAACTGTTCCTCTAGGATTTCCTTGTTGAATGGAAGCAAGAATCGTCTAAAACGATCGAGAAACGAAGAAAATGAGGTCAGGACACTCCGCGGTCGAGGGGAAAGATGGGAGGGAAAGAGGAAAAAACTGTTCCCCTTTTATACCACTCGCCGATTCTGCTGTCACCTCGGTCGAGGTGGTCCCGATTGGACCGAGGTGTTTGGACCGAGATGCTTTGTTATTAGCCCTAGTCGCTGAAGAATCATCTCGGTCGAGGTGCTGTGACTGCAACCGAGATGTGTCTCAGTCAAACTCCGTCTTCTCAATTTCTCGAACTTCTGTCCTTCCAGTATTGCTCCTGGGTTGTATTCCTTCCTTAGAAAGTACATGGTTTTTGTCTACGACGCCAAAAACAATGCAAAGCAAAGCAAAAGCAAGCTATCTAAAGCTAGTCTAGAAAAGGGAAAAGAAAACAATACCTTGGGTTGCCTCCCAAGAAGCGCTAGGTTTAAGGTCGCTAGCTGGACCGTACGGTATCCCTAAACAAGGTATAGTGGTGCAATCTCCTCAACTTGGACTTCAGGTTGGTATTTCTTAAGTCTATGCCCATTGACCTTGAAGCTTCCACTTGTTTCTCCTCAAATCTCAAATGCACCATAAGGGAGAACATGTTTCACAACATAAGGTCCTGTCCATCTAGATTTTAACTTACCTGGAAAAAGGTGAAGGCGGGAGTTGAAGAGTAGAACTAAATCTCCTTCTTTGAACTCCTTAGGAATGATACGCTTGTCATGCCATTTCTTTGTCCTCCTTCTAGATTTTTGCATTCTCATAGGCGTTCAATCGTAGCTCCTCCAGCTCGTTGATGTCAAATAGCCGTTTCTCACGGGCTTCCTTGATGTCGAAGTTTAACCATTTGATTGCCCAATATGCCTTGTGTTCTAACTCAACGGGCAAATGAAAAGACTTCCCATATACCAAATTATAAGGGGTGGTACCAATGGAGTCTTGAATGCGGTCTTGTAAGCCCAAAGAGCGTCGTCCAATTTCATGGCCCTATCTTCCTCGTCCTAGAGACGGTCTTCTCCAAGATTGCTTTGATTTCTCTATTCGAGATCTCGACCTGTCCACTAGTTTGAGAGTGATAAGGGGTCGCTACCTTGTGGGTTACCCCATACATCGATAGAAGTGCTTTAAACTTCCGGTTGATGAAATGTGTCCCACCATCGCTGATGATGATGCGTGGAGTCCCAAAACGTGGAAAGATAGTCCTATTAAAGAGCTTCACAACCATCATGGCGTCATTAGTGGGAGAGGCAATGGCTTCCACCCATCTAGAGACGTAGTCGACAACTAGGAGAATGTAGAGGTTTCCTCCGGATGATGGGAAAGGTCACATGAAATCAACACCCCATACATCAAAAATCTCGACCTCCTGGATATTATTGAGTGGCATCTCGTTCCTCCTAGATAAGTTCCCTGTTCTTTGGCATACATCACAAGAAAACAAACGTTTGCACATCGTTAAATAATGTAGGCCAAAAGAAACCGGAACGTAATACCTTGGTGCACGTCTTGTGAGCGCTAGCATGCCCTCCACAAGGAAGTGAGTGGCAATGCCGTATGACACTAGTAACCTCATCTTCTAGATTGCATCTTCGAAGCATCCCATCCGGACCTCTCTTAAATAGTAGAGGTTCATCCCAATAGTAATGGTGTACATCCTTAAAGAATTTCTTCCTTTGAGCGTACGTCAATCCGAGTGGTATTTCCTAGAAAACAAGATAATTAACAATGTCAGCATACCAAGGTCCTTTATTATTAGATGTTTGGTGGAGAAAGTGTTCCACCAACTGTGGATGAGTTTCAGAAAAGGGAGTAAGAAGTTTGTTATTCTCAGTTGACGGTATCTCGCTTTTGACCTCGGTCGAGGTCCAGAGTGGGTGACCGAGATGTTCTTCAGTCAAGAACACCTCGCTTGATCCAGAAAGTGCCTCGGTCAAGGTACTGCAACTGGGACCGAAACTGGAGATCTTCTTCTCCTAGATTAGTTTTTCAATCTTAGCTCTTGGATCTTCTTCCAGCGCCTTTAAGCTCCGTATATCCGGATCACAAGAAGCATCTATACCTTCCTCCATTAAGTTAAAACTAATAACTCTCTCAAGTGGATCATTTATAAGGATAGAGCTAACCAATTCTCTTGATTCCTCTTCATCGTAGATGTTAAAGATATCATCCTCCAGTGGCTCTTCTTTCATTGCAGCAAGCAGCGCGAACTCCACTTGATCTCCGCCAATGTTGAATTGCAACTTGGCGTTCTTACAATCCACATTGCAACCCGAAGTTGCTAGAAATGGTCTCCCGAGAATGATAGGAACGGGATAATCTACGGGAATATCAATAACAACAAAGTCTATAGGTAAATAGAAGTTACCTAATTTAACTGGGACGTCTTCCAAAATGCCCACGGGATGGGTAATGGAGCGGTCCGCCATGTACAATCTTAGCTTCACCGGCTTGAGCTCTCCAAGTCCGATCTTCACACATAGCTCCAGCGGGATGATGCTCACGTTGGCTCCTAGATCACACAATGCCTCACAAGTCACATCCCCAACTTGAATGGGAATGCAAAATAAGCCGGGATCTCCTAACTTGGGTGGCATCTTTTCCTTCATGATTTGAATGAGCTCCGAGGATTTAGATGTCATCCTTACTTCACCAAAGTCTTCCAGCTTCCTCTTCCTTGATAGAATCTCTTTTAAGAACTTCCCATATGCGGGCATCCCTAGAATAGCATCAAGGAAAGGGATGTTAATATATAGTTTATTCATCAAGTCAAGGAACTTACCAAAGTGCTTGTCTAGATGTGCTCTGGCTCTTGACTGGGGGAATGGAAGTGGTGGTTTATATGCAAGAGGTGGGACATAAACTTCAGTTTGTCCGACTCTTTTTGTGACTCCACCTCGGATGGTACCTCGGCCGAAGTATTCTTCGGCTGTACCTGGACCAAGTTGTTCTTCACTGGTGTAGACCGAGGCACTGGATCTGCAGTTTTTAATCCACTTCTCGTCGTTATTGCCATGATTTGTCCCTTGGGGTTGCTCTCTGTCCTTGTTGGGAGCTTCCCTGGATCTCTTGGCGCTTCATTCGCCTTATTAAAGAATTGTTGTTCTAAGTGTTTTTGTGCCTTTGAAAATGAAGTCATGGACGTCTCCATAGCGTTGAGCTTGATCAAGATAGCCTCCAGCACTGCATATTTCTTCTCTGGCTGGGACGAGCTTGATCCAGGCTCCTGGCTCTTCAATGGAGTAGAAGAAGAAGAAGAAGAGAGGAAAGGATTAGAAGAATTATTCGAATAGGAGTTAGTGTAAGGGTTACCCAAATTTTGATTTTGATTGTTTGGCCTCCAATTGTTGTTGTTGGACCCTCTATTGTTGTTGTAGTTGTTGTTCCGGGAACTATTGTTGTAGTTGTTGTTCCGGGAACCATTGTTGTTCCTTGAGCCTTGATATCCTTCCTCTTCCTTCTTGGTGTGAGCAACCAAAAGATCCTTCAATTGCTTCACATCATTCTTGAGGGAGGTGAGTTGATTATCATTTGATGGAGTTTCTTGGAAGTTCACTCTCTTAAATCCATTTTCAGCTCCTTGGTGGGAGTACTTCTTCATGTGCAAAGCTTGTTTCTCAATGAACTCCCAAGCTTCATTAATCGGCATGTCCATGAATGTGCCGGCGGATAGTAGTTGAAGGTTGAATTGGGTAGCTCCATCCAATCCCTTGAAGTAAATCTCCAACAACTCTATCTTTGGAATCCCATGATGTGAGCAATCCAAAAGAACATCTTTAAATCTTTCCCATGACTTGGACAAACTCTCCTTGTCCTTCATGATGAATGCATTGATCTTCCCTCTCATTCAAGCAGTTTTGGAGGGGGGAAAGAAATTTGTCAAGAACTCCGTCGCCATCTCCTCCCAAGTTTTGATATTTCCGGGAGGAAGAGACTAATACCAAGTAAGTGCCCTGTCTTTCAAAGAAAAGTAAAACGGCCTTAACTTGTAATTATTATTTTCCACCTTGAAGGTTTCAAGGTCTCCAACAAAATCTCATAGTTTTGTAAATGTTGATGCGGAGACTCCCTTTCTAAACCTCCAAACTTGCATTGGCGGATCATGGAAAGAACTTGCGGTCGAAGTTCATAATCATGCTCCGTTGGATCACCTAGGTTGACTCCTGGACGCCTCACTTGTTGGTTTGGGTCCATCCTCTGCCCTAGGGTTTGTGGAATACCTGCGAAAAGAATGTAACACCCCAAATCCGCGGGACTTGGAGTGTCACATTGGACTAGGATCTCACGATGGATTCTGACCCTAGCCTGACAACAAGTTCACTGGATCTTACAACAAGGCACAGGTAGATTAAAATCAAATACATAAAAGTTGAGTATGATACATCAAAAGAGTTTACAAACTCATAGCCGAGTACAAAACATCAACATAAACCACAACCACAAAAGATCCCACATCCCACGCATCCTAATGTACAGAAGGCCTCGGCTTGTCACACCATCTGACTCACTCTGCAGTATTCCTAACCAGCAGAACACTACATCACGGTATGAAACCGTTAGCTACAGCAATGAAAAGCATGAAGGTAATAGCACAACCACACATCAACATCTCAAACATGCAATGCCACACACATTCATTTATTATCTTTCATTACGTTATTCCATTACTAATTAAACTTCTTTTGTAACACGACGAGCCTCAAGAACTCCGTCCCATCCAACGTAACACATGAGTTTTGCATGGGGGTGACTTCACTCGTCCCCTCTTGTGAGATCATCTTCTGGGCACCTCCTCCTAACCCAACAGGCGGAGACCGGTGGTTACCGCCCGTTATAATACACTTGGGCCATATAAATATAATGAATGGTCATCCTAGTCCGGTTTAAGTTATAAATGCACAACCATATAAACACACACAACCATTACAACCATACAATCCACAACCGTACGCTAAGTAAGTCCTATGGACTTACCTGATATACTCGTAACCTGTACCACGTCACAACTTCCCCTTGGGGAAGTAATCAACGCCTGCAATAGCAAGGCACACACAATCACATACTGCAAAGGTTAGGAGACTCGTCTCACTAACCACAACCAACCTATATCTCAAATCTAAACCTCAGATCCTCAACACATTCATAAATGCCTATGGAATATCCTCAACATACATCTCATCTTACTCGTACACATACTAATCCTTAAAGCCATAACCGATATCCATAACATCATCATGATCCTCAAATCATTCTGACACCTAGCATGCATCTAATCATTATTCCTAAATCTCAAATTGAATTCTAATTTAATTAATTAACCTTTAATTAAGTAATTAAATTTGACTAGAATAACGTTTTGCCCGCAGGCCATTTCTAAACTCACCTATCATCAGATTTCATCAACAAACAACCCATAAACACCAGATAAATATAACGATCATAATGGAATTTCTAATTATCCATTTTGAAAAGCCTAAGGTTGATTTAGGCCAAATCGCAGTATGGAAAACGAATAAGTTATGAATTTATTCGTTTTCCGATTGACGATCTGAAAGAAGAATCGGAATCACAACGACGCAGGTTACGCATGTACAACATCAAATCCACCGGAATTTGAGCGACGGAACTGTCCTGGTGACATATACACTTGACCAGGTCTTCATCTGCTCGGAAATGCAGAAGCTCGGTACCGATATGAATAGAATGAAGAGAGGAATCCAAAAACTCAAACGGAATTGAAATAGGATTAGAAACGGAGAGTAGATCTGAGTTTGAAGTTTGAGAGAAATTACAGCTTTTACGAGGAAACGTGAAAGGAAATGAATTAATAAATGATTTTCCGCTATTTATAGTGAAGTCGATAATCATCCTTTAGCGAAGTCGATAATTATCCTTTTATCGATCAAATGGCGGGTTGAACCCCCTTCTCCAAACTTCTCGAAATTGGAATAATAGATCTTGAATATTGTAGGGATAATTATTCCACAATTGCCTTGGAGAACGTGTATTCCTAACCCGTCTTTCTTAGCCGTTAAGAAACGAAATAGCGACTCTTTTGTCCGTTTTGCCTTTCCATGTTATTTCATATCTAGGACATGTCCGATGTCCTGATCATTTCTCTCAACTGCATTTTTATTAATTGGAGCTCTTTAATGCTCCAAATAATACCGGAGGGTAAAAATAATTACCCGGGGGAAAAAGTGAAAATTTCACCATAAGCCCAAAATTACGCCAGGAACATAACAGTGGGACTTATACTCAATACTTACGCAATCTTCGCGAGTTATATGTCAATTACTATCACTGATTAAGTTAATCAACATTAATTAGAATTCGGAAATCCTAGCTATTACATCACACACCCCTTAAGAAAAAGTTCCGTCCCGAAACTTGAGCAATTCCCAAATCCTCTCGGACCCATACACCGAGGTATAGACACTCTCTATCGGAGGTATCACATCTCCGTTCAAACGTATCAACCTATAACACTCTATAACCACAAAACACGGCATGGAGGAATCACCAACTCCAGCAACAAGATCATAACGCTATCCAAAGGCATAGAGGAAAAATTATCTTTAGCCAACTACTAACCACGTCACAAGGCATGGAGGAAAGCCGTCTCCAGCCAATCGTACTCGTAACACAACTATGTGGAGGAAAACCGTCTCCACTCACACTATGTCCATCAAAGATAGCATGGAGGAAAGAACCATCTCTTGCTAATCCTAACACAAACACCGTAGCATGGAGGAAAGAACCATCTCCAGCTATACCTATCTCGTACTAGCAAACAAGATCTAACATATCATATGCACACTCACAGCTAGCACGAAAACACAACATATCACATAAGCACATAGCATAACATACACTCACTAAGATAACACCAAAATCTAATAGTGGATCCTATAGGTGCATCTGTCCCAGCGTAAAAATCTGGATAGTTCCCCTGTATACTATCCTCAGTCTCCCGCATAGCCTCATCATAGGAATATCCTTCGAATGCAGGCGTCTCACACCTCTCTACCTAGAACCGCAAAAGGTTGTTCTGCAAAAGTGTGATCCGGCTCAACCACTAGATCATCATGACTCACAATGTGCCTCAGACCTGGTATGTACTTCCTCAGCTGAGACACATGAAACATAGGGTGAACACCCTCTAACTTCGATGGCAAAGCAAATTTGTGCACTGCTCTTCCAACTCCATCCAGTATCTCGAAAGGACCGACCTATCGGGGACTCAACTTTCCCTTTATGCCATAACGTCTGACGCCTCACGTCGGAGATACTCTCAACCAGACATGAGCTCCTACCATGAACTCTAGAGGTCGACGCCTCCAATCTGCATACGACTTCTAGCGACTTTGTGCAGCCATCATCCTTTCTCTGATTAACGTTACTCGAGCTATATCATCCTGAATTTGCTTTGGCACTAACCCACTGGTATTGCCAGGCTCATCCCGCATAAAGGTGTATGACACCTATGTCTACACAATGTCTCATTGGGACCATCCCTATAGATGCATGCCAACGGTCGTGGTATAAGAATTCAACGAGTGGGAGATAAATTGATCGTCCCTGTTCCCAATCCATCCCACAAGCTCGCAACATGTTCTCTACGGTCTGGAGGGTCCTTTCAGACTGACCGTCTATCTGAGGTAAATCTCAATCATGAAGTGTAGACTCGTTCCCCAAGCAATATGAATCTACTATCAAAACCTCAAAGTAACCCGTCTACTACAATCATAGCCGATCGTCCCCGGTACACTTATGGAGTCCCACCATTTGTCTATTGTACTCCTTTTTTATTTCATTCACTGGCCACGTCACTCAGTAGAGATGGAACGTCTCGACTTCATAAATCTGTTACCAATAATCTGGATAACACCAAAACTCTTACTGGGTCTCAATCCCATCACAAGTCTACAAAAAGGTCCTCTCACTTCCACTACAACACTAGTAGTGGATGAGCTCATCTCCAAGTCAGTAACACTTTAACCTGATCTAGTACTTCAGGGTACCTCTTATTCGTACATGGATGTACTAAAGAAGGTGTACTATGGGTGTACTGTAATCTTCTCCACTCAACTCCGCATAAGCGGTTATACAGACGTAGTTGCGGCACCTCATACTCTTTCTGCTCCGTTAAACAACGGTGGTGTCTCGCCATGAGACATCCTTCCATCAAATTCCCTCAGGGTCAGTCAAGTCCCCTTCTTTTGTTGGACCTCATCCACCAAATCAGGTGAAACCCCTAAAACATGAAACTAACGTCCTTATCAACAATTGTAGGTCCAACTCTAACCAACCTAGATCATTTTGCAACCGAGGTTGTATAGCAATTCCAACAATCGACTTCTCTCGAGGCGTCTTCTAGTTCAAGGTATCAGTTACCACATTCTCCTTTCTAAATGGTACCAAACATTACGATCAAACTCCTTGATCAACTCCAGTCAACGACGCTGGCGGTTATTCAGCTTATGTTGCATAAAAATATGCTTCAAACTCTTATGATCGGTAATCTAACATGAAATATCACACCGACATTGCCTTCAAATCTGGACACTTGAACTACCACTACTAACTCAAAATCATGAGTCGGGCAGTTCTCCTCATACGTTCTCAGCACCGTATTCACGTGATTCCCAAAATCATCTGATTATCACCGAATAGAAGCAGAGTTCAAATGCTTCCTCTACTCTTCAAAACTCCGACATACTACTTCAAGCACACACTTATGGTGGTCTTCCTCTGAAGACTAGTAATTGGATACACAATCACATAGAATCCTTCCTCCAAGCGTTGGTAGCAATCGGTTGCGCCGAGAACTACGCATTCGCTTAATGTTCAGCAGCATCATCCACATGGCATCATACTCACTCCTCGTCACGTCAACTATGATCTCGCTGGCAGAACAACATGACCTTGAAGGTTACTTCTAGTATCTCAATTCACATTTAGGGAGCATAGCACACTAGCTTTTATCCCTCAGATTCTGCAAAACCGTCCACAAATAACCGGTACGTTCCTCTCTGTTGTGAGAGTACACAAAACGTCATCAAATAACCGGTTGAATTTTCTTTACACTCTTCGTTACTAGGACGTTCCTCAACTCAAAGACAACACTACAACTCGTAATGTCCATACGGCACTAAAGACAACTCACCTCCTCAAAGTTCATAACCTCGGAAAACTTCTACTTAGTCGATCTCAGTAGAGACTATAATAGTCCTCATACTAATATCGAAACCAACATGATATCTATTCGTCCACCACACACATAAAGACCTTCTCATTCACCTAAGGCAAGAAAAAGAAGTCTTTAACCCATACACAAGTCCCTGAACAAAGGGAACAACCACATATCTCGCGGGTACTTAAGACCCGTATCGTAATCCTATAAAGGAAGATCTATCTTCTACTGTATCCACAGTTAACTATTAACACATGCATCGAAAGACAAGAGGTGCATAACACTCGCAACAAACAAAAATCCACTAGGTAAACCAATAACAAGAATGGTACCTGTAACAGCCAACGCCCGAAGCTCTACTACATATCATTACTCAATCTCAGACCTATGCTCCTCAGATATCACTGAGGTCATCACCATAGCCTCCACTTCCACTCTTTCTACATCGGAAAGAGGAAGGTCTTGATGAGAAGAAACACTACCTTGCTGACAGAAAGGGGCAAGATGGCCTAGTTCACCACAGGTGAAGCAAGATATCGGTGCCATGGGGCACTCAGAGCGCACATGATCTGGATAACCATAGTTGAGACATATACGTCTCATCCCTGCCACTAGTACGGGTGGCTCCTCTACACTGGCCAGCTCAAAGGCTCTACCTCGAGCTCTTCTAGTAACAGTGGTACTCCTACCACGACCCTTACCTCTACTCAGCGTGGGAACGGATTCCTGAGTAGGCGAATGATTTAGGATTCTCTGCTGCCCCCGCGTCTACTGATGAGGTGTCTTCTAACCACCTCCCATCACACTAGTAGAAATAAAACTCTGTCGTGATGCCACTCTAGTTTGCTTACAGAAGACAATTCTATGACCTTGTCTACCACAGGTAAAGCAAATCATTGGCGATCTTGGACACTATGGTCGTACATGTCCAGGCTTCCCACAATTGTAACAAGTCCTCGGGTCTCTTGAAGTCCGTGTGAAACGAAAAGTACTCAAACGTTCACAAGTCGGGCTTGGTTTGCAACCCGAATATCCAACCTCGTCTTTTGCTGGTTCAACCCGTTGTTTCTTCTTTAATCCGGAAGCTTCAGTTGATCTCACAGATATTGGGGTATCCGGTGTAGATCTACCCGATATCTGTTCGCCCCTAGAGGTGTGTGCAAATAAGTTTTAAATTTATAAAACTAGAATCAAGCAAGCGAACCCGCAGTGTACGGATCGACGTAGTTAAGCAAGAATTCCAGAGTATCGAACACAGGGATTTGGGTTGGAACGAACTCGGTTGCAGGTTATCAAGCAAGTAAATATGAGAGTTTGTAAATACTGGGAAAACAACAATCCTAAAGATCCAGGTATCCAGTTGCGGCAATAGATTCAAGATATACTAATGATGTAAAGACAGAGTAGAGATATGCAAAGGTATGCTAATGTAAGGTAATCGTACGATGAAGTTCCAAAAACCTTATATGACTCACCTACAAGGCACTTTCTATACAGGTTGTTGAGGCTCAATATAGAAAGATTCTAAAGGCGAGAACTAATGTCAAATACCAAAACTAGTAACCTAAAGATCAGGACTAACTTAACCGATTGAGGTTATTGAGGCTCACAATCGAGGTAGAGGTTGTTGAGGCTCACTACCACCTAGAAAAGACAAGTCTAAACTAAGCTAAAACAAATCTTTAACTTTAGATTGAAGTAAAAGCAGGTTCGTAGATTTAAGGGAAATCACGGTTAGTTCTTGAGGTTCCACGGCCGTGGACTCAAGAACAGCCCGTAATTTGGGTTTGTCGACGATGTTTCTCTAACTCTCAGGGTCTAATCTGTTTGCGATCGATCTATCATCACCTATGCCACAACTATCAACCCTTCACTTTAGAATTGTTAAGGGTTTTTAGCCAATAACAGTCATATTGATTTCAATTCAAGAATTAGAAGATGAAAAGATGAAAACTTTCAAGAACTTTCAATAACCTTCAACTTAATCTCAAAATCACAAGAGAACAAATAACGCTAAAAGATTCACAATAGAACAAATAACCGTAATCCTAGGAAAGAAAAGGAAACGGGATGTCAATCCATTTTCCCAATGAAACCTAATCAAGAAGAGAGATCTTCTTGCAGAATCTTCCAAGAACATCGATCTTCCGCAATTCCGAAGATCACCACAACAATCTCCACTAAAAGTGCGAGATTTGAGCAACTCTCCGATGCCAACTTTGATTTCCAATGAGATCTCCCAAATACCTCTAAACGAGGGTTCGTGCGTTCTAAGCGTTGATTAGTGGTGATGAATGAGGGTAAACGGGGGTGTAAGCGCCGATGCCGAAATCTCTTTTCGGTCGTCTTTTTATAGGGCAAGACGAAGTGTCAGCCCGGCCCAATCTTCAAAAAATCATGGCTTCGAAGTGTGGCGAGAGATTCGCCAAGATCACGGTCGTGGAAGATTCCACGACCGTAATTCTAGGGCGTGGAAACAATTACGGTTAGTTCCACGACCGTAGAATCCCCTGGAATGAACATCGAATTCTGACTCTGAATCCACGGCCGTAATTCTGAACGTGGTTTTGGATTCCGGCCGTATTTTAGGGCGTAATTTAGGGGGAGAACGTGATTCTTCCCTAAACTCGTGCATTCCTCAATCAAATACTCCAAATTGCTTCCAAAAAGTGTCCTCGATCTATGGACATATCAACTCAACTCTCCTTTGCTCGATTCCGTTCGGAAATAGCTCCAAATCACCTATAATCAACATAGAACTTGTGTAGACATCCATATCGA
Source organism: Fagopyrum esculentum (assembly GCA_033239045.1). NCBI lineage: Eukaryota > Viridiplantae > Streptophyta > Magnoliopsida > Caryophyllales > Polygonaceae > Fagopyrum > Fagopyrum esculentum. The sequence goes on along the minus strand of BSUD01000003.1, from coordinate 83,722,500 downwards.
CAATATAGGCAATACTAGCTCACATATGCATAAAGATCAATCAAAGACTATCAATATGAATCAAATACGATTAGAAAACGTGCATAAAATATCACAATATTTCATGCTAACAAATAACCCCATACTTAACACTTGCTTGTCCCTAAGCAAGGTCTTTCAAAAAGCTTTTAAACAAGAGTTAGGATGAAATATGTGTACCTTCTTTTGGATGAATGTGACTTCTAAGAAATAGATCATTCTCAAACCTTGCTTCAATCGTTTATTAAACATTCACACACTCAATTAGAGAGTAAAAGGCAAAGAAAACTCATGAATCAATTTAACTTCCAAACAAGCATTATAACCTTCAAACATTATCAAAATCAATCATAAGAAACTTCAATTTAGATCACCAAGCCATATAACATTCTTTTGATCTTAAGGACTTTTAAAGAAAAGGTCTAGAACATGGAAAGGGAAGGGAAAACTTTAAGGGAGAGTGGTGCATAAATCCGGGAAAGTGGACAACTACCTTCTTCTTCTTTTGCGGTTTCCGCAACACTTCTCTTAGAGCTTCGCTCTCTTCTTTTCATTTTTCGACTTTACTTTTGGAGTTATGGATAGAGGTGCACAAAAACCGAAGCCTAGGAGATCGGCGTTTCTCAAATTTGCAAGAGATGCCTCAAACCCTTAGCGCACATACCATAATCCGCTAGGAATATCGCTCAATCCGACTTTGGCAAGACATAAACACCCGGCTATGTGAATGGTGCCGAGTTACTCATCATCATGATTGACTTCCCCAAACCTATAATTTCTTTCTATTCGATTGATTGCAAATAATTGCTCTCATGGACCTCCCACATCAAACATGCCTTTTTCTCATTTACTTCTTCCAAATTCCCGGATAGGTAAAGGAGGCTAGTATTTCAACGAGGAGCTAGATGATCAAAGAAAGAAGAAAGAAAGTATCGAATTGCCTTAATCATTTCAACAAGAAGTATAGGCTTATAATGTGATTTCAACTTCAATTTGTCAACATGATTTAGGTAATGTTTTCACATTATAAAACTTGCAAAAGAGGTAGAATTTATTCATTCAAATCCTTTTCAATTCACAATCCTTTTAAGCATGTAATTGTCATCAAACTCAATTCACAAGTAGTGATTATCATGGAAATCATCTCAATTCATTAGAAGCACAAAATTTTCAAAATTTTTCAATTTTTATGGGTTTTTAAAGTTCTTTTCCATGCAATGCAATAAGGAAACGTGTAACACATAATGAACATGCAAAGATAGTCTCAAATGAAAGCAAACATAGAGAGTAGAGTTATTACAAACTTTTTAGTACATCCCACCCCATACTTAGGACGAACATTGTCCCTAATGTTCAAAAGAAAGAACAAAAGAAAGAAAAGAAACTCACAAGTGGTGGCGGGAATGTCTAAAACAATGGTCATGCATCGATCACTGCGGCGCCGGCGGAGGTGGAAATAGAGAGAAACTCGGATCATAGAACCGCCCAAACTGTTGGCGGTAGACGTCCCTCATCATGTGGTCAAGGTCGTCTAGGCGTCTGTCTCTAGCATCCGCCCGGATCTCTAGCGCTCCGACTCTCTCTGAAAGTCCGGTAGCCCAATCCGGCAGCCTCTCATACCATCCCGGGGCGTGATCGTACCATGCGGGGGCATCGGCTGGTGCTGGCGGTGGTGGTGGTGGTGGTGGTGCTGGCTGCGTCGTGGACCAAGGAGGAGGTGTGTCGTACCAAGTGGGAGGTGTAGTCATCCACGTGGGCCTCTCACTCACGCTAGCGCGGCGAGATGACGAGCCTGAAGCTCTAGCTGGGCGTGGAGAGCGCCTAGGTACATCCCGGGCCGCCTCTGGCTGATCCGGAAACGTGCCGAAATCCTGCTCCGCTCCTCCACCACTCTCGTACTGATCTCCCATGTCCTCCTCATCCGCAACCGGCGGTGGAACGTAAGGGGGAGCTACAAGCCTGTTCGCGTGCATCGCAGCGAACGTCTCCTTCCAATAGTGGCGTCCCGCCACAATGGAATACTCTGGCAGCCACTCTATACCCCTGCTTGTCCTAGTCTCCCAAGGCATGCCCGCATAAGGCGGACCTCTGTGTGTGGGGAAGATGAGTCCCCTAACCATAAAAGCATGCAGTCCTAAGGGAACCGCCGGTATACAGGTGCAAGCGGAAAAATCTACACCAAACGTCCTAGCAATGTGGGTCACTATCCCACCATAACCAATGTTCCCCTTCGATTTATTCTTGAGTTTACTCATCGTCGCCGCCAAAAGAGTAGCACAATCTGCGCGGCATCCATAAAGCATACTGTAAAGAAGGAATAGCTCATCCGTCTTGATCTTTTGGGGCGTCTCCGTCCTAGGAAAGAGACACTCCGAAAGAACACGGTGGGCTATCTTCAAGGCTAGATGGTACATCAATCTAGCCTTGGTATCGGCGGGTTGCCAACGGTCCTCGTCGGCGTAAATCATAGCCACTTCCGCCCAAAAATCCTTGGCGGAAACGCCTCTAGGAAGTCGACCGTTGTAGGTCTCATGGAACCCGAAAATGGTCCCGAACTCAACAATGCTCAAGTGATAGTCTCGATTCATGAGACGGAAGGAGACGGTCCTATCTACTGGGCTGTGCTCAAAGGACGTCACAACCTCCCGGGTAATCTCCTCATAGGCGTCTTCACGAATGTTCGTGAAGACTAGCAACCCGGCTCTATCCAAGAGCCATGTGAGATCATCAACTATGTTGAGAGGATGTAGATCCTCCAACAACAAATACCTAGGGCCAATCACTGCCCTCTTCTCTATTTTCTCAAACGCAGCAAGGTAGTTCTCATATATGGTTGGGATGCTAGGGTGAGGTGGTGAAGGTGGAGGTGAAGGTGAGGATGGTAGTGAGGGAGATGAAGGTGGTGGTGCCCTAGAGGTGGAGGGGTTCCCTTTCCTTTTCTTACTTTGCTCCCCTTTCTTCTCCTTTATCCTTCCCGACATTCTCCTCACAAAGTCCATTCTGTTCAAAATTACGGGTTGTTCTATAGAAACCACGGCCGTGGAACCTCCAGAGACCGTGATTCGTCTCAGAAGTTCGTAAATCTCAGCAAATCAGCACTCAATCTCAACAAGCAGGCAGTCCTAATCTAATTTCTTCCAATCTCAATCAGTTCTTCCTAAAATTTCTAACAAAAATGAACCAAATCCGCGAGAATCGAGAAGAAAGAAATAACCTCTTTTTCGGATTGAAAAATCCAAAATGCGTGTTTGTTGATCGATTTCCACTCGATTTGTTGCTTGGATCCTGTTCGTGGTTGGATTTGCTGCAGTTTAGGATGAAGAATCGTTGAAAACGATTAGAAAATGAGGAATTAAGAGAGGTGGAGGGTCTTCGGTTTCTAGGTCGTGGAAATGGGGGAGAATTGTGGTGATTTTGTGAAGAAGTGTGGCTTTTATACTCGCAGGCAAATTTCCAAAAATCACGGTCTATCGGGGCATTCCACGGCCGTGGAAGTGTACGGAACCGTGGTTTTGATGATTTTTCACAGGCTTTTGAGAATTACGGCCACTGTAGCTGTGACGACCGTAACTTAGACCGTGGAACCTTCTGTAAAGCTTCAAAGTCCAATTTTCGTCACTTTTCTTCGACATTATCCTCCCTTTCTCCTTTTCCATCGATCCTACAACCAAAAACACGAACATACCGGAAGAAATCGAGGCAAAATAAAGCGAAAACGTCTATTCTAAACTTATCTATGAATCGAAAACAAAAACGAGAATGCAATACCTTGGGTTGCCTCCCAAGAAGCGCTTTGTTTAAGGTCCGTAGCTAGACCATATTCGCACTTATTCGAGTGCGGTAGGCGCAAACTCCTCAGCTTGGAGTTCCGGCGTATACTTCTTGAGTCGTTGGCCGTTCACCTTAAAACTTCCGCTAGCTTCACCCCATACTTCAACTGCACCATGGGGGAAAATGCTCTTAATTAGAAAAGGTCCATTCCAACGAGATTTAAGCTTACCTGGAAAGAGGCGAAGTCTTGAATTGAGGAGGAGAACTTGATCTCCTTCTTTGAAGTCCTTTGGAATGATCTGCTTATCATGCCAACGCTTTGCTCTTTCCTTGTAGATTTTAGCGTTTTCGTAGGCGTTCAAACGGAGTTCATCCAGCTTGTTGATGTCTAGGAGACGCTTCTCTCCTGCTTCCTTCATGCCGAAATTCAGCCATTTGATAGCCCAAAACGCTTTGTGTTCCAGCTCTACCGGCAAATGACAAGACTTCCCATACACAAGGTTGTATGGTGTGGTTCCTATGGGGGTCTTGTACGCAGTCCGGTACGCCCATAATGCGTCATCTAGTTTCAAGGACCAATCCTTCCTCGTCCTCGAAACTGTCTTCTCTAGAATTCCCTTGATCTCCCTATTTGAGATCTCAACTTGTCCACTCATTTGTGGATGGTAAGGGGTAGCGATCTTGTGAGTAACCCCATACTTGGCTAGAAGAGCTTCAAAGCGACGGGCTATGAAGTGAGAACCTCCATCACTAATGATCGTCCTTGGCGTCCCGAATCGTGGGAAAATGGTCTTGTTGAAGAACTTGACCACCACCATGGCATCATTTGTGGGAGAGGCAATTGCTTCCACCCATCTAGAAACGTAGTCTACCGCCAATAATATGTATTGGTTTCCACAAGAAGATGGGAATGGTCCCATGAAATCGACTCCCCAAACGTCGAAAATCTCCACCTCTTGGATGTTGTTGAGGGGCATCTCGTTCCTTCTAGAAATATTGCCTGTTCTTTGACAAGCATCGCAAGAAGAAACAAAGGACTGCACATCTTTGAATAAAGTAGGCCAATAGAATCCAGATTGCAATACCTTTGCGCTAGTTTTGTTCGAACTAGCGTGTCCTCCACAAGGTAGTGAATGACAATGGCGGATGACACTTTGCATCTCATCTTCCGGCACACATCGCCGAATGATGCCATCCGGACCTCTCTTGAAGAGGAGAGGCTCGTTCCAATAGTATTCCCGGACGTCTTTAAAGAACTTCTTCCTTTGTGCGTAGGATAGTCCGGGCGGTATCTCCTGGCAAACCAAATAGTTAACGAAATCAGCAAACCATGGTTCGTTACCTTTGAAGACTACCTTGATGCACTCCTCTATTATATGTAGGTGTTCGTCCGGAAAGGAGTCATCAATGGGCATTTGGTCGTCCTCTAGATGTGTTAGACGACTTAAATGATCCGCAACAGAATTTTCCGAGCCTTTCTTGTCGCGGATCTCTAGATCGAATTCTTGTAGGAGAAGAATCCATCTAATCAGCCTTGGCTTCGCATCTTTCTTCGCAAGGAGGTACCGGATCGCAGCATGATCCGTGTAGACAATCACCTTTGCACCTACAAGATAAGAGCGAAACTTGTCAATAGCGTAGACAATGGCTAGAAATTCTTTTTCCGTAGTGGCGTAGTTGAGCTGAGCTTCGTCTAGCGTCTTGCTAGCGTAGTATATGGCGTGGGTTCGTCCCTCTTTTCGTTGTCCAAGAACAGCTCCAATGGCTACGTCACTAGCATCGCACATAATATCGAAGGGGAGAGTCCAATCCGGAGGTTGGATAATGGGTGCTGAAATTAGAGCTTGCCGGATAGTGTTGAACGCATCTAAACATTCCTGTGAAAACTCAAAAACCGCATCCTTCATCAATAGATTAGTGAAAGGTTTTGATATCTTAGAAAAGTCTTTAATGAAGCGTCTATAAAATCCAGCATGTCCTAGGAAACTTCTTATCCCTTTCACCAAAATTGGGGGAGGAAGTTTCTCTATGGTCTCTATTTTAGCCTTGTCTACCTCTATCCCTCTACTAGAGACTAAGTGACCTAATACGATTCCTTCTTTAACCATGAATTGACACTTTTCCCAATTAAGAACTAGGTTAGTGTCTTCACATCTTTGCAGAACAAGAGAAAGGTTAGAAAGACAATCGTTAAAAGAGGAACCGTAAACGGAGAAGTCGTCCATGAAGACTTCCATGATTTCCTCTACGTATTCGGAGAAGATGGCCATCATGCACCGTTGAAAGGTGGCTGGGGCGTTGCAAAGCCCGAACGGCATTCTCCTATAGGCGAACGTACCCCAAGGGCACGTGAATGTGGTCTTCTCTTGATCATCCGGATGTATCGGAATCTGAAAGAAGCCACTATAACCGTCAAGGTAGCAAAAATATGAATGTTGTGCTAACCTTTCAAGCATCTGATCGATGAATGGCAATGGAAAGTGATCCTTCCGTGTTGCGTTGTTGAGCTTGCGGTAGTCTATGCACATTCGCCATCCAGTCACGGTTCGGGTAGGAATGAGTTCGTTGTTCTTGTTGGTGATGACCGTCATTCCTCCCTTCTTTGGAACTACTTGAACTGGACTCACCCACTTGCTATCGGAGATAGGATAGATGATACCTGCATCAAGAAGTTTAAGAATTTCCTTCTTGACAACCTCCTTCATGGTCGGATTCAACCGCCTTTGAGGTTGTCTTGAAGTTCTAAAGTCCTCCTCCATTAGTATCTTGTGCATGCATAGGGAGGGTTTAATTCCTACTAAGTCCTCAATAGTATAGCCTGTAGCTTTCCTATGTTTCCTAAGGACAATCATGAGCTGTTCATGTTCATCTATGCTTAATTCGGACCTAACGATAACCGGAAAGGTAGAATTAGATCCAAGAAAAGCGTACCTTAGATGAGTGGGAAGTGGTTTGAGTTCCATTGCTTTCGGAGCTTCCAATGATCATTGAGGAGCTTCCGATGTTTCCTTAGAAGTTTCTAAGGATGTTGAATGGGTTGGAGAAGAATTGGAGGAAGTTGAAGAAGTATGCCGATCACCCTCTTCCACGGTCAAAATTACGGCCTCCTCATGTGTTCCACGGCCGTAATATCCTCTAGAATGGAGGTCGATTTTGGTCGTGGAATCCACGGTCGTGGAATACAGAGCATGACCGTGGATTCTAGTATTCTCAGCCTCATCGTGGAGTTTCTCAAACTCCACTTCATGCATCTCTTCTTGTGCTTCCAAGGCTTCAATTTCCTCTTTGCACTCTTCTTCTTCTCCTTCATTGGTTAGACTCATAGTGATAGCTTTTTGTAGAGGATCGTTAAAGAGAATTGCACTTACCTCCTCCCTAGATAAACCTTCTTCATCTTGGACATCGTAGATATCCTCGTCAAAGATTGGCTCCTTCACTAGAGTGGAAAGAACGAACTCCACTTTTTCTTCTCCAATGTCAAAAGCGAGTCTTCCATTCTTGCAATCGACCATGCAGCCGGAAGTTGCAAGAAACGGTCTTCCGAGTATAATCGGGACCGGACTATCTGCAGGAATGTCAAGCACGACAAAATCAATGGGAACAAAGAATTTACCTAGCTTGACCGGGACGTCTTCTACAATGCCGACGGGACGAGTAATGGATCGATCCGCCATGTATAACGTCATCTTCACCGGTTTAGGGTCGCCTAAACCGATCTTCCTGGACAACGCAAGTGGTATGATGCTCACACTCGCTCCTAAGTCACATAAAGCGTCATATGTGACCTCTCCCACTCCAATGGGAATGCAAAATGACCCCGGATCTTTCAGCTTTGGGGGCATTTTCTCCTTCATCGTCTTGATGAGATCCGAAGAATCCGAACTCATCTTGACCTCTCCAAAATCTTCTAGCTTCCTCTTGTTAGAGAGGAGCTCCTTCAAGAACTTGCCATAAGCCGGCATACCTACAATGGCATCAATGAAAGGCATATTAATATGCAGCTTGCTCATGAGTTCTATGAACTTACCGAATTGCTTGTCTAGGCGCGCTCGCGCTCTAGATTGAGGGAACGGTAGGGGAGGTTTGAAAGCTGGAGGAGGAACATAGATATCTTCCTTCTCTTTCCCCTTTCCTTTGTCTTTCTCTACGGGGACTTCAACGAACGTAGGCTGCGGATCGATGGTAGTCACTCCGCTCCTAGTTGTAATCGCCATTACCCTTCCCTTAGGGTTGTCCTCCGTCTTTCCTGGAAGCTTTCCTTGATTTCTAGGAACTTCCTCCGCATGATCGAACATTTGATTTTCTAAAACTTTTTGAGCTTTGTCGATTTTAGAAACTCGATCATCAACCTTAATGAGGCGGTTCTCCATCCCTTGAAGCTTTCCCAAGATCGTTTCTAACATGGGATCTGGCTTCTCCTTTCCCGTATTGTTTCCTCCATTAGATGATTGCTCCTGGCTTTTCAAAGGAGTAGAGGAAGAGGAAGGTGGAGTTAGTGAGTTAGAATTGGAAGGATAAGAGTTACCGGAATTTTGTTGATTGGGGCGCCAATTGTTGTTGTTTGAACCCCGATTGTTGTTCCAATCATTGTTCCGGTTGTTGTTGTTTCCATTCCAGTTGTTATTCCGGTTGTTACCCCGGTTGTTGTTGTTGCCGCCATTGTTGTTGCCCAAATAGCCAACATCCTTTCCTTGTTGCTTTGGGAAGTTGGTCTTGATAGCCTCCTTCAACTCTTTGATCTCATTGTTGAGGGATAAAATCTGATTTTGAGCTTCATGTGTGAGCTTCGCTCCTTGCTCCACACGATTTCCCTCCACTTTCCGGTGGGAATACTTCTCTATGACTCTTGCTTGCTTCTCAATGAAGTCCCAAGCATCATCTTCTCTCATGTCCATGAACGTTCCACATGAGAGGGATTGGAGGTTGAATTGCGTTCCCGCATCCAGCCCTTTGTAGTAAATTTCCATCAAGGCAAGCTTGGATATGCCATGATGGGGGCAATCCAAGAGCAAATCCTGAAACCTTTCCCATGACTGAAACAAACTTTCGTTAGGTCTCATAGAAAAAGCATTAATCTTACCTCTAAGTTCCGCTGTTTTGGAAGGCGGAAAGAATTTGGTGAGAAACTCTGCGGAAAGGTCTTCCCACGTGTCTAGTTTCCCATTAGGAAGAGCTTGGTACCAAGACAACGCTTTCCCTTTCAAGGAGAAAAAGAAAGGTTTGAGCTTATAGCTGTTGGTAGTAGCGTTCTTCGGTCTCATCGTCTCCATCATGCACTCGAAGTTTTGCAAGTGTTGGTGTGGAAATTCAGCACTTGTACCGCCAAATTGGTTTTGGCGAACAAGGGTGATAACTTGAGGGTTAAAGCTAAACCCTTGAACATCTTCAGCATCAAAATTCACACCTAAGCGGCGTGGTTGTTGTGTTGGATCCATCCGTTGGCCAAGAGTTCTTGGCTCATTATCCACACGTTCGACTCTCGCATTCCTTGGTGGGATGCGGCGATTAGTAGTTCCTTGTGGATGGAAGGGATTTATATTGATCGTGGGATCAATCTCTCCTTCTTGAGGACTTCTTGCCAACCTTATCTTCAAGGTCGCTCATCTTTACCCTCATTTGGAAGAGCATGTCTTGTAGACCGTTAACTTGAGATTGATGCCGATCCATCTCATCCTTGCGGAGAGTCTCATTCCAACGGAGTTGAGCTTCTTTTTCCGCCAACTCCGTATGAAAATCACGTTCGTTTTCTTCGGCCATCTTCTTTTCCTTGCGCTTTTGCCTTAAGGTTTTCTCTAGCTCTTGATCAAGAGGCAAGAGATCTTCGGTGTTCCTAGACCTGCGCATGCACTCAAAGAAAAATCAAATAACGAGAGCAAGCTCCCAAGCTTGACAACGGCTACCGGATTCGGCCGAAACCAAATCCCCGGCAACGGCGCCAAAAACTTGTTCGCCCCTAGATGTGTGTGCAAATAAGTTTTAAATTTATAAAACTAGAATCAAGCAAGCGAACCCGCAGTGTACGGATCGACGTAGTTAAGCAAGAATTCCAGAGTATCGAACACAGGGATTTGGGTGGGAACGAACTCGGTTGCAGGTTATCAAGCAAGTAAATATGAGAGTTTGTAAATACTGGGAAAACAACAATCCTAAAGATCCAGGTATCCAGTTGCGGCAATAGATTCAAGATATACTAATGATGTAAAGACAGAGTAGAGATATGCAAAGGTATGCTAATGTAAGGTAATCGTACGATGAAGTTCCAAAAACCTTATATGACTCACCTACAAGGCACTTTCTATACAGGTTGTTGAGGCTCAATATAGAAAGATTCTAAAGGCGAGAACTAATGTCAAATACCAAAACTTGTAACCTAAAGATCAGGACTAACTTAACCGATTGAGGTTGTTGAGGCTCACAATCGAGGTAGAGGTTGTTGAGGCTCACTACCACCTAGAAAAGACAAGTCTAAACTAAGCTAAAACAAATCTTTAACTTTAGATTGAAGTAAAAGCAGGTTCGTAGATTTAAGGGAAATCACGGTTAGTTCTTGAGGTTCCACGGCCGTGGACTCAAGAACAGCCCGTAATTTGGGTTTGTCGACGATGTTTCTCTAACTCTCAGGGTCTAATCTGTTTGCGATCGATCTATCATCACCTATGCCACAACTATCAACCCTTCACTTTAGAATTGTTAAGGGTTTTTAGCCAATAACAGTCATATTGATTTCAATTCAAGAATTAGAAGATGAAAAGATGAAAACTTTCAAGAACTTTCAATAACCTTCAACTTAATCTCAAAATCACAAGAGAACAAATAACGCTAAAAGATTCACAATAGAACAAATAACCGTAATCCTAGGAAAGAAAAGGAAACGGGATGTCAATCCGTTTTCCCAATCAAACCTAATCAAGAAGAGAGATCTTCTTGCAGAATCTTCCAAGAACTTCGATCTTCCGCAATTCCGAAGATCACCACAGCAATCTCCACTAAAAGTGCGAGATTTGAGCAACTCTCCGATGCCAACTTTGATTTCCAATGAGATCTCCCAAATACCTCTAAACGAGGGTTCGTGCGTTCTAAGCGTTGATTAGTGGTGATGAATGAGGGTAAACGGGGGTGTAAGCGCCGATGCCGAAATCTCTTTTCGGTCGTCTTTTTATAGGGCAAGACGAAGTGTCGGCCCGGCCCAATCTTCAAAAAATCATGGCTTCGAAGTGTGGCGAGAGATTCGCCAAGATCACGGTCGTGGAAGATTCCACGACCGTAATTCTAGGGCGTGGAAACATTTACGGTTTGTTCCACGACCGTAGAATCCCCTGGAATGAACATCGAATTCTGACTCTGAATCCACGGCCGTAATTCTGAACGTGGTTTTGGATTCCGGCCGTATTTTAGGGCGTAATTTAGGGCGAGAACGTGATTCTTCCCTAAACTCGTGCATTCCTCAATCAAATACTCCAAATTGCTTCCAAAAAGTGTCCTCGATCTATGGACATATCAACTCAACTCTCCTTTGCTCGATTCCGTTCGGAAATAGCTCCAAATCACCTATAATCAACATAGAACTTGTGTAGACATCCATATCGACAATATAGGCAATACTAGCTCACATATGCATAAAGATCAATCAAAGACTATCAATATGAATCAAATACGATTAGCAAACGTGCCTAAAATATCACAATATTTCATGCTAACAATATCGCCGCCTCATATACTTGCTGCATATACTCTTGAAACTCGAATCTACTCATGGAGACACGATCAGCCTCTTCACACTCGTTCTCTGCCATAGGGAACACAGCAGCGGATACTGGTCCCTGACTTGGCGCTACTGAAGGAAGAGGAGGTGTACCCCTATCTCGTCCCACTACAAATACTGCTCTAGTCTGAGCCATCTGTTTAATATACGCCCCTAAACTTATAAGGCTATATATATGCCATATGTATCGATATATATATATATATATAATACTCATTATTGCATGCATACACATCAGCACATAAAAGATATCTATATATATCTACACTATCGAGATCCTCAGATGGGTGACGACTTCTGTACATACTATCCCAAAACATCTGTACTCGCTTAAAACCAAAACCTTTGAAAAGTCAGACCCCATGTGGGTTCTGTTTATTTATCCACTCTACCTTTATTGCAGATACCAAGTGCCATTGTTGTCAACCTAAGGCTCTGATACCAACTCTGTAACACCCCAAATCCGCGGGACTTGGAGTTTCACATTGGGCTAGGATCTCACAATGGATCCTGACCTTAGCCTAACAACAAGTTTACTGGATCTTACAACAAGGCACGGGTAGATTAAAATCAAATACATAAAAGCTGAGTATGATACATCAAAAGAGTTTACAAACTCATAGCCGAGTACAAAACAACACCATAAACCACAACCACAAAAGATCCCACATCCCACGCATGCTAATGTACAGAAGTCCTCGGCTTGTCACACCATCTGGCTCACTCTGCAATATTCCTAACCTGCAGAACACTACAACACGGTATGAAACCGTTAGCTACAACAATAAAATGCATGAAGGTAATAGCACAACCACGCATCAAACTCTCAAACATGCAATGCCACACACATTCATTTATTATCTTTCATTACGTTCTTCCATTACTAATTCGACTTCTTTTGTAACACGAGGAGCCTCAAGAACTGTGTCCCATCCAACGTAACACAGGAGTTTTGCATGGTGGTGACCTTCACTCGTCCCCTCCAGTGAGATCATCTTCAGGGCACCTCCTCCTAACCCAGCAGGCGGAGACCGGTGGTTACCGCCCATTATAATACACATGGGCCATATAAATAAAATGAATGGTCATCCTAGTCCGGTTTAAGTTATAAATGCACAACCATATGAACACACACAACCATTACAACCATAGCATCCACAACCGTACGCTAAGTAAGTCCTATGGACTTATCTGATATACTCTTAACCTGTACCACGTCACAGCTTCCCCTTGGGGAAGTAATCAACGCCTGCAATAGCAAGGCACACACAATCACATACTGCAAAGGTTAGGAGACTCGTCTCACTAACCACAACCAACATATATCTCAAATCTAAACCTCAGATCCTCAATACATTCATAAATGCCTAAGGCATATCCTCAACATACATCTCATCATACTCGTACACATACTAATCCTTAAAGCCATAACCGATATCCATAACATCATCATGATCCTCAAATCATTCTGACACCTAGCATGCATCTAATCATTATTCCTAAATCTCAAATAGAATCCTAATTTAATTAATTAACCTTTAATTAATTAATTAAATTTGACCAGAATAATGTTTTGCCCGCAGGCCATTTCTAAACCCACCTATCATCAGATTTCATCAACAAACAACCCATAAACACAAGATAAATATAATGATCATAATGGAATTTCTAATTATCCATTTTTAAAAGCCTAAGGTTGGTTTAGGCCGAATCGCAGTACGGAAAACGACTAAGTTATGAATTTATTCGTTTTCCGATTGACGATCTGAAAGAAGAATCGGAATCACAACGACGCAGGCTACGCATGTACAACATCAAATTCACCAGTATCTGAGCGACGAAACTGTCCTGCTGACATATATGCTCGACCAGGTCTTCATCTGCTCGGAAATGCAGAAACTCGGTACTGATATGAAGAGAATGAAGAGAGGAATCCAAAAACTCAAACGGAATTGAAATCGGATTAGAAACGGAGAGTAGATCAAAGTTTGAAGTTTGAGAGAAATTAGAGCTTTTACGAGGAAACGTGAAAGGAAATGAATTAATAAAAGATTTTCCGCTATTTATAGTGAAGTCGATAATCATCCTTTAGCGAAGTCGATAATTATCCTTTTATCGATCCAATGGCGGGTTTAACCCCCTTCTCTAAACTTCTCAAAATTGGAATAATAGATCTTGAATATTGTAGGGATAATTATTCCACAATTGCCTCGGAAAACGTGTATTCCTAAGCCGTCTTTCTTAGCAGTTAAGAAACAAAATAGCGGCTCTTTTGTCCGTTTTGCCTTTCCATATTATTTCATACCTAGGACATGTCCGATGTCCTGATCATTTCTCTCAACTGCATTTTTATTAATTGGAGCTCCCAAATGCTCCAAATAATACCGGAGGGTAAAAATAGTTACCCGGGAAAAAGTGAAAATTTCACCATAAGCCCAAAATTACGCCAGGAACATAACGGTGGGAATTATACTCAACACTTACGCAATCTTCGCGAGTTATATGTCAATTACTATTAGTGATTAAGTTAATCAACATTAATTAGAATTCGGAAATCCTAGTTATTACAAAGAACATCTAGGACTGACATCCGAGGTGGAAGTATCTCGGCCGCGGAAGCTGGAGCGGGGTCCAGCCTCGGTCGAGGGTCTGGTCGAGGCAAAATCTGAGCTCGTAACTCAACCATATCTGCTACAATCTCTACAGCTCTAGTGCAATTTTCCTCCCTTTCACGCTGCAATTCCTCCCTATTGAGGCGCAGCTGTTCCATTGCCTCATTCAATACCGCCTCAAGATCGCGATCGTCTCGATTGGCCATTTTCGCTTCTCTCAAGCGTCTCTTATATGTCTTTTCCGGTTCGGGATCGTAAGGAACGATTTCCTTCCCAGCACGGGTTCTTCGCATAAACCTAAAAAGAAGAACTTGCGAAAGTCACTCAAGTAGAGTGGTTAGTAGCAACAGGGGCAATCGCTCCGAAAGATTACCGTAACCGGCTCGGTCTAGACCAAGTCCCCGACAACGACGCCAAAAACTTGTTCGCTCCAAATGGTGTGTGCAAGCTTTAAATTTATAACCCAAGAAGTATGCTTAAAACAAGGATGCGAACCCGTAGTGTACGGGTCAATTATAGTAAAAAGCAAGAATTCCAGTGGCCGACCACAGGGACTTAGGTGAAACAAAGCAAGTATAGGTTGTCAATATTGCAAATAACCACAAAAGCGATTAAAACAATCAAAGATGATAATAAGATCAATTAAAGGGAATATGCAAATTCTAGGGATTAAAGCATCCAGTTGTGGTTCCAACTCAAGATCTCAAGATAAGCGGACAAAGCTGAGATTTTGCAAAGGGAAGGTGTTTCTAAAGTGGAATAGATCACCGGGTAAGTCTCACTACTCACTAATCCCAAACCAAAAGCTCCAATTACCGGGTAAGTCTCAAGTTACTAAGGAAAGGAATTATAATCTCAAACCAACACACCGACTAAGGGAATAGAATCAACATTTACCGGGTAAGTCTCAGGCTAACTCACAAAGATGGGATGAAGGCACACTCAAACCCCAATAAAGGATAAACCTTTATTACCTACACTTATGATCATGAAACTAAGGAATTACCGGGTAAGTCTCATCCTAGGTTTGCATTGAACCAGGAAAGGTGTAATAAGAATAGGATTTGGCAAACTCTAACACTTAACTCTCAGTTTCGGATCAGAAATGGTCACCTCGGTCAGTCAAGTTCCACCCCGGCCGAGATGTTCATCGATTGAACGAGATGTTCTAGGGTTAAGGATAAAGACTCGAGCTTTCAGGGTCCTACTGGGATTAAGATTATTCCATCATCGTCTTTCCCACAACTTTCAGCCAATCACCCTAGAATCGCACAATCAAAATTAGCCACTCATCATCATGAAAGAACTAATCAAATATAGGGGAAGAGAATGAATATTTGAACACAAAAACCTTAAGAACAAGGTTTCAATAAGTGAATCAAATATCAAACAAATCAGCGTTCTTCAATCACAAATCACACAAAGACAACAAACCAAAGGGAATCTAAGAAAGTCTTACAAATCCCTTTAAAAAGTTATAACAAGCTATCAAATCTTCTTTGATTGATCTTTAATCTTCAAACTTCCTTCAAAACTCCAGAAAAATCCCTTAATTGCTAGATGCTCTCAGCCTCTAAGCATGATTGAACTTGTGGAAAATTCAACCCTTTATATAGGAGAATTATCTTCCAAAGATTAAATATCTTAAAAAGAAAATTTCCTAATAATATATATCCATATCTCAAAAATAGATCTCCGAAATATATGATCTTCTTTCCAAAAATCCTGTCCAAAAATATAAGATCTCTCCTTCCAAAAATAAAAGATCTCAGCCAAATAAAATATATCTCGCCGCGGCAAAGTATTCGCCTCGGTCGGGGCGCTCCTCAAAATCACCTCGGTCGAGGTGACTCTCAACTGAAGATGAAATCTCTCAAATCTAGTCCAAAGTAAATCTTCTTTGTTAATTCCAAGCTTCTTGGGTTTTCTTTTAAGCTCCTAAATGTATCTCCAAAAACTCCTTTGTTCCTTACCTCCATTTTGATGCAAAACGTGCCATTTTACCTACGATTACAACAAAACTTGGTGTAGACCTCGATTCCTGCAAAGGTAGATGAAACAACAATATAATCACATAATATACATTCATACATGCAGATTATTGAAGATAAAACGTCTAAACAAGTCCCAAAATATAGACTACAATTCATGCTATCATGAAGCATCATCGTCGGCCACCGACCGCCACAAGGTTGTTCACATCTCCTCCGACTCTGAATCTTCTGCTCCCATGGACAATGTGGAGATTTGTGCTCAGACTGGTTTTCCCTCTACCTCGTTCAAGGATCGCAATCTTTGCATGTGTGAGTTAGTAGACTTGGAGCTCTTTCTTTCTCTCGGTCTCCCTTATATCACAATGCTACGAGGATGCTCCATCTGGAAGATCTTCAATCCATGGGAAGTTTCATATCCAAGGATCATCGGGCTGTTCTTCGTCAATCTTACCGCTAGAAGAGAACGGGGAGAGCTAATCCTTCAGTGTGTTGTCAAAGGTAAATCTATCGCCATTTCTTCCATCGAAATTGCTAAGATTTTAGGGCTTCCTACTTATACTTTCTCGACCATCCCCATAAAGCAAAGACTGTTAATTTCTCCAAAGAACAATTTCTCATTCTCCACTCCTCTTTACAAAACACCATGACATCTCTCATTCTAGAGGCCAGGATTATTTGTGCCATTCTTGTTAGATGTGTTGTTCCACGGGTTAAATGTACGGATGTGCTGACCAATCAACTCTTTTCTTTTCTGTATCACGTGCTAAATGGTTTAGAAGTTGATCTCCCTGGCATTATCCTTAACCATATGCTGCAAATGACAAACGCTCTTTGTGATACCCCTCTTACTTACGCCAATTTGCTTCCAAAAATGTTTCAATACTTCGTTGTTGATTTTACTGATGAGGAAAAACACTATGTTGTTAGAGAGTGGGTGCTAAAAGACCAACGCGCTAGTGCTCTTTCTGTAGCATAGAGGCTCGACGCAGTGGAGTTTGGTTTGGATTCAGTGAGAAGGGATAGGTTGGAATTCAGATCCGAGATCATAGCCAAGTTAGACGAATCACAAGTTTTGCTGGCAATAATGAACCAGAAAATCAATCAAATGTTTCATGTGAATGCCCTCTCATTGACATCTGCGAGTAGTCTTAAGCCCTTAACTGAGGACGACGCCAAAACGACCACGAAACAGGTTGAAAAGGTCATCAATTATTGCTACAAAATTGTGAAGGATCGTCCTATTCGTAAACTTGCTCCTAAGGATCCAGATGTTCCACAGTTTGAGGAGTTTGGCATAGTAAAGAAATATAACAACCAGAAAGATCAACGGCGTGTGGATGAGTACTTCAAAACCATTGACTTTAATAACGCTCATGCCAGCTGGAAGAAGAAGTGCTACGATGAACTCCGTGGAAAAGGCCGTCTGAATCCTAAGTGGTACAAGGAGTAGCGCTTCATAACCTTTAATTGGATGTCAAAGCCTTGACATCCATTTCAAAACCCCTTGCTTTTGATTTCAAGGCCTTGACTTATGTGTCTGGAACTTGTGTTTTAACTATTTTTTTGTGGTATTTGGAAATACTTTTTTATGTGTTTGTAACCGTTTAAACTCCCGTACTTTAACTATTTTTCCTCCCTTTTTGAAAGACAAAGGGGGAGAAATTATGTGATCCGATATTTCGATATTTTTGCATTCTGCATTTTAGATTTTGATATTATTACATATGCATCACTAACTTTAAATGAAGGTACGATATTTGTGTTGTCTTCCATCAAAGGGAAAATTGATAACTCCACCTTGGTTATATATTTGCATATGTGATGATGATAGAATTAACACAAATGAGCGGTTTTTATACTAACAAATATCGATTATATTTCTAGATTGCATGGTTTGGCTTTGTGGTTGCCAAATGTGTGCAGGACATGAAAAACATTTCAAAGGATGAAAGGAGGCCTTGAAACCGATACAAGGGACAAGCGCAGAGATTGGAAAGCATTTCAAAGGTTCAACACGGAGGCCTTGAAAACAATTTAAAGGGATCGAAGCCGAAGCCTTGAAACAAGATACAAAGGACATACCGGCTGGAAGGAATTCAAAATTCAAGATTCAATATCAACAACCAAATCTACCAAGGATTAAGAGAAGATCATCCAAGAAGATATCAAGAAAATTCGGCCAACAAGAAGATTCGGCACAACAATAAGATCTTGCAAAGATCTCAACAAACCGACGCAAGATTGGAGATCTCTTCCAACGGATCTCCCAAAGATCTTCAACCAAAGATTCTCAACAAACATGAGATTTTGGAACTCAAAACAAGAACTTCAACAACTCTTTTCAAGAGAAGATCTTAGAGAAGAAGAATCAACGTGCGTCAGAAAGATGAGGAAGATAAGAAGATTCTACAATGGCTACTTCATCTCAACATACACCTTTTTCTATGGAAAAGAAGGAACATCAACAACGGTCATCTTCACAACGGCTAGAAGACTTCTCCATCGAAGACTATAAATGAAGATCACGATTGAAGAGGAAAAAAACAAGCTTACACGGATACATCTATGTCTTCAAGCGATCCATACCATCTTCATTCGTTCCAAGAGTTCTTCTTCTTAGATTACAAAATCTTCATTCCTTTGAGAGAGAAGCAGATGATAGTTAGATCCTACGAGAGTTTCATTAGAATATCTAGAGAGTGTTATACTCGGGTGTGTGTTACTCCGGGAAGTAACTACGCTATCATAGCTAGGTTAAGAGTTGGAACTAGATCGTAGCTTTGGCTACTGTGAGAGAAGCAGAGGATTTGTTCTAGGTTGTATTTAGGACTCTTTAAAGCAGAAATTAAATAGTTAGATCCTACGGGTAAGGAATTCCTAGGATGGAGATGCAGGTTGTTACAGCTGAACTTCTTGAACATATCACCGTGTCGATCTTTTCATTTCTGCACTATATCTTTCTTTATTGTGACTAACGTTGTTTTGTAGGATTATGGAGTCAAGACATTGAAATCCCTTTCAAAGCCCTTGAAAACCAGTTGTGTCATTAACAGCTCAGATGGACATCATGGCCTTGAAATCAGATTCAAAACCACGAGATAGGTATTTGGGTAAAGTTCCATACTCTATTCAACCCTCCTTCTAAGTATTTATATCCTTTATATTCACTTATACGGTTCTTCAAAAATGAAGCAAAACGGTTCGAAACAAGAATTTGAGAGGAGTGGAGAAATCGGCCAGCCGTGGTTTTTAGGGCGTGAAAATGCGGTTTTGGTTTGCTTCAAATTGGTGAAGTGTTCTTTATATACCTTGGCTGAATTTTGAAAAATCTTGGCCGAGATTTCACCCGTGGAAAAAGGTTGACTGAGATTTTTCTTAAGTTGCTTGCGACATGGTTTTCCACGTGTGAAAATTGAGAATCTCACCCGAGATTTCTTCTACATGACCGAGATTTTTGGCTTTTCATTCCAAATTAACAACTTGAATTGTTTCTTTATTTTTGAGTTCCTTTTTAGTGTTACCAAGTTCCTATCATCCAAAGACACAAGAAAACCGGAACGTACCAAAGAAAAAGAAAAAGAAAACTACTAAAGTCTATCTATGAAAAAGAAAAAGAACAATACCTTGGGTTTCCTCCCAAGTAGCGCTTTGTTTAAGGCTGGTAGCTAGACCAATCTCCGTTGATGATCATGTGAGGGGGAGAGGCGCGATGCTATCAACCGGAACTTCCGGTGTATACTTCCTCAGACGATGGCCATTGACCTTGAAATTTCCGCAATGCTCACCCGTACTTCAACTGCCCCATGTAAAAAGACATATTTTGTAACATATGGTTTTCTCCATCGAAATTTTAACTTACCTGGAGATATTCGGAGTCCATAATTGAAGAGAAGGAGAAAATCTCCTTATTTCAACTCTTTGGGAATAATATGCTCGTCATGCCATCTTCTCGCCCTCTCCTTCTAAATCCGTGCATTCTGTATGCATTCAAACGGATTTCTTCTAATTTGTTGATGTCCAGAAGGGGTTTTTCTCCAGCTTCCTTCATCTCGAAGTTGAGACATTTGATCGCCCAAAAACCTTTGTGCTCGAACTCCACCGGAAGATGAAAAGACTTCCCATACACAAGGTTGTAAGGGGTTGTGCCTACGGGAGTCTTGAAAGCGGTCCTATATACCAAAAGAGCATCGTCTAGCTTCAACAACCAATCCTTCCTTGTTCTAGAGACAGTTTTCTCTAAAATGCTCCTGATTTCTCTATTTGAGATCTCTACTTGCCCGCTTGTTTGAGGATTGTAAGGAGCAACAATTTTTTGAGTTACTGATAACACGATTTATGCCTTAGATTTAGGTAATCATTTAGATAGATTTCTCACTCATTCATGCACGTTTTGGCATTGGTTTATGACGTCTTCGCTTAATTCATGCACATTTCTAGAAAAGACGTCTACACTACCTTTTATCGGTTTTGTAGGTAATTCAGGGGTCTATTGGACGTTAATCGATACATTTGAGGGCCAAGCCTCATGGTGGTACACATCCAAAGCTAAGGAGGAGCATAATTGGAGCAACAAAGGACACAAAGACCACTATTGGTGCAAGCAATGGAGCAACTCATGGCTAGACGATCATAGCATGCTTCTGTTGAAGAAAATCGACCTACACCCAGGAAAATCGGCCGATTTTTTCCTCTGGGTCGATTTTTGGGCCTTTGACAGCTTAAGCCACGTGTCCCACGATCTCTTGTCCGTCCTTGCTCTTGGTGGAGAATATAAGTGGTCCTGCAGGTGGTTGCTGAGGATCTCTCCTCTCCCACACTCTCATTCACAGCTCATCAATTGGGGGGAAAGATTGGAGGAGAAGAAAAGCTCTCAAGGATTGAAGGAAGAACAAGAACACCATTCTAGGAGTTTAGTGAGGTTTGGAGTGACTTTTGAGTGATTTTTGTAATCTTGGATTGAAGAACGATTGCAAGGATTGTTAGGAACGTTTTGAATCTTCATTTAAGAGTTTGTAAGTCTTGCTACAACTTGGATTTGGCTGAGATTTATTGATTTTACTTGCTTATCTTTCATTATCCATCTATGAACACCATGTATGCTTGTTTGATGATTTTGGATCTTAATATGCATGTTATTGGCTAGTTTGTTGTGATTCTGGAGTGATGGATTGATGGTTATGGCTAGGGTGATGATAGGATGAACTTATATGTTAGTTTAGGATGATTTGTTTGCACGAAACCCATCCCAGGAAGAAAAATCGACCTGTTCATCAGATAAATCGGCCGATTTATCTGTAGAACAGCCCGATTTATTCTCCTGTTGCTCTTTAAATGATAAATCTGCATGCTGGGGTCCTTGGTTGTTTAAATCCTAGTGTTTATTAAGCCTAATTTAGCTTAGGATCACCTAGTGCTATCAAACTAAGTGAGGGAAGAGATCTACCCGATGATTTCCGATCTTAGATACCTAAGATGATGAATGCTAGGTAGTAGTGAGCCTCATAAGCCGCTATTGGATCGAGTGTGCTAGGATTAGTACTTGAGATTTCCCTATTCCGAGACTTACCCGGTAAGGAGAGGGTTACCCTTAAGTAGCATCTAGTTTGTGCGGAATTCCTTACTCTAACCCTTTGAGACCTACCCGGTAATAGGAGTTAGATGCGGGACTAGTGAAGTGAGAGACCTACCCGGTAATTGCTCCCATTAGTGAAACACTCTTCCCCAACACCGCAACTTGTCCTTAGAATCCTTAGAACCTTGAATCCTATGCCATAACCGGAAATCTTGACCTCTAGAATCTACTTTTCTCTCTTGATCATATACTTGTGCTTTGTGTTACTTGTTCCTTTGTTAGCTTGAGTTGTTAGTTGTTTTATTATCTTGCTTGACTTGTGATCTTTGTTTGATCACCATAAAAACCAACAAAACATTGAGTTTTCCATTTTCTTTGTTTCTCATCTTATCTTAGTCTAGATTCACACTATCTTTGATCATTGCTTGACTCGATTTCACCTTAGTCTTTGTGTCGACCTCGGAATACTTACCTTTCTACAAACGTCCCGTACACTGCGGGTTCGCTAGGTAGTTTAGGATTTAGTTCGAGTTTATAAATGTAAAGCTTTTTGTGCTATTTCCTAGCGTAACAGTTACCCCATACTTCAACAATTGAGTTTCCAACTTACGGTATGTGAAGTGTTCCTCCGTCACTAATGATGGTTAGGGGGGTCACAAACCCTGGGAATGTCGTTCTATTAAAGAACTTCACTACCACCGTTGCATCATTAGTTGGAGAAGCATTAGTTTCTACCCATCTTGACACAGAGTGTACAACTAGAAGTATGTATAGGTTTTCACAAGAAGATGGGAACGGTCCCATGAAGTCCTCTCCCCATGCGTCGAAGATCTCGACCTCTTGGATGTTGTTAAGAGGCATTTCAGTCCTCAAAGATATGTTTCCTGTTCTTTCGCAAACAACCCAAGAGACAACAAAGTATTCACATCTTTAAATAAAGTAGCCCAAAAGAAACCGGATTGGAGTACCTTAGCGCATGTGTTGTGGGGAACTAGAATGTCCTCCGCAAAGCAATGAATGGCAATGGCGGATGACGCTTTCTACTTCGTCTTCCGGAATGCATCTTCTAAAATTCCATCTAGAGCTCTCTTGAAGAGTATAGGTTCGTTCAAATAGTAGTGCCTAAAATTCCATCGGGAGGTATTTGCTGACAAACCAAATAATTCACAATATCAGCAAACCATGGTTCGTTACCTCTCGAGATTTGAAGAAGGCAGTCCTCGATCTCGCGCAGCTTTTCATCAGGAAAGGAGTCATTAATGCGGAGATCATCCTTCATGCTTGTGATGCGAGGGAGACGACTTAGATGATCTGCCATAGAATCCTCGGATCCTTTCTTATCCTGAATCTCTAAGTCGAAGTCTTGTACGAGGAGGATCCATCTAATAAGCCGCGGTTTTCCATCCTTTTTGGTGAGAAAATACTATATTGTTGTGTGGTCGCTGTAGACAACCACTTTCGCTCCCACAAGGTAGGAACGAAACTTCTCAAAAGCGTAGACCACCGCTAGAAGTTCCTTCTCCGTCGTAGCGTAGTTGAGTTGAGCCTCGTCTAGCGTCTTGCTAGCGTAGTAGATGGCATGACTGCGTCCATCCTTGTTTAGTCCGAGTACCACTCCTACGGCAACATCACTTGAATCACACATGATCTCAAATGGAAGATTCAAGTCCGAAGATTGAATAATGGGGCCGGATATTAAAGTTTCCTTTATCGTGAAAAAGGCATCTAGACGATTCCTTGAATACTCAAAAACCACATCCTTCATTAGTAGGTTAGTCAATGGTTTAGCAATTTCAGAAAAGTCATTTATAAACTATCTATAAAATCGGGCATGGCCAAGAAAACTTATTTCCCAATTTACTGATGATGGTGGATGTAGCTTCTCGATGGTTTCTATCTTCACCCTATCAACCTCAATGCCGCGGTTTGAGATCAAGTGCCCTAGAACAATGCCTTCACTATCATTTAGGGTAGTTTTTAGAGTCTTTTTATTGCATTAGTGTTGGTTTATGCTACTAACTCCTCGGTTAAGAAGAAGAAGATCAAAAATAGCTAAAGAAGGAGTTATAAGCACTTAGGAGTGAAGATCGATCACGAAGCAAAGCTTCAGCTGCCTCACCGCCCTAGCGGGTTCTTGCAGCCGCCCCTGCGGATGACGTTTCCAATGGAGCGCCCCCTGTGCCTTCACCAACGTCAACCATGAAGAGTGTCACCGCCCCTGCGCCACTTATTGGCGCCCCTACGGTGACCTGCCTTGAAGAAATGAAGACCAGCTCCCCTGTGTCTCCCACTGCGCCCCTGCCTGCGCCTCAACCTGGGACTTGGAAGGCGAAGAGGCTATGTCACCACCCCTGTGTTGACATAGGGACGCCCCGGCGGCTTGGCATCAGAAACGTCAAGAAAGGCGAAAGGTCAAACGTTGAAGAGCATTGAAGATCCGCCCCTGCGGAATTGTCTAGCCGCCCCAGCGGCTCTGAAGAAGATCAACCGATTCTGCCTAAACCGCCCCTACGGTTCCTGAAGGCCACCCCTGCGGTTTAACACCAGAAGCTTTACTCCGGCTGTTTACACCACCTTTATGGCATTTAAGCTGGGGATTTTGGGCCGGCCATTTACTCCTATTTAGTGTCTTTTGTAGTATAAATAGTCCTTGGTTGATTGCTAGAATCATCCATCTTATCATCTAGTTAGTCAACAAATTATCCATTTAGATTGTCTTGCTTCCTTGTAATGAGTTGCTAACTCCCTCGCTACATTGGTCCCTCGCTACATTGGGTTGGTTTGAAGCTGCATTGTTACCTTGGTTGTATGTTCTTTGTAATCTAAGTTTTCTTTCAGTAATACTTTGTGTTTCCTTGATCTTCATTGTCTAAATTGCATGTTTACTATTGCTTGAGATTCTTTTTATATCCCTTTGTCTTTATTTGAAAGCTAACTTGTTATTTGTTCTTGTAGGTTTACGGAACTTTAACTTGTTAAGTTTTGTTGATGTCGGTTGGCTCAACACATATATATGATCGAGATGGGAGATTACTTGAAAACGTGTAAAAGGAACTCCCAAAGTAGCAATTGCTTGCTTAGAATCAACCTAGTGTAGATTCATCCATTATTGTCTTACTTGTCGCATTAATCGTTTTCATTAGTTTTTGTGCATCAATTCAACCAACACCCCCCCCCCCTGTGTCACTTGTCATTATAATCGATAATTGCCTCTAAAACACCTTAACTCTCTTGGGTTCGACCCTTACTTAATCACTATACTTGTTCTTAGTGCTAAGTCGGGATATACTTTTGATTGGGTATAGACGACCATAGAAATACCTTCGGTCCAATTTTGGCGCCGTTGCCGTGGAGATTTTAGTGTTTTATTGTTATTATTGATTATTGGTTTGAAACATTTTTATGGTTCAAACCCGTGCTACTAATTCCGGCTTTGCTTCTTTTGATCCAGATATTGAGAGGACGCACATCCGGCAACGAAGACAACAACAACTTCAACAACTGATGGCTGACCGTACTCTTCGTCAACTTACGCAGCCCACCTTGGCTCAAAACCCTCTTGTAGTCGCTATACCGGTACTAGGGGAAGGAGTCAACTTTGAGCTCAAGTCGGGCCTCATCCACTTGCTCCCATCCTTCCATGGGCTAAGTGGTGAAGATCCCATCAAGCACCTTGGGAAGTTCCATACTGTGTGTATGAGCATGAAGCCGGCCAACATTACCGTAGAACAAATCAAGATGAGGGCATTCGGCTTCACACTCAAAGATTCCGCGGATGATTGGTATTACCACCTTCCATCCGGTAGTATCGACACTTGGGAGAACCTTCACAAAGCGTTCTTGGAGAAATACTTCCCGGCTAAGAAAGCTAATAGCTTGAAGAAAGCTATAAGCATCACCGAGCAAGAGGCAATCGAAACTCTCTACGAGTACTTCGAAAGGTTTGCACGCCTCCGATCCAGCTGTCCTTTTCACTGATATTCAACTCAAGATCTAGTCTTTTACTTGTACAATGGCTTGCTAGACAATGAAAGGAGGATTGTCGATGCGGCTTGCGGAGGTAATATTCTTAACTCTACTCCTGACCTTGCTTTGGAAAAGATAAAGGAACTAGCGGAAGAAACTCGAAACTTTGGAAGAACCCCGGCTAAGAAAGGAGTTCATGCTGTGAGCTCCGGGAAGAGTGAGATTTCCACCGAGCTCGCGGAATTGAAGGAAATGGTGAAGAGACTAACACTTATGGGAACACCGCAACAACTCCAAGCTTGTGGAGTTTGTGCTGACCCGTATCATCCAACGGACATGTGTCCACAAGTTCAGAATGACGATGCTGAAGTAAACGCAATTGGTTATGGACAACCACAACAGCAAAGACCTAGGAACGATCCCTATGCACAGAATTTCATGCCAAATTGGCGTGACCAACATAATTTTCGTTGGAGGGATCAACAAAACCAACAACAGCAGCCCCACCAAGGTAAGTATCACTCAACTGAAGACATGTTGCATGTTTTGACTAAACACTTTGCTACTCATGTCCAAACAATAGCATCTAGCATCAAGAACCTTGAGAAACAAGTTGGTCAAATGGCGGAAGCCATTACAAGAATTGAAACTAGGGCCTCCGGCGGATTACCTTCTCAAACGGTTATAAACCCAAAGGCGATGTTGGAAGAGACTCAATCATAGAGGAAGGATCCCTACGTTGAGCCAACGATGTAAAACAAAGGCGCTACTCGGGAGGCAGCCCGAAGAAATAAAAAAGAGGAGTTTTCTGTCAAGTAAACCTCCCTTGTGGCTATAAGCCCCACCCCTGCGGTGACACCCTTGGCCAGCGCCGCCCCCGGCGCAGGGCTTGGGTCTGCTCACGTAGGCCACTGCCCCGCAATGACTCCCCTACGCTCCCGCGGCAGCCACCCTTGACACGCATCCTCAGCTCCGCCCCCGGCGCTGAGGCTGCGTACTCCCTCTTTCTTGTCACCGCCCCCGCGGCGACAAACACCGCCCCTGCGGTTCAGTTAAGGAAAGAAAAAAAAATCACTTCTCCAAAATAACCTAAATCTACCACCCTCTCCACTTATCCTCCATTCATTCTTTGAAACCTATCCGCCTCACCTCCCACGCCCTTGTGCCCTCCGGAAACTCTCGCCCACCACCTCGTCGCGCCCCTGCGCCACCTCCGGCAACCTAGTGTCGCCACCCCCTCTCCACCACGAAGCATCTCCACAACACACAACCCTTTTATTGTGCTCCACTGTCCCACCTCCGGAAACCCTCTCCACTTAATCACTATACTTGTTCTTAGTGCTTTCCCGACGTCGCAGACGTCGGGAAAGCTCCATTGCCACCACCTTTGTCGAACGTCCAAATCGCCTTCTGCTCTTCGCCCGCCCCTACGCCTGCAAACTCTCGCCCCTGCGTCAATCCGCTCCTGCGCCTGTTGCAGCCGCTCCTGCGTAAATCACGACAGTAGATTCGTCTCCTGATCCAATTTCTGAACTTTCTAACTCCTTTGCTTGATTCATTGCACGAAATGGAGAACCAGAAGTAATTTAAGTTATGAGAGGGAGAGCAGGATCGGTATAGGATTGCTCAACGCCAGGAAGTATATGCAACCCGATTTTTGGACGTTCCTACCTTGGAATAATTGGGTTTGTTGGAAAGCATGCAGGAGCTTCTCAACAACGCCGGGCTAGGGGATTTTTTGACAACAACCGCTCCAACATACCCCGAGCTCAGCCGCCAGTTTATTGCCACCTTCAAAATGGAAACGGTGGACCATGGGTATGTTGGACTCACATTCAAGTTCAACAGAAAGAAGTACACATTAGACTACACCCAGCTGCAGGAGGCGTTAGGGGTGACCATAGCGGCTTCCGACAACTGGTGGGAACCTATTCCGACACCTGATTTGATGGAGTTCTGCAGGCCGCCACCAGTTCTGAATTTCATGCAGGGGGTGAGTACTCCAATAAATTCACTCACCCCTGTTTGAGGCTCATCTCGAAGGTATTCATGAGTGTCTTCCATGGACACAAGGAGGAGAACAAGGTTTCTCTTAAGGACCTTCTGCTGCTATACGCCTGCCTCTCCACCGACGACTGGGTACCGGATTGGCCATACCTCTTTCTTACCACGTTGAAGCGGATTAGGAAGAATGAGCCACGTGATATCGTGGGAGGAGGGATCATCTCCTTGTTGGCTGCACAGGTGATGGATCTCTCCACTTTAGAGGACGGATTAGAAACCCAACTTTATACGGAGGGTATGTTGAGGAGATGCAGGCTCCTTAGGAGAGATGGGGGGCATCGTTTTTGGCTCTCTTTAGTAGATGGGAGTCACATCACATACCTCCCCCGAAGACTTCCATTAGGAGACGAGCTCTCCGATCTATATGTACCGGTTGACCCAGTCCCTCCGAGACGGCCTCAGGTTGATATTGTTGGGAGGTACGCTGCCGGCTCTAGCAGGGCCCACACCACTGATGAGGAGATGCCGACGGCAGGACACGACAGTCAAACCATGGAGAGTCTGCAGGCTCAGATGGAAGCTTTTACTACACAGCACCAGGCATGGCAGACCGAGTATTAGTGGTCCATGCTTGAGCAGCAGCAGGCGTGGCAGTCCAGCTTCGCCTCCTCCATGACACCTCACTTTGACTGCTGTCAGGATGCTTGGCAAGCAGCTCATCAGCAGCAGTTGGAGACTCAGCAGCTGGCTTGGCAAGCTAGCTATGAGACTTCATTTAGAGAGAGGATGGAGGCTCAGGAGGGCCGTATCGACACCCTTCACCGCCGGCAGGAGCACTTCTTCCGCCACTTCCCTTACCCACCGGAGGAGGGTCCGGGTGGTCCATCCGAACCACCCCAGTGAGGGGTACATTTCTTTCCCTTATCCCGCATTTATCTTTGACTCATTTCCACTTTGAGGACAAAGTGTACTTCAAGGATGGGGGAGGGATATATCATTGCTTGTATAGTTCATTGAGTTGTTTTAGAATTTATGTTTGCGTTGTTAAACTCAGTTTGATATATAAAAATAAAAAAAGAAAAGAAAAAGCCAAAGAAGTGAAAAAAGGCATGGAAATCCTTGGATAAACCGAAAACCCGAAAGGGCGGTTTAGGTAAAAAGAAGGTAGTCCAACCAAGCTTAAGTTGGTGCAAAATTGGACTTGAGGGATGTGAATTCAAGTGAGAAAAGAAGAAGAGTGGCAAGTTGAAAAGCTGAAAGGGCGACTTGGCAAAATGAGCGACACCGAGTGTAGGTTTCCCTTCCGGCGTTTTGGCGATATAAGAAGGGGAGTCATAAGGAGGTTGTCCGGGTAGGCCACTCTTGGAGCGATAAGGATGGTAGTAATTCTTTTTCTCACATTCCCTCTCTTTCCTTTCCTTCTTTCTTGGCTTTTCTCTTGTTTTCCATTATCTTTCCGCTTGCTCATGTTTCCTGAGGCCTTTGAGTCAAATTGATGTCATTTGTTTTTACTCGGGACGAGTAAAAGGTCTAAGTATGGGGAAGTTTGATAGGTGATGGAATCACTATCATTGAGGGTAGTTTTTAGAGTCTTTTTATTGCATTAGTGTCGGTTTATGCTACTAACTCCTTGGTTCAGAAGAAGAAGATCAAAAGAAGCTAAAGAAGGAGTTGTAAGCACTTAGGAGTGAAGATCGATCACGAAGCAAAGCTTCTGCTACCTCACCGCCCCAGCGGGTTCTTGCAGCCGCCCCTGCGGATGACGTTTCCACTGGAGTTTCCCCCTGCGCCTTCACTAGTACCAACCATGAAGAGAGTCACCGCCCCTGCGCCACTTCTTGGCGCCCCTGCGGTGACCTACCCTGAAGAAATAAAGACCAGCTCCCCTGCGTCTCCCACTGTGCCCCTACCTGCGCCTCAACCTGGGAGCTGGAAGGCGAAGAGGCTATGTCACCGCCCTTGCGTTGACATAGGGACGCCCCGGTGGCTTGGCATCAGAAACGTCAGGAAAGGCAAAAGGTCAGACGTTGAAGAGCATTGAAGATCCGCCCCAGCGGAATTGTCTAGCCGCCCTAGCTGCTCTGAAGAAGATCAACCGATTCTGCTTAAACCGCCCCTGCGGTTCTTGAAGGCCGCCCCTGCGGTTTAACACTAGAAGCTTTACTCTGGCTGTTTACACCACCTTAATGGCATTTAAGGTGGGGGTTTTGGGCCAGCCATTTACTCCTATTTAGTGTCTTTTGTAGTATAAATAGTCCATGGTTGATTGCTAGAATCATCCATCTTATCATCTAGTAAGTCAACAAATTATCCATTTAGATTGTCTTGCTTCCTTGTAATGAGTTGCTAACTCCCTCGCTACATTGGGTTGGTTTGAAGCTGCATTGTTACCTTGCTTGTAATTTATTTTTAATCTAAGTTTTCATTCAATAATACTTTGTGTTTCCTTGATCTTCATTGTCTAAATTACATGTTTACTATTGCTTGAGATTGATCACCTTAGGTTCTAAAGTGCATGTATATAACGGGTTGTGATTACTTGAGGAAAAGGAACACATATATAAAGATAAGTTTAACGGTTTCAATCTTCTCTTTATATCCTTTTATCTTTATTTGAAAGCTAACTTGTTATTTGTTCTTGTAGGTTTACGGAACTTTAACCTGTTAAGTTGTGTTGATGCCGGTTGGCTCAACACATATATATGATCGAGACGGGAGATTACTTGAAAACGTGTAAAAGGAACTCACCAAAGTAGCAATTGCATGCTTAGAATCAACCTAGTGTAGATTCATCCATTATTGTCTTACTTGTCGCATTAATTGTTTTCATAAGTTTTTGTGAATCAATTCAACCAAAACACCCCTTGTGTCACTTGTCATTATAATCGATAATTGCCTCTAAAACACCTTAACTCTCTTAGGTTCGACCCTTACTTAATCACCATACTTGTTCTTAGTGCTAGGTCGGGATTACTTTTGATTGGGTATAGACGACCATAGAAATACCTTCGGTCAGAGCTATAAATTGAAAAGTCATCCATAAAAACTTCCATGATGTTTTATATATATTTGGAGAATATGGCCATCACGTACCTTTGGAAAGGGGCCGGTGCGTTGCAAAGTCTAAACAGCATTCTCCTATAAGCAACGTACCCAAATGACGCGTAAAGGTGGCCTTCTCCTGATCGTACGGATGACTGGGGATTTGGAAGAATCCGTTATACCCATCCAAGTAACTGAAATGTGAGTGTTCAACTTCCTATAGTCGATGCACATCCTTCATCTTGTTACTATTCTCGTAGGAATTAACTCGTTGTTCTTGTTAGTCACAAAGGTCATTCCTCCATTCTTTGGTACTACATGGAGGAGGCTCTCTCACTTGCTATTAGAAATTGGGAAGATAATACTTGCTTCAAGAGACTTAAGGATTTATTTCTCCACAACCTCTTTCATGATTGGATTTTACCGTCTTTGAGGTTCTCGTGAAGGTTTGTGATCATCTTCCACTATGATCTTATGCATACATAAGGAAGGTTTTATACCAACTAGATCATCAATAGCGTATCCTAAGGCTTCCTTATGCAATTTCAATTCATTCATTAGCCTATTGTGTTCATCATTAGTTAAGTTAACACTAACTATGACTTGATATGTAGAGTTTGGTCCTAGAAATGCGTACCTTAAGTGAGTTGGAAGATGCTTCAACTCCAATATTGGAGATTCCTTTGTTGAGGTATTGTGTCCTTCTGAAGCATCACGGGATGCTTCCATGGCTGTAGAAGGGGTAGGGAGACGTCCGGGAATGCTTATAATGAGTTTAGGAGAAGTTTCAGAATTTCTAGATTCCACGGCCTTTCCTTGAGAATCTGAGGCGAGATTTCTTTCGAGGTGACAATCGACATGGTTTTCCACAGGTGAATTTATTAAATTGTCTAGGTGACAATTCTTATAATGACCTTTTGTAGTGGATCCTTGAGCAAAATAGAACTCTATACCTCACTTATTCCTCTACATCATAGATGTTGATAATATCTTCTCTAGGAGTTGAACCTTTGACTGTAGCTGCCAATTGGAATTATATGTTCTTTCGCCTATGTTGAAAGAGAGTGTTGCATTCTTGTAATACACCAAGCAATTGAAAGTTCCAAGGAATCGTCTTCCAATAATAATTTGAATCGGATGATCTGCAGGAATGTCTAAAATCAGAAAATCGATGGGGATGTAGAACTTACCTAGTAACACGGGAATGTCTTCGAGAATTCTCACTGTACACGTTATTGATCTATCCGCCATGTAAAGTATCATCATGATGGGTTTTGGTATTCCGAGTCCTACTTTCTCACATTATGCAAGTGGTATGATGATCACACTTGCTCCAACATCGCACAAAGCCTCATAAGTCGCCTCTCCAATGCTTATGAGAACGCAAAATGATCCGGGATCCCTTACCTTTGGCGGCATCTCCTCTCTCATCGTTTGGATTAGTTCAGATGACCTCTTGGTCATCCTTACTTCCCCAACGTCTTCGAATTTCCTCTTGTTTGAGAGGATTTCCTTTAGAAACTTCCCGTACGTGGACATACCTACATGACATCCATGATCGGAATATTAATATGCAGTTTGCTCAAAAGTACAAGGAACATACCAAAGTGTTTGTCGAGGCGCGCTCTAGCGCAAGATTGTGGGAATGGAAGAGGTGGTTTGTATGTTGGAGGAGGTACATAGACCGGTCCTTTTTCTTTCTCCTTCTCCTTGTTTCTTGGCTCCGGATCCTCCTCGATCATTGCCTGCTTCCCTTTATCAACGCTCTTGGGCAATGGGTCATTGATTTTTATTCCGCATCTTGTGGAGATAGCCATCACTTTCCCCTTTGGGATGTTTTCAGTCCTTCCGGGAATTCTTCCTCGATCTCTAAGAACTTCTCCGGCCTTGTTAAAAAGTTGATTTTCCATGGTTTTTTGAGCCTTAGAAATAGAATTCATACCGTCTTTCATCTCTTTCAACACTTTTTCCAACATCGTCTCCGTCGGATGCTTTGGAGGTAAGTTGAATCACGGTGGAGGACTGTGAGTTCTTGCTGGGGACGCATTGCTTAAGGACGCGGGTGGATTCAATGCGCCATCCGGATTTGAGTATGAAAATCCAAGTTGACTATGATCGGTTTGCCAACCTCCCCCTCTTTGTGAATTTTTTTTGGGGTAATAGTTTTTACGGGGTCCTTCATAATTTCCTTGATGATTTTCCCGACCCTTGTAATCACGTCTTGCTCCCTAAGAGGTAAATTTGCTTGTGCTAGTGCTCCAGATTTCTGCAGTTCTTTCATTTGATGTTTAAGAGTATCAACTTTAGCAGATAAGTTGCTAGTAATACTTAACTCATGGACTCCGGGTCGCCGGAGTCGATCATCACTTCTTCTTTTGGAGTATTTCTCTTACACTAAGGCTTGCCTTTCGTCAAACTGCCATGAATCGTCAACGTGCTTATCCATGAAAGTACCTCTAGAGGGGGACTGAAGTCGGAATTGTGCATCTTCATCCAATTCTTTGTAGTAGATCTAAAGAAGTTCAATTATTGATATTTCGGTATGTGGACATCAAATAGAAGGTCTTTGAATATCTCCAAACACTCGAACAAACACTCCTTGTCTTTCATGGTAAAAACATTAATTTTACCTCTAAATTTAGCAGTTTTTTATGGTGGGAAGAATTTTGTATGAAATTCGGAGATTATATCCCCACATGTGTTTATTCTTCTATCTGGTAAAGATTATAGACATGCTTGTGCCCTACCTTTCAAAGAACAAGCAAAACCTCGCAATTTATGCGTGTGAGTTTCTAATCTAGCGGGTCTCAATGGTTCCATAAGAATTTCATAATTTTGTAAATGTAAATGTAAATGAGGAGAATCCCCTTCGGATCGTCCAAATTGACTTTGTCGGATCATAGTAATAACATTAGCACATAACTAATAGTCATGGTCAGCTCGGTTCCCGTGATCTATTCCGATAGCGCTGGTTCGCTGTGTTGGATATGAAGAACCATATAGGTGAATAATAAGGATATAAATACTCTATAAGGGGGGTTGAATAGAGTATGGAAACTTTTTGCAATATCATGTATCAAGGCTTTGAAACTGATTTTAAGGTCTTGGAGTCGATCTGTGCGTCTTCGGGCAAAATTTGTTCTCAAGGCTTTGCAATGGATTTCAAGGCCTTGAATTTGAAACCTGCAAAACAACGTTAGTCATAATTTACATGATATAAAGTGCGAAATTAACAGATCGACACGGTAATATGTTTACGATGTTCAGCTCTAACATATTACGTCTCCGTCCTAGGGTTTCTTCACCCTAGGATCTAAATATCTATTATCTGCTCAAAGAGTCCTAGATACAACCTAGAAGAAACCTCTTCTTTTCTCACTGTAGCCTCAATGCTACGATATAGTCAACTCTAACCTAGCAATAATAGCCTAGTTACTTCACAGAGTAATACACACTCGAGTATAACACTCTCCAGGTATTTCAATGGAGCTCTAGTGTTTTTCTCACACTAAGTATGTAAACGTTTTTAAGCTAAGAGGAAGAAAAACTTTTGGAACAAATGAAGATGTTTTGATTGCTTGAAGAATTTGATCATTTTCGTGTACGCTTGTGTGTATTCTCTTCAATCGCCATCTTCAATTATAGTCTTCTATGGAGAACTTCATAGCCGTTGTAACATTATTCTTTCTCAATGGAAAACGATGCTTGGTTGAGGTGAAGTAGCCGTTGTAAGATCTTCTATTTTTCTCTTCTACTTACTCTCTTTGACGCATGTTGAGAATCTTCATCTTTGTGATCTTCTCCTCCTTTGGAAATGCCGTTGAAGATCTTTGTTTGTTGAAGATCCTAGATCTTCTCTCTTGGATAGGCCGTTGCAGATTTCCTTTAGATCCAAAATCTTCTTGTGTGGAATCTGTTTGGAAGATCATATCATCTTGCGTCTTTGGTTAAGATCTTGGTGAGATCTTTTTGTTCTGCCCGAGATCTACTTTTTGAAACCGTTTGAAGATCTTCTTTGTTGGCCGAGATCTTCTCCTTGAGAATCTTCTTGTTATCCTTGGTAGAGATCTTCGTTTTGGTTGTTGAGATATTCAAATTTTATATTTGAAAGCCTTTAGCCGAATCCACCTCTGTAAAGCTTTTCAAGGCTTCCGCGTTTGTCATTTGTAATACAATTCAAGTTCTCCGTGCTCGTCCTTTGTAATGTGTTTCAAGGCCTACGTTCTTCCTTTGAAATGCATTCCAACGCCTGCACACTTTTAGCAAACACAAACATAGCATGCAATCTAGAAATACAATTGATATTTGTTAGTTTATAAAACCGCATATAAAATGTCAATCTCCCCCTTGATGGAAGACAAAACAAATTTTGTACCTGCATTAAATGTTAGACATATGCATGCAATTATAATATTTAAGAAAAAGGCTTCTTCTCAGTGGGGTTATTCTCCTGCTATTTGTAACGCCTGGAATTTTAGTTCCTTTTGTGAGAGGCATTAGAAGCCTTGAGCAAGGGCTACCGCCCTTGCAGCTTAGAAGGCCCGCACCCCGCGATCGCGACTTGGACGTCCCACGGGGGCGGTGACACGTTGAGCGAGAGTTATGTTCCTTTTCCTTCCAACCTTTCATCTTCTAAAACTTTTAATTCCATCCTCTTTATGAAGAGAAGCGATTCATGGTTGTGCCTCTTGGCATCCCTCCCATTAATGCAGCCTAACTCACTCTCCCTCATTTCTTTTCACGTTACTTCATTCTCTCCCTTCTTCTTTCTCATCTCCTTCACGTCATTTTCCACCTTTTGCTTCTCTCTTCTCTTGAGGCTATCAAAGGGAGTTCGAACTGCAGAGACGTGCTCCAGGGTAAGTTCCTTCTTCTTTCTCATCTCCTTCACGTCATTTTCCACCTTTTGTTTCTCTCTTCTCTTGAGGATGTCAAACGGAGTTTGAACTGCAGAGACCTGCTCCGGGGTAAGTTTCTTCCTTCTTCGTCCTTCTTCTGCTTGCTACCTTGAAGGGTAAGAATCAATCGATCCACCTAAAGGAGGCTTCTCTTGTGTTTTGATTGTGTTGATGGCATTCTTAGACCACGGAGGAGGGATAGGATATTATTTTGGATGCTAGGAGACGTTCACAACATCAAAGAAGGCAATAGGAAGGCTACTGCACATCAAAGAACCAAAGAAGTCGACGTTTCTAGACTACAGCCGCGAGGGCGGATCTTTTGTGTCGCGGCGCGGATCTTGTAAACCGCGGGTGAGGCCTCTGCAACCAGTAGGGGCGGACTTTGGGTCCTGCACACCGCAGGGGCGGCGTCTTGACATTGTAGGGGCGTTTTCTACACCAGTAATCCTCCGATGTCTTGTTCCTTTCTTTCCTTTCCGATTCTTTGATCTTTATCCACCTTAGTAGCATGCTAGGATGGCTTAACATAGGTGATATAGAATGCCAAGTAGTGGCTTGACCCTTAGGGTTATCTTATGAGTGTTGAGGGTATGTTGGTTGTGATATTGTAGCATGATCTGTTGAGATCTTTGAGGATGTCGGTTTGGGACTGAGTTGTTATGTTGGAAGCCTTTAAGGCAGTGGACTGAGAGTTATCATGTATCTTGTGTGTTTATGAGTTGTGAGGATTCTAAGCATAGAAGTCTAAGGACTTCTAGTTGGTTAGAGGGTTGATCTATCTTGATTTGTTGTTCTTGTGAGGATGTTGAGACTAGAAGTCTAAGGACTTTTATTTGACTACAGTGATGTCATTCGTGTGAGGATGTTGAGCCTAGGAGTCTAAGGACGTCTAGATCACTCGAGTGTAGTTTGATCCGTGTGCCTTTTGTTGAATAGGCGTTGCGTGTTTTCCCACAGGGGTTCTGAGTTTTCAAAACGAATTTCGCTCTCAAACCATAAGCATAGTAAGGCTAGGATAGAATGTACGGAACCACCACTACCTTCGCAGATCTCTACATCATAGTTTATTGGATTTTAAAGTTGTATATGTATTATAGTTATGTTTTGGACCTTCTAGTAGTATCAACCGTTTGATAGAATTATTATATCCTCTTAACGATAGCATAGTCTTACGCATCGATTCCATCTTTACTAGATGCCACGCACGAGAGCGACAACATACGTGGGACGAGGAGGGGGTAGACCCCCTTCCTCCAGGAGCTCCGAGACAAGGACGTGTGGGTAGGCCTCCGGGTGTCCGAGTTCGGGGACATGCCCCCATTATGGACCCGCAAGCTGTAGATTTCCCTACTAAGGATGTGGCTGAGAGCATTATCCCTAAGGTTAGGGATAGGAGCGCTGCTAGGTCTGGAGCACGGAGGTCAGGAGGGTCATCGGATTCGGGCCAAGTATCGATCGGAGCATCGGATTACCGAGAGTATGTCCAGCATGTGGAGAAAGCATTTAGGACTGGAGCACCACCCCCGGCATCGCTGATACCAGCTAGGTCTACAAAGGTTTTGCAGAGGGTGACTTAGGTGGTAGTTCCACAAGTAGTAGCTGCACCAGTAAGAGTGGTCGAGGGCGACAGAGTGAGAGATGAGTTGAGGGCGCTCAGGCGGACTGTTGGTTGAAGACTTTCAACCAACCGCATGTACCCACGTTTGACGGGAATGTGGGATTAGTGATGGAACACTGGATCAGTAACGTATTGTCCGCACTGGAGGCAATCCGTTACCTTTAGGGTCGTCAAGTGGAGTTATTTCATACCTTATTTAGGCATCAGACGCAATTCTAGTGGAGGACTGTTCGGAGTGGTGTCACCAGTTTGGAGCAGTTGTTGAGCTTTATTCGGGAGACTTTTTGCCGTACCTTGTTCAGGAGAAATAGAGTACAAGATTTCTTAGAGGCAAGATTTGAGAATGTCCCAATAGGCGAGAAGATCAGGAGGTTTTGGGAGGAGTTGTCACTGTTAGGTCCCGCCACACCACCTGTGGACCAACATGTGTACCTGTTCTCTTGGAGATTGAGGGATACTACCCGCTCCTATATGGCAGGGTTTTTTTGTGATTCCTTGGCGGATTACAAAAACTGAGCTGCAGCATATGACAGGGACCGACCGGGTCCTAAGAGAGCCGCTTAGTCCGGAGGGATGGATAAGCGCAAGAGGATGGGACTAGGTAGTGTAGGAGTTGTAGCCTCAGGTCATAGTCGTGGTCAGTTTTAGGGACGCCATAGCTATCAGTCTACCCCCCCGACATCTGCAAGGGGACATAAATCTTACAACCATGGAGAGTATGGCCATATTAAGACTGAGTGTAGGAAGCCGCGAGTGACTTGCTTTACTTGCAGCCAGCTAGGACATAGAGCTACCTTTTGCCGACAGGGAAAGATAATGTTACAACAGGGGTCTTCGCCTACTGGCAGTTCAAGGGGTGGACAGAGGCCGCCTCAGTATCAGGCTCGGGGTCAGCAACAACTATCCCCCGGCCATGCTTATTCTCAAGGTTATTCCCAGGTTCCAAGTAGAGGCACAGGACGTGGTGGAGGCGCCACAAAGACTAGAAGCACCAAGGCCAGGGTCTCCGAGTTTAGGAGTGCGGTGGAGCCAACATCGCTCTTGTTTTGCTCGGAAGGGTACATGCAAATAAGCTTTAAATTTGTAAAACTGAAATTAAGGAAAGCGAAC
The DNA here is from genome assembly GCA_033239045.1 of Fagopyrum esculentum. Classification (NCBI taxonomy): domain Eukaryota; kingdom Viridiplantae; phylum Streptophyta; class Magnoliopsida; order Caryophyllales; family Polygonaceae; genus Fagopyrum; species Fagopyrum esculentum. The sequence continues at coordinate 83,684,130 of BSUD01000003.1, read as the reverse complement.
CCGTAGTGTACGGATCGGCGTAGTAAAGCAAGAATTCCATAGTATCGAACTGAGGGATTTGGGGGGAACAAATTCAGTTGTAAAATGGTCAAGCAAGTAAAATAGAAGCTTTTGCAAATAATATTGGGAAAACAAAAATTCTAAAGATCCAGATATCCAATTGCGGCAACCGATTCAAGATATTCTAAGGATGTAGGGACAGAGTCGGGATTGCAAAGATATATCTAATGTAAGGTTATGTACGGCGAAGTTCCAAAACCCTATATGTCTCACCCGAAGGTTCTCTCTATAAAGGTTGTTGAGGCTGCAAAAGGATCAAAGGATAAGAATTACTCTCAAATACCCTTGTCCAAACCCAAGGGAATCAAAGATAAGCCAAAACGGTTAAGGCTGTGACACTCGAAACTGAAGTAGAGGATGTTGAGTCTCACTACTACCTAGAAAAGGCTAGGTTAAAGTAAATCTTTAACTTTGGATTAAAGCAAAAGCAAAGGACGTACGACAGAGGAAACCACGGCTGGATCTTGAAGAACCACGGCCGTGGAACTCAAGAAAAGACCGTGGAAAAGGTCGACGACGAGGTTTCTCGCAACTCTCAGGGTCCAATCTGTTTAAGTTCAATCTATCATCATCTATGCCACATATATCAACCCTTCACCTTAGAATTGCTAAAGGGTTTTAGCTAACAATCATCATTATGAAATCAATAATCAAGATTAAAAGAGAAAAAGGGTAAAATCTCGAAAACTCAATAATAACCAAACAATAAATCTCAATTCAGTCCAAAGTATATGTTTAAGTTCAATCTATCATCATGTATGCGGATTAGGGAATAGAAAACCTCACAACAATCTATAGGAACAATGAAGAACGGGATGTCAATCCGTCTTCGAAAGGAATCCTAATATATTCTCCAAGTACGCAATCTAGAAATGCGTTTTTCTCGGAATCTTCCCTCTACGCAATAAGATCTTCCTAAGCAATGCTTCCAAATTGTACTCCGTGTGGGATGTATACAGCCGTCCCTAATTTCTCCTTTCTTCAACATTCTTATAGGAGAAAAGTATGGTTACGAAAATCCCGATAACCGCTGCTGACGTGGCAAAAATGACACGTGGCAACCGTAATAAAAATCACGGTCTAGTGTAAACTTCCACGGTCGTGGTACCTTTTTTTGCTCTCGACCTTGTTTTCCACGCCCTCAATGCCAAAACCGTTGTCGTGGTTCTCCTGGTTTGGCCGTGGTTTCTCTACTTCCTTTGTAAAAGCCTTTGTTACGTAAAGTTCTCTAATCATGCTCCTTCCTTAGCTTCTCCAATGCATCCTCTTGATGCCTAGCATGATCGAATACTCCTACTCTCTCATATATGCTCCAATCCAAGCCTTTATTCACCTAAAAACACAACAAAGCTTGTGCAGATATCTATATCGAGAAAATAGGTGAATGTGCTCATAAATGCTTCAAACTTATATCCATGTACACAGCAAAAAGGGAAAAACAATAAAACAAAAGTGCCTAAAATATGGTCATATTTCATGCTATCAAAATATCCATGTACATAAATCAAAAAAAGAATGTCAATCAAAGTAAACATCACATATTGCATAAACTTCAAGACAAACATCATAACCTTCAAGCATTGTCAAAATCAATCATGTGAAACATCAATTTAGATCACCAAGTCAAACATTCTTATGATCTCAAGGACTTTCAAGTAAGGTCAAGAAACGTGAATGGTTAGGAAACTTATAAGGGAATATGGTGTATAAAACCGGGAAGAAGGAACAACACAACTTTTTTTTATCTTTTCTTTTTGCAATTTGCACCAACCACCAATATAGAGCTTTGCTCATTATTTTAGCACAAAATTTATCGACTTTACTTTTTAGAAATATGGACAACGGTGCACAAAAATCGAAGCCTAGGAGATTGAAGTTTCTCAATTTCGAGATCCCTCAAACCCTTGATGCCCATACCATAATTTGTTAGGAATATTGTTCAATCCGACTTTGGCAAGACAAAAACACCCGGCTATGTTAATGGTGCCGACTTACTCATCATCATGATTGACTTCCCCAAACCTAATTTTCTACACTTTGAATTCACAAAATTTCGTTCATGGCCGTCCCACATCAAACATGCCAAAATCAACTCTTCCTAATTCCCGGATAGGTAAAAGAGGCAAATATTTTCATTGAGGGGCTAGATGATTAAGGAAAGAAGCAAGGAAAATCGAGGTGCCTTAATCATTTCATAAAGAAGTCCAAGAACTTATATTGTGATTTCAATCTCCATTTCTCAATATGATTTAGATAGAACTTTCACATTATGAAACTTGCAAGAAAGATTAAACAATGTAACACCCCAAATTCTCAAAACTCGGGGAGCTACTGGTTAAGACCTCACAATGGGTCCCGACCTTAGTTTAACAACAATTTTACTAGGATCTTACAACAAGAGACAAAAGTATTAAAACATTTGAAAACTTTAAACAATATATACATGAAGGATATGTATCAGCCTTACAAAGCAACGGTACTAAAACGACGCATATAAAGAACATAAGACAACCTCGCCCCCAACTGAAAGAGTACGTGGACCCGGCTGACCATTTCCTCCGGATCTCTCTACAACTGTCTTAACCTGCAAGGCATCTACATGCGGTATAAAACCGTTAGCTAACATTCTATGCATAAGTATAAAGGTAACAGCACAAAGACACAACATACACAATCAACATGCAACAATCAATCCTTTTATTATCTTTAATTAGGTGATATGTCATTACAAATGATAATTATTTTGTGACACGAGGGATTCCCAAACCTCGCCCCTGTCCCCTTTTACCAACGCGGAATGGTACTAATGCATTTGACCGTCTACCGGATTGGGCTGGTCGCAGGGAACCTCCTAGCTCTCGCAAGAGCTAGGCAGATGATGTCACGACCCGTTATCATACACTTGGGTCAATTACACAATATACTAAAGTCGGCCTATTCCGGTTTCGTTATTTATCTTAACTAGCAAACACCACTCATACACATCACACACATGCAAGAAGCCAGCTAAGTAAGCCCGTGGACTTACCTGAATCAGATCTCGACTTTCTAATTCGCAAATCGATATGTACAGTAGGAATTCAGTGGTTTGTCAAAGGAGGCAAGTGTGTCAGCACACTTTCTAGGTGATTAGAAGTCTAAGACTTTTAAGATAGTAGGTCTTAATAGAACGGAATTTATTACAGTATTAATTTATGGTAAAATGACTATTTTACCCTTTGATAACACGATTTATGACTTAGATTTAGACACTCATTTAGATAGATTTTCCGCTCATTCATGCATGGTTTAGCATTAGTTCACGGCGTTTGCACTCAAATCACGTATTTTGTCAAGATAGACGTCTACTCGGACTTTTGCTTGCTTTGTAGGTATTTTGGGAGATTTAAGAGCCTAATCGATACATCCGAGGATCATTCCTCGAGATGACACACTTCCGGACTCATTGGAATGCAAGCTAAGGGCTAAGGAGGACTCATGGGACCTTGCCAACACTAGCCATGCACCAAACCACAGCTCAATGATCCAAGGCGAAGTTTCTGCATAGAATCACGGTTCTCTGAAGAACCACGGCCGTGGAAATAACCGTGGATTTTGCCAGATTCTCGTGACAGCTGTGCCACGTCTCTCATGGCCAACTCATGAAAGATTTGTTATAAAAGTGGTCCATCATGGGTTGTTTGAGGCAGTTGGGGTAGTTTGGGAGCAGCTCATCCATTATCCATTTCTCTCTAACAAATATATTCTCAAGAGAAGAAGATTTTTTCTAGGAAGGAAAGTGCCCAAGAGAAGAAGAAAAGTTCTATTGAAGAGGAGAGAAGAACACACACCATAGCTTCTTGTATTTCGGATTTTATTTCTAGAGATTTGTGAACCCTTGAACCTTCTTTTGGAAGGGTTGTAAGTTGTTCTAATTCCATTTTCAGATTGATTTAATTTTGAAGTTCACTTGTTCATCTCTTTTCTTTCATTTTCTTGCAATGGATGGTATGATTTTATGTTTGTTTGCTTTGATTTCCATTATGAACGTTGTAGGCTAAATTGATACGGTTCTAGGGTAAGGAAGGGATGGCTATGGCTAGAACTATGATAGGACAGACTTAGAATCACCTTTGGATGACTTTTGCTTATGAACATAGAAGCTGTTAGAAATCACGGGTAGTTCTTGAAGAACCACGGCCGTGGATTCGGAAGAACAAACCGTGATTTTCCCTGGTTCGAAAGAATTTTTGCCTTAGACCTATAAAATGTTGAAATCCTAAGTGTTTGTTGAGTTTAACCTACCCTAGGGTGACTTAGTGTAGCGACTAAGAGTTAGGAAAGACTTACCCGGTAATCCTTGCCCTTAGAATCTAAAATAGCAAACCTTAGGTAGTGGTGAGCCTAACAAGCCGCCATTGGACTAGATGTGCTAGGATAGTTATTTAGGACTTCCCTTGTCTGAGACTTACCCGGTAAGGATAGGTTAGATCCCTAATTTACAATCCGGTTTGTGTAGAATTCCATTTCTTAGGATCTTAGAGACTTATCCGGTAATGAGATCTTAGGAGTGGATTAGTTGGATCATGAGACTTACCCGGTGATTGATCCCAAATTAGATACACCTAATCCCAACATATCATAGTTAATCCAAAGAATGAATAGATAACTTGAGTTCTATGCCATAACCGGAACTTCCAACCCCTAGAATCCGCCTTTTTCCTTTCCTTGATCATTATCTCGTTTGGTTGCCCATTTGTGTTTATTTTTAGTTAGTAGATTGTTCACCTTGCATGAATTGTGATCTTTGATCATCAAAATACTAACCAAAAACATTTGAGATTTTCGTTCTTTGTTTTTCCTTTTTTCTAAACCTTAGACCTTCACTAAACTTAATCACAAATACGAATCGATTTCACCTTAGTCTTTGTGTTCGACCTCGGAGTACTATCCATACTACAAACGTCCCGTACACTGCGGGTGCGCTAGAAGTTAGGATAATTATAACGAGTATAAATTTAAGGCTTATTGTGTGCACACTTTTTAGCGTAACAAGTTTTTGGCGCCGTTGACGGGGACTAGGTCTAGATTGAGTCTATTTTGTGATTGTTTCTAGTGTAGATCTTTCTTGTTGCTTTTGATCTCTCTTTGTTTGTGTCTTTGCTTTTCAGGACATCTATTTCTCTTTAGGTGTATGCGAAGATCTCGTGGCAAGGATTTAGCTCCATTCGATTCCGAACCGGAGAAAACCCTTCGATCTAGATCCAAGAACATCCGAAAGGAGAAAGAAATGGCCGGTAGAAATCTTCAAGCTGAATTGGATGAAGCCTTAGAGCAAATAAGGTTAAGAGATGAGCTCTTGGAGGAAGAAAGGAGACTTGCCAATGAGAGGCAAGAGGAAACAAGGAGGGAGATTGAGGAGATTAGGCAAGCCCTTGTTCAAGGAGAGCTTAATCGCCGACAACCTCCACCTCCTCCACCACAACCGCAGCCGGCGGCCAATGTTAGGGTCGTTACCATTGCTATTGAGGAGCCACAAACCCTAGGGAGACGTATGGATCCGGCACAAAGAGCACACCGACCGGGTGTGAATTTAGGAGATCCCGCAACCCACAACTATGAGCTCCGCCCTCAAGTTCTTCAAATGATCCGGCATAATCAATTTGGAGGGATGGAAGGAGAGTCTCCTCACCAACATTTGATGAACTATGAGATTTTGATGGAGACTCTTAGACCACCAAGATTGGAGAGCAACAACCATAAGCTAAAGGCCTTTTCCTTCTCTCTTATGGACAAAGCCTTGGCTTGGTATCAATCTATTCCACAAGGGCGAGTTGGTACTTGGGAGGAGATGACAACCGAGTTCTTGACCAAGTTCTTCCCACCTTCCAAGACCACCGAATTAAGAGGGAAGATCAATGCCTTTGTGATGAGGGATAGAGAAAGTTTGTTCAAGTCTTGGGAGAGATTCAATGACCTTCTCCTAGATTGTCCGCATCATGGCATACCAAAGATTGAGCTATTAGAGATCTATTTCAAAGGGCTTGATGAAGATAGCCAATTCAAGCTTCAATCTCTTTCCGGTGGGACATTTATGGAGAAACATGTAGATGATGCTTGGGAGTTTGTGGAGAAGCAAGCTCTAGTGATTGAAAAGTACTCTCATAGGAAGAGCGAAGGAAGAAAGGCGGGAGCATATGAGGTGAGTGAAGTCACCATGAGCAATTTCAAGCTTGACGCCATCAACAATGAGTTGAAGTCCTTGAGAGAGTTGTGTACCACCACCTTGAAGAGCCAAGCAGCTCCTCAAGCACCTCCACAAGCTAACTTGTCTTCCAAGGAGGAAGATGTGAATTATATGGGAAGGGGCAACTTCAACAATTACCAAGGCCCAAGAAATTTCAACAACAACCGGCAATTCAACAATTACCGGCCAAACCACAACCATCCCGGATTTTCTTACTCTAATCCGGATGGAGCCTTAAACCCTCCCGCCTCCACAAGTACAACTCCACCACAAAGAGTTTCACAAGAACCTCCACCCGGTTTTATTCAACCTTCAAAGGATAGGACCGAAGTCATGTTTGAACAATTGCTAGGAAGATTGAGTGGACTTGAGAGCACCGTGACTTCAATCTCTAAACCTCAAAAGGTCTTGGAAGCAGAAGTTTTTCAAAAGGCGGGTGAAGCACATAGGGATCCGGGAAAGCTTCCCGGAAGAACCGAAGACAACCCAAGAGGCCAAGTGTTGGCTATCACAACAAGGAGTGGGTTGAATATGAAGGATCCTTTGCCCAAGGACCAAGCTAAGGGAAAGCAAGTAGTGGTAGAAGAGGGAAGAAAGCAAGATGATGGAGGAAAGAGCAAGGATGTAGAGCCAACTTATGTGGCACCGCCTCCATACAAGCTACCACTACCATTCCCACAATCAAGAGCGAGATCCCGTTTGGACAATCACTTTGGTAAGTTCCTTGAACTAATGTCCAAGTTACATATTAACATTCCGTTCATGGATGCCATCTTAGGAATGCCGGCGTATGGCAAGTTTTTGAAAGAAATACTCTCCAACAAAAGGAAGTTGGAGGAGTATGGGGAGATAAGAATGACCAAGAGATCCTCGGAGTTGATCCAAACGATGAAGGAAGAAATGCCTCCCAAGCTAAGGGATCCGGGCTCTTTTTGCGTTCCAATTGGAGTAGGAGACGTGAAGTACGAAGCCCTTTGTGATCTTGGGGCGAGTGTAAGCATCATACCGCTTGCACTTAGCAACAAGGTCGGGTTAGGAGAGCCAAAGCCGGTCAAGATGACCCTCTATATGGCGGACCGCTCTATTACTCACCCGGTTGGAATTCTAGAGGACATCCCGGTGCAGCTAGGAGGGTTCTACGTACCTATCGATTTTGTAGTGTTGGACATTCCGGCGGATTATCCGGTTCCTATCATCTTAGGAAGGCCTTTCCTAGCCACTTCCGGATGCTTAGTGGATTGCAAGAACGGGACTCTCTCTTTCAACATCGGGGAAGAGAACGTCAAATTCAAGCTGTCCACAATGATGAAAGGGCCAACCCTTGATGAAGATATCTTCAACATAGTCGAGCAAGAAGAATCTAGAGAAGTTGTGAGCTCGATCTTGATCAAAGATCCTTTGGAAAAGGTTCTTACCTTAAGCATGATGGAAGAAGATGATGAGGAGGATTGCAATGAAGAAATCAAAGCCTTGGAAACTTTGGATGAGGAGCCAAGGGTTGGATTTGAAAGCCACGAAGAAGTGTTGGACAGCTGCAAGTTCCACGGTCGAGATTTACAAACCACGGCCGTCAAACTTTCTGGACAACTCCGAGAAGCAAACTTGGCAAAAACCACGGTCGTGGAAAATGAGCAACCCGTGTTTCCAACCGTGTTTTTCCCTGAATCAGCTCTTGATGATGATCAAGCTTCTAGGAGCCATGGGGAGTCTTCATTTGCTTTGGACTCATCTCATCCAACCTTATTTGGATCATCTTCAACCGATAAAGGTCCTCCCTCACTTGAACTTAAACCCCTCCCCTCTCATTTAAAGTATGCATTTCTTGGTGACAATTCTACATATCCTGTGATTGTTAATGCATGTTTGAGTGATGATGAACTTGCTAAATTAGTGCATGAACTAAGATTGCATAGGAAAGCCATTGGTTATACTATTGATGATTTGGTTGGCATTAAACCATCTTTGTGTATGCATAAGATAATGATGGAAGATAACCACAAACCCTCTATTGAACATCAAAGGAGATTGAATCCTATAATGAAAGAGGTGGTCAAAAAGGAAATCATTAAGTTGCTAGATGCGGGAATTATCTACCCTATCTCGGATAGTAAGTGGGTTAGCCCCGTTCATGTAGTGCCGAAGAAGGGTGGAATGACGGTAGTAACTAATGAGAACAATGAACTAATACCAACTAGGACGGTTACGGGGTGGAGGATGTGCATAGATTATAGGAAATTGAACATGGCCTCTAGGAAAGATCACTTTCCCCTCCCCTTCATTGACCAAATGCTAGAAAGGTTAGCTTAACACTCTCACTTTTGCTATCTAGATGGGTATAGTGGATTCTTCCAAATCCCTATCCACCCCGATGACCAAGAGAAAACAACTTTCACATGTCCATGGGGCACCTTTGCATATAGGAGGATGCCATTTGGGTTGTGTAATGCACCCGCCACCTTCCAAAGGTGTATGATGGCCATCTTTTCGGAATACATAGAAAATATCATGGAAGTGTTCATGGACGATTTCTCTGTTTATGGTTCTTCTTTCGATGATTGCTTAGCTAACTTGTCATTAGTGTTGCAAAGATGTGAGGAGACAAATCTTGTCTTAAATTGGGAAAAATGCCACTTCATGGTAAGTGAAGGAATTGTGTTAGGACACTTGGTGTCTAACCGTGGCATTGAGGTTGATAGAGCTAATATTGAAACGATAGAGAAGTTGCCACCACCTACCTCGGTGAAGGGGGTAAGGAGTTTCTTAGGGCATGCCGGTTTTTACCGGAGGTTCATTCAAGATTTCTCTAAAATTTCTAAGCCTCTCACTAACCTACTAATGAAAGATGTTGATTTTGTCTTTTCCAAAGATTGTCTTGAAGCGTTTTGTAGGTTGAAGAACGCCTTGATCTCCGCTCCTATCATGCAACCTCCGGATTGGAGTCTACCATTTGAAATCATGTGCGATGCAAGTGATGTGGCCGTTGGGGCCGTTTTAGGGCAAAGGAAAGAAGGGCGCACTCATCCTATTTACTATGCTAGCAAGACGCTAGATGATGCCCAACTCAATTATGCTACCACCGAGAAGGAGTTGTTGGCGGTGGTGTATGCATTTGAGAAGTTCCGCTCGTACCTTGTTGGAGCGAAGGTCATAGTTTATATGGATCATGCGGCGATCCGTTATCTACTTACAAAGAAGGATGCCAAACCAAGGTTGATTCGGTGGATCCTTCTTCTTCAAGAGTTTGATTTGGAGATATGAGATAAGAAGGGATCCGAGAACTCCGTGGCGGATCACCTTAGTAGACTCCCACCATTGGAGCTTGGGAAAGACAACATCCCGATAGATGATTCATTCCGGGATGAACAATTGCAAATGGTAGAGGAATGCTTGTTCCAAGTGGCTAGAGGAAGTGAGCCATGGTACGCCGACATCGTGAACTACTTGGTGTGTGAGGAAGTGCCTCCCGGACTTACATATGCACAAAGGAAGAAGTTCTTCAACAATGTAAGGCATTACTATTGGAGTGAGCCACTTCTATTCAAGAGAGGCCCAGATGGGGTGCTTAGAAGATGCATACCGGAAGATGAAATGGAGAGTGTGATCCGGCATTGTCACTCCTTACCATGTGGAGGCCATGCTAGCTCACACAAAACGTGTGCAAAGGTATTGCAATCCGGTTTTTATTGGCCTAACTTGTTTAGAAATGTGCAAGGTTTTGTAGCGGCATGTGATGCTTGCCAAAGAACGGGGAACATCTCAAGGAGGAATGAAATGCCCTTGAATAACATCCAAGAAGTTGTAATTTTTGATGTATGGGGTGTAGACTTCATGGGACCATTTCCTTCTTCATGTGGCAATCTCTACATCCTATTGGCGGTGGACTATGTGTCAAGATGGGTGGAGACAATTGCCTCTCCTACAAATGATGCCAAGGTGGTGGTGCGGTTCTTCAACCGAGTGATCTTCCCTAGGTTTGGAACACCAAGGGTGATCATTAGTGATGGAGGGAAGCACTTCACAAATAGGAATTTTGGGGCACTTTTGGCCAAGTATGGGGTGACTCATAAGGTGGCAACACCCTACCATCCCCAAACTAGTGGTCAAGTGGAGATCTCCAACCGAGAGATCAAGGCCATCCTCGAGAAGACGGTGTCTAGGACAAGGAAGGATTGGGCTATGAAGCTCAATGACGCACTATGGGCATATAGAACCGCCTTCAAGACACCAATTGGAACCACCCCCTACAAGTTGGTCTATGGCAAGTCTTGCCACCTTCCGGTGGAAATGGAGCATAGAGCTTATTGGGCCATTAAGTGGCTAAACTTTGACCTCAAGGAGGCGGGAGAAAAGAGGTTGCTCGATATCAATGCCCTTGAGGAGCTCCGGTTGGAAGCCTATGAGAATGCCCGGATCTACAAGGAGAGAACCAAAAGGTGGCATGACAAGAGAATCATTCCAAAGGAGTTGAGTGAAGGAGATCTTGTCCTTCTCTTCAACTCAAGGCTAAGACTCTTTCCCGGAAAGCTCAAATCAAGATGGACCGGGCCATATGTGGTGAAGAAGATCTTTCCCCATGGAGCTATTGAAATAGGAGGGGAGCATTGTGGAAATTTATAAGTGAATGGGCATCGCTTGAAGAAGTATATTCCGGGAGCCCCGATAGACATGATTGCCCCGCTTCACCTTGAATAGACGCTCCCGAGTTTGGTCAAGCTAGTGACCTTAAAGAAGCGCTTGGTGGGAGGCAACCCATTGGTAACATTTTTCCTTTTTCATTTTTCATTTTTGCTTAGATTTTTCTGTTTTTGTGTGCTTTGTGTGTTTCGTGTTTCGTGTGTGTGCTAGAAGCATTTGTGGCATTGGAAGCCTTTCTTGACATATGAATGATGATGATGAACCCCTCACCAATTATGGGTGGAGCGGACGCGGAACTTGGACGGCTATCGGTGCCTAGCGCGGGTTCCAAAGCTTTGAAGGAATGCTTAGAGCTCTCTACCATGGTTGATAGGATCATCCAACATCGATTCACTTGAACAATCCCGAATACCATAGCAAACACTTTTACATTGTGAGAACCTTCTTTCACTCTCTTTACTTGTATACCACATTGGGGACAATGTGTTTCTAAGTATGGGGTGGGGTTTGCATGATCCTTTGCATGATGAGCATCTAGGATAGGTTAATACTTGCACATGTCTTGCATTGTACATACTTAAATCGAAAATCCCATAAAAATCAGAAAATTAAAATTTTTTTTTTTTGTGCTTTCTAGGCTTGGATATGATCCTAATGATGAAACTTGTCTTGTGATTGGCTATGGATGGCCTTATGTGTTGAATTGATAAATGCATATGTGGACTTGAACTACTTCTCTTGAATTATATGAATGACTTGTGATCATGATGATTGCCTAGAATGAATTGAGTATTGAAAGTCGAAATTACATGATAGTTCTTGCATACCATCTAGGAATGAATAAGGCATTTCATCTCTTTCTACTTCTCATCTTGACCATGATTGCTTGAACACCTCAAATGAATATAAACTCGACCTCCTTTAAACCCATCCGGGAATAGGAGCTGTTCGCTCCAAACGGTGTGTGCAAGCTTTAAATTTATAACCCTAGACTTAAGCTTAAAACAAGGATGCGAACCCGCAGTGTACGGGTCAATCGTAGTAAAAGCAAGAAAATTCCAGGGGTCGATCACAGGGACTCGGTGAAACAGAGTCAATACGGTATGCTAATGTCAATACTAACCACAAGAGCAATTAACACAATCAAAGATGAATAAGAAGTCAATAAAGCAAACATGCAATTCTAGGGATTAAAGCATCAAGTTGTGGTTCCAACTCAAGATCTAAAGATAAGCGGACAAAGCTGAGATTTTTGCGTGGGGGAGGTGTTACTAAAGTGGAGTAGATCACCGGGTAAGTCTCACTACACACTAATCCTAAACCGTAACTCCTATTACCGGGTAAGTCTCAAGGAATCAAGATAAAGAACTATAACCTCAAACTAACATACCATCTAAGGGAATAGAATCAACCTTTACCGGGTAAGTCTCAGGCTAACTCACAAAGATGGGATGGAAGCACACTCAAACCCCAATAAAGGATAAACCTTTATTACCTACACTTATGATCGTTAATACACAAACTAAGGAATTACCGGGTAAGTCTCATCCTAAGCTTGCATTAAACCAGGAAGGTGTAATACGAATAGGATTTAGCAAACTCTAACACTTAACTTTCTGTTTTAGGTCGGATAAGTCACCTCGGTCAGAAGAATTCCACCCCGGCCGAGATGTTCATCAACCGAACGAGATGCTTAGGGTTAAGGTTAAAGACTCGAACTTTCAGGATCCTACTAGAATCTAAGATTATTCTATCATTGTTTTTCCCACAACCTTCAGCTAATCACCCTAGAATCACACAAGGAAATTAGCCACTCATCATCATAATGAAAGTATTAAAATATATGGGAAGAAAGTGAATATTTGAACAAAGAAGAGTTTAATGAAAAGACTTCAATAACTGAATCAAATATCACAACAAAGCGTTCCTTGGATAGTAATCCAACAAGACAAGACAACAATTGAGGGAATTGAAGACAATCTTACAAAACCCTTCAATAAAGCTATAAAAGCTATGGTCTTCAATCTTCCTTCAACCTTCAAAAAGGTTCTTCGAAACTCCCAAATTGGAGTATGTCGCTGCTGCTGCGTAAACCTACTCTCTTGCGCTGATAGCGGGTGCCGGAATTGTGGAAAATCCGACCCTTTTTATAGGAAAATAACCCTCCAAAGATAAAAAATCTTAGGAAGATATTCTCCCATAAATATAGGTAAAATATATATTCTGCATATCTCCTTCCTTCCAGGAGCCAAGCCCAAAAATATAAGATCACCTTCCATATTTAAAAGATCTCCTCTAAGAATAAAATATTCTCGCCGCGTCCTAGGTGTTCGCCTTGGTCGAGTCGGCGTCTCTGGATCACCTCGGTCGAGGTGAATCAATTGTCAACCGAGGTGACTCACGACAGAATGTGAAATCTCTCGAATTCTGCTCCAAAGTAAATCTTTAATCCATGGCTATGCTCCCTGGATGTAGCTCCAAATGACTCATGACTCCTTTTGCTCTTTTTTGATGCAAAACGTACCATATTACCTGCAATTACAACGAAACTAGGTGTAGACCTCGATTCTCGCAAAGGTAGATGAAATGGTAGTAAAATCACATAATGCACATACAAACATGCAGATTATTAAAGATAAAACGTCCAAACAAACCCCAAAATATAGACTATAATTCATGCTATCAAAATACCCCATACTTAGCCCTTGCTTGTCCCCAAGCATGTTCCGCATGTAAAAGACAAAATAGAATGGATTATAAGTCAAGAAAATCAATAGAAAAGTCTTTCAAAAACATTTTATGGTGTGCAACTATCATAGATCACTCTAAGAGAGTACTTCCTGGAATTAAAAACTCAATATGATCAAAACATTTTATAAATATAAGAAAGTTGTTCATCTTTGCATAAAATCATAGAATGCATAATAAATCATATTTATCAAAATCAATCATGTATAATCCAGTTTAAACCGCTAAGTCAATCAACAAGCTCAAGGTCTCAAGGGCTTCCCAAGGGTGACGAAGGAATTTTTGCCTTAGACCTATAAAATGTTGAAATCCTAAGTGTTTGTTGAGTTTAACCTACCCTAGGGTGACTTAGTGTAGCGACTAAGAGTTAAGAAAGACTTACCCGGTAATCCTTGCCCTTAGAATCTAAAATAGCAAACCTTAGGTAGTGGTGAGCCTAATAAGCCGCCATTGAACTAGATGTGCTAGGATAGTTATTTAGGACTTCCCTTGTCCGAGACTTACCTTGTAAGGATAGGTTAGATCCCTAATTTACAATCCGGTTTGTGTAGAATTACATTTCTTAGGATCTTAGAGACTTATCCGGTAATGAGATCTTAGGAGTGGATTAGTTGGATCATGAGACTTACCCGGTGATTGATCCCAAATTAGATACACCTAATCCCAACATATCATAGTTAATCCAAAGAATGAATAGATAACTTGAGTTCTATGCCATAACCGGAACTTCCAACCCCTAGAATCCGCCCTTTTCCTTTCCTTGATCATTATCTCGTTTGGTTGCCCATTTGTGTTTATTTTTAGTTAGTAGATTGTTCACCTTCCATGAATTGTGATCTTTGATCATCAAAAAACCAACCAAAAACATTTGAGATTTTCGTTCTTTGTTTTTCCTTTTTTCTAAACCTTAGACCTTCACTAAACTTAATCACAAAACCGAATCGATTTCACCTTAGTCTTTGTGTTCGACCTCGGAGTACTATCCATACTACAAACGTCCCGTACACTGCGGGTGCGCTAGAAGTTAGGATAATTATAACGAGTATAAATTTAAGGCTTATTGCGTGCACACTTTTTAGCGTAACACCCTTGGTCCCGAAACTTCTAAAAATTCCATAATTTATGTCTAAACTCTTATTTGAGACTAAAATGTCATATTCTAACTCATAAAGATGAGTTTGGTTACAAACTGGCAATTTACACATTCTTCTTATTTTCCGAAAGGTCATTAATGTCCAACTTCGGCTTCAAATATAAAACTCGAATAAATTTATAAAATTTCCAAAGTAATTTCTTAGGTGTTCTATGATATCCCATCTACTCATAGGAGAAGGAATTTCTTAAAACTGTTAAAACATCGCTTCTACAAAAATTTCTAAAGTTGGTTACAACACTTAACAAGCTGCACACTGTCTTAACTTTGAAAAATCATAACTCCTTAACTACTCGCTGGATATATCCCAAATTTTGATATGTTCCACTATAAAATCTTATCTATAATCTATCCAAAATTCAGCCGCAAAGGAGATCAAAATCCTTTTTAAAACTATCTCACAAAATCGAATTTCAGCACAACAGAAAAACTGCTTACGACTCAATCTTTGAAAAATCATAAATCCCAAACCACTCGCTGGATTCCTCTCAAATTTTAATATGTTCTACAACAATATGTCAACTATATCATATCCAAAATTCAAGCCCTCAAGAGCTTATTCAAAATCATCTCTCAAAACAGCATCACATGTTGTTTTCCCCAACACTCAGCACATATATAACTCTAAAACAGTTCAAATCCCTCTTACTGACTCTTTAATCCTTCTAAATCCAACCTACTCTACTCTCCTAACCTACATTTGTTCAGCATACTAACATCGACACCCCTCTCATTCAGCAAATAAAACCCAAGTAACTGCCTATACATTACAGTTTATGTAGAGGAAGGGGCTGCTTACTCACCACAGCCCAAGATTCACGGCTCAAGATAGGTCGACTAGGACAGACTCGGTGCTGGCTTCCAAGTCGTTGCAGGATCACTTCTGCTTGTCACAAGGCTGCACCGGAGTAAGGAAGGTTACAACTTAATCACAGAAACGAAGGTTGACAGCAGGTCGTACCTACCGGAGGCTCGTCTGCAGTGGCTTAGCAACCGTCCACTCCGGTCTCGTTCCGCTGGAGGAGAGCCGTCTCTTGAGCATAGATGCGAGGGGGTCCAGGGTCGTAAGCAGAAGGCTGCTATGGGTTGATGTTCCGGTTGAATCCCTGGTTGTAGAAGGTTGTTGCGTCGGCTGGAACAACATGAGATGGTGTACTGTCCTGAAGGAGAACGCGAGGCTGCTGCTGCGTCGGATTGCTGCTATGGGTTGCTGAAGGGAAACGAGATCTCACCGGACTGCTGCGAGGCTGCTGCTATATCGGTTTACAGAAGGAGTTGATGCGGTAGAGAGAGAAGTGTTTTAACGCTAAATAGGATTAAGGGAGTCAGATTAGATTAGGTTAATCATTAGGGTTTAGGGTTAAGTCATGGGCTGGTCGGAAGTTTGTATAAATCGGGCCTAATTCGATGGGCCAGCTCATCTAATTAGGTAATGGGCTATAAAGTGGGTCGTTAAATTGTGGAAATATTCTTCGGTTTACATATTTATCAATTTATGTGAATTAAGGTCACATAAAATGATAGAATCTAATTTTGTATAATATTATTTAAAATTAAGAAAGGTTAGCGGATCGGAATTTGGTTTGATCGGTTATTAAACGGAAATTAAATTTTCCGGGTAACACTCAATCATGAAATAAACAAATAGTCAAACAATATCACACATACAAGGTCAAGCCCTAAGTCGTCACTCTCGAGGTTACAACTATCGCTACATAGTTCTTTGAAAGGTTACGTCTCTTACTATCCTCAATATCTTAGGTAGTTTTATCAACTTTTCATAAAACTACTAAATCTTAAATCTTTTCAGGTACTTAGATCACAAGCGACTACTACCACGTTCTAGAGTAGTTACCGGATATCTCACCGGTATTATCCGGCTCAACCGTCTAATCCTCTAATTTGATGACCTAACTCGTGTCTGGTAGGTATTTCTCCAACTGAAAATCTCAAACTCAGTTCCCAAACTTAGTCTCCGTGGAAAACTGAAGTTGCGCTCTCCAATAGGGTGAGGAATACTAGTCCATCAATCATTTTTAAACCGTTTTAAAACTTCAAATGGTTGCCTTACACCACTCACTTCCAAATCCTTTGATGACCCTACAGAAACTAATCTATTCAACTTTCTTCCCTTCGTTATGACCACTTGCTTCCGGCCTTCTGAAAAGGTTCTGACTACCCACTTAGGCCAAAGGTCTTTGACATCCACCAACACTTACCAAGTGCCCAATGCCCTTCGTGTCACGACCCACATGGTCTTGTCTTCTAATATTACTCAGTCATCATATTCATCAGGTACGGAATCGTCACCCTTACCCTTTTCAGGTCTAATACTCAAGACAACTAAAAATCAAATCTAGTGGTCATCCTCTTTGTTCACTTGGTTTTATTATATTATTTATAAATCTCTAATATATCGTTTGCTCAAACTTATGCTTCTCACACATTTTCTAAGATCTTAAATGACATAGAATAAGTCCAAAATGACGGTATTAGACACAAAGTGATCTCATATCACCGGTATTTGTTAATAACTACTCAATGTATGTTAACATACCATCAGCAGTGCGCTCTTTTATCCACCATTGTTACCAGCCCGATAGTATCGCCCTAACTCAAAACTCAACTAGGCTCTATTCCGACATAACATTACACATAAAATCTACTCCGAGATTATGCTTTCCTTAAGCACTGTTACTAGGTTGCAAGTATGCTCCTGTCGCTTCTCTTTCTTATGTATCTTCGACTCAGGATGGTAGTTACTCACTTGGAGCTTTCTAGTGCAGGACATGCACAATACTTTTATTACATCATTAATTCTTTCCTAATCCATCCAGAAAACTCACTCTAGATTATTCCATTAGTATGAAATTCCAAAACTACTTGTCTGGCAACATGTAGCAAAGCCGTCACTCTTCACTCGGATCCATAATAGGGTACCAGTCTCCTTCTATTACCTCTACATGCCCATAAGTTTCCGTACAACATTTCCAGTCACTCACATAGCCTATCTCACATTTCTTCCAAATAGAATGCATTTCCCCAACTATCACCATCTTAAACTCGACACGACATCCATCAGTACCCGTGAGCTTCTTGTTTGTGGGTTAGGACCCACCACGCTTCCGATGCACTACTCTCCTTATCCTGTTGTCCCTTATTAATCCTAAGGACCTTTTCTGTAAGTATAAAATGATTGACCTCAAAACTCTTTATTCCAATTACACCATGAGCCGTATACGGATGAAGTACCAAGTACCTTCTTTACTTGCCTTAAGGAAATAAAACAACGATTGAAAAACAACTTCTTCCGTTTACTTTCTTAATTCTTCTACCACGGATCCGAACTCTCTGAATTGACCGGAGTTTTTTTTAACTAGCCAAGAGGTAACCCTTAAAACGTTTCTCTTTGTACCTTTAATTCATCCAAGAAGGTTGTAGTTGCCTACTTGAGGGAATCCTCTAAGGTGTTGGTAAAGCTACACCATAGATCCACAGTCACAAATATCTCTTCTTAATGGCACATAACTCGTCAATACCCAACAGTACTTGCACGTCCTTGGTTGACATCGGTCAGTCTATAATTGACTTATCTCAATTTCATACCTCTACTAGTATTAAACTTTCGGTGCACATCACCTACTAGATTAATCCTTTTATCTTTCTTTTACTTCGTCTTATCTTTCACTCTTCTGCTTCCTTTGGAACAACTCTCTTTCTCAAGTCTCACTGTGCCATTCGCATACCGTCAAAAGTTATTCTTAGCACTCCACGATAGATGGTAAGCGTCTTGTAGTTCCGATGACTTTTATATATCTCCCAATTGTAGTCCTTTTACAAGGACCGTCTGTGTTGATGACCTATGTTTTGTTATAAATGGGGGTTACCCTGGACTCTTGAGTCCACCACACGATTCTCACAAGCACAGGTTCCTTAATCGGCGTTGTTTGTAATATTTCCTTCCAAATCTCTATTGACTATGTTACGGGCTTCGATCTTTTCGATAATGGCATTGTGATTCCTCTTAGAATTCTTATCTTTAAAGAAGACAAAATGTCTCCAGGCTTGTAAAGTCTACCCTTCGCTCTTACATTAAGTTGTAAGTCTCCATTCCGTGTAAATTGTGATCTGTCAAAATTTCCTTAACTAGTAGGTAAACAGTCACTCACAACAATCCTTTTGTACTTCTTTAGTTCGTTCTACCTTCCATCCTTCCTCTTCTTGTAGGCTACCTCCATTTTCTCTAGTCCGATTGTGTCATTCATCTGGCACAAATAGTCGTTTCAAGTTTCCACGATAGCTTGCAAGCATCTTTGAAATTCTTATGGCCGTAATGATCATCCACTTACAGTTCCTTTTGCATGGACCATTTGTGTTGATGGCTTAGGTCCCGTGATAATTCGGGTTACCCTGGACTCTCGAGTCTAGCAAGGCCGTTCTCTCATACAGATTTATTGGTGGTAATATCGCCTTCCTGAAACTCCGTTGACCCTGCTACAGACTTCCATTCTTTGGATATTGGCATCGCGGTTTCTTTCAAACTTCTTATATCTTTGACGAGGTCAAAGCCTCCCCACGTTTGTGGGATCTGCCTTTTCGCTTTTACACTCAATTGTAGGTCTTCATTCTGTGCACCATAGATTCTAACCCCCGGATTGACACTTTGTCTCTTCTAGTTTCTCATGCCCCTAATGGTCTATGGGGCATCCGCCTCGATTATAATGTCCTTGATTCCGTAATCTTGGTTGTACTCAATTCTACTTGTTCTGTTCCAATATTGTTATCTCTACTCCGCACTCTAGTAGTCACTTGCATGGTTCTTCTAATTCCGTCTTTCGGCCTCGTATGCCCGAGTTCCTTGTACGACCTTCTATTCCTTCTAACTGATCCGACTCAGGGATTTCTTCCTCATCTGATTGTTGTTTGGATAATTTGTAAGGATCACTAAGCAGCCTACCCGAGTATAATACTCATTTCAAGGTCAGATTCCATTGCCTCGTGTTGGAGATTTTTCAAGTCCACAGTTGATTTATCATGAGGCGATAATTGCTTTGTGATATCACGACTAAATGATATAAAATATCCTTTAGGATACTAACAAACTAAGCATATACACGAATATAACATATAATAAGAAACATCATAAAAAGTCTATATACTTAATCCTATCGATCCAAGTTGTAGAGATCCACGGAGAGCGATGGTGGTCCGACGTACTATGAACCCAACAACCCGACTATGCGTGTGTGTAAAAACAGAAATCCGTTTTGAAAATTTTAGACCCTTTCGGGTTCTAGTTATTTTATACATTCGGTCTTTTAGAAGATTTCATGTGCCATTGTTGCCAACCTAGAGCTCTAATACCATATTGTAACACCCCAAATTGTCAGAACCGGGGAGCTACTGGTTAGGACCTCACAATGGGTCCCGACCTTAGTTTGACAACAATTTTACTAGGATCTTACAACAAGGCACAAAAGTATTAAAACATTTGAAAACTTTAAACAATATATACATGAAGGATATGTATCAGCCTTACAAAGAAACGGTACTAAAACGATGCATATAAAGAACATAAGACAACCTCGCCCCCAACTAAAAGAGTACGTGGACCCGGATGACCTTTTCCTCCGGATCTCTCTACAATTGTCTTAACCTGCAAGGCATCTACAAGCGGTATAAAACCGTTAGCTAACATTCTATGCATAAGTATAAAGGTAAAAGCACAAAGACACAACATACACAATCAACATGTAACAATCAATCCTTTTATTATTTTTAATTAGGTGATATGTCATTACTAATGATACTTATTTTGTGACACGAGGGATTCCTAAACCTCGCCCCTATCCCCGTTTACCAACACGGAATGGTACTAATGCATTTGACCGTCTACCGGACTGGGCTGGTCGCAGGGAACCTCCTAGACTCTCGCAAGAGCTAGGCAAATGATGTCACGACCCGTTATCATACACTTGAGTCAATTACACAATATACTAAAGTCGGCCTATTCCGGTTTCGTTATTTATCGTAACTAGCAAACACCACTCATACACATCACACACATGCAAGAAGCCAGCTAAGTAAGTCCGTGGACTTACCTGAATCAGATCTCGACTTTCTAATTCGCAAATCGATCTGTACAGTAGGAATTCAGTGGCCTGTCAAAGGAGGCAAGTGTGTCAACATACTTTCTAGGTGATTAGAAGTCTAAGACTTCTATGATAGTAGGTCTTAATAGAACGGAATTGATTACAATATTAATTTATGGTAAAATGACTATTTTACCCTTGGTCATGAAACTTCTAAAAATTGCATAAGTTATGTCTAAACTCTTATTTGAGACTAAAATGTCATATTCTAACTCATAAAGATGAGTTTGGTTACAAACTGGCAATTTACACATTCTTCTTATTTTCCGAAAGGTCATTAAGATCCAACTTCGGCTTCAAATATAAAACTCGAATAAATTTATGAAATTTCCGAAATAATTTCTTAGGTCCTCTATGATATCCCATCTACTCATAGGAGAAAGAATTTCTTAAAACTGTTAAAGTATCACTTCTACAAAAATTTCTACAGTTGGTTACAACACTTAACAAACAGCACACTGTCTTAACTTTGAAAAATCATAACTCCTAAACTACTCGCTGGATTTATCCCAAATTTTTATATGTTCTACTATAAAATCTTATCTATAATATATCCAAAATTCAGCCACAAAGGAGATCAAAATCCTATTTAAAACTATCTGACAAAACCGAATTTCAGCACAACAGAAAAACTGCTTACGACTCAATCTTTGAAAAATCATAAATGCCAAACCACTCGCTGGATTTTTCTCAACTTTTAATATGTTCTACAACAATATCTCAACTATCTCATATCCAAAATTCTATCCCAACGGAGATCAAAAGCTTATTCAAAACCATCTCACAAAACAGCATCACCTGCTGTTTTCCCCAACACTCAGCACATATATAACTCTCAAACAGTTCGAATCCCTCTTACTGACTCTTTAATCCTTCTAAATCCAACCTACTCTACTCTCCTAACTTACATTTGTTCAGCATACTAACATCTACACCCCTCTCATTCAGCAAATAAAACCCAAGTAACTCCCTATACATTACAGTTTATGTAGAGGAAGGGGCTGCTTACTAACCACAGCCCAAGATTCACGGCTCAAGATAGGTTGACTGGGACAGACTCGGTGCTGGCTTCCAAGTCGTTGCAGGGTCACTTCTGCTTGTCACAAGGCTGCACCGGAGTAAGGCACGTTACAACTTAATCACAGAAACGAAGGTTGACAACAGGTCGTACCTACCGGAGGCTCGTCTACAGTGGCTTAGCAACAATCCACTCCGGTCTCGTTCCCGCTGGAGGAGGGCCGTCTCTTGAGCACAGATGCGAGGGGGTCCAGCGTCGTAAGCAGAAGGCTACTATGGGTTGCTGTTCTGGTTGAATCGCTGGTTGCAGAAGGCTACTGCGTCGGCTGGAACAACACGAGATGGCGTACTGTCCTGAAGGAGAACGCGAGGCTGCTGCTGCGTCGGATTGCTGCTATGGGTTGCTGAAGGGAAACGAGATCTCACCGGACTGCTGCGAGGCTACTGCTATATCGGTTTACAGAAGGAGTTGATGCGGTAGAGGGAGAAGTGTTTTAACGCTGAATAGGATTAAGGGAGTCAGATTAGATTAGGTTAATAATTAGGGTTTAGGGTTAAGTCATGGGCTGGTCGGAAGTTTGTATAAACCATTGGAAATAGTTGGAGAGAACACTGAGTTGATATGCTTAATACGCCAGGCAAGAGATGAATTCAACTTACAATGATATAGTTGTGGTATACATACACACCCGGTCATGTTTGACGAGTTTGATTTGGTGAATGTGGTGAGGTTAAACCATTGGAAATAGTTGGAGCGTTGATAATTTGGAGATCTTTGGATTGCTCGTCCTAATTTAAGTTTTGGGACGAAACTTATTTTTAGTGGTAGTATATGTAATGCCCGGGTTTAGGATTTTCCTAAAACGATTTATTGTGGATAAAATCGAGTGAGTTAAATTATTGATAAATTAATTATTTTTTTAATTGGAGATTTTGGGAATAATGATACGGAGTTGATTTACGTTATTTGCGAAGTTGTTACGGGATACTATTCAACATCTTCTCCGCCCAAAACCCTAACCCTCCCTTCCTCTCCGTTTCTCTCTCCCGGAACCACCGGATCAACTCGGAAATCAAAGTCTCTCACCGAACCAATTCACAACCTCCATGAACGCCACTAGACCCGATGCCGCCGAGAGAGACGCAGCTAACTCCACACCAGAGCTGCAGACGGATTTGCGCCTCCCACTTCCGTCTCCGACAGGAAACCCGGTTTCCGATGTCGTTGTTGCCGCTTCACCATCACCGTAATCCATCGTCCTCGTCTGCTTCATCCTCTCCTGCTTCGTCCTCGTCATTCTCCGCCCTACCCGACTCGCCTTCACTAGATCTGCCATTTAAGAGGAGGTGTCACCATCGAGTTCTTCCCGTCGTCTTCCTCGAACCAACTCTGCAAATCACCACCGTCAAGGAACAACCATCTCCCTCGCACACGAAACCAGTCGACAGATCTGTAGTCCCATATACA
Organism: Fagopyrum esculentum; assembly: GCA_033239045.1. Taxonomy (NCBI): domain Eukaryota; kingdom Viridiplantae; phylum Streptophyta; class Magnoliopsida; order Caryophyllales; family Polygonaceae; genus Fagopyrum; species Fagopyrum esculentum. The sequence goes on along the minus strand of BSUD01000003.1, from coordinate 83,660,671 downwards.
TGTTCGCCGTCGGGAGCCAGAAGCCGCCAACAAGCTCGCCCTAGTCGCCGGAGAAGAAGTCCATTGCCGCCGCCTGCATCGACCCACTGGAGGAAGGCCGCGTGAACTGTTGCAGCCTCGTCGCCTACCACCGGACCGCCGATTTCCTCACCCATCTGCGTGTGCCGGATCTGTGACGCCCTCGCCACTAGCCGTCGTGTCTGCATCGGAGCTCCAGCCAGAAGCAAGCCGCCGCCATGAGAGCGTGAAACCCTAGCGAGGAAGGTGAGTTTTGGCTAAAATTACAAAATGGCTCCCATATTTTGTAATTATGTTAATGGCCCAGACTTTTGGAAGTTCACTAAATTCCCTGAGTTGGATAAATACAGGGTTTAACCCAAGTTTATAATTACGGGAAATGACCTATATTTTGATGAGCATATTTTATGGCCCGAGTTTTAGTAAATGGAGCTAAAACTTGTGTAATTGGTTTATTTAGGTTTCCCGCACCTTGGATAACCACTTGGATATGAAGTGAGATTCGATTTGACATTGATACGCAATATTGACCTTTCTTCTAACCTCCGATAGGTAAGTGATCCTAAACCTCAATCTGATTTGTGTGTAGAATTATTGCATTGGATGAAGTTGATTGATGATTGCATCTATGATATATATTGATGTTAGGTACTCGAATGTTGGTGACTAAATTGGTTAGTTACTATGGTGATTAAAAGACTCGTCTATTTGATGTAAGTCTTACTGACTTACTTAGTTGCCGTCCTGTTTCAGATTAGATTTGTTGCTAATTGTGAGTAAAACATGTTTTAAAAATTATACTTATATGATTTATGTTGTAAAGGGTTTTCACTAAATTGTGTTATTCGTTGTATCTTGAGTGTTTAGAGTAAGTGGGTATTATGACGTTATTGTCTAGGAAAAGTTTTAAGGACGTATAAAAGTGAATTGGAAATTATTACAGATGGCGATGCGAGTGCGAGATATGTTTTCTATAAGTATCTAGATATGTTGACATAGGTGATAGTACAGGCGATGACACACAATGATGTATGTATGGGAGATAGGATATAATGACGGTTATGGAGAATGATATAAGTTGAGGGTGCACGCGAATGAAGGATACTTGATATGTTGAAGATTGGGATAAGTTTTGTGGTTGAATAATTATCTTGATAGTGAGGAGAATGGAAGAAATTTGGCAGGTTTACGATATATCCTTCATTGTTAGAGATTGTTGTTAGTTGTGGTATCCTAGGTAGGAAGTGATGTAAATGGTTTTCTAAGGTGAGATGACTAAGGGGTTTACTTTTGGTTTTGAGTTAGTTTTTGGTAAGTATGCTCATGAAATTTGTGTATAGTAGGTAGATGCTTTGGGGTGAGAGTGTATTGGTGATATGAGTTTGGTGACAAGTAGTTGAGTAGATGAATGTGTTGTACGACGTGTATAAGATGTTTGATTGGTTGACTCTAAAGATGACATGAGAATGTGTTGAGTTTGGATATAATGAATGATGTTAAGAATCCGTGCTATAAGTGGGAGTGTGTTGTATGTGAGTATAGTTGGTCTTTCTCTTTTTAAAGATTTAATAGGCTTTTGTACCTATTTACAATATATATATATATATATATATATATATATATATATATGTGTATATATATATATATGTATATAGTGATGATCTTAAAGTATTTTACAAATGGTAACCACCGGCACGGTGACCTTGATGAGGGAGTGATGTCCCGGGTATGACCGTGCGACGTGGTGGGAACCCCTTCAATATATAAAACCTGCATACATGTTTTGGACGGTGCTCTAGTAGAGACCGAGCCGGGGAAAGAAGGTGGTTATATAAAATGGGAGACGTGATTATAAATCTCGTAACCATTAGTATGCCGGAGGGGCACATGTGGACTTGAGAGAGCGTAGCGTTACCCTGCGTTGAGACTTGAGAGTTGTGAGTTGAGACTTGAGAGATGACACATTCATTGCATTGCATTATCTACACGACATCATAATCATTATCATTTTGGGCCTTATCATGACTTTTGCACACTAGATTTATTTATGAAATGTGATTCATTGCTACTTCTATATAACTAATGTGTTTACAAGTTCAACGGGTTATCGTATATATTCTTGTTTATCGTTTGTTGTGCTTAGATTGTTTGTTGGTAATTTTGGTGGTTCTATACAATATGCTAATGTTAGGAACTTATATAGTTTGGTTTGATGAACCGTGACCTTTACACTCCTCGTTGGTTTGGTTTTATTGTGATAGATTTAGGAGGTGAACTTGAGTGTACATTTATAGTATTTTGTTTTGACGTTCCTCTTAAGATGCGTACATGTTTGATCTGATTCTTGAGCTCCGGCTCTAACTTTGGGACGCTAGCTAATGGTTTTATATGTTGTTGTATATTAGGATAACTTCAGATTTTTGGTATGTTTCGGAGAAACTTCTTGGAGTTGGTGATCAGCCGGACCCGCGTGTGCCTTAGGTTTTGGGAAGGTGGTTGTACTCTTGGTCTTAAGTTTAAGTCTGTAAGGCTATACCGGTCTTTATTTTATTTATTGGCATGCTTTAAAAATGCAAATTATTACAACTGTTTACAAATTAAAGGTCGGTTATGTTTTATTGTTTTGTCGTGCTCTTGTTGGAAGGTCCGATAGTGAAGTTGTTGTCAGGCTAAATCTAGTGAACCCATTGTGTGGTTCATATCGTAGTGACGCTTCGGGTTTCCCAATCCGGGGCGTTACAGTTAAGTCATGGGCTGGTCGGAAGTTTGTATAAATCGGGCCTAATTCGATGAGCCTGCTCATCTAATTAGGTAATGGGCTATAAAGTGGGTCGTTAAATTGTGCGGAAATATTCTTCGGTTTACACATTTATCATTTTATGTGAATTAAGGTCACATAAAATGATAGAATCTAATTTTATATAATATTATATAAAGTTAAGAAAGGTTAGCGGATCGGAATTTGGTTTGATCGGTTATTAAACGGAAATTAAATTTTCCGGGTATTATATCAGTACCCCCTTAAAATAAGTTTCGTCCCGAAACTTAGAACATGTACTTAACCAAACAACTTCCATAATTAAACTTTATATCCTAGTCTCACTAAATTTTAATTTCGTTTCCTAAACTCATCAAATTTTATCAAAGCGTAACAAAAAAAAACGGTCGTTACAAACAACATACTCAATTCCTTCACAATTCACAATTCAACTTAAGCACATAAAAGTCATCAAAAATTCAATCCACAAGTAGATTCATCATAGAATTCATCTTCAATCTTCGAAGCACAATAATTTTCAAAAATTTTTAAAATCTTTATGGGTTTTTCAAAGCTTTTTAATGCAATGCAATAAAGAAACGTGTGACAATAAAAGAAAGATGCAAGTGTTCATGGAAATAAGGCAAAGCAAGTGTACCGAGTTATTACATAAACGAGAGTCATACTCCACCCCATAGTTAACATACACATTGTCCTCAATGTTTAGGAAAAAATAAAGAAAAGAAAAAGAACTAAGAAAACTAACTAAGGCAATGGAGTAGGTAGAAACATCAACGGTTAATCACTGTGGAAGCGGTGGCGGTGTGTAAGGAAAGAAGTCGGAACTGAAAGGTCGCCCAAACTGCTGGCGATAGACATCACGAAAGATCCTTGCGTTCTCTTGCCTCTCTAAATCATGCTCATTCTGACGGGTCTCTAAGTCGTCCATCCTCCTAGAAATGTCACCCGCCCACGCCGGTTGTTGTCCATACAAAGAAGGAGGCTGTTGTGCCCACTCCGGCAGCTGTTGGGACCATGCAGGAGGCTGCTGGTACCAAGGTAGAGGAGCTCCCATCTAAGCTGGCTGCTAGCCGTACCAATCTGGTCAATCATCCATCCATGTGGGGCGCTTACTAACGCTAGCTCGGCGGGAAGAGGAAGAAGCGGAAGCTGCTGCTGGTAAGTGGACCTCCTAGGTGGCTCCGGAAAGTCACTTGGCTGCTCCGGGAATGATCCAAAGTCCTGCTCATCCCCTCCTGCATCTGGAACGTCACCTCCTCCTATCTTCTCATCCTCATCATCAGCTGGATCGGGTACCTCGTCGGGAACGTAAGGCGGTGCTTCTAACCTGTTAGCATGCATAGGAACAAAGGTCTCCTTCCAGTTCTCTCGACTAAGCCTAAGAGAGTACTCCGGGAGCCATGGAATTCCTCTACCACCTCTATCCTCCCAAGGCATGGCTACGGTAGGTGGACTACGGTGGGGAGGGAACAAGAGCCCTCTAATCATGAGACCATTGAGCCCCAAAGGTCTCGCAGCTGCTGCCCTCGTACAAGCCGAATAATCAACCCCTAGTTGGTTTGCAATATATGTAACCAAGCCTCCATAGCCTATATTTCCTACTGATTTATTCTTCACTTTGATAATAGTGGAGGCGAGCAAGTTTGCACAATCCGGAGAGTGACCGGAAACCATGCAATACAGGATAAATAGCTCGTCGGCCTTGACCTTTTAAGGGGTCTCATTCCTCATGAATAGGCATTCTGAAAGGATCCTATGAGCTATTTTAATAGCTAGGTGATAGATGAACTTGGCCTTCGAATCGGCCGGTTTCCAACGATCCTCATGACCGACTATCATAGCTATCTCTTTCCAAAACTCCTTAGCCTTGACTCCTCTAGGATACGCTCCATTGAGCATCTCATGAAACCCAAACATCGTCCCAAACTGCACAATGGAGAAATTGTAGTTGCGCTCCATCAATCTAAAAGATACCGTTCGGTTAACGACACTGTGCTCAAAGGAAGGTATGAACTCCCTAGTGATCTCCTCATATGCATCCTCCTTAATGGCGGAGAATATAATCAAACCAGATCTATCAAGCAACAAAGTTAAATCCTCAACCATATTCAGTTCGTGGAGCTCCTCCATGACAATAAACCTAGGGGCTATCTCATTCCGCTCGGCTATCTTTTCCATAGCTCTAATGTAATCGTTATGGATTGTGGGGACTCTAGGGGTTGGTGGGAGGTTAGGAGAGGGTTGGGAAGAAGATACATCACCCTTTTGTTTCGTACTCCTGTTTGATTTCCTTGTTCCGAACATTTTTTCACAATTCAACAAAAACCACGGTATGTTCTTCAAAAATCACGGCCGTGGAACTGTACGGCCGACCGCGGAATTGTTCGATTTCACCCAAAACTCAGCAAATCCACAGAAAAATCAACAACAACAGCCCTAAACTATTTTTAAGTCCAATTCCGTCCAGTTGTCCTAAAAATTTGCAAGAAAAACGAGCAAAATATAACCAAGGAGAGATAGAGAGAAAACCTAGGTTTTGGATTTGAGTAAATTCTAAATTCCCTTCCGATTGTTGATTGTTCGTGCAGTTTGTTGTTGGGATCTTGTGTAGAATTTGAGTTGCTTCACAATGGGCTAAAGAATCGCTCGAATCGGTTACCGGATGAAGAATCACGAGGGTAGGAAGTTTTCGGCGTGGTTTGGGGCGTGGAAAGGGTTGAAGATGTGAATTTCCTTAAGGAGGAGGAGTTATATAGTGGCCGTAAAAATTTTAAAAACCACGGCCAGTCGGGATGTTCCACGGCCGTGGTTCTGTACGGAACCCGTGGTTTTCGACGTTTTTATTCTCTTTAGCTACGACCTTGTTTTCCACGGCCTAATTTAGCAAACCACGACCGTGGTTTTGCCTTTTTGGCTGTGGAATCCTCTATTCTTGCCAAAAATCCAAGTTTCGTCATTCTTTTGGGTTTTCCTCTCTTCTTTTGCTTATTCCTTATTCCTTGCATCCAAAGACACAAACATACCGGAAGATATCGATGAAAAACAAACAAAAACATCGAAACTAATCAAGTCTAAGAATGAAACAAAAACATGAATAAGAATGCAATACCTTGGGTTGCCTCCCAAGAAGCGCTTTGTTTTGTATCCATAGCTAGACCATTCCTTTGTTTAAGTGGGGACAATCGGAGCGATTTCCTTAGCTTGGAGCTCCGGTGAGTACTTTTTGAGTCGTTGGCCGTTCACCTTAAAACTTCCGCACTTCTCACCCCATACTTCAACTGCACCATGGGGAAAAACACCTTTAATCACATAAGGTCCCGTCCAACAAGATTTAAGCTTACCTGGAAAGAGCCAAAGTCTAGATTTGAAGAGAAGAACAAGGTCTCCTTCTTCGAGATCCTTTGGAATGATATGCTTATCATGCCAACGCTTCGCCCTTTCTTTGTAAATCTTGGCGTTCTCATAGGCGTTCAACCGGAGTTCTTCTAGCTCGTTAATATTCAAGAGGAGCTTCTCGCCCGCTTCCTTCATGCTAAAGTTCAACCACTTTTCAACCCAATATGCCTTATGTTCCAACTCTACCGGAAGATGACAAGACTTCCCATACAAAATGTTGTATGGTGTTGTGCCGATAGGAGTCTTGTATGTTGTCCTATACGCCCACAATGCGTCATCTAGCTTCAATGAACAATCCTTCCTTGTTTTTGAAACCGTCTTCTCAAGGATTCCTTTGATTTCTCTATTTGAAATCTCCACTTGTCCACTTGTTTGCGGATGATAGGGTGTGGCGATCTTGTGAGTCACCCCATACATAACTAGTAGAGCTTCGAATCGTCCGGCTATGAAGTGTGAACCTCAGTCACTAATGATGGTTCGTGGTGTCCCAAACCTTAGGAAAATAGTTCTATTAAAGAACTTGACGACCACAATAGCATCGTTAGTTGGAGAGGAAATATCTTCAACCCATCTCGAAACATAATCTACAACTAGAAGTATGTATTGGTTTCCACAAGATGATGGGAATGGTACCATGAAATCGACTCCTCAAACGTCAAAGATCTCAACCTCTTGAATGTTGTTGAGATGCATCTCATTCCTCCTAGAAATGTTCCCTGTTCTTTGACAAGCATCACAACAAGCAACAAAGGTTTGTACATCCTTAATTAAAGTAGGCCTAAAGAATCCGGATTGCAATAACTTAGCGCTAGTTTTATGAGAACTAGCATGTCCTCCACAAGGAAGTGAATGACAAGGACGAATGACACTTTGCATTTCGTCTTTTGGTACATATCTTCTAATGATGCCATGAGGACCTCTCTTAAAGAGTAGAGGTTCATTCCAATAGTATTGGCGGACATCCCTAAAGAACTTCTTTCTTTGTCCGTAGGATAATCCGTGAGGTATTTCCTGACAAACCAAATAATTCACGAAATCAGCAAACAAAGGTTCGCTACCTCTAGAAATAAGATCGATGCACTCCTGCATTATATGCAATTGTTCATCTGGGAAGGATTCATCGATGGGTAGGTCGTCACTTTTAGTGTGTGGTAGACGACTTAAATGATCCGCAACAGAATTTTTGGACCTTTTCTTGTCGCGAATCTCTAGATTGAATTTTTGGAGAAGAAGAATCCATCTAATCAGCCTTGGCTTCGTATCTTTCTTGGCGAGCAAATACCGTATTGCGGAATGATCCGTGTATACAATCGCCTTCGTTCTTACAAGATAATAACGGATCTTTTCAAAAGCATATACAACGGCAAGAAATTCCTTTTCTGTTTTGGCGTAGTTTAGTTGCGCTTCATCTAGCGTCTTGCTAGCATAGTAGATGGCATGAGTGTGGCCGTCATTCTTTTGTCCAAGATCCGCTCCAACAGCTACGTCACTTGCATCACACATAACCTCGAATGGGAGATTCCAGTCCGGAGGTTGGATTATTGGGACAGAGATGAGGGCTTCTCGAATCATATAGAAAGCATCTAAACATTCCTGCAAAAATTCAAAAACAGCATCCTTCATCAATAGATTAGCTAGCGGTTTAGAAATTTTCGAAAAATCTTTGATGAATCTCCTATAAAATCCTGCGTGTCGTAGGAAACTCCTTATCCCCTATACCGAAGATGGAGGAGGAAGCTTCTCTATCGTCTCGATCTTAGCCTTGTCAACTTTGATCCCTCTATTGGGGATCAAATTTCCTAACACAATGCCTTCTCTAACCATGCATTGACACTTCTCCCAATTTAGAACAAGGTTAGTATCCTTGCATCTTTGCAAAACAAAAGAAAGGTTCGCAAGACAATTGTCAAATGAGGAACCATAAACTGAAAAATCATCCATAAAAACCTCCATAATTTCCTCAATGTATTCCGAGAAGATGGCCATCATGCACCTTTGAAAGGTGGCTGGAGCGTTGCAAAGTCCGAATGGCATCCTCGTATAAGCAAATGTACCCCATGGGAACGTGAATGGGGTCTTCTCTTGATCATCCGGGTGAATCGGGATCTGAAAGAAACCACTATAACAGTCAAGGTAACAAAATTAGGAATGTCGGGCTAACCTCTCAAGCATTTGATCAATGAATGGTAGCGGGAAGTGCTCCTTCCTCATTGCATTGTTCAGCTTGCGGTAATCGATGCACATCCTCCATCCTGTTACCGTTCTTGTTGGAATGAGTTCGTTGTTCTTGTTGGTCACAACGTTCATTCCTCCCTTCTTCGGCACAACTTGAGCGGGGCTCACCCACTTGCTATCGGAGATAGGATAGATGATTCATGCGTCAAGTAACTTAAGGATTTCCTTCTTGAGGTTGGCGTGAAGGCTTGTAATCCTCTTCCATTAGTATATTTTGCATACATAAAAATAGTTTAATTCCTACAAGATCATCTATGGTGTAGCCTAGAGCTTTTCTATGTTTCATCAAAACAACCATAAGCTTCTCATGTTCATCTTCACTCAAATCGGAACTAACAATAACGGGAAATGTAGAATTAGTTCCAAGAAATGCATACCTTAGATGTGTGGGAAGTGGCTTCAATTCCAAGGTTGTTGATACCTTTGGAGTGTCTTGAGGGTTGGTTGATGTCTCCTTGGAAGTCTCCAAGGGTGTGGAAGTGTTGGAAGAAGAATCACGAATATTTGTAGAAAGAACGGAGTTGTCTTCAGCATTTTCCAAAACCACGGTGTCAGTGTTACTTCCACGGCCATGGTTTGTGTCTGGGAGGCCGTGGAATGTGGTTTCATTTAAATCTTTGCTCTCAACATAACTTTCCACGGCTGGAATAGGTGAAACCACGCCCGTGGAAAAGCACAATTGACCGTGGTTTCTAACGTCTTCGGAGCCATCGTACAATTTTTCGAATTCTTCAGTTTGCACTTCTTGTAGCTCCTCCAAAGCATCAGCCTCAACATTGCAATCCTCTTCATCTCCTCTTTCCATGATGCTCATGGTTTTGACCTTTTGCAATGGATCTTTAAACAAGATCGAGCTTAGTTCCTTTGAAGATACTTCTTCATCATAGAGGTTGAACATATCCTCTCCAAGTGCAGGTTCTTTTGCCCAAGTTGAGAGAATAAATTCAACCTTATCTTCTCCTACATCGAAGGCTAGTTTAGCATTCTTGCAATATACCATACAACCGGAAGTTGCAAGAAACGGTCTCCCGAGTATGATCGTGACTGGACAATCTGCATGAATGTCAAGCACAACAAAATCTATTAGAATATAGAACTTATCGAGCTTGACCGAGACGTCATCTTTACTGGTTTGGGTTCACCTAAACCGACCTTCCTACAGAAAGCAAGAGTAATGATGCTTACGCTTGCTCCTAAATCGAAAAGAGCATCGTATGTGACTTCTCCAACTCCTATTGGTATGCAAAATGACCCCGGATATCGTAGCTCTGGGGGCATCTTCTCCGTCATTATTTTGTTGTGCTCCGAAAATTCCGAACTCATCATGACTTCTCCAAAATCTTCCAGCTTCCTCTTGTTAGAGAGGATCTCCTTGAAGAACTTCCCGTAAGCGGGCATCCCTACAATTGCATCAATGAAAGGTATGTTAATATGCAATTTTCTCATTAGATCAATAAACTTACCGAATTGCTTGTCTAGGCGCACTCTTGCTCTAGATTGAGGAAATGGTAGAGGAGGTTTGTAAGTTGGAGGAGGAACATGAACATCTTCCTTCTCCTTCTTCTTTTCTTTATCTTTCTCGACGGGAACTTCGACGAACTTTGGCTGCGGGTCTGTGGTTGTTACACCACTTCTAGTTGTCATATCTATCACCCTTCCTTTCGGATTGTCCTCCGTCTTTCCTGGAAGCTTACCTTGATCTCTAGGACCTTCTCTGGCCTTGTTGAAAACTTGGTTTTCTAAAGCTTTTTGTGCTTTATCAACCGAAGTGATATGATTCTCTAGTCCCCGGAGCTTCCCCAAGATTGTCTCCAACATAGCATCATGCTTATCGTTCTCCGGTTTACTTGAATTATTTGAAATTTGACACTGGCTTTTCAAAGGAGTAGAAGAAGATGGAGATGTTAGTGTATTTTCAGTATGTGAATAGGGATTACCGGAATTTAGTTGGTTGCATCTCCAATTGTTGTTGGAGTTCCTATTGTTGATGTTCGAATTATTGTTCTCGTAGTTGTTCATATTGCCTTGGTTATTATCCCTTCCTAGGTAGCCAACATCTTTGTCCTTCATCTTTTGAAGGCTAGATCTTATGACTTTCTTCAACTCCTTGATCTCATTATTGAGGGAAAATATTTGAGTTTGTGCAGCTTGAGTTAAATTTGCTCCTGGGTCTCCCGAGTTTCGATTCCAACCATCAATCTTCCTATGGGAATACTTCTCCATTACTTAGCCTTGCTTCTCAATGAAGTCACAAGCATCATCTTCTCTCATGTCCCCAAATGTAGCACAAGAAAGAGATTGGAGTTTGAATTGTGTCTCCACATCCAACCCCTTGTAGTAAATTTCCTATAATTCAAGCTTTGAAATGCCATGGTGTGCGTAATCCAATAGAAGATCTTGAAACCTTTCCCAAGATTGAAACAAACATTCGTTAGGTTTCATAGAAAAAGCATTTATCTTACCTCTCAATTCCGCTGTTTTAGATGTCGGAAAGAACTTAGTGAGAAACTCCGAAGTCAAGTCCTTCCATGTGTTGAGCTTTGCAGCCGGAAGAGCTTGATACCAAGCTAAGGCTTTGTCCTTCAAAGAGAAGAAGAACGGTCTTAGCTTGTAGTTGTTGTTTTTAACCCTTTGAGGTTTCAAAGTTTCCATAAGAATCTCAAAATTTTGCAAGTGTTGATGCGGAGATTCAGCTTCCCTTCTACCAAACTGATTTTGGCGGATCATAGTGATGACTTGTGAACTCATCCCAAAGTCATGATAATCTAGCTCTCCAAGATTCTCACCTAGACGGCGTGGTTGTTGAGTTGGGTCCATTCGTTGTCCAAGGGATCGTGGTTCAGCCACGACATCAGCAGCTCTCACCTCTCTAGAACGAGGGCGATGATCAACATGAGCCTGAGGATTAAATGGTGGTATATCCTCTATCTATGGCATATCATCATCATCGGATGATTCAGCTTTAAACGCTTTAGCCTTCTTCTTCTTACCGTCATTCCTTTCCAATTTCATTTCCCGAATCATAGCTCTAAGCTCATATATTTGAAATAGATGACGTTCTTTTTCCACTAAGCGAGCCTTCTCACTCAATTGGAGTTGAGCTTGTGTTTCATCCAACTCCTCTTGGATATTTATCTTATTATTTTTAGCCATCTTTTTCTCTCTTAGCTTTCTTCTCAAAGTTTTCTCTAATTCAAGATCTAAAGGAACGAGGTCTTTGGTGGATCTAGACCTTCGCATATACCTATAAAATTTCTTGCAAAAACCACTCAAGTAGATAGATCAAATCACAATAGAAAAGCTCCCAAGCTCGACAGCCGAGAGCCGAATTTGGCCTAAACCAAATCCCGGCAACGGAGCCAAAAACTTGTTCGCTCGGAATGGTGCGTGCAAATTAGCTTTAATTTATAAAACTGAAATTAAGCAAAGCGAACCCGCAGTGTACGGATCGGCGTAGTTAAGCAAGAATTCCAGAGTATGGAACTCAGGGATTTGGAGGGAACAAATTCAGTTGTAAAATTGTCAAGCAAGTAAAATAGAAGCTTTTGCAAATAATATTGGGAAAACAACAATTCTAAAGATCCAGATATCCAATTGTGACAACCGATTCAACATATTCTAAGGATATAGGGACACAGTTGGGATTGGAAAGATATATCTAATGTAAGGTTATGTACGGCGAAGTTCCAAGACCCTATATGTCTCACCCAAAGGTTCTCTCTATAAAGGTTGTTGAGGCTGTAGTATAGAAAGGATCAAAGGATAAGAATTACTCTCAAATACCCATGCACAAACCCAAGGGAATCAAAGATAAGCCAAAACGGTTAAGGTTGTGGCACTCAAAACCGAAGTAGAGGATGTTGGGTCTCACTATTACCTAGAAAAGGCAAGCCAAGGCTAGGTTAAAGTAAATATTTAACTTTGGATTATAGAAAAAGCAAAGCACGTACGACAAAGGAAACCAGGCTGGATCTTGAAGAACCACGGCCGTGGAACTCAAGAACATACCATGGAAAAGGTCGACGGCGAGGTTTCTCGCAACTCTCAGGGTCCAATCTGTTTAAGTTCAATCTATCATCATCTATGCCACAACTATCAACCCTTCACCTTATAATTGCTAAAGGGTTTTAACCAACAATCATCATTATGAAATCAATAATCAAGTTTAAAATAGAAAAAGGGTAAAATCTCGAAAACTCAATAATAACCAAACAATCAATCTCAACTCAATCCAAAGTATATGTGTTCAATGTATGCAGAATATGGAACAGAAAACCTCACAACAATCTATAGGAACAATGAAGAACGGGATGTCAATCCGTCTTCGAAAGGAATCCTAAGATATTCTCCAAGTACGCAATCTCGAAATTCATTCTTCTCGGAATATTGCATGTACGCAATAAGATCTTCCTAAGAAATGTTTCCAAATTGTAATCTGTGTTGGATGAATGCAGCCGTCTCTAATTTCTCCTTTCTTCAGCCTTCTTATAGGGGAAAAGTAGGGTTTCTAAAATCCCGATAACCGCTGGTGACGTGGCAAATATGACACGTAGCAACCGTTATAAAACTCACGGTCTAGTGTAAACTTCCACGGTCGTGGAACCTTTCTTTTGCTCTCGACCTTGTTTTCCACGCCCTCAATGCCAAAACCACGGTCGTGGTTTTCTTGGTTTTGCCGTGATTTCTCAAATTCCTTTGTAAAAGCCTTTGTGACGTAAAGTTCTCTAATCATGCTCCTTCCTTAGCTTCTCCAATGCATCCTCTTGATGCCTAGCATGATCGAACACTCCTACTCTCTCATATATGCTCCAGTCCAAGCCTTTATTCACTTAAAAACACAACAACGCTTGTGCAGATCTCTATATCGATAAAATAGGTGAATGTGCTCATAAATGCTACAAAACTCTTATCCATGTACACAACAAAAAGGGAAAAACAATCAAAACAAGTGCCTAAAATATGGTCATAATTCATGCTATCAGCCCGCAGCTACATGTACTATTATGATTCATGGCATTCCGGTCAGAGTACTTTTTGATACGGGTACGATGCACTCTTTCATATCTAATGATTGCATAGATAGGTTGGACATAGATATAGTACAGGGGAAACCATTCCTTATAGGGTTACTTGATGGAAGTAAGGTTCGTGGCACTCAAGAGATACACAGTTGCCCCATCCGCTTGGGAAACCGTGACTGGCTAGCCTTACCAGAGATTTTTCGACATAAGTAGGAGGATGGTGACGGTCACCACACAGGCTGGTGAGGAGGAAATTTTTCGACGATGGGATCTCGGAAAGGTCGGTACGGTCATCAGCACGGTCCTAGCCGTGAGACTGATCGGACATGGATGCGAGGCCTTCTAGTGTTATGCCATTAAGGAAGAGACGAGGCCATCCGTAGCAGAGACCCCTGTAGCTTGTGATTTTGAGGATGTATTTGGTGAGCCACCTGGACTACCTCCGTAGAGGAGCATAGACTTGGGTATTAAGTTGGAGCCCGGCACAAGACCGATCTCCAAGGCCCCTTACCGCATGGTGCTTGTTGAGATACTTGAGCTGAAGAAGTAGCTAGAGGAGCTAGCAGAGAGGGGATTCACCCGCCCTAATGTGTCTCCTTACCACGCATTGATGATCTACTAGATCGGATACAGGGTGCCATAGTGTTTTCACGTATTGACTTGAGGTCAGGTTATCACCAATTGAGGGTGAGAGAGGAGGACGTGCCAAAGACATCATTCCGTACCAGATGTGGTCATTATTAGTGTGGCATGATGCCATTCGGGCTCACGAATGCTCTCGTTGTATTCATGTAGTTGATGAACGGCATCTTCATTGACTCCTAGGACCAATTTGTAGTGGTTTTAATCGACGACATCTTAGTATACTCTCGGAGTAGGGAGGAGCATGCAGGACACTTTAGGATGGTACTGAGAGTCTTACAAGACAAAGAAATTTCTGGTATGCACTCTAAGTGCGAGTTTTGGATGCCAAAGGATGCCTTTATTGGTCACATTGTCTCCGCCGAGGGTGTCAAGGTAGACCCGGCGAAGATAGAGTCAGTTTCTTCATGGCTGCTCCCTACGACGGTCAAGGAGGTGCGCAGTTTCCTAGGCTTGGGAGCGTACTACCGTAGGTTCGTGAAGGGTTTTTTCCGTGATTGTCAGGCCAATCACTCACTTGTTGAGGATGTCCATCAGGTTTCCATGGTCCGAACCCTGTCAATAGAGTTTTGAGGAGCTGAGGAGGAGGTTGACTTCCGCTACTGTGTTAGCACAACCGGAAGGTATTGAGGATTTCGTCGTTTATAGTGATGCATCCATGCTTGGCTTGGGATGCGTTTTGATGCAAAGGGATAGGGTCATTTCTTATGTGTCTCGACAGTTAAAGACATATGAGGAGAATTACCCGACCCAAGACCTTGAGCTAGCCGTAGTGATTCATGTATTGAAGACCTGGCGACATTATATCTATGCAGCCACTTATTAGATCTTCACAGACCATAAGAGTCTGAAGTACATATTCACTTAGCGAGAGTTGAATAACTGTTAGAGGAGATGGTTGGAGCTGATTAAGGACTTTGACTTGGAGATCCTGTATCACCCGGGAAAGGCGAACGTGTTCGCCGATGCCCTTAGTAGGACGACACCCCGAGAGGCGGCGACAACTAGATTGACAGTTCAAGCACATCTATAGAGACACTTGATCTGGTTTGAGGTATATATCCGGTTTCCGGATACTGACGCCAACTTGTCAACTTTAGAGGTTTCACGGGATCTGTCAGAGGAGATCCGGCAGAAACAAGCAGGTTGTCCAACACTGACGAGGATCCGGGATAGGATGTCCCGAGGAGAGGCACCGCAGTATACCATGGGTACAGACGGGATTTTGAGGTGCTAGGAGCGCCTATGTGTACCGTCGGATAGAGAGCTGAGACAACGGATATTGCAAGAGCCCCATCTACACCTTACTCCGTACACCCGGTCACCAGTAAGATGCATCAGGACATGCGAAAATCATATTGGTGGGGCGGGCATTAGCCCGACGTGGCGAGATACGCAGCCCAGTGCGCAACCTATCAACAATTCAAGATTGAGCATCACATGCCCGGAGGAGAGCTCCAGCCACTTGAAATTCCAAAGTGGAAATGGGATGACATTTCTATGGATTTCGTTACCGGCCTGAGACTGAGTAGAGGCTTCGATGTGATATGGGTGGTGATGGATCGGCTGACGAAGACCGCAGGATTTATTCCTATTAAGGAAACGTGGCCGGTGAGTCGTTTAGCCGAGGAGTTCACCGGACAGATAGTGAGGCTCCACGGAGTCTTGAGGACGATCATATTAGATAGGGACAGTCGTTTCACCTCGAGGTTCTTGCAGCAGGTACACGCCGCCCTAGGTATGAGCCTGTAGTTCACTACAACGTATCATTCTCAAACGGACGGTCAGTTAGAGAGGACAATACAG
This sequence comes from Fagopyrum esculentum, assembly GCA_033239045.1. NCBI lineage: Eukaryota > Viridiplantae > Streptophyta > Magnoliopsida > Caryophyllales > Polygonaceae > Fagopyrum > Fagopyrum esculentum. Next base: position 83,644,774 of record BSUD01000003.1, on the reverse strand, counting down.
ACCCTTGAGGATTTGTTGATAGCTTGCGTACTTTATTAGGGACAGGTATGGCCCGACCACCTTCCTTTGGTAGAATTCTTGTACAACAACAATTGGTATGCGACGATTGGGATGGCTCCTTACGTGACGTCGTATGGACGGAGATGTCGTACACCCTTGTGTTGGGATGAGCCGGAGAGGATGAGTGGGGTAGTACCAAAGCATGTGCAAGATGATATGGCTCGGGTAGCGTTGATCCAAGAGTGGATACTAGCCGTGCAGAGTTGTTAGAGGTCTTATGTTGATAAGAGGCGCATACCTCTAGCGTTTAGAGTGGGAGCACAAATCTGGTTGAGGGTGTCGCCGACGCGAGGCGTCCGACATTTCGGCATTAAGGGGAAGTTGAGTCCAAGATATGTCGGACCATTTTGGATCATAGAGCAGGTGGGAGAGGTGGCTTACAGAATGGCGTTGCTACCGCGTTTAGAGGGAGTGCACCCGGTATTCCAAGTGTCTCAGCTGAGAGAGTACGTTCATGTCCCAAGACACATAGTTAGTCACGACGACATGGTGGTTGAGCCAGACCACACGTTTGCTGAGTACCCTCTAGCTGTTTTGGAGAGGAGTACCAGACGCCTTCGGTCGAAGGTAATTCCCATGATGAGGGTACAGTGGTCGAGACGAGGAGTCGACGAGGCCATCTGGGAGATAGAGGAGACTATCCGGCGGAACTATCCAAAGTTTTATGCGATAGAGTTTTCTCCCGAATCCTTCCTCCATTTATGTTGTGCTTTTATGCGTGCAACTTTTGATGTTTTTTTATGGTAGCGTGAGTATGCGCTAGTTAGCGTTTAGCAAGTTTCGAGATGAAACTTCTTTTGAGGGGAATCTAATGTAACACCCGGAATATTAGTTCTATTTGCGAGAGGCTTTAGAAGCATAGAGCAAGGGATACCGTCCTTGCGGCTTCGAAGGCCCACACCCGCGACCATCCGCGACCGTGGCTTGGACGTCCCGCGAGTGTGGGTGACACGTTGAGCGAGGGTTATGTTCCTTTTCTGTCCAACCTTTCATCTTCTAACACTTTTAATTTCGTCCTCTTTATTAAGAGAATGGATTCATGGATGTGCCTCTTGGCATCCCTCTCATTTATGCAGCGTAACACCCTTCCTTCATTTCTTTTCACGTTACTTCATTTTCTCCCTTCTTTTCTTCCTCATCTCCTTCACGTCATTTTCCACCTCTTGCTTCTCTCTTCTCTTGAGGCTATCACACGGAGTTCGGATTGTGGAGACGTGCTCCAGGGTAAGATCCTTCCTCCTCCTTCTTACTTCTTCGTCCTTCTTCTTCTTGCTACCTTGAAGGGTAGGAATCCATGTATCTACCTAAAGGAGGCTCCTCTTATGTTTTGATTGTGTTGATGGCATTCTATGACCTTGGAGGAGGGCTAGGATCTGATGTTGGAGGCTAGGAGACGTTCACAACACCAAAGGAGGCAATAGGAAGGCTGTTGCACATTAAAGAACCGAAGAATTCGACGGTTCTAGACTACAGCCACGGGGCGGATCGTGTGAGCCGTGGGGGCTTATCCTGTAAACCGCAGGGGATTCCTCTACACCGCGCAGGGGTGGAGTCTAGGTCTTGCACAACGCAGGGGCGGCGTCTTGACACCGCAGGGGCGGTTTCTACACTAGTAAGCCTCCGATCTCTTGTACCTTTCTTTCCTTTCGGATTCCTTGATCTTGATCCACCTTAGTAGCATGCTATGATGGCTTTATATAGGTGATATGGAATGTCAAGTAGTGGCTTGACCCTTAGGGTTATCTTCTGAGAGTTTAGGGTATGTTGGTTGTGATATTGTAGCATCATCTCTTGAGATACTTGAGGATGTCTGTTTGGGACTGAGTTGTTATGTTGGAAGCCTTTAAGGCAGTGGAATGAGAGTTATTATGTATCTTGTGTGTTTATTAGTTGTGAGGATTGTGAGCACTAGAACTCTAAGGACTTCTAGTTGGCTAGGAGGCGTAGACCTCTAAAGTTCAGGGTAGGAGCTCATGTCTGGTGGAGAGTAACTCTGACGCGAGTGTTCGCTCCAAACGGTGTGTGCAAGCTTTAAATTTATAATCCTAGATGTAAGCTTAAAACAAGGATGTGAACCCGCAGTGTACGGGTCAATCGTAGTAACAAGCAAGAAATTCCAGCGGTCGATCACAGGGACTTAGTGAAACAAAGTCGGAATAGGTAAGCTATGTAATTACTAACCACAAAGGCAATTAAAACAATCAAGGATGATAAAGAGTCAATAAAGGAAATATGCAATTCTAGGGATTAAAGCATCTAGTTGTGGTTCCAACTCAAGATCTAAAGATAAGCGGACAAAGCTGAGATTTTGCAAAGGGAAGGTGTTTCTAAAGTGGAATAGATCACCGAGTAAGTCTCACTACTCACTAATCCCAAACCGTAACTCCTATTACCGGGTAAGTCTCAAGGAACTAAGGAAAGGAATTATAATCTCAAAATAACACTCCAACTAAGGGAATAGAATCAACCTTTACCGGGTAAGTCTCAGGCTAACTCACAAAGATGGGATGAAAGCACACTCAAACCCCAATAAAGGATAAACCTTTATTACCTATACTTATGATCTTAGGTAAACAAACAAAGGAATCACCGGGTAAGTCTCATCCTAGGCTTGCATTGAACCAAGAAAGGTGTAATAAGAATAAGATTTGGCAAACTCTAACACTTAACTCTCAGTTTCGGAACAGTTAAGTCACCTCGGTCAGAAGAATTCCACCCCGGCCGAGATGTTCATCAACTGAGCGAGATGCTTAGGGTTAAGGTCAAAGACTCGAGCTTTCAGGATCCTACTATGATTAAGATTATTCTATCATTGTTTTTCCCACAACCTTCAGCCAATCACCCTAGAATCACACAAGGAAATTAGCCACTCATCATCATGAAAGTAATAATCAAATATATGGGAAGAAAGATAATAATTGAACAAGAAAACCTTAAGAGAAAGGCTTCAATAACTGAATCAATTATCTAACAACAAGCGTTTCTTGGATTAAAATCCAACAAGACTAACAATAATGAAGGGAATCTTACAAAACCCTTCACAAAAGCTATAAAAGCTATCAACTTCCTTCTTCAACCTTCAAAAAGGTTCTTCGAATCTCCCAACTGGAGTATGGCTGTAGCGGATCTCTAAACACTCTTCAGCCCTAAGCGGTGTATGCGGGATCTTCAGCCGTTAGCGGGGTATGGATTTGTGGAAAATCCAACCCTTTTTATAGGAAAATTACTCTCCAAAGATAAGATATCTTAGAAAGATCTCTTCCCATAAAAATAGGTAAAATATATGGGCTAATTTATCTTCTTCCTTCCAGGAATCCAGCCTAAAGAGATAAGATCCTCCTTCCAAAAATAAAAGATCTCAGCCAAGAATAAAATATCCTTGCCGCGTCCAAGGTGTTCGCCTTGGTCGAGTCGGCTCCTCTGGATCACCTCGGTCGAGGTGATCCAGAGGAGCCGACTCTGAATGTGAAATCTCTCAAATTTGGTCCAAAGTGAATCTTCAATCCATTTTCATGATTCCTGGATTCTTCCTTAGGCTTCTGAATGTAGCTCCATTGACTCCTTAACTCCTTTTGCTCCTTTTTGATGTAAAACGTGCCATTTTACCTACGATTATAACGAAACTTGGTGTAGACCTCGATTCCCGCAAAGGTAGATGAAACGACAATATAATCACATAATATATATACAAAAATGCAGATTATAGAAGATAAAACGTCTAAATAGGCCCCAAAATATAGACAATAATTCATGCTATCAAAATACCCCATACTTAGCCCTTGCTTGTCCCCAAGCAAGTTCTGCGTATAAAATACAAGATAGAATGGATTATTAGTCCCGAAAAGCAATGAAAAAGTCCTTCAAAACAATTTGATGGTGTGCTACAATCATAGATCACTCTAAGAGAATACTTCATGGAATTTAAAATCAAAATATGCTTAAAACATTTTATGAATATAAGAAAGTAGTTCCTCTTTGCATAAAATCATAGAATGCATAATAAATCATAATCATCGAAATTAATCATGTATAATCCAGTTTAAACCACTAAGTCAATCAACAGGCTCGAGGTCTCAAGGGCTTCCCAAAAGAAAGGTCAAGAAACGTGTAGGGTAGGGATGTATGGAAGGTAATGTGGTGCAACAATCCGGGAAAAGGATATCACTTCACTTTTACTTGACTTTCAACATCATCCACCAATAAGCTTTGCTTATTTTACACTTTTCCTTTTTTACTTCACTTTTTAGAATACATGGATAGAGGTGCACAATAACCGAAGCCTAGGAAATCAGCAATCATCAATTTCTTGAGATGCATCAAACCCTTGATGCACATACCATGACCCGTTAGAACGCTCAATCCGACTTTGGCAAGACACAAACACCCGGCTATGTGAATGGTGCCGAGTTACTCATCATCATGATTGACTTCCCCAAACCTATTTATTACTTTCTAACACTTTCACTTCCAGCCAACTTCTCAACTTCACTTTCACTTGCTTTTCACTTGCTTGCTTCCAAATTCCCGGATAGGTAAAGGGAGGCAAATATGTATATGAGGGGCTAAAGCATGATCAAAAAGAAGAAGAGAAGAGAATGAATTGCCTTGGTCTTTCCAAGAAGAAAGTGAGAGAACTCATCATGTGGTGTCAACCTTCAAATTCAACATAATTTGGATAAAAACAAAGTATTAAACATGCTAAAATTTTAAACAAAGCACTTAGCAACTTAAACATATCATAAAACCTTTCAAACATATAAAGATTTCAAAACCAGTCAGTAAATAAAATATTCACTGAGATCATATCCAAATAAGAAGCAAAAAATCGTTTTCGAAAACTTTCAGTTAAACCAACTCGGTCGAGGTGTTCTAAGTCAACCGAGGTGAAATTCCTCGTTTGGCCAGAATCGCTTCGGTCGAGGTCAAATTTTTTTTTTATACCAGTTTTTGACGTTTTTCTCAAACAAATAACTTGTATGCATGCATGTAATCTCAGATAAGAACATAAAGCAAAATAAAGCATAAATATCTGATAAATTCGAGTCATACAAACACATAAGTCATAAAAGTACATCCGCACACCCCATACTTGGGACACTTTGTCCCAATGGGTCAAAATAAGTCTAGAAAATAAAGTACTCACCGGACATAGCTGAGCTGCATAAATAATAAAGAAAGAAAATCCTGCAAGCTCTCAATAATCACGATCCGGTGGTGGTGGTGGTGGCACATACGGGTACTGGGACGGGTCAAATGGATAACCCATGACCTACTGAAACTGAATCTCAGCCATTCGTCTCTGATAGTGCTATCCCTCTAGCATCTGATGAGTCCAGTTGTTGATCTCTCGGCGCTGGTCTGCGAATCTCTCCTGGATGTCTACAGTCAGGGCCGCGTATGAGTCTATCATCTGATCGGTGAGGTCATCGATCCGACGGTGAGCATCTCGATCCCTCTGTCGGCGGACCCTATGCCTAGCAAGACGTGCTGGTGTTGCAGCCGGCTCGGTCTCAGTCTCGTCATCATCCAAATCGATGACCGGCGCACTCGTCCCAGCAGTATCTGTGCCCGTATCCATAGGAACTCCACCATCCTCAACTACATCATCATCATCATCCTCAGCCTCGTCCTCCTCAGCTGGTGCAGCTGCTGCCTCTCTAGCATCCTCCATGAATGGGATCCATGCAGTTTGCCAGTAATGTGGATCAAACACAGAGAACTGAGCTGACCATCTGATCCCTTGTGGTGTAGTAGGCTCCCATGGCATTGCCACATATGGTGTAGTGAGTCCTCAGGGAACCAGTATCCTCCGAGTGATCATCTCCTGAAGTCCAAGCGGCTTGGCAGCCGCTACCATGGTACAAGCACTGAGGTCCATATCCTGGTAACTCGCTATATGAGTCACAATGCCTCCACAACAGATGTCGCCCTTCCCCTTCGCCTTTATCTTATGCAGATCCTCTGCCAGCATCAAACCAAAATTTGGGATCCCCCCAGTCACCATGTAGTATAAGCTCAGAAGCTCCCCCTGTCTGACCTTCTGGGGCGTCTCAGTACGCGCCAGAAGAGTCTCACTGAATATCCTGTGGGCCAGCCTGAAAGCAAGATGAAACATAATCCGCTCCCTAGAGTCTCCAGGTTGCCATCTGTCTGCATGCTCAACCACGTGAGCAATCTGTCCCCAAAACTCCCTAGCTACAGCTTGGGAGGGAAAATCAGCAACTGTTGGAATCGGGAAACCGATGATATCCCGCCTGTGATCCAAGGGAACCAGGTAATTCCGGTTCATCAACCGGTACTTCACTGCGCGCTCGGTAGGCAAGTAAGTGAAGGAGCTGACAAACTCCAATGTAGGCTCTAGATAGGCCGGAGCTCTGATCTCTGTAAAGTGCTCCATCCGCACAACAGAAATCATACGCCTCAAGTCATCATCAACATAGAGGCAGTCAAAGGCTTATATGTCTAGGAAGCAAGGTGCAATCACTGGACGGGCCGCTATGCGGTAGTCGACCTGGTGTCTCTTGTGGATCACCGGTCTAGTACGTCTAAAAGAAGAAGAAGGAGAAGGGGAAGATCTGTCCCTCGGGACCAACTGTCTCTCAGAACTCATCTCTTTGTAATCTGTCAGGTCACCTCGGTTTCTCTGACAAGTCTCAAGAACACCTCGGTCGAGGCGCAGGCCGACTGGACCGAGGTAGAGAGTTGTTCGATCGATTCCCTCAAAAATGAAGTTCTTTTCCCCCAAAATCACTACAACAGGTTCCTATGGGGTACTTAATTTGTTTCTCAGCAAATGTAAGGGCAACCAAAGCCCAATTTGAAAGAAAATAGTGGAGAAGAGAGAGGTTAGGGTTTTTTCGATTTTACCTAGATTCGGTCGATTCGGTTCGTTTTTCTCGCAGATTTGCACTTGCACTGTGATCCTCTACCCTTTCTTAGCAGCTTGGAAGCAAGAATCGTCGAAAACGAGCAAAGAATGGCGAAGCGAGGCGAAAGACGTGCCGCGGTCGAGAAGAAGGTAAAGAGAGGAGAGAGAATTCTTCACCCCCTTTTATACCCTTTTCTGGAACTGTTGTCACCTCGGTCGAGGTGGTCTCGACTGGACCGAGGTGGTACGGACCGAGGTGAATCTTCAGAAACCCTAATCGCCTCGGTTGCTCAAGAATCATCTCGGTCGAGGTGCTGTGACAGCAACCGAGATGTGTCTTAGTCAAACTCCGTCTTCTCAAATTCTCGAACTTCTGTCCTTCCAATTGTGCTCATGGGTTGTATTCCTTCCTTAGATGTCACCCGTTGTCTGTCTAGGACGCCAAAACAAAAAAAAGCAAAGCAAAAGCAAACTATCTAAGCTAGACTAGAAAAAGGGAAAAGAAAGCAATACCTTGGGTTGCCTCCCAAGAAGCGCTTGATTTAAGGTCGCTAGCTGGACCATGCGGCGTCTCTCAAAAGAGGTATAGTGGTTCAACCTCCTCAACAGGAACTTCCGGTTTGTATTTCTTAAGTCTATGACCGTTGACCTTGAAGCTTCCATTCGTTTCTCCCCAAATCTCAACTGCACCATGAGGGAAAACATGTTTTACTACATAAGGTCCGGTCCATCTAGATTTCAACTTACCTGGAAAGAGGCGGAGGCAGGAGTTGAAGAGTAGAACTAGGTCTCCTTCATTAAGCTCCTTAGGAATGATGCGCTTGTCATGCCATTTCTTCGTCCTCTCTTTATAGATTTTGGCATTCTCAAAACGCAGCTCCTCCAGCTCGTTGATATCCAATAGCCGCTTCTCGCCGGCTTCCTTAATGTCGAAGTTCAACCATTTGATCGCCCAATATGCTTTGTGTTCTAACTCAATGGGCAAATGACAAGACTTCCCATATACCAAATTATAAGGGGTGGTACCAATGGGAGTCTTGAATGCGGTCCTGTAAGCCCAAAGAGCGTCGTCCAACTTCATGGACCAATCCTTCCTCGTCCTAGAGACGGTCTTCTCCAAGATTGCTTTAATTTCTCTATTCTAGATCTCGACCTGTCCACTAGTTTGAGGGTGATAAGGGGTTTCTACCTTGTGGGTTACCCCATACTTCGATAGAAGTGCCTTAAACTTCCGGTTGATGAAATGCGTCCCTCCATCACTAATGATGATGCGTGGAGTCCCAAAACCTGGAAAGATAGTCTTGTTAAAGAACTTCACAACCACCATGGCGTCATTGGTGGGGGAAGCAATGACTTCAACCCATTTAGAGACGTAATCAACTGCTAGAAGAATATAGAGGTTTCCTCCGGACGATGGGAAGGGTCCCATGAAATCCACTCCCCATACATCAAAAATCTCAACCTCTTGTATGTTATTGAGTGGCATCTCATTCCTTCTAGATATATTCCCTGTTCTTTGGCATGCATCACAAGAGACAACAAACGTTTGCACATCCTTAAATAATGTGGGCCAAAAGAAACCGGAACGTAATACCTTATAGCATGTGTTGTTGGCGCTACCATGCCCTCCACAAGGAAGTGAGTGACAATGCCGTATGACGCTATTAACTTCATCTTCCGGAATGCATCTTCGAAGCTCCCATCCGGTCCGTGCTTGAATAGCAGCGGTTTATCCAAGTAGTAATGGCGTACGTCCTTGAAGAATTTCTTCCTTTGAGCGTACGTCAATCCGGGTGGTATTTCCTAGCAAACAAGATAATTAACAATATCAGCATACCAAGGTCCTTTATTATTAGAAATTTGGTCGAGAGGATGTTCCACCAACTGAGTATGAATGTCAGAGAAGGGAGTAAGAAGTTTGTTATTATCAGCAGTCTCAGTTAACATCATCTTGCTTTTGACCTCGGTCGAGGCGTAGAGGCGTTGACCGAGATGTTCTTCAGTCGCCTCGCTTGGTCCAGAAAGTGCCTCGGTCGAGGTCCTGTAACTGGAACCGAAACTGGAGATCTTCGCCTCCTAGATTAGTTTCTCAGTTTTAGCTTCTGGATCTTCTTCCAGCGCTTTTAAGCTCCGTATATCTGCATCACAAGACAATTCTCTTGATTCTTCTTCATCATAGATGTTAAAGATATCATCTCCTAGCTGTCTCCCTTCATAGCCGCAAGTAATGCAAACTCCACTTCATCTCCGCCAATGTTGAATTTCAATTTGGCGTTCTTGCAATCCACATTGCAACCCGAAGTTGCTAGAAATGGCCTCCCGAGAATGATAGGAACTGGATAAATTGCGGGAATATCAAGCACAACGAAGTCTATAGGTAAATAGAAGTTACCTAACTTAATTGGAACGTCTTCCAGAATGCCCACGGGATGGGTAATGGAGCGGTCCGCCATGTATAACCTTATCTTAACCAGCTTGGGCTCTCCAAGTCCGATCTTAACACATAGCTCCGGCGGAATGATGCTCACGGTGGCTCCAAGATCACATAAGGCTTCACAAATGACATCCCCAACTTGAATGGGAATGCAAAATGAGCCGGGATCTCTTAACTTGGGTGGCATCTTCTCCTTCATGATTTGAATAAGCTCCGAGGATTTAGATGTCATCCTTACTTCACCAAAGTCTTCCAGCTTCCTCTTCCTTGATAGGATATCTTTCAAGAACTTCGCATAGGCGGGCATCCCTAGAATAGCATCAAGGAACGGAATGTTAATGTGTAGTTTATTCATCAAGTCAAGGAACTTACCAAAATGTTTGTCTAGATGTGCTATGGCCCTTGACTGGGGGAATGGAAGTGCTGGTTTATATGCAGGAGGTGGAATATAAACTTCAGTTTTCTCCTCCGCTTTCTGTGGCTCCACCTCGGTTGGCATCTCGGCCGAAGTGTTCTTCGACTGCACCTGGACCGAGGTGGTCTTCCTCGGTACTGGCACCGACCGAGGCACTGGATCTGCAGTCTTCAGTCCACTCCTCCTCGTTATGGCCATAATCTGGCCCTTAGGGTTGCTTTCCGTTCTTGCTGGAAGCTTCCCTGGATCTCTTGGCGTTTCATTTCCCCTACTAGCAAGTTGTTGTTCAAAGGCCTTTTGTGCCTTCGAAAATGACATCATAGATGTCTCCATAGCGCTAAGCTTGATCAAGATGGCCTCCAGCATTGCGTCTTTCTTTTCCGGATGGGACGAACTCGGTCCTTGCTCCTGGCTCTTTAATGGAGTAGAAGAAGAAGAGGAAGAGAGGAAAGGATTAGAGGAATCATTCGAATTGGAGTAGAATGATTGTTACTAGAATTTTGGTTGTTTACCCTCCAATTATTGATGTTGAATCGTTCCGGGAACCGTTGTTGTTGTTACGGTATCCATTATTGTTCCTTGATCCTTGCTCTTCCTTCTTGGTTTGAGCAACTAAGAGTTCCTTCAATTGCTTCACGTAATTCTTCAAAGATGTGAGTTGATTGTTGTTAGGCGGAGCATCTTGAACGTTGACCCTTTTAACTGCACCTTCAGCTCCTTGGTGGGAGTATTTCTCCATGTGCAAAACTTGATTCTCTATGAACTCCCAAGCTTCGTCAATCGGCATGTCCATTAACGTGCCTGCGGATAGTAGTTGAAGGTTGAACTGGGTGCTTCCGTCCAGTCCCTTGAAGTATATCTCCAACAACTCTATCTTTGGAATCCCATGATGTGGGCAATCCAAAAGAATGTCTTTAAACCTCTCCCATGACTTGGACAAGCTCTCATTGTCCTTCATAATGAATGCATTAATCTTCCCTCTCATTTCAGCGGTTTTAGAGGGTGAAAGAATTTAGTCAAGAATTCCGCCGTCATCTCCTCCCAAATATTAATTTTTCCTGGAGGAAGAGATTGATACCATATAAGAGCTCTATCTTTCAAAGAGAAGTAGAAAGGTCTTAGCTTGTAGTTGTTGTTTTCCAGCCTTGAAGGTCACAAGGTCTCCATCAAGATCTCATAGTTTTGTAGATGTTGATGCGGAGATTCCTTCTCTAGCCCTCCAAACTGGCATTGGCAAATCATGGAAAGAACTTGCGCTCGAAGCTCATAATCATTGTCCGCTGGATCACCTAGGTCGATTCCTGGACGCCTCAGTTGTTGATTGGGGTCCATCCTCTGTCCCACGGTTTGTGGAACACCTGCAAAAAGAGCACCTTGGACTGGCACCCGAGGTGGAAGTATCTCGGCCGGGGCGACAAGTACTGGCACCTGCCTCGGTCGAGGGTCTGGAATTGGATCCTGCCTCGGTGGAGGATCTGGAGCAGGGTCCTGCCTCGGTGGAGGATCTGGAGCAGGGTCCTGCCTCGGTCGAGGATCTGGGTTCGGTCGAGGTAGATACTAGTCTCGTAAAGCTGTCATATCTGCTTCGATCGCTTCAGTCCTTGCGCGAGTTTCCTCCTTTTCCAGTCTCATTTCTTCCTTGCTGAGGCGTAGCTTTTCTAACGCCTCTTTCAATTCGGCCTCAAGATGCGATTGTCTTGGTCGGCCATCTTCGCTTCTCTCAAGCGTCGTTTGTATGTCTTTTCTGGTTCGGGATCGTAAGGAACGATTTCCTTCCCAGCGCGGGTTCTTCGCATAAACCTAAGAGAAAGAACCTGCGAAAGTCACTCAAGTAGAGTGGTTAGTAGAAACTGGGGGCAAGTGCCCCGAAAGCAAACCGCAACCGGCTCGGTCTAGGCCAACTCCCCGGCAACGGCGCCAAAAACTTGTTCGCTCCAAACGGTGTGTGCAAGCTTTAAATTTATAACCCTAGAAGTAAGCTTAAAACAAGGATGCGAACCCGCAGTGTACGGGTCAATCGTAGTAAAAAGCAAGAAATTCCAGCGGTCGATCACAGGGACTTAGTGAAACAAAGTCGGAATAGGTAAGCTATGTAATTACTAACCACAAAGGCAATTAAAACAATCAAGGATGATAAAGAGTCAATAAAGGAAATATGCAATTCTAGGGATTAAAGCATCTAGTTGTGGTACCAACTCAAGATCTAAAGATAAGCGGACAAAGCTGAGATTTTGCAAAGGGAAGGTGTTTCTAAAGTGAAATAGATCACCGGGTAAGTCTCACTACTCACTAATCCCAAACCGTAACTCCTATTACCGGGTAAGTCTCAAGGAACTAAGGAAAGAAATTATAATCTCAAACTAACACTCCAACTAAGGGAATAGAATCAACCTTTACCGGGCAAGTCTCAGGCTAACTCAGAAAGATGGGATGAAAGCACACTCAAACCCCAATAAAGGATAAACCTTTATTACCTATACTTATGATCTTAGGTAAACAAACAAAGGAATCACCGGGTAAGTCTCATCCTAGGCTTGCATTGAACCAGGAAAGGTGTAATAAGAATAGGATTTGGCAAACTCTAACACTTAACTCTCAGTTTCGGAACAAATAAGTCACCTCGGTCAGAAGAATTCCACCCCGGCCGAGATGTTCATCGACTGAGCGAGATGCTTAGGGTTAAGGTAAAGACTCGAGCTTTCAGGATCCTACTATGATTAAGATTATTCTATCATTGTTTTTCCCACAACCTTCAGCCAATCCCCCTAGAATCAGACAAGGAAATTAGCCACTCATCATCATGAAAGTAATAATCAAATATATGGGAAGAAAGAGAATAATTGAAGAAGAAAACCTTAAGAGAAAGGCTTCAATAACTGAATCAATTATCTAACAAGAAGCGTTCCTTGGATTAAAATCAAATAAGACTAACAATAATGAAGGGAATCTAAGGGAATCTTACAAAACCCTCAAAATCTGTAAATGCTATCAACTTCCTTCTTCAACCTTCAAAAAGGTTCTTCGAATCTCCCAACTGGAGTATGGCTGTAGCGGATCTCTAAACACTCTTCAGCCCTAAGCGGTGTATACGGGATCTTCACCGTTAGGGGGGTATGGATTTGTTGAAAATCCAACCCTTTTTATAGGAAAATTACTCTCCAAAGATAAGATATCTTAGAAAGATCTCTTCCCATAAAAATAGGTAAAATATATGGCCTAATTTATCTTCTTCCTTCTAGAAATCCAGCCTAAAGAGATAAGATCCTCCTTCCAAAAATAAAAGATCTCAGCCAAGAATAAAATATCCTTGCCGCGTCCAAGGTGTTCGCCTCGGTCGAGTCGGCTCCTCTGGATCACCTCGGTCGAGGTGACTCTGTAGTCAACCGAGGTGAATCACAACTGAATGTGAAATCTCTCAAATTTGGTCCAAAGTGAATCTTCAATCCATTTTCATGATTCCTGGATTCTTCCTTAGGCTTCTGAATGTAGCTCCATTGACTCCTTAACTCCTTTTGCTCCTTTTTGATGTAAAACGTGCCATTTTACCTACGATTACAACGAAACTTGGTGTAGACCTCGATTCCCGCAAAGGTAGATGAAACGACAATATAATCACATAATATATATACAAACATGCAGATTATAGAAGATAAAACGTCTAAACAGGCCCCAAAATATAGATTATAATTCATGCTATCAGCGAGGCGTTAGACGTTTTGGCATAAAGGGGAAGTTGAGCCCCCAAGATACTGGATAGATTTGGGAGGGCAGTCTATAGATTAGCCTTGCCTCCGAGGTTGGAGGGTGTTCACCCAGTGTTCCATGTGTCTCAGCTTAGGGAGTACATACCGGATCCAAGGCACATTGTTAGGCTACATGGGAGACTGAGGCTAGTATCTAGAGGAACTCTCAAGAGGTCTACGCCGACTTAGATGCACATGTAGGATCCACGAGTAGATCTTAGTGCCATCTTGGTGAGTGTATGTTATGCTATGTGTTTATGTGATATACTATGTTTTCGTGCTAGCTATGATATGTGCATATGATCTGTTAGATCCTGTTTGCTAGCGCGAGATAGGTATAGTTAGAGATGGTTCTTTCCTCCATTCTATGATGTGTGTGTTAGGATTCGCTGGAGATGGTTCTTCCCTCCATGCTATCTTTGATGGACATAGTGTGAGTGTAGACCGTTTTCCTCCACGTAGCAGTGTTATGTGTATGTTTTGGGTGGAGTTGGCTTTCCTCCATGCTAGTGTGATGTGGTTAGTGTTAGGCTAGAGATGATCTTCCTCTAGGCCTTGTTTAGAGTTGATGATGGTGTTGCAGGAGTGATGATTCCTCCATGTTGTGTTTAAGGATATAGAATGATATTGGTTGTGACATGATGATACCTCTGAGAGAGAGAGTTATACATCGGCATATGGGTCCGAGAGGACTTGGGATCTTGCAAGTTTAGGGACGAAACTTGTTTTTAGGGGAGTGTGATGTAAGATCCTTAGTCTTTATGAGCCTTAAGTCCTTGTGAGCTTTTGTTGGACCATGGCAACCGCCCCAACAGAACATGGTGGCCGCCCCTGCGTCTCACAGTGACCGCCCTTGCGGCTTTGTGTGGTTGCAACCACCTTCGTTGATCCTTTGACTTGTGTTTGCGGCTGGCTTCTTTCATAAGCCTTCCATTACTTCATATAAGGGTATCTTTACCTCATTCTAGCTTCTTCATCCTCCCTACGCTCTTCTTTTTCTTCCTCTTCTCTTCTTTGATCTTCCTTGATCTTGTGAGAGAGTTTTGACAGTTTGGTTGTACTTTTGGATTTGGATGAACATGAGGATAATGCTGAGAGTTGCTGCTGTTGTGCTGAGGTTCTGAGGTGTGTTGGTTGCTCATAGTTGCTGCTTAGGGTTTGTTGTGGTAAGGTTTCTATTCCCATCTTCTTTCTTTCTCTTTCTTTGCTTCTTTGTTCCTTTTCTAGCTTAGGATCACAAGCAGGGCTTGTGTGGATCCTTTCCTTGCAATTCTTATGTTCATACATGTGTATATATGTTGTTGTGGTATGATAAGAAGTAAAGAGAGTCGAGAAGGAGATCGAAGAGAAGTCGGGGCCAACTTTCTGCACAGACAACCGCCCCCGTGCGTGAGCTTGGCCGCCCCTACGCTTGTTGTGGACTGCCCCTACGCCTTGAGTGAGCTGCCCCTGCGCCTCCTTGGGTCAGCCCTTGAGTCCTTTGCTTCTGTTGGTGCATTCAGGGCATACCTTGTTGGTATATTTCCTTCCTTCCTTTCCTTTGGCCTTGGCTTAGATGTTGGCTAGGCTAGCTTGGTTAGGATGTGTTTATGTTGAGGATATGCCCTAGGCATTTGTGAGCATGTTATGATTTTGAGGTTTTGATTGATGTTGTAGGTTAGTTATGGTTATGGAGACGAGTCTCCTGACCCTTGCAATATGTTTGCTATTGCAAGCGTTGATTACTTGCCCAAGGGGAAGCTGTGACTTGGTATTGGATACGAGTATTACAGGTAAGTCCGTAGGACTTAGTTAAAGTACAATGTGGGTTTGTGTGATTGTGATGGTTGTGTGTGTTCATATGATTGTTCATTTATAACCTAAACCACCTAGGACGACCATTTTTTACTTTAAATGGCCCAAGTGTATTATAACGGGTCGTAACCACTTGCCTTTGCTTGCGGGTAGGAGGAGGTACCCTGAAGATGATCTCACAGGGGGGGACGAGTGATGATCACCCCCATGCAAAACCCTTGTCTTACGTTGGATGGGACGAGGTTCTTTATGCTCCTCATGTTACAAAATAAGTTTAATTAGTAATGGAATAACGTAATTGAAAGACAGTAAATGAATGTGTGTGGTATTGCATGTATGAGATGTGGATGTGTGTTTGTGCTATTAGCTTCATACTTATTCATTACTGTAGCTAACGGTGTATACCGTGTTGTAGATGATCTGCAATTTAAGAAGACTGCAGAGTGAGCCAGAGGGGGTGACCAACCGAGGACTTCTGTACATTAGGGTTGCGTGGGATATGGGAGTATTTGTATCTGATGTTTATGGATTTTGCTTTGTACTCGGCTTTGTTGTTGTAAACATTTTTGATGTATCTTACACAGTTTTATGTTTTTGGTTTTAATCTATATGTGCCTGTTGTATGATCTAGTGAACATGTTGTCGAGCTAGGATCAGGATCCATTGTGAGATCCTAGCCCAATGTGACATCCCGAGTCCCGCGGATTCGGGGTGTTAGATCGTTACTTGGCCTTAAGGGACAGGCCTAGTAGTTCACACCAGTCTTCTCCTTCCTCTACTGCTCAGCTTTCCATTCCGGTGATCCACGAACGTCACAAGAAGGATTATGATCGTATTTGCGGGCGTCCGATAGTTGCCCCGCGTTTTCTCCATGTTGATGCCTTCGAGTGCCTCCATGAGGTGGAGGACTTGAAGAAGATGATCTCCATGGTTGGTCTTGAGGAGTTCATGGATATAAGGGCGCCGGCTTATCTGGAGCCGAAGATAGAGTTTGTTAGTTCTGTGACATACTTGCCGGAGCATAATGGAATCAAGTACCAGCTGCTGAAAAGGAACTATGTAGTTCCTATGGATCATTTTAGGGAGATTTTAGGCTTCCCTACACCGAGTGTGACTTATTTTCCTTCCCGAGCGGTGGATCGTAGTTTTTGGGGCGAGATAGCCCATGTGACGGACCATAGTGACAGGTTGAGGCCCGGAGATTCCCGGGAGCGTATTATTTTCAATCTTTCATTCCGCCTTCCTCATAGGATTTTCAGTGAGACTCTTCTGGCGCGTACTGAGACGCCCTAGAAGGTCCGTCAGGGGGAGCTACTGAGTTCGTTTTGTATGGTGACTGGAGGGGTGGTAGACTTTGCTGCCATCCTTGCAGATAATTTGCACAAGATCAAGGGCAAGTCCAAAGGCGACATCTGTTGTGGTAGGTTAGTGACCCACATCGCCACTTCATGGGTTTAGATCTTTCAGCTTGTACACTTGTCGTGGCTGCGAAGCTGCTGGGTCTGCAGGAGATGATCACCCGATGCATTTTGGTTCATCGTGGCCTTGGCACGCATTACGTTGCTACGCCATGGGAGACGACTGCACCACAGGGCATTATGTGTTCATCCTATTTTTCTATTTTTGATCATTAGTATCGGTCTCTTGCTTGGTTCCCTTACATGCGGGATGCTACAGATGCAACTGATGATGATGATGATGATGATGATGATGAGGGGTATGATGGAGGAGCTGCCATGAATTCCGGTACTGATACCGGCCCTAGTGTTTCCGTTGTTGATCTTGAAGATGAGGCGACGGAGGATGAGAGAGCAGCACCACCACCGCCACCTCAGCACAGATCCCGCCTCCGTAGAAATCCTGAGGCCCACAGACGGATGGATGAGCTGGTTGATCAGATGATTGATTCCTATGCGGCTATAACAGTTGATATCTCCGAGCGCTTTGCTGATGAGCGCCAACACACTGATTGATGGATGCATCGTATAGAGAAGAGCCAACATTACCAGCTAGCGACAGATGATGGAGATCCAGTTCCAGCAGATGATGGGCTATCCTTTCGATAAGTCCCAACATCCCAACATTCCACATCCACCACCGCCAGCTGAAGAGGATTAAAGCTTCGTGGATTTCTTTTATTTATTATGCAATTCAGCTAGGTTCGGTGAGTTTTCTGATTTCTTATACTTATATTTGACCCATTGGGACAATGTGTCCCAAGTATGGGGTATTTGGATGTATTTACTTGACTTATTTGCTTTGATGGTTGTTTGACTCTTTCGGATAATTTTCTTTATTTGGCTCTATATGCTTATTTGTCATTACATGCATACATACATGTTTCTGTTTGTGAAAAACGTCAAAAACTGGTTTGAAAAAAAAACTTTTATGACCTCGACCGAGACGTTCATGGCCGATTGAGGTTGAACACCTTGGATGATGCCAGAACACCTTGACCGAGATGGCTTTAACTGAAAGGTTTATAATGTTTTCATGCTTCTTCTCTCGATATGACCTCGATGATGATTTTGTTTGCAGATTGGTTTTAAAATCTTTATTTCCTCAAAAGTTTTTATGATATGTTTAAGTTGCTAAATGTTTTTTTTTAAATTCTAGCATGTTTAACAGCTTGTTTTTATCAAAATTATGTTGGATTCGAAGGTTGACACTACATTATGAATTATCTCACATTCTTCTTGGGATGATTAAGGCATTTCATTCTTCTTCTTCTTCTTCTTCTTCTTCTTCTTCTTCTTCTTCTTCTTCTTCTTGATCAGGCTTTAGCCCCTCATATACATATTTGCCTCCCTTTACCTATCCGGGAATTTGGAAGCAAGTGAAAGTGAAGTTGAGATGTTGGCTGAAAGTGTTAGAAAGAAACAATTAGGTTCAGGGACGTTGATCTTGATGATGAGTAACTCGGAACCATTCACATAGCCGGGTGTTTGTGTCTTTCTAAAGTGTTAGAAAGAAACATGGTATGTGCATCAAGGGTTTGAGGCATCTCAAGAAATTGATGATTGTTGATCTCCTAGGCTTCGGTTATTGTGCACCTCTTTCCATGCATCCCAAAAAGTAATGTGAAAATAAGAAAATCTTATTGGTGGAAGATGTTGTGATTCAAAGAAAGTGAAGGAAGATCCTATTCCCGGATTCTAGCACCACATTACCCTATATACATCCCACCCTTACACGTTTCTTGACCTCTTTTGGAAGCCCTTGAGACCTCGAGCTTGATGATTTACTTGGTGGTTTAAATTGGATTATACATGATTGATTTGGATCAATATGATTTATTATGCATTCTATGATTTTAGGTAAAGATGAACAACTTTCTTATATTTAAAAAATGTTTTGATCATGTCTTGATTTTATTTGCCATAAAGCATTCTCTTAGGGTGATCTATGAGTGGAGCACACAACCAAAAGGTTTTGAAAGTTTTTTCATTGATCTTTCTTACTCATAATCCATTCTATCTTGTATCTAAAATTTGGATCTTGCTTGGGGTCAAGCAAGGGACGAGTATGGGGTATTTTTATAACATGTATTATAGTTTATATTTTGGGATTGGTTTGGGCGTTTTATCTTCATAAATCTGCATGTATGGATGTATATTCTTTGATTATATTGTTGTTTTGTCTACCTTTGCGGTAATCGAGATCTACACCTACTTTCGTTGTAGTTGTAGGGAAAAAGGAACGTTTTGGACCGAAATTGAGCTAAGGAAGCTAAGGAGTCATTGGAGCTACATTCTGGAGCATTGAGGAGTTATAAGAAGATCTCAGGAAGCATGGAAATGATTTGGAAGAGTGATTTTAAACCAGATTAGAGAGTTACACTTTCCGTTGAGACTCACCTCAGTCAACTACTGTATCACCTTGACCGAGGTGATCTTGAGGAGCGTCTGGACCGAGGCGAACTGATGACGGGACACGAGATCTTTATTTTTGGCTAAGATCTTCTATTTTTGGAAAGTGAATATCACATATTTTTGGCTTGATTTATGGAAGAAAAATATCTTTTTGGCTGATATATTTTGGAAGATATGGAGATATATTTTAAAGAAATTAACTTTTAAGATATTTTATCTTTGGAAGATAATTCTTCTATATAAAGGGTTAGATTTTCTGCAATTCAGCCATCTTCGGATCACTGATTTCCTAAGGGAGGTTTGAAGGAAGTTTGAAGGAAGTTTGAAGGAAGTTTTGAAGGTTGAAGATCAAGGAAGGAAGCAATCAAGTTTTGAAGTTGGGTTTGAAGGAAGTTTGTAAGACTTTCTTAGTTGGTTTGGTTTTATTGTCTTTTCTGATTTGTGGTTGAGGAACGCTCATTTTTTGTTTGTTTGATTCAGTTATTGAGACCTTTTTGTAAAGATTTTCTTGTTTGAATATTGATTCCTTTCTTATAAATTTGATTATTGTTATCATGATGATTGTTGGCTAAGTTCTTTATGTGATTCTAGGGTGATTGGATGAAAGTTGTGGGAAAGACGATTATAGAATGATCTTAAGCCTAGCGGACCCTGAAAGCTCGAGCCTTTACCTTAACTGACAAACACCTCGGTCAGTCATTGAACATCTCGGCCGGGATGGAATATAACTGAACGAGGTAACCCTTTCCTGAACCTTATCTAAGTTAAGATTTCAGTTTACCAAATCCTATCTTTGTTATACCTATCCTGGTTCAACACAAGCCTAGGATGAGACTTACCCGGTGATTCCTTTATTTCTTTACCCAAGATCATGAGTGTAGGTAATAAAGGTTTATCCTTTATTGGGGATTGAGTGTGCGTTCGTCCCATCTTTGAAAGTTAGCCTGAGACTTACCCGGTAAAGGTTGATTCTATCCCCTTGGGTGGTTTGTTGGTTTGAGATTATAGTTCCTTTCCTTAGTACCATGAGACTTACACGATGAGAGGATATTTGGTTTGGGATAGTGAGTAGTGAGACTTACCCGGTGATCTATTCTCACCTTCGAAACACCTTCCCTTCACAAACCTCAGCTTGGTCCACGTTATCCTTTGAGATCTTGAGTCGGAACCACAATTGGATGTTTTAATCTCTGGAATCCACATTCCCTTTACTTGACTTTTACATCATCTTTGATATATTTTCTTTGCTGCTTATTTGACAACCTGATTTACCGACCTTTGTTTCACCATAGTCCTTGTGATCGACCTTGAAATATTTGCTTTTATTACAATTTATCCGTACACTACGGGTTCGCATATTGCTCAGGCATATATCTTGGGTTATAAATATTAAAGCTTGCACACACCTTTTGGAGCGAACATGACCATTGTCACCTACTAGAACAACGAGTTGATTCCTACAAGAACAATCACGAGATGGAGAATGTGAGATTGACACAACACTCAGACTTCTGCTACTTGGGTGGGTATAGTGAATTCTTCCAAATCCTCATTGATCTTGATTATCAAGAAAATACTACTTTGACGTGCCCTTGGGGTACGTTTGCTTATAAGAGAATTCCTTTAAATTTATGCAATGCACTAGCTACATTCGAACGCCGCATGATGGATATATTCTCCGAATATATGGAGAACAATATGGAGGTTTATTTGGAAGATTTTTCTGTATATGGTGCATCTTTTGTTGATTGCTTAGCTAACCTTTCTCTAGTTCTACAAAGATGTGAAGACACTAACCTTGTCTTATATTAGGAGAAGTGTCATTTTATAGTTAGCAAAGGCATTGTTCTAGGTCACTTGATCTCCAACTGCGAAATTAAAGTGGATAGAGTAAAGATTTAGACTATTGAGAAGTTACATCCACCTTCTTCGGTAAAGGGGGTAAGAAGCTTTTTAGGATATGCAGGTTTCTATAGGAGATTCATTAAATACTTTTCTAAGATTTCTAAACCAATGACTAACCTACTAATAAAAGATGTGGTTTTTGAGTTTTCGAAGGAATGTCTAGGTGCTATTAACAAGTTGAAAGAAGCTTTATAACAACACCTATCATTCAACCTCTTAATTGGAGTCTCCCCATTGAGATTATGTGTGATGCTGGTGATGTGGCCGTAGGAGCTGTACTAGGACAAAAGAAGGATGGACACACTCATGCCATCTATTATGCTAGCAAGACGCTAGATGAAGCTCAACAAAATTATGACACAACGGTAAAGGAGTAACTAGCGGTGGTCTATGCTTTCGTGAAATTTTGTTCCTACATTGTAGGAGTGAAAGTCATTGTCTATACCGACCACGCAGCAATCATGTCCTTGCTCACCAAGAAGGATGCAAAACCACGGCTCATTAGATGGATCCTCTTTCTACAAGAGTTCGATTTAGATATCTAGGAAATGAAAGGATCTGAGAACTCGGTGGCAGATCATCTTAGTCTGTTGCCTCCAATTGTAGTTGATAAGGATGACACGTCTATTGATTACTCATTTCCGGACGAGCAGCTTCATGAAATTGAGGATTGCCTTCTCCATATCTCAAAAGGTAATGAACCATTGTTTTGTAGAAATTCTTAATTATTTAGTATGTCAAGAAATACCTACGGGATTGGCCTATGCGCAACAAAAGAAGTTCTTTAAAGATATGCGATATTACTATTGGAATGAGCCTCTTCTCTTTAAAAAAAGGTCCGGATGGGTTGTTCAGAATACGCATTCTAGAGGATGAAGTGGAGAGCATCATTAGACATTGTCATTCATTTTCTTGTGGTTGACATGCCTGTTCCATCAAGACATGTGCTAAGGTACTTCATTCCAGTTTCTTTTGGCCTAACTTATTCAAAGATGTGCAAAAATTTGTTGTATCGTGTGATGCTTGTCAAAGGATAGGAAATATATGTAGGAGGAATGAGATGCCTCTAAACAACAACTAAGAAGTAGAAATCTTTGACGTATGGGGAGTAGATTTCATGGGATCATTCCCGTCATCTAGCGGGAACTTATACATACTATTGGCGGTAGTTTCGTTTCTCGATGGGTGGAGGACATTTCTTATCCTACTAATGACGCCAACGTGGTAGTCAAATACTTTAGTAGGACGATTTTCTTAAGATTCGGGATGCCCCGATACATCATTACTGATGGCGGGATATACTTCACCGCCCGGAAGTTTGAAGCACTTCTATTCAAGTATGGGGTAACTCACAGGGTAGCCACTCGATATCATCCTCAAACTAGTGGAGAAGTAGAGATATCAAATAGAGAGATCAAAGGAACTCTAGAGAAAATTTTCTATAGAATGAGGAAGGATTGGTCAATGAAGTTGGATGATGCACTATGGGCCTACAAAACAGCTTTCAAGACTCCTATAGGAACTACACCGTACAATCTAGCCTATGGGAAGTCTTGTCATCTTCCGGTGCAGTTAGAGCATAGAGCATATTGGGCAATAAAATTGCTCAACTTTGACATGAAGGAAGCTAGAAAGAAACGCCTTTGGGATATCAATGAGATAGAGGAGATCCATTTGAATACTTATGAGAATGTTCGGATCCACAACGAAAGGACCAAGAGGTGGCATGACAAGCACATCATTCCGAATAACCAGTTGAAAGAAGGAGATCTTGTCCTTCTCTTTAATTCTAGAATTTGACTTTTTCCAACTAAGCTTAAATCTTGATAGACAGGACCTTATGTTGTGAAACAGGTTTTCCCCCATGGTGAAGTTTAAGTATGGGGTGAACATTGCGGAAATTTCAAAAAAACGGACATAGGTTGAAGAAATATACACCGGAAGTTCTGATGGAGAGCATTGATCCCCTTCATCTTGAGTGATCATCAATGTAACACCCCAAATCTGATAGACTCGGGATGCTACGGGTTAGGACCTCACAATGGGTCCCGAACCTTAGCCTGGAACAACTTCACCGGACCATACAACACGACACAAATAAAAGACAAATGGAAAGAGTTTTAATGCATCATGAGTATTTGAAATACAACTGAAAACATACTCCAGCCGAATTCTCAAAAAAACGTCAAGACAACGTCTGAAATAAAGGAAATAAAAGATAATTGATCTCATCCTATGGTGTACGGAACCCCGGCTGCTCACTACTACCGTGTCACTCGACCGCCTCCCTAACCTTCAAGGCATCTACAAGCGGTACAAACCGTTAGATAAACATTCTATGCATTAGAATAAAGGAAAAGGCACATAAACACACCTTGCCTCCGTCCCCATTTACCAGCAATGAATGGTAGTAATGCATCTGACCGTCTACCTACCTGGTCTAGTCGCAAAGAACCTCCTAGCTCTTGAAGAGCTAGACAGTGATGTCACCACCCGTTATCATACACTTGGCCCAATTACGTAATCTATAAAGTCGTCCTATTCAGGTTTCGTTGTTTAATAAACTAACACACACTACCAAAACACAATACGCTAATACAAAGAAGTCAGCTAAGTAAGTCCGTGGACTTACCAGACTCAAAGCGAAACCCGATCAAACTCTCACAACCTCCAGTGGAAAAACACGCAACGCTTGTTCAACACAAGGCACACGGATTAAACAACACTTTAGTCAACTATAAGTCCTTATACTTTTAGGCTCAACATCCTCACAAGAACAACCTCACTCTAGTAAACTAGAGGTCCTTATACTTCTAGGCTCAACGTCCTCACAAGATCATAAACTCAAGATAGATCAACACTCTAGCCAACTAGAAGTCCTTAGACTTATAGTGCTCACAATCCTCACAACTCATAAACACCAAAGATATAAGATCACTCCCAGTCCACTACCTCAAGGCTTCCAACATAACAATTCAGTCCCAAACCGATATCCTCAATGGTCTTAAGAGATCATGCCATAAAAGCACAACCAACATACCGTCAACTCTCACAAGATAACACTAAGGGTCAAGCCACTACTTGGCATTCCATATCACCTAAGTTAAGCCATCCTAACTTGCTACTAAGATTGTTTAAGATCAAGGAAGCGGAAAGGGAAGAAAGGATCAAGAGATCGGAGGCTTATTGGTGCAGAAACCGCCCCTACGGCGTCAAGACGGCGCCCCTGCGGTTTGCAGGACCAATAGTCCGCCCCTACGGGTTGTAGAGGCCGCCCCCGCGGCTCACTGGATCCGCCCGCGCGGCTGCAGTCCTGAAACGTCGACTCTTCGGTTCATCGATGTACAATAGCCTTCCCTATTGCCTCCTTGGATGTTGTGAATGTCTCTTAGCTTCCACCACAAGATCATAGCCTTCCGACATGGTCTATGCATGCAAGGACATAAGAAGGAACAAGAGAAGACTCTCTTGAGTGAATCCACGGATCTCACTCTTCAAAGGTGCAAGAAGGAAAAAGGAAGAAGAAGCGAAGAAGGAGAAGGAAATAACTTACTCTAGGTCACGTCTTTGCGGTCCAACCTTCGTATGACAGCTTCAAGAGGAGAAATGCTAAGGTGGAGGATGAAGGTGAAGGAGATGAGGGAGAAGGAATGAGAGAAAGGAGAAGAAGTGAAAGTAGAAGAATTAACGTAAATTCAGAATATAGAGATAATATGGCTACATCAATGGAAAGAGATCAAGGGTCAAGCAGCCCAAGGATCACCACATAATAATGTGGTTGGCATAAATGAATGGGGAGAGGAAAGGTCGGAATAACAACGGACCCGACTCCCGCTCTGTCGTGTCGCCGCCCCGCTGGACGTCCAAGCCGCAGTCGCGGACGGCCGCGGTTGCGGGCATTCTAAGCCGCAAGGGCGGTAGCCCTTGCTCAAGGCTTCTAACGCCTCTCGTAACTGAATCAAAAATTCTGAGCGTTACAATCAAGAATATAGGTCCAGGTAAAGACCTTGAACCAAGCTCTTCTTGGGAGGCAACCCAAGGTATTTCTTTGTCATTCTCTTTTTCTTAGAGAGTTTAGTTAGATTTTTCTTTTTGTTGTATGTTTTGGTTTTGTATCTTTGGATGACAGAACCTAGGTTTTTCATAAGAAGAATGAATCACGAATCAAGCTCAGATGTTTGAAAGATCCAAATTGTTGATGGAAAAGGAATGATAAATTTGTTAACAAGAGAAGTGAAGGCTGGAATTCAAAAATCTAGACCAACAAATAAAAATCTAGGTCTAGATTTTGCCCCCCCCCCCTCCCTGAATGGATTGATTTAGGATCGTTTGGATCAATGAAATGAGCTTTTAAGGTAGAAGGAATCAAGGAAAGATAGTGGAGGCATCAATTTGGTAAAATCTTTACAGATTTGCCAACTTTGATCGAAAGAGGAAAATCTCGGTTTCTAGGCATAAATCTTGGCTGAGACATTACGAAGGATAGCTTGAGATTTCTACTGCGATGGAGTTTATTCGAAGATCTTCAAGGATGATTGTTCCTAGGAGGGGTTCCTCCTCTTCTCAGCAAGCTCCACCATCTCCACCAACTTTGAGACATCCATGTAACAACCCGGATTTAGGTTCCCGGGAAACGCCCTTGCGCTTCGTATCAAGGCATTTCTGAGCGGAGATGTATGCCTAGGATCAGCATGCACCCTTGCGGAGACCTAGCGGCCCAAATGTTTTTGCCGCAGCCCTAGAATAGGGCTAGCCGCTAGGACGGTGTGTCACCGCCCCCGCGGATAAGTTAAATCGCCGCGCGGCCATCTGTCAAACGGGGTGTTAATCCCGCCAATTTTTCAACCTTTCACTCCTTCCGCTCTTTATTTTCCGACCCCTCGCTTCTATACCCGACCCCTGAGTGCTGCAATTTCTTTGTCTCTCTTGTCACAGCCCTTGTTCCTTTCTCTCACGCATCTAGTTATCGCTACTCTTTCCTTCCTTTCTTTGCTTTTCCCCTTCGTTTCTTTTTCCAGCTCCCTTCCAGGAACTCCCTTGCTAGTTGTGGAGTATATATTGTGAGTTTGCCTGCTGCAAGTCTTGATAGTAAATTCTTCCCTTTTTTCTTCTTCTCTTCATCTTCTTGAGTAAGCCTTAGGGTTGGTCTCAATCTCAACGTTTCATTTTGTGTGGGTTCTTGGTGATAGCCTTGTGCTTGAGTGAACGACTTTGTGGAGGTGGTATGCACGGATCTGGCCAGGTAATAAGTGCAATAGGTAGGTTTATTCCTTCTTTTTCTTTCCTTCTTCCTTCCCCTTTTGAAGCCCATGCCAATCCTAACTATAGTATTCTTGTTCTTGTGCGTGTGGCTTGCTGAGAAGATTGAGTTAAGGAGTAGAAGATTGGTGGAAGCAAGCCATGGATGTAGGAAGCAAGTTAGAACAGTCAAAAAAAACAAAGACCTTTGAGGATCACCCTCCCGGCGCCGATTCGCCAGCCGCGGTCGCGCCTCTACGCCCTCGCGGCCTTCTTTCCCATCGGTCGTGTCTCCTGTCTAGTAAGTGTCCGAATCCTTCATTTTAGACTTTCTTTCTATCATGGTATGATCTAGGATTAGTATCATGATTAGGCTGGCATAGTTGAACATAGTGTGAATGCCATTTATTGGATTGAACCTTAGGGACCATGTGGTTGTTGGATTAAGGGATTTCATATAGTTGTTGGAGTTCTGTTTGGATGCTCTACGTTGTACTCTAGCATGGGTGTTAAGTGTGACCTTGTAGAATAGCGGGATGGTGTTATATCCTAGCATGCATATGTTGAGGTTATAGGATCATGAAGAGTATTAGTGTTCTCCTAGATTTTAGGTTGTTAAGATCTTGTAAAGATCGTTAGAACTGTTAGGGCTTCTAGCATATGAGAGCGATGTTGATTACGTGCCTTGTTTTGATCAGGAGTTGAGTATCTTCCAACGGGAGGTGATAACGGTTTTGTCGTTTTAGCATTGAGACGGAATAAGTCTCAGGACTTACTTAGCTTGCTTTAACATATTTAAATGATTTGTGATGGTGGTATATGTTCAGTTTTAGTATAAACATGAAACCAGACTAGGAAGACCATTTATGTATATTATTGGCCCAAGTGTATGATAGTTGGGTGGTGACATCACTATCCAGCTCCCGAGGTAGACTAGGAAGTTCTCTATGACCAGACCATACACAATATACGGGGAGGGCACCGAACCACTACATATGGTTTACGAGGACGTGTGCCAAACCACTCGTGTTTGATTTTACGGGGACCGGGGTGAGAGTCATAGACTTTTCCTGTCACAATCTTCAGAATTTGAACTAGTAAGGTGAATAACGTAAAAAAAGATAATAACCGGTCGTGTGCAAGAATGATATACGTGTTCATGTTAACGGTTTTATACCGCCCTTTGTAGATGGCTTGCAGGTTAGGGACGCCGCCGGATGACTCGGTGGAGTGGAAAGTCGGGTTCCCGTACATTATAGGACGGCGATTTGCGATTTTTATATTATGTTCTGTTTTCGTATGTACTTTCGTAATTGATCTACGTTGTTTTAAGAACACGACAGGAGTTTTCGCTTTGTATCGTATTTTGGATTATGTCACATTGCATTATAAATTTTTTGAGTTTTTCCTTTTATTGGTGTCATGTTACAAGATCTAGTGAAATTGTTGTCACGCTAAGGGTCGGGATCCGTTGTGAGGTCTCAACCCGTAGCGCTCCGACTCCCACGAATTCGGGGTGTTACAATATGGTATAAGAGCCTTAGGTTGACAACAACGACACTCGCAATCTTAAAAAGGCCAAATAGACAAACAGAACCCGCAAGGGTTTTGAGTTTTTTAAAATGAATTTCATTTTCCTATCACAAGATTAGTCGGTTTGGGAGTAGAATGTACTTGACCATGATGACTTGATTAATGACGCTAGTTTAGGCACTCTTTTAGGTAGTTTCTACATTCATTCATGCATGGTCTTGCACATGTTCGGGACCTATTAATCTTAATCGAGTCATATTTCAGGAATAGACATCTACACAGGCATATGTCGGTTTTGTAGGTATTTTGGGGAGCTTTCGTACATTATTTATCATATCCGAGGATCAAGCCTCGTGACGGCCCGGATTTAGGGTTCCAATGAAGCACACCTGGGGAGAAAAGAAGAAGAAAATAACCTTAGTTGGTGCAAGCCATGCACCGGCTTTGTGTTTATCCATGATCCTAGCCACACAGCAGCTCATCTCGGCCCAGCCCCTACCCATCTCAGCCGAAATGCTCACTGAACCATCCGAGAACGTCGTCAGGACAACCACGACACTTGGCACATTCTTCCTACCCACGACCTTTGGTTCCCATGATGGAGAGGAGTTGTTCTGTTGCAACCTAGACACTTTTGCATATACTCTTCCATTCTCCTACCAACCCTTAGTGTTGAAAATCCTTGGTGCGAAGAAGAGATGGAAGACTCCCATTGAAGAGAAGAAGAAGAACACACCATTTGATAGCTTAAGAGTGAGTTTTTGAGAGTCTTCTAGTGAGGAAAGTTGTAGAGATTGTTGAGCTCGTTTTGAAGCTACTCTTGGATGGTTGTAAGCTTGTTCTATGCTCATTAATCAACTTATTTCTTGGTTTATATTGCTTCTCTTACCTTCATCTAGCTATTGCATGCATGTTTGATTATATGTTGCTGAATGAACTTACAATGATTGTTGGTTGCGATGTAGCATGTGATTATAGGGAGAAGGATGAATGGTTATGGCTTGGGTGATGATAGATTGAACTTAGATGTATCTTAGGATAGTTGTATGCTCAAAATCCCTAGCTCGGTTTGCAATCTCGGCCTGTTCTTCATTAAATTCGGCCGAGATGCCCATGATCCATCAAAGGTGTGTCCGTTGTTGTTCTTATGATTTTATATATTCATGTTAGGGAGTTTGAGAGTTGAAATCCTAGTTTTTGTTGAGCCTAATCTAGCCTAGGGTATCCTATGTTAGTAAACCAAGTGAGGGATGAGACTTACCCGGTAATTCCAACTCTTAGGTATAGAAGATTATGAACAATAGGTAGTAGTGAGCCTCACTAGCCGCTATTGGATTGAGTGTGGTAGCATTGTTGCTTAGGACTTGCCTTCCCGATACTTACCCGGTAAGGAGAGGTTTGACACCTAGGTAGTAATCCGTTTTGTGTAGAATTCCTAACGTTAGGTTCTTAGAGACTTAACCGATGATAGGACCTTTGGTGCGGGATTAGTGGACCATTAGACCGACCCGGTGATTGACACCATTAGAGAAACATTGTATCCCAACATACCGCAACTTGTTCCTATTTTGATTAGAAATTGAGTCCATGCCATTACCGGAAATCCGAATCTTCAAAATCCGTTGTCTATACATTGATATTATATCTTGTGGTTGTTTTGTTGTTTGATTGACATTGTTACTTTATTGTGATCTTTGCTTGACCACCACAAAACCCATCAAAAACATATGATTTTCATTTCTTTTATTCCATCTCTTTTTTTATCTTAGAATTGAACTATCCTTGATCATTGCATGATTTAATCTCACCTCCGTCTTTGTGTTCGACCTCATAATGCTTCCCTTTCTACTCTATGACCCGTACACTACGGGTTTTGCTAGGTAGTTTAGGAGATATATCGAGTATAAAAATAATACTTTGTGTATGCGTGATTGGATGAACAAGTTCTTGGCACTTTTGCCTTGGATTTGTAGCATCAATTCCTAGTGGGACGAACAAAGTTTTTGGCGCCGTCGCTGGGGAGTAGGTTAAGATTGAACCGTTGTGTGTGATTGTTTATAGTTTAGGTCTTTCTTTTGCTTGTGATCTTGTTTGTTTTATATCTTTTATTTTTTCTGGACATCTCCCATTCTTTAGGTGCATGCGAGGATCTCGTGGCAACAATTTAGTTCCATTCGATCCCAAACCAGAGAAGACCCTTAGAACGAGATCCAAAGGTGCTAAGAAGAAGAAGGAGATGGCCGAAGCAAACCTTAGGGGGCTGAGTTGGATAAAGCTTTAGAGCAATTGAGGCTTAGTAATGAAGCTATGGAAAATGAGAGGAGACATGCGAATGAGAGGCATGAAGCCAATAGGAGGGAGATTGAGGAAATTAGGCAAGCTTTTGAGCAAAGGGAACTTAATCTTTTTCAACCACCGCCTCCACCACCGCCTCAACCAGCAGTAGATGTTCGGGTTGAGTCGATTATTGTTGATGAGCCACAAACAATTGGCCAACGCATGGATCCGGCTCAAAGAGCTCACCATCCGGGTCTCAATTTAGGAGATCCCACAGCTCATGACTACAAGCTCCGCCCTTATATGCTACAAGTGATTCGACACAATCAATTAGGAGGGATGGAAGGAGAGTGACTGTTACACTAGAGATGTGTAGCACAAAAGTCTTACAATTTATAACTCGATATATCTCCTAACTCCTAGCAAACCCACAGTGTATGGGTCATTTTGTAGCAAGGATAGTATTCCGAGGTCGAATACGAAGACTAAGGTGAAATCAAATCAAACAAGTGATCATGGATAGTGCAATTCTAGTCTAAGAAAAGAGAAAGAAATAAAGAAATGAAAATAATGATATTTTTGGTTGGGTTTTTATGGTGATCAAGAAAAGATCACAAGTCAAGCAAGATTATAAATCAAACAAACAACTCGAACTAGCAACACAAACGAGCAACACAAACACAAGATGTAGATCAAATTAAGAAAAGCGGATTCTAGGGATTGGGACTTCCGGTTATGGAATTTAACTCAAGCTTCTAATCAACCTTGGACAAGCTGCGGTATGTTTGGACAAGGTGTTTCTCTAATGGGATCAATCACCGGGTAGGTCTCATGGTCCACTAATCCCGCACCTAAGTTCCTATTACCGGGTATGTCTATAGGAACCTAATGTTGGGAATTCTACACAAACCGGATTGCTATCTAGGGGTCAAACCTATCCTTACCGGGTAAGTCTCGGGTAGGCAAGTCCTAAGTAACAATTCTAGCACACTCAATCCAATAGCGGCTTTCGAGGCTCAATACTACCTAGAGTTCATCATCTTTGGTATCTTTGATCGGGAATTACCGGGTAAATCTCGTCTTGAACTTAGTTTGCTAGCATTAGGTCACCCTATGCTAGATAAGGCTTAACAAACACTAGGACTTCAACAATCTAACATCCTAACATTCAGATTTATCAATATAAGCACAACAGAGCAAAACCACGGGATGTTCATAAGAAACCACGGCCGAGATTTAAGAAGAACAAGTCGTGGTTTTGGTCGGGGGTTAGGTTTCGAGCATGCAAGTCATCCAACAGTACGTTCAAGTCTGTTCTATCATAGTCCAAGCCATAACCATCATTCCATCACCCTAGAACCACAACTACTTAGGCAATAACATGCATTTTAAAGTCCAAACTCATCATGCAAGCATTCATGGTTTCCATAGCAAGAAATTGAAATAAGAGTGAAAAGAAAGAAGTAATGTTAGCTGAATATGAGATTTAAACAAGACTTACAACCCTTCAAACACAGCTCCAAAACGTTCCTTACAATGCTTCCAAAAGTTCCTCAACAAAAGACACTAAAAACCACTCAATGTCTCACTCTAGATCTAAGTTTTGTGATCTTGTTCTTCTCTCAAAATGAGAGTGTTTTTGTGTTCTTCCAAGTCTTCTTCCCC
>BSUD01000003.1:83509962-83612750 GCA_033239045.1 Fagopyrum esculentum | reverse complement strand
CCCCCCCCCCCCCCCCCCGCCCACAATGGATGAATGAGAGAGAGATCAAAAGCCAGCCTGCAAGCTTTCCCAAGTCCACACTCCACCAAGAAAGCAAAGATCGGGCAAAGAAATTGTGTGACAAGTTTCAAGGCTGTGCAGACAGAAACCACGGCAAAAACCACGGGCGTAGAAATTGCCTCTGGGCCGTGGTTTTGCTCCAAAAACCCTCCTTGGATCACCAAGGCATGCACCAATAAGGCCCTTTGTGTTCTCCTTTGTCTCTTATCTTGCTCCTTAATGAGTCCGGAAGTGTGTCATCATGAGGAATGATCCTCGAATGTATCGATTAAGTCCTAAAGCTCCCCAAAATACCTACAAAACCGACAAAAGCTCGTGTAGACGTCTATTTCGATAATGTGGATGAATAAAGCGTAAACGTCATGAACTAATGCCAAACCAAGCATGAATAACGGGAAAAACTATCTAAATGAATGCCTAAGCTAACATCATAAATCATGTAATCAGTCACCTAATAAACACTTGATGAATTACGAGATTTCGATGAGGACTCTAAGACCGGCGAGATTGGAGAGCAATGTTACGCTTAGGAATAGATGCACGCAATAAGCCTTAAATTTATAAACTCGATATATTTCTCCTAACTCCTAGCGAACCCGCAGTGTACGGGACGTTTGTAGTAGAGATAGTATTCCGAGGTCGAACACGAAGACTAAGGTGAGATCAAGTCAAACAATGGTCATAGATAGTGTGGATCTAGTTTAAGAAAAGAGAAAGAAATAAAGAAATGAAAATGATGATATTTTTGGTTGGTTTTTGTGGTGATCAAGCAAGGATCACAAATCAAGCAAAACAATAAAATAAACTAACAACTCAACTAGCAAACAAACAAATAACTCAAAACACAAGTATATGATCAAGAGAGAAAAGTGGATTCTAGAGGTCAAGATTTCCGGTTAAGGCATTGGACTCAAGGTTCTAAGGATTCTAAGGACAAGCTGCGGTGTTGGGGAAGAGTGTTTAACTAATGGAAGCAATTACCGGGTAGGTCTCTCACTTCACTAGTCCCGCATCAAACTCCTATTACCGGGTAGGTCTCAAGGGGTTAAAGTAGGGAATTCTACACAAACCGGATACTACTTAAGGGGCAACCCTCTCCTTACCGGGTAAGTCTCGGAATAGGGAAGTCTCAAGCAATAATCCTAGCACACTCGATCCAATAGCGGCTTATGAGGCTCACTACTACCTAGAATTCATGATCTTAGGTATCTAAGGTCGGAAATCATCGGGTAGATCTCTTCCCTCACTTAGATTTATAGCATTAGGTGATCCTAAGCTAAATTAGGCTTAATAAACACTAGGATTTAAACACCAAACACCCTAACATACAGATTCATCATTTGAAGAGCAACAGGAGAATAAATCGGGTGGATCTTGACTAAATCGGCTGATCTGCTGATGATCTGGGCGATTTTTCCTCCTGGTTTGGGTTTCGTGCATACAAATCATCATAAACTAACATATAAGTCCATTCTATCATCACCCTAGCCATAACCATCAATCCATCACTCCAGAATCACAATAAACTAGCCAATAATATGCATATCTAGATCCAAAATCATCATACAAGCATACATGGTTCTCATAGATGGATAATGAAAGATAAGCAAGTAAAATCAATAAATCTCAGCTGAATCTAAGTTGTAGCAAGACTTACAAACTCTTAAATGAAGATCCAAAACGTTCCTAACAATCCTTGCAATAGTTCTTCAATCCAAGACTCCAAAAATAACTCAAAATCACTCCAAACCTCCCTATCCCTCTTAGAATGGTGTTCTTCTTCTTCCTTCAATCCTTGAGAGTTTTTCTTCTCCTCCAAGTCTATCCCCAATGATGAGTTGTCAATGAGAGAATGTGGGAGAGGAGAGATCCTCAGCAACAGCTTGCCAGACCACTTATATTCTCCACCAAGAGCAAGGCCGAATCAAGAGATCGTGGGACACGTGGCTTAAGCTGTTGAAGGCAGGAAAATCGACCCACAGATAAAAATCGGCCGATTTATCAGTTAGTTGGTCCGATTTTCTTCAGCAAAAG
Source organism: Fagopyrum esculentum (assembly GCA_033239045.1). Lineage (NCBI taxonomy): Eukaryota > Viridiplantae > Streptophyta > Magnoliopsida > Caryophyllales > Polygonaceae > Fagopyrum > Fagopyrum esculentum. Next base: position 83,610,656 of record BSUD01000003.1, on the reverse strand, counting down.
CATACTATGATCGTCTAGCCATGAGTTGCTCCATTACTTGCACCAATAGTGGTCTTTGTGTCCTTTGTTGCTCCAATTATGCTCCTCCAAAGCTTTGGATGTGTACCACCATGAGGCTTGGCCCTCGAACGTATCGGTTGATGTCCAAAAGACCCCCGAAATACCTACAAAGCAATACACAAGTCCGTGTAGACGTCTATCTCGACAAAATACGTGAATTGAGTGCAAACGTCGTGAATTAGTGCTAAACCATGCATGGCTGAGTGAGAAATCTATCTAAATGATTACCTAAACCTAAGTCATAAATCGTGTTATCAAGCAACAACCATAAGCTTACAGCTTTTTCTTCGCACTTAAGGATAAGGCCTTGGCTTGGTACCAATCCATACCACAAGGACGAGTGGCCACTTGGGAGGAGATGACAACCGAGTTCTTAAAAAAGTTATTCCGGGTTTCCAAGACAACCGAACTAAGAGGGAAGATAAACGCCTTCACCATGAAGGATAGAGAGAGCCTATTCAAATCTTGGGGGAGATTCAAGGATCTCCTCCTAGATTGTCCACACCACGGAATCCCGAAAAAAGAGTTACTGGAGATTTATGTCGAGGGCTTTGATGAGAATAGTAAATTCAAGCTCCAATATTTTTCCGGTGGTACACTAATGGAAAAGAATTAGGATGATGCATTGGAGTTTGTTGAGAAACAAGCATTGGTGATAGCAAAATACTCCCATAAAAAGGGTGATGGTAGACGACCGGGAGCTTATGAAGTGATTGAAGTGACCATGAGCAAATTCAAGCTTGATGTCATCAACAATGAGTCAAATTCCCTGAGAGAGATGTGTGCTACCCCTTTCAAGAATCAAGCGAATCCTCAAGTACAAGTGCAAGCTCAAGCAAATTTGGCTTCTAAGGAGGAAGATGTGAATTATATGGGGAGGAACAACTGCAATGGAGGGTACCAAGGCCCTAAGAACTTCAACAACAACCAGAATTTCAACAACCACCACCCAAAGCACAACCATCCCGGGTTCTCATACTCTATCCCGGATAGTGCCTTAAACCCTCCCGCTTAATCAAGCCAAACACCACCACCAAGGGCTTCACAAGAGCCTCCACCCGGTTTTACTCAACCACCAGAAGATAGAACCGAGATGTTGCTTGAACAATTGATAAGAAAGGTGAACGGTCTTGAGAGTACCGTCAAATCAATTACCAAAGCTCAAAAGGTGCTAGAAGCACAAGTGTTTCAAAAGGCGAGAGAGGCACAAAGAGATCCGGGAAAGCATCCCGGAAGAACCAAAGATGACCCAAGAGGGCAAGTGTTGGCAATTACCACAAGGAGTGGGATGAGCGCAAATGATCCTTTGCCCAAGGGTGTTGACAAGGGGAAGAATATGATGGTGGAAGAAGAAGGAGGCAAGAGCAATGATGTTTAACCTACTTATGTGCCACCTCCTACATACAAGCTACCACTACCATTTCCTAAATCTCGAGCAAGAGCTTTGTTGGACAAAAAATTTGGTACATTCCTTGAACTTATGTCCAAATTGCATATTAACATTCAGTTCATTGATCCAATATTAGGTATGCCGGCTTATTGGAAATTTTTGAAAGAGATACTCTCCAACAAGAAGAAGTTGGAGGAGTTTGGTGAACTAAGGATGACAAAGTGATCTTCCAAGTTGATACAAACCATGAGGGAGGAAATGCCTCCCGATCTGATTTGTGTTGGTGAAGTGCAGTATGAAGCTCTATGTGACCTTGGAGCTATTGTAAACATAATCCCACTTGCACTATGCAAAAAGGTTGGGCTAAGTGAGCCAAATCCGGTCAAGATGACCCTTTATATGGCAGACCGATCCATCACCCATCCGGTAGGAATACTAGACGACATCCCGATGCAAAGAGGAAAGTTCTATGTGCCAATAGAATTCGATGTGTTGGACATCCCGGTGGATTATCCCGTTCCCATCATCTTGGGAAGACCATTTCTAGCAAAATCTGGATGTCTAGTAGATTTCAAGAATGGAACTCTCTCATTCAACATTGAAGAAGTTCACATCAAGTTTAAATTGCCAATGATGGTGAAAAGGCCAGCTTTAGATGAAGATGTCAACAATATTGAGGATGAAGAGATGTCTAGAGAGGTGGTGAGTTCTATCTTAATCTAGGGCACATTGGTGAAAGTTCTTAGCATGAGCATCATGGAGGAAGGTCGAGAAGAGCATTGCAGTGAAGAAATCCAAGCCTTGGATGTGCTAGAAGAGGAGCCAAATGCTGAATTTGAAGCACTAGAAGAGGAACCAAGTGTTGAAATTCAAAAGGGGGTAAAAGCTGATCTTGATCTCGGTTGGAAGAAGGTCATCTCCACCAAGATGGTGATAGGACACGCCGAGATACATACAATAGATCCTCACCTCAGTTCAAATCTTGACCGAAATGCCCCTCAGCCAACCGAAGTCCCTGAACTCCAAGGAGAAGGTCCAATTTGTGTTGATGATGCATCAAGGTGTCTTCAGGAGTCTTCAATTGCTTTGGAGTCATCTAATATTGAGCTATATGGAGCACATCCCGTTGAGAAACGTCCTCCTAAACTTGATCTCAAACCTTTCCCTTCTCATTTAAAGTATGCTTGCCTTGGTGATAATTTTACATATCTTGTGATTGTTAATGCTTCTTTGAATGATGATGAACTTGATAAGCTATTGATTGAATTGAAATTGCATAGGAAAGATATATGTTACACCATTGATGACTTAGTTGACATTAAATCATCATTGTGCATGCATAAAATCTTAATGGAAGACAATCATAAGCCATATATTAAACCTCAAAGGAGATTGAACCCAATTATGAAAGAGGTAGTCAAGAAAGATATCTTAAAATTGCTAGATGCGGGAATCATTTTCCCAACTTCGGATAGTAAGTGGGTTAGTCTCGTACATGTAGTTCCTAAAAAGGGTGGTATGACCGTAGTAACTAATGAGAATAATAAACTTATCCCAACAAGGAAAGTTATGGGTTGGAGGATGTGTATTGACTATAGGGTATTTAATGTGGCCTCTAGGAAATATCATTTCCCTCTTCCCTTTATTGACCAAATGCTCGAAAGGTTAGCTCAACATTCTCATTTTTGTTATCTTGATGGTTATAGTGGGTTTTTCCACATCCTGATTCACCCGGATGACAAAGTCAAAAATACATTTACATGTCCATGGGGAACATTTGCATATAGGAGGATGCCATTTGGGTCGTGTAATGCACCCGCCACCTCATGGTGAGTGAAGGTATTATGTGGGGACATTTTGTTTCCCATAGAGGCATTGAGGTCGATAGAGCTAAATGAGACAATAGAGAAGTTACCCATTTTTTTCAGTTTATGATGCCCATTTGGGTCGTAAGATGCCCATTTTTCTGAATATATGGAAAATGTCATGGAAGTGTTCATGGATGATTTTTCGGTTTATGGATCTTCATTTGATGATTGTGTTGCTAATCTATCTTTGGTGTTGAAGAGATGTGAGGAAACTAATCTTGTTTTAAATTGGGAGAAAAGCCAGTTCATGGTGAGTGAAGGTATTGTGTTGGGACATTTGGTTTCCCATAGAGACAATAGAGAAGTTGCCACCACCTACCTCGGTGAATGGGGTAAGGAGTTTCTTAGGGCATGTCGGTTTGAATTGAAGATTCATTAATGATTTTTGTAAAATTTCTAAGCCTCTCACTAACCTATTAATGAATGATGTTGAGTTTGTGTTTTCAAAGGATTTTCTTGTGCTTTTTGTGCGTTGAAGGATGCTTTGATCACCGCCTTGATTATGCAACCTCCGGATTGGAGCTTACCATTTGAGGTGATGTGTGATGCGAGTGACCTAGTCATTGGGACCGTGCAAGGACAAAGGAAAGTTGGGCTACCATCTACTACGTTAGCAAGACGTTAGATGAGGTCCATCTAAATTATGCCACCACAGAGACGGAGTTGCTAGCAGTGGTGTACACTTTTTAGAAGTTCCGGTCATACCTAGTGGGAGCCAAGGTGGTAGTGTACACGGTTCATGCTGCGATCCGTTATTTACTCACAAAGAAGGATGCCAAACCTCTATTGATTCGGTGGATCCCTTTTCTCCAAGAATTTGATTTGGAGATTAGGGATAAGAAGGGGTCCGAAAACTGCGTAGCGGACCACCTTAGGAGACTTCCTCCCTTGGAGATTGAGATAGATGAGATTCCGATTGATGACACATTCCGGGATAAGCAATTGCAACTGGTATAGGAGTGTCTACTTCATATATCTGGAGGAAATGAACCATGGTTTGTAGATATCGTGAACTACTTGGTATGTGAAGATGTGCCTCCCGGATTATCCTTTGCCCAAAGAAAGAAGTTTTTCAAGGATATGAGGCACTACTTTTGGAGTGAACCTCTCATGTTCAAGAGAGGACCGGATGGAGTATTCCGAAGATGTATTCCGGATAATGAGATGGAGAGCGTGATTCGGCATTACGACTCTCTACAATATCGAGGACACACTAGCTCACATAAGACTTGTGCCAAGGTATTGCAATCCAGATTTTATTGGCCTAACTTGTTTCGTGATGTGCAGAATTTTGTTGTGGTATGTGACGCTTGTCAAAGGACGGGCAACATTTCAAGGAGAAATGAGATGCCTTTGAATAATATTTGACGTTTGGGATGTGGACTCTATGGGTCCATTACCCTCTTCATGTGGAAACCTCTACATCCTCTTGGCGGTGGACTACGTATCAAGGTGGGTAGAAGCAACCGCATCGCCCACAAATGACGCCAAGGTTGTGGTGCGGTTCTTCAACCGAGTGATCTTCCCATGATTTGGAACACCGAGAGTGATCATAAGTGATGGACGAAAGCCATCACCGCTAGAAGTTTTGGAGCATTGTTGGCCAATTATGGGGTGACTCAGAAAGTTGCAACACCTTATCACCGCCAAACAAGTGGGCAAGTTGAGATCTCAAACCTGGAGATCAAGGGGATTTTAGAGAAGACGGTGTCAAGGACTAGAATATATTGGGCTATGAGGCTTGATGATGCCTCGTGGGCATATAGAACCATCTTCAAAACACCAATTAGAACAACCCCCTACAAGTGGGTCTATATCAAGTCTTGCCACCTCCTGGTCCAAATGGAGCATAGAGCGTTTTGGGCCATAAAATGGTTGAACTTTGACATCAAGGATACCGGTGAGAAGAGGTTGCTAGACATCAATGCACTTGATTAGCTTAGACTTGATGCTTACGAGAATTGCCGAATCTACAAGGAAAGAACCAAGTGTTGGCATGACAAGCGCCTCATGCCGAAGGAGTTGAGTGAAGGAGACTTGGTCCTTCTCTTCAAGTCAAGGATGCAACTTTTTTCCGGAAAGCTGAAGTCGAGATGGACTGGCCCGTATGTGGTGAGGAAGATCTTTCCTCAAGGAGCGGTAGAAATTGGAGGAGAGCATTGTGGTACCTTTAAGGTGAATGGGAACCGTCTGAAGAAGTACATCTGGGTGCCCTAGTTGATGTGATTTCCCCGCTCCACCTTGAGTAGACGCCTCAGGAGTTCGGTATAGCTAAAGACCTAAAAGAAGCGCTTCTTGGGACTCAACCCATGGGTACATATCTTTCCCTTTTCGTTTTGCTTTTGTTGTTATTTTTGCTTGTGTGTGTGTTTTCTTTTGGCTTTGATGATAGGTTGTAGGAGTTGTGATGAGTGTTGAGGTTGTTGGAGTCTATTGTGGACATTATGGATTCATTGTAGTGAATTGCAGGATCCGAGCACATAGGCAAAGAAGAAGTTGGATTCTATCTCGGCCGAAATGATGCATGGGTCCAACCAAAATCGGCCTCTACAAGGAGTCATTTCGGTCTGCACCTCGGTCTAGATGGGGTGATGGTCCGAGACCCCTCTACTGGCCATGTTTGACTTGTTATGAGCCGGTTCTTTAAGATGCAACTTGCACTTTCATCTCCATCCATCACCACTTCAATCACTTGAGTGAACCAGAATAGCGGCATCCCGACATTTTACATTGTGAGAACTTCTTTCACTCTTCTTTACTTGATTTGCACAATGGGGACATTGTGATTTTAAGTATGGGGTGGGGTTTTCATGATCCTTTGCATGATCGCATCTAGGATAGTTTCATTTCATAGTCAAACGTTTCTTTTCATGTCTTGCATTATATATACATATATCCAAATTCCAAAAAATCCAAAAATTTAAAAAGTTTGTGCTTCTAAGTTTGGATGTGATCCTTATGATGATTTTTTTTTTGTGGATTGGCTATTGATGGCCTTGTATGTTGAATGAATACATGCATATGTGGACTCGAATTCTTCTCCTGAATCCTATGTATGAATTGTGATAATGATGTTTGTCTTGATTGGATTGAAAATTGATAGTCGAATTGGCATGCTAGTTCTTACACATCATCTAGGAATGATTAAGGAAATTCATCTCTATATTCTTCTCATCTTGATCATGTTGTTTGAAGCACCTCACATGAATGAAAATTTTGACCTCTTTCGACCCCTCCGGGAATAGGAGCATGTTTATGTGTTGTGTGAAAAAAGCAAGCGTGGGGTGATGTGAAGTGAATGAATGTGGTGAATGAAGAAATTGAATGTGTTGTGAAAAAAGTATTGAAAAAAATATAGGTTTGGGGAATGTGTTGTGCTTGAAGTCCCGAGTACCGCCATTGTCACAAAAGTGAATAAAAATGAAAAGAAAATGAACATAATGAAAAGAAGGAAAAAGACACACTATGGTGAATGAGAACAAAAATATTGTGATTTAGTTCCTTTCCCGGATTAGCACCACTTGACCTAGAAAATTCCCACCCTATCAAAACATTTCTCGGCCTCTTCTTTCCTAAGTGAAGGTGATATGGACTTCAAGCACAATTCCGAAAAGATTTTCTGTTTTTCAGCATTCATAACTCACGCCATCTTGTAGCACACATTTGGACCTTGCTCTGAGGCAAGAAAACAACAAGTATGGGGTATTTTGATGACGTGATTTATGACGCTAGTTGAGGCACTATTTTAGGTTATTTTTACATTCATTCATGCACGGTCTTGCACATTTTCGGGACGTTTTATGCTTAATCGAGTCATATTTCCGGAATAGACATCTACACAAGCATATGTCTGTTTTGTAGGTATTTTGGGGAGCTTTCATGCATTATTGATCATATCTGAGGATCAAGCCACGTGACGGTCAGGATTCAGGGTTCCAATGAAGCACGCTTGGTGAAAAGAAGAAGAAATTGACTTTAGTTGGTACGAGCCATGCACAGGCTTTATGTTTAGCCATGATACTAGCCATGCAACCGCTCATCTCGGTCCAGCCCCCACCCATCTCGGCCAAGAAGCTCACTGGACCATCCGAGATTGTCGTCATGACCACCACGACACTTGGCACATTCTTCCTTCCAACGACCTTTGGCTCCCATGATGGAGACGTGGTGTTGTGTTGTAGCCATGACACTTTTGTAGGGACTCTTCTATTCTCCTACCAATCCTTAGTTTTGAAAATACTTAGTGTGGAGAAGAGAAGGAAGACTCCCATTGAAGAAAAGAAGATGAACACACCATTTGATAACATAAGAGTGAGTTTTTGAGAGTCTTGTAGTCTGGAAAGTTGTAGAGATTTTTGAGCTCGTTTTGAAGCTACTCTTTGACGGTTGTAAGCTTGTTCTAAACTCATTATTGAGCTTTTTTCGTGCTTTATATTGCTTCTCTTACCATCATCTAGCTATGGCATGCATGTTTGATGATATGATGATGAATGAACTTAAGATGATTGTTGATGGCTAAGTAGCATGTTTGATGATATGATGATAAATGAACTTAAGATGATCGTATGATAGTTGTATGCTCGAAATCCCTATCTTAGTTTGCAATCTCGGCTAGTTCTTCATCCGTTCCGGCCGAGATTCCCATGATCCACCTAAGGTGTGTGAGCTGATGTTCTTCTTATGTTATATCTTCATGTTAGGGAGTTAGAAAGTTGAAACTTAGTGTGTGTTGATCGTAATCTAACCTAGGGTGACCTATGTTAGTAAACTAAGTGAGGGATGAGACTTACCCAGTAATTCCTGCTCTTATGTATAGAAGATTACGAACATTAGGTAGTAGTGAGCCTCACTAGACGCTTTATTATTGAGTGTGCTAGGATTGTTGCTTAGGACTTGCCTTCCCGAGACTTATTTATTAAGGAGAGGTTTGACCACTAGGTAGTAATCCGGTTTGTGTAGAATTCCTTACCTTAGGTTTTTAGAGACTTACCCGGTGATAGGACCTTCCGTGCGGGATTAGTGGACCATGAGACCTACCCGGTGATTGATCCCTTTACAGAAACATTGTATCCCAACATACCGTAGCTTATTCCTAAGTTGATTAGAAATTGAGTCCATGCCATAGCCGGAAATCCGAATCTCTAGAATCCGTACTCTATACATTGATATTATATCTTGTAGTCGTTTTGTTGTTTGATTGATATTGTTGCTTGATTGTGATCTTTGTTTGACCACCACAAAACTCATCAAAAACATATGATTTTGATTTCTTCGTTTCTATCTCTTTTTTTATCTTAGAATTGAACTATCCTTGATCATTGCATGAAATAATTTCACCTCGGTTTTTGCGTTCGAGCTCGTAATGCTTCTGATAACACGATTTATGGCTTAGTTTTAGACACTCATTTAGATAGATTTCCCGCTCATTCATGCATGGTTTAGCATTAGTTCACGGCGTTTGCACTCAGTTCACGTATTTTGTCGAGATAGACGTCTACACGGACTTGTGTGTTGCTTTGTAGGTATTTCGGGAGGTTTAGGAGCTAAAACGATACGTTTGAGGATCGTTCACCTAGATGACACACCCTCGGACTCATTAGGACACAAGCTAAATGCTAAGGAGGACTCATGGAATCTTACCAACACAAGCCATGCACCAAACCATGGCTTAATGAGCCTAGAAGAAGCTTCTGGAGCAAACCACGGTCTAGACCAAGACCACGACCGTGGTTCTACCCGTGGATTTTGCCAGATTCTTGTGACAGCTGTGCCACGACTCTCATGGCCAGCTCATGCAAAATTTGTTATAAAAGTGGTCCTTCATTGGCTGAGAAGGGTATGTTGGAGCAGCTCTCCATTATCCATTATCCTCTAACAAAAATTCTCTCAACAAGAAGTCTTTCTAGGAAGAAAAGTGTCAAAAAGGAAGAAGAAGAGCTCCATTGAAGAGGAGAATAAGAACACACACCATTACCACACCTTGATAGTTTTTGTATTGAAGAATTCCGGATTCTATTTCTAGAGTTGTATGAACCATTTGAACCTTCTTTCGGAAGGGTTGTGAGTCATTCTAATCTCATTTTCAGTTTGGTTTTGTTTACTTCACTTATTCATCTCTTTCTCTTTATTATCTTGCAAATGGATGCCATGATTTTGTGTTTGATCGTTTCGGTTTCTATGATGAATGTTGTAGGCTAAATAGATGTGGTTCTAGGGTAAGGAAAGGATGGTTATGGCTAGGGCTAGGACAGGACGGACTTAGATTTATCTTTGGATGACTTGTGTGCATAAACGTAGGTTCTGTTAGGAATCACGATTGGTTCTTGTCAAACCACGGCCGTGGTTTAGGTAGAACAAACCGTGATTTTCCCTGGTTCGATGGATCTTGTCTTAGATTGTTAGAATGTTGAAATCCTAAGTGTTTGTTGAGTTAAATCTATCCTAGGGTGACCTAGTGTTAGCAACTAAGTGTTAGGAGAGACTTACCCGGTAATCCTTACTCTTAGATTCCAAAGATAACAAACCTTAGGTAGTGGTGAGCCTAATAAGCTGCCATTGGATTAAGTGTGCTAGGATAGTTGTTTAGGACTTCCCTTTCCAAGACTTACCCGGTGAGGATAGGTTAAGATCTCTAGGTAACAATCCGGTTTGTGTAGAATTCCGTCCCTTAGGTTCTTAGAGACTTACCCGGTGATGAGACCTAGGGAATGGAGTAGTGGATCATGAGACCTACCCGGTGATTGATCCCAATCTAGAAACACTTAACCCCAATATAGTTAATCCAAGGAATGAATAGATAGCTTGAGTCCTATGCCATAACCGGAACTTCCAACCCCTAGAATCCGTCTTTTCTTTCTTCGAGCTTTATTTTGTTTAGCTTGTTTATTTGTGTTGATTCATAGTTTAATTGATTGTTTACTTTGCATGAATTGTGATCCTTGATTGATCACCAAAAACCAACCAAAAACATTTGAGATTTTCATTTCTTTATTTCTTTCTTTTCTTTCAACCTATGTCTTTACTAAACTCAATCACAAATCGAATCAATTTCACCTTAGTGTTTGTGTTCGACCTCGGAATACTATCCCTACTACAAACGTCCCGTACACTGCGGGTTCGCTAGGAGTTAGGATAAATATAACGAGAATATAAATTTAAAACCCATTTGCGCATCACGATCTTAGCGTAACAAGTTTTTGGCGCCGTTGCCGGGGACTAGGTCTAGATTGAGTCTATTTTGTGATTGTTTATTAGTGTAGATCTTTCTTGTTGGTTTTGATCTCTTTTTGGTTTGTGTCTTTGCTTTTGAGGACATCTTTTACTCTTTAGGTGTATGCTAAGATCTCGTGGCAAGGATTTATCTCCATTCGATCCCGAACCGGAGAAAACCCTTAGATCTAGGTCCAAGAGCATTAAAAAGGGAAAAGAGATGGCCGGAAGAGATCTCCAAGCTGAGTTGGATGAAGCCTTAGAGCAAATTAGGATAAGGGATGAAGCTTTGGAGAATGAAAGGAGACTTGCCAATGAGAAGCAAGAGGCAACTAGGAGGGAGATTGAGGAGATTAGGCAAGCTCTTGTACAAAGAGAGCTTAACCGTCAACAACCTCCTCCACCTCCACCACAACCGCAGCCGGCGGTGAATATTAGGGTTGTGCCCATTGCTATGGATGAGCCACAAACGTTGGGGCAACGTATGGATCCGGCACAAAGAGCACACCGTCCGGGTGTGAACTTAGGAGATCCCGCAGCCCATGATTACGAGCTCCGCCCTCAAGTTCTACAAATGATCCGGCATAATCAATTTGGAGGGATGGAAGGAGAGTCTCCTCATCAACATTTGATGAATTATGAGATCTTGATGGAGACTCTTAGACCGCCAAGATTGGAGAGCAACAACCATAAGCTTAGGGCTTTTTCCTTCTCTCTTAAGGATAAAGCCTTAGCTTGGTATCAATCTATTCCACAAGGGCGAGTTGGTACTTGGGAGGAGATGACAACCGAGTTTTTGACTAAGTTCTTCCCACCTTCCAAGACTACCGAGTTAAGAGGGAAGATCAATGCCTTCGTGATGAAAGATAGAGAGAGCTTGTTCAAGTCTTGGGAGAGGTTCAAAGATCTTCTCCTTGACTGTCCACACCATGGCATACCGAAAATTGAGCTATTGGAGATCTACTTCAAAGGACTTGATGAAGATAGCCAATTCAAGCTCCAATCTCTTTCCGGTGGGACCGTTATGGAGAAGCATGTAGATGAAGCTTGGGAGTTTGTGGAGAAGCAAGCTCTAGTGATTGAGAAATACTCCCGTAGGAAGAGTGAAGGGAGAAAGGCGGGAGCTTATGAGGTGAGTGAAGTCACCATGAGCAATTTCAAGCTTGACGCCATCAACAATGAATTGAAGTCCTTGAGGGAGTTGTGTGCTACAACTTTGAAGAATCAAGCAACTCCTCAAGTGCTTCCACAAGCAAATTTGTCTTCCAAGGAGGAGGATGTGAATTACATGGGAAGAGGTAACTACAACAATTATCAAGGCCCAAGGAATTTCAACAACAACCGGCAATTCAACAATTACCGGCCCAACCACAACCACCCCAAATTTTCTTACTCTAACCCGGATGGAGCCTTGAACCCTCCCGCTTCCTCAAGCACAACTCCACCACCAAGAGCTTCACAAGAACCTCCACCCGGATTTACTCAACCTCCAAAGGATAGAACCAAAATAATGTTTGAGCAATTGCTTGGAAGGTTGAGTGGTCTTGAGAGCACGGTGACTTCAATTTCTAAGGCTCAAAAGGTTTTGGAAGCACAAGTGTTCCAAAAGGCGGGTGAAGCCCATAGAGATCCGGGAAAGCTTCCCGGAAGAACCGAAGACAACCCAAGAGGCCAAGTGTTGGCTATCACAATGAGGAGTGGGTTGAGTATGAAAGATCCTTTGCCCAAGGACAATGCTAAGGGAAAGCAAGTAGTGGTAGAAGAGGGAAGGTTGCAAGAAGATGGAGGCAAGAGCAAGGACGTAGAGCCAACCTATGTGGCACCGTCTCCATACAAGCCACCACTACCATTCCCACAATCACGAGCAAGAGCTCGTTTAGACAATCATTTTGGCAAGTTCCTTGAACTAATGTCCAAATTACATATTAACATTCCGTTCATGGATGCAATTTTAGGAATGCCGGCATATGGTAAGTTCTTAAAGGAGATACTCTCCAACAAAAGGAAGTTGGAAGAGTATGGGGAGATAAGAATGACTAAGAGATCCTCGGAATTGATCCAAACAATGAAGGAGGAGATACCTCCCAAGCTAAGAGACCCGGGTTCTTTTTGTGTCCCAATAGGAGTTGGAGATGTGAAGTACGAGGCCCTTTGTGATCTTGGAGCGAGTGTAAGCATCATACCACTTGCACCTTGCAATAAGGTTGGGCTAGGAGAGCCGAAACCGGTCAAGATGACCCTCTATATGGCGGACCGTTCTATCACCCACCCGGTTGGGATCTTAGAGGACATTCCGGTGCAACTAGGAGGATTCTATGTGCCAATTGATTTTGTAGTCTTGGACATTCCGGCGGACTATCCGGTTCCCATCATCTTGGGAAGGCCCTTCCTAGCCTCCTCCGGATGCCTGGTGGATTGCAAGAATGGGACTCTCTCCTTCAACATTGGAGAGGAGAACATCAAGTTCAAGTTGTCCACAATGATGAAAGGGCCGACCCTTGATGAGGAAGAGGAATCTAGAGAAGTTGTGAGCTCGATCTTGATCAAGGATCCCTTGGAGAAGGTTCTTACCTTAAGTATGATGGAGGAAGGCGTTGAGGAGGCTTGTAATGAAGAGGTCAAGGCCTTGGAAGCATTGGAAGAGGAGCCTAGAGTTGGATTTGAAGGCCACGAAGAGGTGTTGAACAACTGCAAGTTCCACGGTCGAGATTTATGTTCCACGGCCGTCAAACTCTCTAGACAACTCCGGGAAGCAGGCTTGGCAAGAACCACGGCCGTGGAAGTCGAGCAAACCGTGTTTCCAGCCGTGGTTTTCCCGGGATCAGCCCTTGATGGTGAACAAGCTTCTAGAAGCCTTGGAGTGTCTTCATTTGCTTTGGATTCATCTCATCCTACCTTGTTTGGGTCATCTACACTCGACAAAGGTCCTCCTAAACTCGAACTCAAACCCCTCCCCTCTCATTTGAAATATGCTTTCCTTGGTGTTGATTCTACATATCCGGTGATTGTGAATGCATGCTTGAGTGATGATGAACTTGCTAAGTCGCTGCATGGACTAAGATTGCATAGGAAAGCCATTGGCTATACTATTGATGATTTGGTTGGCATTAAGCCTTCTTTGTGCATGCATAAGATAATGATGGAAGATAATCATAAACCCTCTATTGAACATCAAAGGAGATTGAATCCTATAATGAAAGAGGTACTCAAAAAGGAAATCATTAAGTTGCTAGATGCGGGAATTATCTACCCTATCTCGGATAGTAAGTGGGTTAGTCCCGTTCATGTAGTTCCTAAGAAGGGTGGGATGACCGTAGTGACTGATGAGAACAATGAACTAATCCCGACTAGGACGGTTACGGGGTGGAGGATGTGCATTGATTATAGGAAATTGAACATGGCCTTTAGGAAAGATCACTTCCCTCTCCCCTTCATTGACCAAATGCTAGAAAGGTTAGCACAACACTCTCATTTTTGCTATCTAGATGGCTATAGTGGATTCTTCCAAATCCCTATCCACCCCGATGACCAAGAGAAAACAACCTTTACATGTCCATGGGGTACTTTTGCATATAGGAGAATGCCATTTGGGTTGTGTAATGCACCCGCCACCTTCCAAAGGTGTATGATGGCTATCTTTTCAGAATACATTGAAAATATCATGGAAGTGTTCATGGATGATTTCTCTGTTTATGGTTCTTCCTTTGATAATTGCTTGGCTAACTTGTCATTAGTATTGCAAAGATGTGAGGAGACAAATCTTGTCTTGAATTGGGAAAAATGCCACTTCATGGTAAGTGAAGGCATTGTGTTAGGACATTTGGTGTCTAACCGTGGCATTGAGGTTGATAGAGCCAAGATTGAAACGATAGAGAAGTTGCCACCACCTACCTCGGTGAAAGGGGTAAGGAGTTTCCTAGGACATGCCGGTTTCTACCGGAGGTTTATTCAAGACTTCTCTAAAATTTCTAAGCCTCTCACTAACCTACTAATGAAGGATGTTGATTTTGTCTTTTCCAAAGATTGTCTTGAGGCTTTTTGTAGATTGAAGAACGCCTTGATCTCCGCACCTATCATGCAACCTCCGGATTGGAGTTTACCATTTGAGATCATGTGCGATGCAAGCGATGTAGCCGTTGGAGCTGTTTTGGGGCAAAGGAAAGATGGGCGCAGTCATGCCATTTATTATGCTAGCAAGACGCTAGATGATGCCCAACTCAATTATGCTACCACCGAGAAGGAATTGCTAGCGGTTGTGTATGCATTTGAGAAGTTCCGCTCATATCTTGTTGGAGCAAAGGTCATAGTTTATACGGATCATGCTGCGATCCGTTACCTACTTACCAAGAAGGATGCCAAGCCTAGGTTGATTCGGTGGATCCTTCTTCTACAAGAGTTTGATTTGGAAATCCGAGACAAGAAGGGATCCGAGAACTCGGTGGCGGATCACCTTAGTAGACTCCCACCATTAGAGCTTGAAAGAGATGACATCCCAATTGACGACTCATTCCGGGATGAGCAATTACAAATGGTGGTGGAATGCTTGTTCCAAGTGTCTAGAGGAAGTGAGCCATGGTATGCCGACATTGTGAACTACTTGGTGTGTGAGGAAGTGCCTGCCGGATTAACATATGCTCAAAGAAAGAAGTTCTTCAACGATGTGAGGCATTACTATTGGAGTGAACCACTTCTATTCAAGAGAGGGCCGGATGGAATGTTTAGAAGATGCATACCGGAAGATGAAGTGGAGAGTGTGATCCGGCATTGTCACTCCTTACCATGTGGAGGCCATGCTAGCTCACACAAAATGTGTGCAAAGGTATTGCAATCCGGTTTTTATTGGCCTAACTTGTTTAGAGATGTGCAAGGTTTTGTAGCGGCATGTGATGCTTGCCAAAGGACGGGCAACATCTCAAGGAGGAATGAAATGCCCTTGAACAACATCCAAGAAGTCGAAATATTTGATGTGTGGGGTGTGGACTTCATGGGACCATTCCCTTCTTCATGTGGCAATCTGTACATCCTATTGGCGGTGGACTATGTGTCAAGATGGGTGGAGGCAATCGCCTCTCCTACAAATGATGCCAAAGTGGTGGTGCGGTTCTTCAACCGAGTGATCTTCTCTAGATTTGGTACACCAAGGGTGATCATTAGTGATGGAGGAAAGCACTTCACAAATAGGAACTTTGGAGCGCTTTTGGCTAAGTATGGGGTGACTCATAAGGTGGCGACACCCTACCACCCCCAAACTAGTGGCCAAGTGGAGATCTCCAACCGGGAGATCAAGGCCATTCTTGAGAAGACGGTCTCTAGGACGAGAAAAGATTGGGCTATGAGGCTCAATGATGCCTTATGGGCATATAGAACCGCCTTCAAGACACCGATTGGCACCACTCCTTACAAGTTGGTCTATGGCAAGTCTTGCCACCTTCCGGTAGAGATGGAGAATAGAGCTTATTGGGCCATTAAGTGGCTAACTTTTGATCTCAAGAAAGCGGGAGAAAAGAGATTGCTTGAATTGAATGCCCTAGAGGAGATCCGGTTGGATGGTTATGAGAATGCCCGGATTTACAAGGAGAGAACCAAAAGATGGCATGACAAGAGGATCATCCCCAAGGAGTTGAGTGAAGGAGATCTTGTCCTTCTCTTCAACTCAAGGCTAAGGCTCTTTCCCGGAAAGCTCAAATCGAGATGGACCGGGCCATATGTGGTGAAAAAGATCTTTCACCATGGAGCTATTGAGATAGGTGGGGAACGTTGTGGGAACTTTAAGGTGAACGGGCACCGGTTGAAGAAGTATATCCCGGGAGCTCCGGTGGATATGATTGCCCCACTTCACCTAGAGTGAGACATCCCGAGGTTGGTCAAGCTAATGACCTTAAAGAAGCGCTTGGTGGGAGGCAACCCATTGGTAACATTTTTCCCTTTCTTGTTTTGCTTTTGTTCTAGATTTTTCTATCTTTGTGTGTGTTTTGTCTACTTTGTGTGTGTGCTAGAACATTAGTGGCATTGGAAGCCTTGCACGGCAAGTGAAGGATGATGATGAATCCCTCACCACACTACTACAAAAAGGACTTTATAATCCGGTTAGTTGAGGGCTTATAATCCGGACCTGCACCGGATTAAAGGTTAGGGGTGTATTTGCCCCCATGTTTTATAATCCGGGCGTTTTTTTGCCAAGCACCGGTGTATTTGCTAGGTTCATTTTGCCCTGTTTTTCGATTGTATGTTTGCCCGGATTATTTGACACATTATAATCCGGATTATTGGACTACATATAATCCGGATGTAACACACCCGGATTATATATGTGATCAAATAACCGGATTATATGAAATGTATATAATCCGGAGGAACGTCCGGAATATATTGTTGTGTAAAACACCGGAATATTTGTTTTTTTTATAATCCGGACAAAGATAGCCGGATTAAAAAGTTTAGTGGTGACGCCATTGAGTGAGGTTAATATACACCGGATACTTACAACCGGATTATTATAATTTTGACTTTATACACCGCCAACATATATCCGGATTATTTTCTCTCTTTTTTTTATATATATTTCATTCTATTTTTCGAATATACCACCCGTAACATTTGATTCAAATCCAATAATTGATTTTTCACACATTTGAATTATACCAAAACATAATAAACGTGGTCATTAATTGTCAGAAACTAAAACGTGTCATGAAAACATGTTTACAGCCATTGCTAAACTTTAAATCATACGCCTAAACAAAGGTAACTAGAAAAACTTAGTCTATGAGTTACATGATTCAAAAGACAATTACTAATATGAGTCATTCAAGGTACTCTGATTCTTCTTAGGGGCCTCGTAATCAAAACAATTCTGCCATCGAAAAAGACCACTTTGTAGAAAATTTTGATCACTGCAATAAACAAAGGTATATAACACGTCAAATAGAAACATTTTAAAACAATAAACTTACAAATATAGATGTCATAAGCATATGAGAAGCAAATTAAACATAAATATTAGTCAAAATTCCTGTTGAGGTAAAACATAAGAACTGGTCATGCATAGATGTTACTTGAGATGTCATGCAATACTATACTACTATGATATTTATTTATTAGTAAGTAACAACAAACATTGTCTAAATTACATCACTTTTCACATAATTAGAAGTGTTTAACTTGGTTTCTACTTAAATTTCATAATGTTTATTCAACCTTGTGCCTGCAATGTTCCTCATATTCGCTCAAGGTTCTCCTATAAACAAACACCATATTTTCTATGGTCTGCTGCATTCAGCTATGCCTATTTATCATATATAACAGTTTAAAAAGAGCATCTACATTAATAATCACTGCCATCCTGAATGCATTTCTCGCAGAAGTACCAAATGTGACGGACCAACTGACCTGTGGTTCAGCTAAATTTAAAATCATAGCCTATCATCCTAGTGAATTGAATTCCAATGTAATTAAAGAGTTCCAGCAGAATAGGCGATAGTGGAATGACAATTAAACAGATGGGCTAAGGTGGAATTTATATTAACCTCTATTCGTGAATTTGTATGGATCTTAACTACCCAAAAACTTTTAATGGCTTGACTTTGTTGTAGGTAGCTAGTATACATTTTATATTTATTTTCTTTATTTGTGGGTGATTAGTGGAGAGTGTGAACTCCAACCCCTAGAGTTCATCTCAACTCCATCCAATACAAACCACATGAACAGGTACCTTCTAGTGTTCAGTCATAAAATAGCATTAATTCTACAATCTTTTACTTGCCCTCAAACCTCAAACACTCTCTTTAAGTCCATCGAAGCTAATTCTAGATAACCAAATTATAAACACTTCCAAGATTATTATTATCTTGTCCCTGACAAGATTAAGGGCCTTTGGACATTAATGTTACCTTGAAATATAATCACTATAAAACTACTTTATACACATAAACTATCTCAATGGTTGAAGAAAATCACCCTTCAGCCCATAAGCTAACACTACAGAATATAAAAACAAATTTAAAAATAAGTAGTTTTGAAAACAGATTTAAAAATCAGGAGTTTTGAAATATGTTTTTAAAATCAGAAAATTTAAATAATGAGCTAGATAAAAAAAGGACAACAGAAAATATGTTTCCAAAATCAAATATCCCTATATTTATGAATATCAGTAGTTTTAAAAACAGATTTAAAAATCAGTAGTTTTGAAATTTGTTTCCAAAATAGAAAATCTAAATAATTAGCTAGATAAAAAAGGAGAACAGAAAATTTATTTTCAAAATCATATAGCCCTATATTTAGTTGACTATTTTGATTAAAATAGAACACAAGCTACTTCACTCCAAATTAATATTTTGTTGCAGTAATTTTGGAAGAACAACACAAGCAACTTCACTCCAAATTATGGAAAAGAAAAGAACCAAATTATGAAAACAAAGAATTGGTAAAAATTCAAAAATTTACCATATGTTAAAAAGTCTCAGATTTCGCTTGATTTTATTTTCAATTCAAAAATAATACAAGGATTGATAAAAATTCGGATCCGGCTCCAGTAAAGTTCTTTTTAAACTTCACTGTGAAATTCTGTAAATCTAAAATCAAGGGTTAGGATTCACTTATTAGAAACAAAGGAAAAAAAGGATAATTTATTTGATATATTCTCAAATCCAGACTAGCCCCTCCAGTTAGGAAACCCTTTTTGACGCCTCACACAAAGGGGGGAAAAAAGAAGCAAACCTACCGACGGTGAACATGGAGTTTTTTATTTTTCCCAGCCGTGAATTTTTTCCTTCAAAACCTTTGAAAGACATTGAAGGCTAATTTAGGTTCTATTCTCTTCTTCTCTCAATCGCTTTTCTATGCTTCTTATTTGACAATGTGAGGTGAGTTTATGGAGGATGCTAGTTTGGCTATTCGTTCGACAAACACATCACTAGTATGATTGAATTTGGTCTCAATTATGGTGATTTTTGCATGGAGGTCTTCTTGCGTGGCCAAGTTTGTTGTAATTTTTTCTTGTCTATTCGGTCGGTTTTGTTGTAATTTTTTCAAGTGATTAGCATTTGCTTAGTCTCTCCAATTCGTTTTGTGTTAATGGTTTTATTAAGTTGGTGACTGAAATCATCATCTTACTTGAAAACAAAGAGAATTTTTGGAAATTTGGATCTTTGGATGCCTTCGTGCTTGGTAAGCAGTAAGCATTCAGTTGTCCATTTTGGATTTTCCTTATCAGTAATTGAAGCAACATTGGGTATGCAACTTGTGAACTCTTAGAATTTGCAAGTGTTCTCATGGAAAAACATTAACAAATAGGATAGTTTTGGACAAGGAGTTTGAATTACTGATGTTTTATTTTATTATACCTATAATTTCTCTTTGTGAAACTTTCTGTTATTAATTGTGAATGTATAAGAACAATCAATTGTAGTAGCTTGCAAAGTAGATAGCCAAAATACATAATACTAATCCAAGTTCTTAGTGATTCAAATGACGAAAGCTTGCAGTTTTTTAATCAAGGGTGTGAATATAATCTTCAGTCACAAATTCACCAAAATTGGTTACAAGGCTGACAATATTAAAAAATCACAATGACCTTTCTGAACTCTTTGTTTAGCCTATTAGCTCAAATGGAAGAGCAATGTGCTTACGCATAAAGATATGGGTTCGAGTCCCATATAGGCTATTTTTTCCCTTTCAAGAGAGTTGTTATGTATAGAATGAGGTTGTAACATAAGAAACAAAGGAAGTATATTTAAAATTATTTGATATTATTTGGATTTGTTGGTGTTGTTTGGTGCTATTGAAACTGGTTGTTGTTTGTTTTATGGTTGTTTGCTCTTACCACTTCAGTTGTTGGTGTTAAGTAGATTTGTTGTCTTGTCCGGACCATTTCTCATTTCCGATGAAGGGCAGTTTGCTATTGAAAATGGTTGTTATTTGTCTCAAGGTTGCTTGAAACTGGTATGTTCAAATTATGAAAAGTAATTTTCTTTCATTTGTTCATGTTTAATTAAGGTTGCTTGTCCCTTTTCTGAATGTAGTTTGCAATTGGTTAAAATACTAATGAATAAATGTTCCCTTTGAATGTAATTTGGAACTGTATTGACGAACTTCTGATGAAAAAAAGAAGATAATGATCCTTGCGGAAAGAGAAAAATAGCAAGAGGTAGGTTTTATTTTGGAAAATTTTAAAACTCCATTAATTAAAAAAGATATGATTTTTATTTGAAAAGATCTTGCCTCTTTTACCTTTAATTGTTAGCATTAATCTTGACCCTAGATTAAAATCAAGGGTTTAGATTCACATAACTACACAGTGTTTTAAACTTCACTGGAGCCAGATTCTAAAAATTCATCTCCTTCCCTACTCTTCCTTCACTGTTTTGATAAAGATTAACTGTTGTTTATATTTGTGCAATAGTACTACAACTTTCATTTTATTTCAATTACCACAGTACTGGACAAAGTGAATTTAAATATGTCAAAGTAATTAGCCAAGTATTTTCAATGTTAAGATAATTCAAATGAAAATTTTCCAACTTTGCACTATAAAATATCAGTTTAAGGTGTATTTAAAGAGATGATAATAAAAAAAAAAATTAATATGTCAAAGTGACAAATTGTTCCAAACAAAACACAGTTAAGACTATCCTAATGTAAGTAAATGCAAAGGCTTTCACGTCATACAATAAACCAGCAGCAACTACTCTGCATTCACTTGAGCAAAACACAGTTAATAGCCAGTTCAACTATCCTAATGTAAGTAAAATCCGGGTGTTGTTGGATGGCACCAGCAGCAACTACTCTTCTGATTATTAACTGTGTTTTTTTCTATGTTTTAACAGTTAATAACCAGTACAACTATCCTAAGAAGAATTGGTTATTAAATGCAAAGGCTTTCACGTCTATTATCACTAGATATTAAAACAGTACAACAAAATACAGTTAATAACCAGTACAACTATCCTAATGTAAGTAAATGCAAAGGCTTTCATGTTATTAAATGCAAAGGCATAAACAAAACACAACTAATAACCAGTACAACTATCATAATGTAAGTAAATTGTGTGAGAAGAGAAATTACAATGTGGCAGTGTGAGTAAATGCAAAGGCTTTCACGTCTCTGTCAAAATGCAAGAGGAGCCCAATATAATTGCAAGAGTTAAAGCAGTACAACTATCCTAATGTAAGATCTCAGTACAGTTAAAATTGTGTGTGTATGCAAAGGCTTTCACCTACTGGGCCTCTAACAGTGCAACTATGCTAATGTAAGTTTTTCAACAACAACTATTCAGCTCACTTCCTTTAATAACCAACGTAGATAGAAAGAAAAACCAGTTAAATCATAGAAAAAAATACAGTTAACAAAACACAGTTAATAACCAGCAGCAACTACTCTGCATTCACTTGTTCCAAACAAAAACACAGTTAAAATTGCAAGAGTAAGGGATTTTTTCACTCAAACGGGTGAAGAGAGTTGTTCTGTTGATCATACAATAAACAAACGTACATAGAAAACGATAAATAAAAAAGGATGATTCTTCAAAGACCAATTCAAGAAGCAGTTCAATTCATAGCATATGAAGACTTTACCTTTGATTTGAGAATGATTCTTCAATGACCAATTCAAGCACGAATCTGCCACCCTCTTCAGTGTCCACAATCAGTTTCAATCAAGCAATTGAAACCTAAACCTCAAAAAAAGATGTGCTTAGACTCGAAAGGATGCATTATCACTGGAAGGGCAAAGATGGAGATAAGCATACCTTAGATTAAGATTCTTGAAGCAGCAATTGGTAGAAGTTTTTCTGCGAAAGAACCCTAAACTTCAACAGAGATAGATAAAAAAGGGCTAGGGTGCGCAGGGGAAAAGGTAGCAAAGCGGGAAATTTTTTATTTATTTTTGAGATCCACAGAGCTTAATAATCCGGGCGTGTCTTTACAATTTAACCTCTATTCTCACTAGAGATATAAGCCGGTTGGGTTAAATTTTATATATATCTTTATAATCCGGTTTCCATAAAACCGGATTATTTGGGTTATCAAATAATCTGGGCGTTCATATTATGGTGTATTTGTACCGCTTATCACATAATTTAACGAAGTTTATATTCCGAATCGTAATTAAATCCGGATTATAACTATTTATTCATCCTATTTCTTATTTTATAATCCATATATTACACGTCCGGATTATATGTTATGGAATATAAACCCAATTTTGTAGTAGTGCCAATTATGGGTGGAGCGGACGCGGAACTTGGACGGCTAGCGGTGCCTAGCGCGGGTCCCAAAGCTTTGATGAATGCTTAGAGCTCTCTACCATGGTTGATAGGATCATCCAACATCAATTCACTTGAGAAATCCCAAATACCATAGCAAACCACTTTTACATTGTGAGAACCTTCTTTCACTCTCTTTACTTCATTTACACATTGGGGACAATGTGTTTCTAAGTATGGGGTGGGGTTTGCATGATCCTTTGCATGATGAGCATCTAGGATAGTTTAAAATCTTCACATGTCTTGCATTGTACATACTTAAATCGAAAATACCATAAAAATCAGAAAATTTAAAAAACTTTTTGTGCTTTCTAGGCTTGGATATGATCCTAATGATGAATCTTGTCTTGCGAATTGGCTATGGATGGCCTCATGTGTTAGGATTGATGAATGCATATGTGGACTTGAAGTACTTCTCTTGAAATTCTATGAATGATTTGTGATCATGATGCTTGCCTAGAAATGATTGAGTATTGAAGATCGAAGTTACATGATAGTTCTTGCATACCATCTAGGAATGAATGAGGCAATTCATCTTTCTCTACTTCTCATCTTAATCATGATTGCTTGAGCACCTCAATGGAGATAAAGTTGACCTCTTTTAACCCATCCGGGAATAGGAGCATGCTAGTGTGTTGATGTGTGTGAAAAGCAAGTGTGGGGTGAAGTTGTTGAAGAAAAGAATGTCATAAATAAATGCTGAAATTGTTGTGAAAGTGTAGCTAAAAATATAGGTTTGGGGGCATTGGTTTAAATGACAAGTAACTCGGTACACTTCACATAATCGGGTGTTGGTGCCTTGCCAAAGTCAAATGAACCAATAGCCCTAACGAGCTTTGGTATGTGTGCCCGGTGTGGATGCACCTCGAAAAATAGAAAAAGCCCGAGGATGGCTAATCACCGAGGTTTCGGCTTTTGTACACCAATGCCATTGTCTCAAAAATAAGTCAAAGAAAAAGAAGAAAGAAAAGATAGAGGAAAATATACACTTGAGGGAAGTTGATCGAGGACAAGATTGTGGAGTTAGTTCCGTTCCCGGATTAGCATCACATAACCTAGAAATCCCCACCCAATCACTACATTTCTTGACCCTTTTATTTCACAAGACCTCATGACCTATTTGCATGTTTGTAAAGACTTAGTGATTTAGATTGGATGTACTCTTGATCTTCTTGACTTCTTCATCTTTACATTTCATGCATACTTTTGAGTTAAGTACAATTGTCTTTCCATGTCTTCATTTGTTTGATGCATGATTGCTTATCCTTTGCCATGAAACATGACTTTGAAGGTGATCCAATAATAGAAGCACAAACCCAAAAGGATTTTGCCATTTGTCTGCATACATAAATCATGTCAACTCTTAGTCTATAGTTGGGAATTTGCTCGGGGACGAGCAAACCTTAAGTATGGGGTATTTTGATAACACGATTTATGGCTTAGTTTTAGACACTCATTTAGATAGATTTCGCGCTCATTCATGCATGGTTTAGCATTAGTTCACGGCGTTTGCACTCATTTCACGTATTTTGTCGAGATAGACGTCTACACGGACTTGTGCGTTGCTTTGTAGGTATTTCGGGAGGTTTAGGAGCTAAAACGATACGTTTGAGGATCATTCACCTAGATGACACACCCTCGGACTCATTAGGACACAAGCTAAAGGCTAAGGAGGACTCATGGAACCTTACCAACACAAGCCATGCACCAAACCATGGCTTAACGAGCCTAGAAGAAGCTTCTGGAGCAAACCACGGTCTAGACCAAGACCACGACCGTGGTTCTACCCGTGGATTTTGCCAAATTCTTGTGATAGCTGTGCCACGACTCTCATGGCCAGCTCATGCAAAATTTGTTATAAAAGTGGTCCTTCATTGGCTGAGAAGGGTATCTTGGAGCAGCTCTCCATTATCCATTATCCTCTAACAAAAATTCTCTCAACAAGAAGTATTTCTAGGAAGGAAAGTGTCAAAAAGCAAGAAGAAGAGCTCCATTGAAGAGGAGAAGAAGAACACACACCATTACCACACCTTGTTAGTTTTTGTATTGAAGAATTCCGGATTCTATTTCTAGAGTTGTATGAACCATTTGAACCTTCTTTCGGAAGGGTTGTGAGTCATTCTAATCTCATTTTCAGGTTGGTTTTGTTTACTTCACTTATTCATCTCTTTCTCTTTATTATCTTGCAAATGGATGCCATGATTTTGTGTTTGATCGTTTCGGTTTCTATGATGAATGTTGTAGGCTAAATAGATGTGGTTCTAGGGTAAGGAAAGGATGGTTATGGCTAGGGCTAGGACAGGACGGACTTAGATTTATCTTTGGATGACTTGTGTGCATAAATGTAGCCTCTGTTAGGAATCACGGTTGGTTCTTGTCAAACCACGGCCGTGGTTTAGGTAGAACAAACCGTGATTTTCCCTAGTTCGATGGATCTTGTCTTAGATTGTTAGAATGTTGAAATCCTAAGTGTTTGTTGAGTTAAATCTATCCTAGGGTGACCTAGTGTTAGCAACTAAGTGTTAGGAGAGACTTACCCGGTAATCCTTACTCTTAGATTCCAAAGATAACAAACCTTAGGTAGTGGTGAGCCTAATAAGCCGCCATTGGATTAAGTGTGCTAGGATAGTTGTTTAGGACTTCCCTTTCCAAGACTTACCCGATGAGGATACGTTAAGATCTCTAGGTAACAATCCGGTTTGTGTAGAATTCCGTCCCTTAGGTTCTTAGAGACTTACCCGGTGATGAGACCTAGGGAATGGACTAGTGGATCATGAGACCTACCCGGTGATTGATCCCAATCTAGAAACACTTAACCCCAACATAGTTAATCCAAGGAATGAATAGATAGCTTGAGTCCTATGCCATAACCGGAACTTCCAACCCCTAGAATCCGTCTTTTCTTTCTTCGATCTATATCTTGTTTAGCTTGTTTATTTGTGTTGATTCATAGTTTAGTTGATTGTTTACTTTGCATGAATTGTGATCCTTGATTGATCACCAAAAACCAACCAAAAACATTTGAGATTTTCATTTCTTTATTTCTGTCTTTTCTTTCAACCTAGGTCTTTACTAAACTCAATCACAAATCAAATCAATTTCACCTTAGTCTTTGTGTTCGACCTCGGAATACTATCCCTACTACAAACGTCCCGTACACTACGGGTTCGCTAGGAGTTAGGATAAATATAACGAGAATATAAATTTAAAACCCATTTGCGCATCACGATCTTAGCGTAACAAGTTTTTGGCGCCGTTGCCGGGGACTAGGTATAGATTGAGTCTATTTTGTGATTGTTTATTAGTGTAGATCTTTCTTGTTGGTTTTGATCTCTTTTTGTTTTGTGTCTTTGCTTTTCAGGACATCTTTTACTCTTTAGGTGTATGCGAAGATCTCGTGGCAAGGATTTAGCTCCATTCGATCCCGAACCGGAGAAAACCCTTAGATCTAGGTCCAAGAGCATTAAAAAGGGAAAAGAGATGGCCGGAAGAGATCTCCAAGCTGAGTTGGATGAAGACTTAGAGCAAATTAGGATAAGGGATGAAGCTTTGGAGAATGAAAAGAGACTTGCCAATGAGAGGCAAGAGGCAACTAGGAGGGAGATTGAGGAGATTAGGCAAGCTCTTGTGCAAAGAGAGCTTAACCTTCAACAACCTCCTCCACCTCCACCACAACCGCAGCCGGCGGTGAATATTAGGGTTGTGCCCATTGCTATGGATGAGCCACAAACGTTGGGGCAACGTATGGATCCGGCACAAAGAGAACACCGTCTGGGTGTGAACTTAGATGATCCCGCAGCCCATGATTACGAGCTCCGCCCTCAAGTTCTACAAATGATCCGGCATAATCAATTTGGAGGGATGGAAGGAGAGTCTCCTCATCAACATTTGATGAATTATGAGATCTTGATGGAGACTCTTAGACCGCCAAGATTGGAGAGCAACAACCATAAGCTTAGGGCTTTTTCCTTCTCTTTTAAGGGTAAAGCCTTAGCTTGGTATCAATCTATTCCACAAGGGCGAGTTGGTACTTGGGAGGAGATGACAACCGAGTTTTTGACTAAGTTCTTCCCACCTTCCAAGACTACCGAGTTAAGAGGGAAGATCAATGCCTTCGTGATGAAGGATAGAGAGAGCTTGTTCAAGTCTTGGGAGAGGTTCAAAGATCTTCTCCTTGACTGTCCACACCATGGCATACCGAAAATTGAGCTATTGGAGATCTACTTCAAAGGACTTGATGAAGATAGCCAATTCAAGCTCCAATCTCTTTCCGGTGGGACCTTTATGGAGAAGCATGTAGATGAAGCTTGGGAGTTTGTGGAGAAGCAAGCTCTAGTGATTGAGAAATACTCCCATAGGAAGAGTGAAGGGAGAAAGGCGGGAGCTTATGAGGTGAGTGAAGTCACCATGAGCAATTTCAAGCTTGACGCCATCAATAATGAATTGAAGTCCTTGAGGGAGTTGTGTGCTACAACTTTGAAGAACCAAGCAACTCCTCAAGTGCTTCCACAAGCAAATTTGTCTTCCAAGGAGGAGGATGTGAATTACATGGGAAGAGGCAACTTCAACAATTATCAAGGCCCAAGGAATTTCAACAACAACCGGCAATTCAACAATTACCGGCCCAACCACAACCACCCCGAATTTTCTTACTCTAACCCGGATGGAGCCTTGAACCCTCCCGCTTCCTCAAGCACAACTCCACCACCAAGAGCTTCACAAGAACCTCCACCCGGATTTACTCAACCTCCAAAGGATAGAACCGAAATAATGTTTGAGCAATTGCTTGGAAGGTTGAGTGGTCTTGAGAGCACGGTGACTTCAATTTCTAAGGCTCAAAAGGTTTTGGAAGCACAAGTGTTCCAAAAGGCGGGGAAGCCCATAGAGATCCGGGAAAGCTTCCCGGAAGAACCGAAGACAACCCAAGAGGCCAAGTGTTGGCTATCACAACGAGGAGTGGGTTGAGTATGAAAGATCCTTTGCCCAAGGACAATGCTAAGGGAAAGCAAGTAGTGGTAGAAGAGGGAAGGTTGCAAGAAGATGGAGGCAAGAGCAAGGACGTAGAGCCAACCTATGTGGCACCGCCTCCATACAAGCCACCACTACCATTCCCACAATCACGAGCAAGAGCTCGTTTAGACAATCAATTTGGTAAGTTCCTTGAACTAATGTCCAAATTACATATTAACATTCCGTTCATGGATGCCATTTTAGGAATGCCGGCATATGGCAAGTTCTTAAAGGAGATACTCTCCAACAAAAGGAAGTTGGAAGAGTATGGGGAGATAAGAATGACCAAGAGATCCTCGGAATTGATCCAAACAACGAAGGAGGAGATGCCTCCCAAGCTAAGAGACCCGGGTTCTTTTTGTGTCCCAATAGGAGTTGGAGATGTGAAGTACGAGGCCCTTTGTGATCTTGGAGCGAGTGTAAGCATCATACCGCTTGCACTTTGCAACAAGGTTGGGCTAGGAGAGCCGAAACCGGTCAAGATGACCCTCTATATGGCGCACCGTTCTATCACTCACCCGGTTGGGATCTTAGAGGACATTCCGGTGCAACTAGGAGGATTCTATGTGCCAATTGATTTTGTAGTCTTGGACATTCCGGCGGACTATCCGGTTCCCATCATCTTGGGAAGGCCCTTCCTAGCCACCTCCGGATGCCTAGTGGATTGCAAGAATGGGACTCTCTCCTTCAACATTGGAGAGGAGAACATCAAGTTCAAGTTGTCCACAATGATGAAAGGGCCGACCCTTGATGAGGATGTCTTCAACATAGTCGAGCAAGAGGAATCTAGAGAAGTTGTGAGCTCGATATTGATCAAGGATCCCTTGGAGAAGGTTCTTACCTTAAGTATGATGGAGGAAGGCGTTGAGGAAGCTTGCAATGAAGAGGTCAAGGCCTTGGAAGCATTGGAAGAGGAGCCAAGAGTTGGATTTGAAGGCCACGAAGAGGTGTTGAACAGCTGCAAGTTCCACGGTCGAGATTTATGTTCCACGGCCGTCAAACTGTCTGGACAACTCCGGGAAGAAGGCTTGGCAAGAACCACGGCCGTGGAAGTCGAGAAAACCGTGTTTCTAGCCGTGGTTTTCCCTGGATCAGCCCTTGATGGTGAGCAAGCTTCTAGAAGCCTTGGAGTGTCTTCATTTGCTTTGGTTTCATCTCATCCAACCTTGTTTGGGTCATCTACACTCGACAAAGGTCCTCCTAAACTCGAACTCAAACCCCTCCCCTCTCATTTGAAATATGCTTTCCTTGGTGTTGATTCTACATATCCGGTGATTGTGAATGCATGCTTGAGTGATGATGAACTTGCTAAGTTGCTGCATGAACTAAGATTGCATAGGAAAGCCATTGGCTATACTATTGATGATTTGGTTGGCATTAAGCCTTCTTTGTGCATGCATAAGATAATGATGGAAGATAATCATAAACCCTCTATTGAACATCAAAGGAGATTGAATCCTATAATGAAAGAGGTAGTCAAAAAGGAAATCACTAAGTTGCTAGATGCGGGAATTATCTACCCTATCTCGGATAGTAAGTGGGTTAGTCCCGTTCATGTAGTTCCTAAGAAGGGTGGGATGACCGTATTGACTAATGAGAACAATGAACTAATCCCGACTAGGACGGTTACGGGGTGGAGGATGTGCATTGATTATAGGAAATTGAACATGGCCTCTAGGAAAGATCACTTCCCTCTCCCCTTCATTGACCAAATGCTAGAAAGGTTAGCACAACACTCTCATTTTTGCTATCTAGATGGCTATAGTGGATTCTTCCAAATCCCTATCCACCCCGATGACCAAGAGAAAACAACCTTTACATGTCCATGGGGTACTTTTGCATATAGGAGAATGCCATTTGGGTTGTGTAATGCACCCGCCACCTTCCAAAGGTGTATGATGGCTATCTTTTCAGAATACATTGAAAATATCATGGAAGTGTTCATGGATGATTTCTCTGTTTATGGTTCTTCCTTTGATAATTGCTTGGCTAACTTGTCATTAGTATTGCAAAGATGTGAGGAGACAAATCTTGTCTTGAATTGGGAAAAATGCCACTTCATGGTAAGTGAAGGGATTGTGTTAGGACATTTGGTGTCTAACCGTGGCATTGAGGTTGATAGAGCCAAGATTGAAACGATAGAGAAGTTGCCACCACCTACCTCGGTGAAAGGGGTAAGGAGTTTCCTAGGGCATGCAGGTTTCTACTGGAGGTTTATTCAATACTTCTCTAAAATTTCTAAGCCTCTCACTAACCTACTAATGAAGGATGTTGATTTTGTCTTTTCCAAAGATTGTCTTCAGGCTTTTTGTAGATTGAAGAACGCCTTGATCTCCGCACCTATCATGCAACCTCCGGATTGAAGTTTACCATTTGAGATCATGTGCGATGCAAGCGATATAGCCGTTGGAGCTGTTTTGGGGCAAAGGAAAGATGGGCGCACTCATGCCATTTATTATGCTAGCAAGACGCTAGATGATGCCCAACTCAATTATGCTACCACCGAGAAGGAATTGCTAGCGGTTGTGTATGCATTTGAGAAGTTCCGCTCATATCTTGTTGGAGCGAAGGTCATAGTTTATACGGATCATGCTGCGATCCGTTACCTACTTACCAAGAAGGATGCCAAGCCTAGGTTGATTCGGTGGATCCTTCTTCTACAAGAGTTTAATTTGTAAATCCGAGACAAGAAGGTATCCGAGAACTCGGTGGCCGATCACCTTAGTAGACTCCCACCATTAGAGCTTGAAAGAGATGACATCCCAATTGACGACTCATTCCGGGATGAGCAATTACAAATGGTGGAGGAATGCTTGTTCCAAGTGTCTAGAGGAAGTGAGCCATGGTATGCCGACATTGTGAACTATTTGGTGTGTGAGGAAGTGCCTCCCGGATTAACATATGCTCAAAGAAAGAAGTTCTTCAACGATGTGAGGCATTACTATTGGAGTGAACCACTTCTATTCAAGAGAGGGCCGGATGGAATGTTTAGAAGATGCATACCGGAAGATGAAGTGGAGAGTGTGATCCGGCATTGTCACTCCTTACCATGTGGAGGCCATGCTAGCTCACACAAAACGTGTGCAAAGGTATTGCAATCCGGTTTTTATTGGCCTAACTTGTTTAGAGATGTGCAAGGTTTTGTAGCGGCATGTGATGCTTGCCAAAGGACGGGCAACATCTCAAGGAGGAATGAAATGCCCTTGAACAACATCCAAGAAGTCGAAATATTTGATGTGTGGGGTGTGGACTTCATGGGACCATTCCCTTCTTCATGTGGCAATCTCTACATCCTATTGGCGGTGGAATATATGTCAAGATGGGTGGAGGCAATCGCCTCTCCTACAAATGATGCCAAAGTGGTGGTGCGGTTCTTCAACCGAGTGATCTTCCCTAGGTTTGGTACACCAAGGGTGATCATTAGTGATGGAGGAAAGCACTTCACAAATAGGAACTTTGGAGCGCTTTTGGCTAAGTATGGGGTGACTCATAAGGTGGCGACACCCTACCACCCCCAAACTAGTGGCCAAGTGGAGATCTCCAACCGGGAGATCAAGGCCATTCTTGAGAAGACGGTCTCTAGGACGAGAAAAGATTGTGCTATGAGGCTCAATGATGCCTTATGGGCATATAGAACCGCCTTCAAGACACCGATTGGCACCACTCCTTACAAGTTGGTCTATGGCAAGTCTTGCCACCTTCCGGTAGAGATGGAGAATAGAGCTTATTGGGCCATGAAGTGGCTAAATTTTGATCTCAAGAAAGCGGGAGAAAAGAGATTGCTTGAATTGAATGCCCTAGAGGAGATCCGGTTGGATGGTTATGAGAATGCCCGGATTTACAAGGAGAGAACCAAAAGATGGCATGACAAGAGGATCATCCCCAAGGAGTTGAGTGAAGGAGATCTTGTCCTTCTCTTCAACTCAAGGCTAAGGCTCTTTCCCGGAAAGCTCAAATCGAGATGGACCGGGCCATATGTGGTGAAAAAGATCTTTCACCATGGAGCTATTGAGATAGGTGGGGAACATTGTGGGAACTTTAAGGTGAACGGGCACCGGTTGAAGAAGTATATCCCGGGAGCTCCGGTGGATATGATTGCCCCACTTCACCTAGAGTGAGACATCCCGAGGTTGGTCAAGCTAATGACCTTAAAGAAGCGCTTGGTTATCTTTGTGTGTGTTTTGTCTACTTTGTGTGTGTGCTAGAACATTAGTGGCATTGGAAGCCTTGCACGTCAAGTGAAGGATGATGATGAACCCCTCACCAATTATGGGTGGAGCGGACGCGGAACTTGGACGGCTAGCGGTGCCTAGCGCGGGTCCCAAAGCTTTGATGAATGCTTAGAGCTCTCTACCATGGTTTATAGGATCATCCAACATCAATTCACTTGAGAAATCCCAAATACCATAGCAAACCACTTTTACATTGTGAGAACCTTCTTTCACTCTCTTTACTTCATTTACACATTGGGGACAATGTGTTTCTAAGTATGGGGTGGGGTTTGCATGATCCTTTGCATGATGAGCATCTAAGATAGTTTAAAATCTTCACATGTCTTGCATTGTACATACTTAAATCGAAAATACCATAAAAATCAGAAAATTTAAAAAACTTTTTGTGCTTTCTAGGCTTGGATATGATCCTAATGATGAATCTTGTCTTGTGAATTGGCTATGGATGGCCTCATGTGTTAGGATTGATGAATGCATATGTGGACTTGAAGTACTTCTCTTGAAATTCTATGAATGATTTGTGATCATGATGCTTGCCTAGAAATGATTGAGTATTGAAGATCGAAGTTACATGATAGTTCTTGCATACCATCTAGGAATGAATGAGGCAATTCATCTTTCTCTACTTCTCATCTTAATCATGATTGCTTGAGCACCTCAATGGAGATAAAGTTGACCTCTTTTAACCCATCCGGGAATAGGAGCATGCTAGTGTGTTGATGTGTGTGAAAAGCAAGTGTGGGGTGAAGTTGTTGAAGAAAAGAATGTCATAAATAAATGCTGAAATTGTTGTGAAAGTGTAGCTAAAAATATAGGTTTGGGGGCATTGGTTTAAATGACAAGTAACTCGGTACACTTCACATAATCGGGTGTTGGTGCCTTGCCAAAGTCAAATGAACCAATAGCCCTAACGAGCTTTGGTATGTGTGCCCGGTGTGGATGCACCTCGAAAAATAGAAAAAGCCCGAGGATGGCTAATCACCGAGATTTCGGCTTTTGTACACCAATGCCATTGTCTCAAAAATAAGTCAAAGAAAAAGAAGAAAGAAAAGATAGAGGAAAATATACACTTGAGGAAAGTTGATCGAGGACAAGATTGTGGAGTTAGTTCCGTTCCCGGATTAGCATCACATAACCTAGAAATCCCCACCCAATCACTACATTTCTTGACCCTTTTATTTCACAAGACCTCATGACCTATTTGCATGTTTGTAAAGACTTAGTGATTTAGATTGGATGTACTCTTAATCTTCTTGACTTCTTCATCTTTACATTTCATGCATACTTTTGAGTTAAGTACAATTGTCTTTCCATGTCTTCATTTGTTTGATGCATGATTGCTTATCCTTTGCCATGAAACATGACTTTGAAGGTGATCCAATAATAGAAGCACAAACCCAAAAGGATTTTGCCATTTTTCTGCATACATAAATCATGTCATCTCTTAGTCTATAGTTGGGAATTTGCTCGGGGACGAGCAAACCTTAAGTATGGGGTATTTTGATAACACGATTTATGGCTTAGTTTTACACACTCATTTAGATAGATTTCCCGCTCATTCATGCATGGTTTAGCATTAGTTCACGGCGTTTGCACTCAGTTCACGTATTTTGTCGAGATAGACGTCTACACGGACTTGTGCGTTGCTTTGTAGGTATTTTGGGAGGTATAGGAGCTAAAACGATACGTTTGAGGATCGTTCACCTAGATGACACACCCTCGGACTCATTAGGACACAAGCTAAAGGCTAAGGAGGACTCATGGAATCTTACCAACACAAGCCATGCACCAAACCATGGCTTAACGAGCCTAGAAGAAGCTTCTGGAGCAAACCACGGTCTAGACCAAGACCACGACTGTGGTTCTACCCGTGGATTTTGCCAGATTCTTGTGACAGCTGTGCCACGACTCTCATGGCCAGCTCATGCAAAATTTGTTATAAAAGTGGTCCTTCATTGGCTGAGAAGGGTATCTTGGAGCAGCTCTCCATTATCCATTATCCTCTAACAAAAATTCTCTCAACAAGAAGTCTTTCTAGGAAGGAAAGTGTCAAAAAGGAAGAAGAAGAGCTCCATTGAAGAGGAGAAGAAGAACACACACCATTACCACACCTTGATAGTTTTGGTATTGAAGAATTCCGGATTCTATTTCTAGAGTTGTATGAACCATTTGAACCTTCTTTCGGAAGGGTTGTGAGTCATTCTAATCTCATTTTCAGTTTGGTTTTGTTTACTTCACTTATTCATCTCTTTCTCTTTATTATCTTGCAAATGGATGCCATGATTTTGTGTTTGATCGTTTCGGTTTCTATGATTAATGTTGTAGGCTAAATAGCTGTGGTTCTAGGGTAAGGAAAGGATGGTTATGGCTAGGGCTAGGACAGGACGGACTTAGATTTATCTTTGGATGACTTGTGTGCATAAACGTAGCCTCTGTTAGGAATCACGGTTGGTTCTTGTCAAACCACAGCCGTGGTTTAGGTAGAACAAACCGTGATTTTCCCTGGTTCGATGGATCTTGTCTTAGATTGTTAGAATGTTGAAATCCTAAGTGTTTGTTGAGTTAAATCTATCCTAGGGTGACCTAGTGTTAGCAACTAAGTGTTAGGAGAGACTTACCCGGTAATCCTTACTCTTAGATTCCAAAGATAACAAACCTTAGGTAGTGGTGAGCCTAATAAGCCGCCATTGGATTAAGTGTGCTAGGATAGTTGTTTAGGACTTCCCTTTCCAAGACTTACCCGGTGAGGATAGGTTAAGATCTCTAGGTAACAATCCGGTTTGTGTAGAATTCCGTCCCTTAGGTTCTTAGAGACTTACCCGGTGATGAGACCTAGGGAATGGACTAGTGGATCATGAGACCTACCCGGTGATTGATCCCAATCTAGAAACACTTAACCCCAACATAGTTAATCCAAGGAATGAATAGATAGCTTGAGTCCTATGCCATAACCGGAACTTCCAACCCCTAGAATCCGTCTTTTCTTTCTTCGATCTATATCTTGTTTAGCTTGTTTATTTGTGTTGATTCATAGTTTAGTTGATTGTTTACTTTGCATGAATTGTGATCCTTGATTGATCACCAAAAACCAATCAAAAACATTTGAGATTTTCATTTCTTTATTTCTTTCTTTTCTTTCAACCTAGGTCTATACTAAACTCAATCACAAATCGAATCAATTTCACCTTAGTCTTTGTGTTCGACCTCGGAATACTATCCCTACTATAAACGTCCCGTACACTGCGGCTTCGCTAGGAGTTAGGATAAATATAACGAGAATATAAATTTAAAACCCATTTGCGCATCACGATCTTAGCGTAACAGCTTCCCTTTCTACACTATGATCCGTACACAACGGGTTTTGCTTTGTAGTTTAGGAGATATATCAAGTATTAAATTAAGACTTTGTGTATGCATGATTGTAAGAACAAGTTCTTGGCACTCTTGCCTTGAAGTTGTAGCATCACTTCCTAGCGGGACGATCAGACCACCATTCCTTCCACGGATCACGGAGGCTTAGTTAGCGAATTATAGTTATATATATGGGGACTTTAGTTGCTTTCATGGACTTGACATATCATAGGTAGTTTCTCTGGACCTTATATTTATATAATGCCTTTTTGAGTTTGACAAATTATTATGATAGCATAATCTTATGTATATACATTATACCGATATCATATGGAATGTACTAGAACGACTACATACGAGGGACGATGAAGGGAGAGACCCCCCTTCTTTCTACAGCCCTCAGACGTGGACGGCTAGGTAGACCTCTGAGAGAGAGAGGTCAGGGACGTATCCCCATTGCGGACCCACCAACTATAGATGTTCCTGTTGAGGAGGTCGCTGAGAGTGTTATTCTCGAGTCTAGAGATACGACCGCAACTAGGTCTGGAGCACAGAGTTCACCGTCGGATGAGTTTGGTCGAGTATCCATCGTAGTGTCAGTGTATAGGGAGTATGTCTAGCGGGTTGAGGAGGCATTTATGATAGGAGTACCACCCCCGGTACCACAAGTACCTGCGAGATCGGGTGAGGTCTCACAAAGAGTTAACCCAGCTATAGTTGCACCAAAGAGAGCAACACCAACGATAGTGGTTGAGGGCGATTGAGTGTGAGATGAGTTGAGGTCGCCGAGACCGGACTCTTGGTTGAAGGCTTTCAAGTAGCAACAAGTACGAACTTTTGACGGTAAAGTGGGGCTAGAGGTGGAGCACTAGATTGGCCACCTGGAGTCTGCATTAGAGTCGATCCGTTACCCCGAGGATCGACAAGTGCAGCTAGTACAAACCATATTCCGAGATCAAGGGCAATATTGGTGGAGGAGTGTCCGGAGCGGAGTTACTAGGTTTGACCATATGTTGAGCCTCATTTGGGAGAGTTTCTGCCCTAAATCACTGGGGAGGGATAGAGTCCAGGTGTTCTTGGAGGCTGGGTTTGAGGAAGTTCCGGTGGTAAAGACAATCCGGGGGTTTAGAGAGGAGTTGGCATTGTTCGGCCCCGCTACACCCCCGGTGGGCCAACACGTGTACTTGTTTTCACGGAGATTGAGGAAGTTCACCTGCGCCTATCTTGCGGTTTTCCGCTGTGACTCCCTACCAGATTACCAGGATCGAGCGTCGGCATATGAGAGGGACTAACCGGGTTCAAGAAGAGTTGCTTTGTCTGGAGGACCGGATAAGAAGCAAAGGATGGGGCTAGTTAGTGTGGGAGAAGGAGCCTCAAGTCATGGGCAAAGTGAGACGCAGGGATACCACAGTCACCAGCCTACCGCTGAAAGAACAAATAGAGGACGGTAGTGTTACCACTGCGGGGGATACGGACATCTTAGGCCCGAGTGTAGGAAGCCGTCCGTGACATGTTTTTCTAGTGGCCAACCACGTCATAGATTCACCTTTTTCCGACTGGGCAGGGCACCAAAACAACAAGGTTCTTCACTTGTAGCATTGCAGGAGATGGGCAGAGGTTGCCTCAGTATCAGACCCAAAGTCAACAGCAATGAGCCCCAAGCTATACTTGTTCCGAGGGATTTACCCAGGGGCAAGGTAGATGTAGGGGACGTGGTGGCGGCATCACATAGACTAGAGGCACTCAGGCTAGAGTTTTTGAGTTGAGGAGTGCAACCTAGTGTTCGCTCCGAAAGGTGTGTGCAAGTTTTACTATTTATACCAAGAATAATTGTAATAAAGCGAACCAACATTGTACGGATCGTTTGTAATAAAAGCAAGAATTCCAGGGTCGAACACAGGGATTTGGTGAAATCCAAATCAGGATAAGAAATTTAACAAGGAAAGATCCACCTTTTGACAATTGAAAAGATAAAGACTTGATTTTTGTGTACAGATTTGGGAAAGCGGATTCCAAGGAACAAGGAATCCGATTGTGGTTTTCGATTCAAGAGTTCTAAAGATTATATGGACAGAGCTGGGGTTGCTAAGGGATGTGTTCTAAAACGGTATGATGTACGGTAAAGTCTCCACCACCCATGTCCAAACCCAAAGACTCTAAATAAAGGATGTTGAGTCTCGATAAGATAGAGGATCTAAAGGAAGGATAATATTATCAAAACCAAACACAAACCCAAGGGATTCGGATCTAACTCTCAAAGGTAAGGGTTATGGCACACTAAACCCTAATAGAGGGGTTTGAATCTTCTATTACCTAGAACATGTAATCGTTGGCAACCAAGGATGGAAATCACAGGGTAAATCTCTTCCCACACTCGGATATAGGTTAGAAAGGTTCAACAAGGATAGGGTTTAAGCAATCTTTAACCAAGGATAAAGGAGATCATCCGATCTTAGCCAAGAACAGTCCGATTTTTGCCTTCTGCGATGGTTAAACTCAACCAATCTGTTTATGAAGATCATTCTATGATCATCTCAACCACAATCTTCAACTATTCACCCCATAATCACAAGGGTTTTAGCCAAGAAAACACATTATCAAAATCAAAAGAGATTTTAAATCAGGGAAGCAAAGAATAATGAGAAAACTTGAATCTTTGAATCAAAACCAAACCAAAAGCGTAAGTACAGTCTTTCGATCTATCAAAACTCAAATAGAACTTAGTAACACAAACTCCAATTCTCAAGCACAAGGACATAATATATAATCAAACTCACAAAACCTTCAAGAACTATATTCTTGAACTAGAACTCCCGAACTTCCTTCGATCTTCCTCCTTGAAAGCTTCCTTCACTGCTCTCGATCTTATGACTCAATAGTCTTCGATGGAATTGGATGATTCTGAAGGCATGGGACGTCCTCCTTTTACAGGGTATGAGGGGTAATCTTTCGGTTACAATCCTACAACCAATCGGATTTCATAAGATAAAAACCGAGTCATCTACGAAGGAAATTGAACGATTTTTATCTATAATCATCCGATTTTTCTCCAAGATCGTGTGATATCTTTTAGTTGAAACTTCCTTCTTTTAACGAGATCTTTTCCATATCTTTTTGCCTCCCTCCAGATCTTCTATGATATTTTGCTCATATCTTTGCGCCACCTTGCCACTTTTTGTGCCACCTCGCCACTTTTCCTACATTTTCACAAATGAAATTGTGTAGAGTTCTATTCTCGGTAATTAAATGAAAATTAACTAAAAGTCATATAATTTCCATTAAATAAATGTGAAACTGAGGTGATAAACTCATAATATGCATGAATATGATGGTATATCAGTCATGTCATCAAAATACCCCATACTTGCCTCTTGCTTGTCCCCAAGCAAGGTGTAGTTTAGAATTTAAGATGATATGGATTATATAATGCTAAGGATGAAAACAATATGAAATTATTTTTGGGGTGTGCTTCTTTATGGCGGATCACTCTCGTTATGATGTAACAAAGCATTGAAAGACAATGTCTGAAGAGATAAAGTTTATGACATGAAAGGGCATTTATACTTTATCCACACATTATATATGAAATGCATGGTAAAGAATTTAGGGATAATCATAAAGAAACAAATCTAAGCCATATAAGTCTTAAAGACGTGCATAAAGGTCTTAAGGACTTTCGAACGATAAAATCCCAAGAAAAGTGTTAAAGGTGTGAAAGATATAAAGGATATGTGGAGATAGATTCCGGGAATAAGGAATAAAACTTCACCATTTTTTAACTCTTTTTCAACCACCGAACATAGAACTTTACTTTTAATTTTGCAACATTTGCTTTTTCACTTTTTTGAGAAATGGATAGAGGTACACAATAACCAAAGCCTAGGAAATCAACGATTCTCAATTTCTCGAGATGCCTCAAATTGTGATGCACATACCATGACTCGTTAGGACTATCGCTCAATCCGACTTTGGAATGACATAAACACCCGGCTATGTGAATGGTGCCAAGTTACTCATCATCATGATTGATGCCCCCAACCCTATTTTTTATACTTTAACACATTTCACTTTTTTCGACAACTTCACAATGCATCACACTTCACACTAGCGTGCTTCCTAATTCCCGGAAAAAAGTAAAGGGAGGCAATAATACATATGAGGTGCTAAATGTGTATAGGAAGAAGAAGAAGATAATGAAGCGTGTTCGCCACTTAGCGTGCGTGCAAATAAGCTTTAAATTTATAAAACTAGAATCAAGCAAGCTATGGATCGATATAGTTGAGCAAGAATTCCAGAGTATCGAACACAGGGATTTGGGGGGTTAAATCCAGTTATAGATTATCAAGCAAGTAAATGTATGAAGCTTTTCAAATTATTGGGAAAACAACAATCCTAAAGATCCGGGAATCCAGATGTACCAATCGATTCAAGATATACTAAAGATATAAGGACAGAGTTGAGGTTTGCAAAGGTATACGAATGTAATGTAATCGTACGGTGAAGTTCCAAAAACCTTATATGACCTACCTAAAAGACACTCTCTATAAAGGTTGTTGAGGCTTCAGTATAAAAGGAACCTAAAGGCAAGGATTAACGTCAAATACCCAAACTTATAATCCAAGGATCAAGACTAACTAAACCGATTAAGGTTGTGACACTCGGAATCGAGGTAGAGGTTGTTGAGGCTTCACTACCACCTAGAAAAGGCAAGCCAAGAATAAGTTAAAGCAAATCTTTAACTTTGGATTAAAGTAAAAGTAAGTTCGTAAACTGACACAAAATTACGGGTAGTTCTTGAGTTCCACGGCCGTGGAAGCTCAAGAACAGACCGTGGATTAGGTTCGTCGGCGATTCTCTTTAACTCTCAGGTCCAATCTGTTTACGATCGATCTATCATCATCTAAGCCACAACTATCAACCCTTCACCTTAGAATTGCTAAAGGGTTTTAGCCAACAAAAGTCATATTGATATCAAATTCAAGATTTAAAAGAATGAAAGATGGAAACTTCCGAAAACCTTCAATAACTTTCAAATCAATCTCAAATCCACAAATCAAGAACAATAATGTCAATAGATTCGGAATAACGAAAACAATCACAAATCTTAGATAAGAACGAAGAACGGGATGTCAATCTGTCTTCTAATCAAACCTAAAGATGAAGCGTAATCTCCTTACGTCGCGAAATAGCAATCTCCGCACGTCCCACTTGAAACCCTAAGCACGTGCAATAAGCGTAGGCAAAGTCTAAGCGAAGGTGACGGAATCTCTCTTCCTCCGTCCTTTTATAGGGTAAGATAAAATATTGGCCCGGCCCATTGCGTAGAAGATCGTGGCTTCAAAGTGTGCGTTAAAAGATTGCCAAGATCACGGTCGTGGAAGGGTTCCACGCCCGTAATTTAGAGCGTGGAATTTGGTCACGGTTTGTCACAACCCTCCACGGCCGTGTTAGTTGCTGGAATGCACCACGCTTCTCTTGTCAAGGTTCCACGGCCTTGGACTAGAACGTGGATTCTAGTACGGCCGTATTTTAGAGCGTGGTTTAGAGGTAGTTCGTGATTTTCCTTAGTCTCGTGCTATTCTTCAAGTTAGCACCTTCCTTAGCTCCTAATGATGTCCTCAATCCTTGGACATGCTCAATCAAACTCCATTCTCTCTCAATCCATTTGGAATTAGCTCTTAATTGCCTACAATCAACACAAACCTTATGTAGACCTCTATATCGACAAAATAGATGAACTAACTCACAAATACTTCAATGCTTTATCAATGACTACCAATATGGATGAAATACACTTAGAAAACGTGCCTAAAATATCACAATATTTCATGCTAACAAATAACCCAATACTTGCCACTTGATTGTCCCTAAGCAAGGTCTTTCAAAAAGCTTTAAAACTTAAGTTAGGATGAAATATGTGTACCTTCTCAAAGCAAAACTTCTTTTGGATGAATGTGCCTTCTAATCAATAGATCATTCTCAAATCTTGCTTCATTTTCTTATAAGACTTTCATATGCATAATCAAACAGTAAAGAGTAAAGAAAGCTCATGAATCAATCAAACTTCTATGTAAACATCATAAGCTTTAAACATTATCAAAATCAATCATAAGAAACTTCAATTTAGATCACCAAGTCATATAACATTCTTTTGATCTTAAGGAATTTCAAATAAGGTCTAGAATGTGGAAATGGAAGGAAAACTTAAAGGAATGTGGTGCATGAATCCGGGAAAGTGGATAACTACTCTTTTCTTCTTCTCTTGCGGTTTCCGCAGCACTTTCAACTTAGAGCTTCGCTCTCTTCTTTTCGTTTTTCGACTTTACTTTTGGAGTTATGGATAGAGGTGCACAAAAACC
This sequence comes from Fagopyrum esculentum, assembly GCA_033239045.1. NCBI lineage: Eukaryota > Viridiplantae > Streptophyta > Magnoliopsida > Caryophyllales > Polygonaceae > Fagopyrum > Fagopyrum esculentum. The sequence continues at coordinate 83,568,917 of BSUD01000003.1, read as the reverse complement.
GAAGCCTAGGAGATTGGCGTTTCTCAATTTTTATGAGATGCCTCAAACCCTTAGCGCACATACCATAATCCGCTAGGAATATCGCTGAATCCGACTTTGGCAAGACACAAACACCCGGCTATGTGAATGGTGCCGAGTTACTCATCGTCATGATTGACTTCCCCAAACCTATAATTTCTTTCTATTGCTTTTATTGCAATGTATTGCTTTCATGGCCCTCCCACATCAAACATTCCTTTTTCATTCAACTCCTCAAAATTCCCGGATAAGTAAAGGAGGTCATTATTTCAATGAGGGCTAAATGATCAAAGAAAGAAGAAAGAAAATCGAATTGCCTTAATCATCTCAAAAAGAAGCATAAGAACTTATTATGTGATTTCAACCTTGATTTCTCAACAAGATTTAAGTAACATTCATCACATTATGAAATTTGCAAAAGAGGTATAATCAACTCATTCAATTTCTTTTCAATTTACTATTCGTTTAAGCATGCGATTGTCATCAAAACTCAATTTACAAGTGGTGATTATCATAGAAATCATCTCTATCATTAGAAGCACAAAATTTTCAAAATTTTTCAATTTTTATGGGTTTTTCAAATTCTTTTTCATGCAATGCAATAATGAAACGTGTAGCAATAGAATGAAACATGCAAGATAGTCTCAATAGAAGCATACAAAAGTGAGTAAGAGTTATTACAACTTTTAGTCACACCCCACCCCATACTTGGAACAAACATTGTCCCTAATGTTCAAAGAAAAGAAAAAGAAGAAAAAAAAGAAAGAAAAAGAACTCATAAAACGGTGGTGGAGCGGCTAAAACTGTCGATCATCAAGGTCGTCACTGCGGCGCCGGTGGAGGTGGAAACGGAGAAAATCTAGGATCATAGTATCGCCCGAACTGCTGGCGGTATACATCTCTCATCATGTGGTCAAGGTCGTCCACACGTGCATCTCTAGCGTCAGCTCGGATCTCCAAAGCTCCAACCTTGCTGGAAAGGTCGGTAGCCCACTCTGGCAACTGCTCAAACCAGCCAGGCGGCTGGCTGTACCACGCCGGTGCATCTGAAGGTGCTGGTGCTGGTGGCGGTGTTAACATGAAATATTGTGATATTTTAGGCACATTTTCTAAACGTATTTGATTCATATTGATAGTCTTTGATTGATCTTTGTGCATATGTGAGCCAGTATTACCTATATTGTCGATATGGATGTCTACACTAGTTCTATATTGATTATAGGTGATTTGGAGCTATTTCCGAACGGAATCGAGCAAAGGAGAGTTGAGTTGATATGTCCATAGATCGAGGACACTCTTTGGAAGCAATTTGGAGTCTTAGATTGAGGAATGCACGAGTTTAGGGAAGAATCACGTTCTTGCCCTAAATTACGCCCTAAAATACGGCCGTATCACAAACCACGTTCAGAATTACGGCCGTGGATTTGGAGTCAGAAATTCGTGTTCATTCCAGGGGATTACACGGCCGTGGAACATATGTTGCAAACCGTATTTGTTTCCACGCTCTAAATTACGGTCGTGGAACACTTCCACGACCGTGATCTTGGCGAATCTTTTCGCCACACTTCGAAGCCACGATCTTTTGAAGATTGGGCCGGGCCGACACTTTGCCCTGCATTATAAAAAGACGGAAGAAAGGAGATTCCATCATCTTCGCTTACCCTGAGTCATCATCGTTTAGATTCTCGCTTACGCAGCTTACGATCGTCGCACATCGACATTTAGACAAAGACTCTTCGCTAGTTTTACGGGGAGGCAATTGACGTCTCTTGGAGAGATCGAAGTTCGTGCTTTGGAATTCCCTAATCTCGCACTTTAGGTGGAGATTGCTGTGGAGATCTCCGGATTTGCGGAAGATCGAAATTCTTGGAAGATTTTGCAAGAAGATCTCTCTTCTTGATTAGGTTTGATTTGGAAAACGGATTGACATCCCGTTTTCTCTTCTTTCCTAAGGTGGTGATTGTTTGTTATGCTTTGAATCTTTTGACATTACTTGTTCTCTTTGTGACCTTGAGATTAAATTAAAGATCATTGAAAGTTCTTGAAAGTTTTCATCTTTTTATCTTTTAATTCTTGAATTGAAATCAACATGACTGTTATTGGCTAAAAATCCTTAACAATTCTAAGGTGAAGGGTTGATAGTTGTGGCTTAGATGATGATAGATTGATCGCAAACAGATTAGACCCTGAGAGTTAGAGAAATATCGTCGATAATCCCAAATTACGGGCTGTTCTTGAGTTCCACGACCCTGGAATCTCAAGATCCAACCGTAATTTCCCTCAAGTTTACGAACCTGCTTTTACTTTAATCCAAAGTTAAAGATTTGCTTTAGCTTAGTTTAGACTTGTCTTTTCTAAGTGGTAGTGAGCCTCAACAACCTCTACCTCGATTGTGAGCCTCAACAACCTTAATCGGTTAAGTTAGTCTTGATCTTTAGGTTATAAGTTTGGATATTTGATACTAATTCTCGCCTTTAGAATCTTTCTATATTGAGCCTCAACAACCTATATAGAGAGTGCCTTGTAGGTGAGTCATAAAAGGTTTTTGGAACTTCACCGTACGATTACCTTACATTAGTATACCTTTGCATATCTCAACTCTGTCTTTACATCATTAAGTATATCTTGAATCGATTGCCACAGCTGGATACCTGGATCTTTAGGATTGTTGTTTTCCCAATATTTGCAAAACTCTCATATTTATTTGCTTGATAACCTGCAATCGAGTTCGTTCCCACCCAAATCCCTGTGTTCGATACTCTGGAATTCTTGCTTAACTACGTCGATCCGTACACTGCGGGTTCGCTTGCTTGATTCTAGTTTTATAAATTTAAAGCTTATTTGCACACACCTCTAGGGGCGAACAAGTTTTTGGCGCCGTTGCCGGGGGTTTGGTTTCGGCCGAATCCGGTAGCCGGTTGTCAAGCTTGGGAGCTTGCTCTCGTTGTTTGATTTTACTTTGAGTGCATGCGCAGGTCTAGGAACACCGAAGATCTCTTGCCTCTTGATCAAGAGCTAGAGAGAACCTTAAGGCAAAAGCGCAAGGAAAAGAAGATGGCCGAAGAAAACGAACGTGATCTTCAAACGGAGTTGGCGGAAAAGGAAGCTCAACTCCGATGGAATGAGACTCTCCGCCAGGATGAGATAGATCGTCATCAATCTCAAGTTAACGGTCTACAAGACATGCTCTTCCAAATGAGGATAAAGATGAGCGACCTTGAGAATAAGGTAAGCAAGAAGTCCCCAAGAAAGAGATCAAGATCTAGAAGAAAAAGCCACTCATCCGCTGATGATAGTGACTCTTCCATGCCACCGTTAGAAGAGATTGATCCCACGATCAATATGAATCCCTTCCATCCACAAGGAGCTGCTAATCGCCGCATCCCACCTAGGAATGCGAGGATCGAACGTGTGGATAATGAGCCAAGAACTCTTGGCCAACGAATGGATCCAACACAACAACCACGCCGCTTAGGTGTGAATTTTGATGCTGAAGATGTTCAAGGGTTTAGCTTTAACCCTCAAGTTATCACCCTTGTTCGCCAAAACTAATTTGGCGGTACAAGTACTGAATCTCCACACCAACACTTGCAAAACTTTGAGTGTATGATGGAGACGATGAGACCAAAGAACGCCACTACCAACAGCTATAAGCTCAAGCCTTTCTTTTTCTCCTTGAAAGGGAAAGCGTTATCTTGGTACCAAGCTCTTCCTAATGGGAAACTAGACACGTGGGAAGACCTTTCCGCGGAGTTTCTCACCAAGTTCTTTCCGCCTTCCAAAACGGCGGAACTTAGAGGTAAGATTAATGCTTTTTCTATGAGACCTAACGAAAGTTTGTTTCAGTCATGGGAAAGGTTTCAGGATTTGCTCTTGGATTGCCCTCATCATGGCATATCCAAGCTTGCCTTGCTGGAGATTTACTACAAAGGACTGGATGCGGGAACGCAATTCAACCTCCAATCCCTCTCATGTGGAATGTTCATGGACATGAGAGAAGATGACGCTTGGGACTTCATTGAGAAGCAGGCAAGAGTCATAGAGAAGTATTCCCACCGGAAAGTGGAGGGAAATCGTGTGGTGCAAGGAGCGAAGCTCACACATGAAGCTCAAAATCAGATTTTCTCCCTCAACAATGAGATCAAAGAGTTGAAGGAGGCTATCAAGACCAACTTCCCAAAGCAACAAGGGAAGGATGTTGGTTATTTGGGCAACAATAATGGCGGCAACAACAATAACCGGGGTAACAACCGGAATAACAACTGGAATTGAAACAACAACAACCGGAACAATGATTGGAACAACAATCGGGGTTCAAGCAACAACAATTGGCGCTCCAATCAACAAAATTCCGGTAACTCTTATCCTTCCAATTTTAATTCACTAACTCCACCTTCCTCTTCCTCTACTCCTTTGAAAAGCCAAGGGCAATCATCTAATGGAGGAAACAATACGGGAAAGGAGAAGCCCGATCCCATATTGGAAACAATCTTGGGAAAGCTTCAAGGGTTGGAGAACCGCCTCATCAAGGTTGATGATCAAGTTTCTAAGGTTGACAAGGCTCAAAAAGTTTTGGAAAACCAAATGTTCAACCATGCGGAGGAAGTTCCTAGAAATCAAGGGAAACTTCCAGGAAAGACAGAGGACAACCCTAAAGGAAGGGTAATGGCGATTACAACTAGGAGCGGAGTGACTACCACCGATCCGCAGCCTACGTTCGTTGAAGTCCCCGTAGAGAAGGAAAAAGGAAAGGGGAAGGAGAAGGAAGATGTCCATGTTCCTCCTCCAGCTTTCAAACCTCCCCTACCGTTCCCTCAATCTAGAGCGCGAGCGCGCCTAGATAAACAATTCGGTAAGTTCATAGAACTCATGAGTAAGTTGCATATTAATATACCTTTCATCGATGCTATTGTAGATATGCCAGCCTACGGCAAGTTCTTGAAAGAGCTCCTTTCCAACAAGAGGAAGCTAGAAGACTTCGGAGAGGTCAAGATGAGTTCGGATTCTTCGGATCTCATCAAGACCATGAAGGAGAAAATGCCCCCAAAGTTGAAGGATCCGGGGTCATTTTGCATTCCCATTGGAGTGGGAGACGTCACATACGACGCTTTATGTGACTTGGGAGCAAGTGTGAGCATCATACCACTTGCATTATGTAGGAAGATCGGTTTAGGCGATCCTAAACCGGTAAAGATGACGTTATACATGGGGGATCGATCAATCACTCGCCCCGTCGGTATTGTAGAAGACGTCCCGGTCAAGCTAGGTAAATTCTTTGTTCCCATTGATTTTGTCGTGCTTGACATTCCTGCAGATAGTCCGGTCCCGATTATACTCGGAAGACCGTTTCTTGCAACTTCCGGCTGCATGGTCGATTGCAAGAATGGAAGACTCGCTTTTTATATTGGAGAAGAGAAAGTAGAGTTCGTCCTTTCCACTCTAGTGAAGGAGCCAATCTTTGACGAGGATATCTACGATATCCAAGACGAAGAAGGTTTGTCTAGGGAGGAGGTAAGTGCGATTCTCTTTAACGATCCTTTACAAAAGGTTATCACTATGAGTCTAACCAATGAAGGAGAAGGAGAAGAGTGCAAAGAGGAAATTGAAGCCTTAGAAGCACAAGAAGAGATGTATGAATTGGAGTTTGAGAAACTCCACGATGAGGCTGAGAATGTAAGAATCCACGGTCACACCCTGTATTCCACGACCGTGGATTTCACAACCAAATTCGACCTCCATTCCAGGGGATTACACGGCCGTGGAACACACGAGGAGGTCGTAATTCTGACCGTGGAAGAGGGTAACCGGCAAACTTCTTCAACTTCTTCTAATTCTTCTCCAAACCACTCAACACCCTTAGAAACTTCTAAGGATACGTCGGAAGCTCCTCAAGGATCATTGGAGGCTCCGAAGGTAATGGAACTCAAACCACTTCCTACTCATCTAAGGTACGCTTTTCTTGGATCTAATTCTACCTTTCCGGTTATCGTTAGCTCCGAATTAAGCATAGATGAACATGAACAACTCATGATTGTCCTTAGGAGACATAGAAAAGCCATAGGCTATACTATTGAGGACTTAGTAGGAATTAAACCCTCCTTATGCATGCATAAGATACTAATGGAGGAGGACTTTAGAACTTCAAGACAACCTCAAAGGCGGTTGAATCCGACCATGAAGGAGGTTGTCAAGAAGGAAATTCTTAAACTTCTTGATGCAGGTATCATCTATCCTATCTCCGATAGCAAATGGGTGGTCCAGTTCAAGTAGTTCCGAAGAAGGGAGGAATGACGGTCATCACCAACAAGAACAACGAACTCATTCCTACCCGAACCGTGACTGGATGGCGGATGTGCATAGACTACCGCAAGCTCAACAACGCAACGCGGAAGGATCACTTTCCATTGCCATTCATCGATCAAATGCTTGAAAGGTTAGCACAACATTCACATTTTTGCTACCTTGACGGTTATAGTGGTTTCTTTCAGATTCCGATACATCCGGATGATCAAGAGAAGACCACATTCACGTGCCCTTGGGGTACGTTCGCCTATAGGAGAATGCCGTTCGGGCTTTGCAACGCTCCTGCCACCTTTCAACGGTGCATGATGGCCATCTTCTCCGAATACGTAGAGGAAATCATGGAAGTCTTCATGGACGACTTCTCCGTATACGGTTCCTCTTTTAACGATTGCCTTTCTAACCTTTCTCTCGTTCTAAAACGTTGTGAAGACACTAACCTAGTTCTTAATTGGGAGAAGTGTCAATTCATGGTTAAAGAAGGAATCGTATTAGGTCACTTAGTCTCTAGTAGAGGGATAGAGGTAGACAAGGCTAAAATAGAGACCATAAAGAAACTTCCTCCCCCAATTTCGGTGAAAGGGATAAGAAGTTTCCTAGGACATGCTGGGTTTTATAGACGTTTCATTAAGGACTTTTCTAAGATATCAAAACCTCTCACTAATCTATTGATGAAGGATGCGGTTTTTGAGTTTTCGCAGGAATGTTTGGATGCGTTTAACACCATTCGGCAAGCTCTAATTTCAGCACCTATTATCCAACCTCCAGATTGGACTCTCCCCTTCGAGATTATGTGCGATGCTAGTGACGTAGCTATTGGAGCTGTCCTTGGACAACGAAAAGAAGGACGAACCCAAGCCATATACTACGCTAGCAAGACGCTAGACGAAGCTCAGCTCAACTACGCCACTACAGAAAAAGAATTTCTAGCCATTGTCTACGCTATTGACAAGTTTCGCTCTTATCTTGTAGCTGCAAAGGTGATTGTCTACACGGATCATGCTGCGATCCGGTACCTCCTTGCAAAGAAAGACGCGAAGCCAAGGCTAATTAGATGGATTCTTCTCCTACAAGAATTCGATCTTGAGATCCGCGACAAGAAAGGCTCAGAAAATTCTGTTGCGGATCATTTGAGTCGCCTCACACATCTAGAGGACGACCATCTACCCATTGATGACTCCTTTCCAGACGAACACCTACACATCATAGAGGAGTCCATCAACGAGATCTCCAAAGGTAACGAACAATGGTTTGCTGATTTTGTTAACTATTTGGTTTGCCAGGAGATACCGCCCGGACTATCCTACGCACAAAGGAAGAAGTTCTTTAAAGACGTCCGGGAATACTATTGGAACGAGCCTCTCCTCTTTAAGAGAGGTCCGGATGGCATCATCCGGCGATGTGTGCTGGAAGACGAGATGCAAAGTGTCATCCGCCATTGTCATTCACTACCTTGTGGAGGACACGCTAGTTCAAACAAGACTAGCGCAAAGGTATTGCAATCAGGATTCTATTGGCCTACTTTATTTAGAGATGTGCAATCCTTTGTCTCTTGTTGCGATGCTTGTCAAAGAACAGGCAATATTTCTAGAAGGAACGAGATGCCCCTCAACAACATCCAAGAGGTGGAGATTTTCGACGTTTGGGGAGTCGATTTCATGGGACCATTCCCATCTTCTTGTGGAAACCAATACATATTATTGGCGGTAGACTACGTTTCTAGATGGGTGGAAGCAATTGCCTCTCCCACAAATGATGCCATGGTGGTGGTTAAGTTCTTCAACAAGACCATTTTTCCACGATTCGGGACGCCAAGGACGATCATTAGTGATGGAGGTTCTCACTTCATAGCCCGTCGCTTTGAAGCTCTTCTAGCCAAGTATGGGGTTACTCACAAGATCGCTACCCCTTACCATCCACAAACGAGTGGACAAATTGAGATCTCAAATAGGGAGATCAAGGGAATTCTAGAGAAGACGATTTCAAGGACTAGGAAGGATTGGTCCTCGAAACTAGATGATGCATTATGGGCGTACCGGACTGCGTACAAGACTCCCATAGGAACCACACCATACAACCTTGTGTATGGGAAGTCTTGTCATTTGCCGGTAGAGCTGGAGCACAAAGCGTTTTGGGCTATCAAGTGGCTGAATTTCGGCATGAAGGAAGCGGGAGAGAAGCGTCTCCTAGACATCAACAAGCTGGATGAACTCCGTTTGAACGCCTACGAAAACGCTAAGATTAACAAGGAAAGAGCAAAGCGTTGGCATGATAAGCATATCATTCCAAAGGACTTCAAAGAAGGAGATCAAGTTCTCCTCTTCAATTCAAGACTTCGCCTCTTTCTAGGTAAGCTTAAATCTCGTTGGAATGGACCTTTTCTAATTAAGCGCATTTTCCCCCATGGTGCAGTTGAAGTATGGGGTGAAGCTAGCGGAAGTTTTAAGGTGAACGGCCAACGACTCAAGAAGTATACGCCGGAACTCCAAGCTGAGGAGTTTGCGCCCACCGCACTCGAATAAGTGCGAGATTGGTCTAGCTACGGACCTTAAACAAAGCGCTTCTTGGGAGGCAACCCAAGGTATTGCATTCTCGTTTTTGCTTTCGATTCATAGAGTAGTTTAGAATAGACGTTTTTGCTTTGTTTTGCCTCAATTTTCTTCCGGTATGTTCGTGTTTTTGGTTGTAGGATCGATGGAAAAGGAGAAAGGGGGGATAATGTCGAAGAAAAGTGACGAAAATTGGACTTTGAAGCTTTACAGAAGGTTCCACGCTCTAAATTACGGTCGTCATAGCTACAGTGGCCGTAATTCTCAAAAGCCTTTGAAAAATCATCAAAACCACGGTTCCGTACACTTCCACGGCCGTGGAATGCCCCGACAGACCGTAATTTTTGGAAATTTTGCCGGCCACTATATAAGCCACATTCTTCACAAACTTAACCAAAATTTTCCCCCTTTCCACGACCTAGATACCGAAAACCCTCCACCTCTCCCAATTCTTCATTCTCTAATCGTTTCCAACGATTCTTCGTCCTAAACTGCAGCAAATCCAACCACGAACAGGATCCAAGCAACAAATCGAGTGGAAATCGATCAACAAACACGCATTTTGGGTTTTTCAATCCGAAAAAGAGGTTATTTCTTTCTTCTTGATTTTCGCGGATTTAGTTCGTTTTTACTATAGATCTTTAGGAAGAACTGACAAAGACTGGAAGGAATTAGATTAGGACTGCCTGTTGTGGTGATTGTTGGTGAATTTGCTGAGATTCACGAGTTTCTGAGACGAATCACGGTCTCTGGGTAAACCACGGCCGTAATTTCCCAAGAACAGACCGTAATTTTGCTGAAAAATGGATTTCGTAAGGAGAGTGTCAGGAAGGATAAAGGAGAAGAAAGGAGAACAAAATAAGAAAAGGAAAGGAAATCCCTCCACCTCTAGGGCACCACCACCCTCATCTCCCTCACTACCATCCTCACCTTCACCTCCATCTTCACCTCCTCACCCTAGCATCCCCACCATACATGAAAACCACCTTGTTGCACTAGACCGGATCAAGGAAAGGACAGTGATAGGTCCTAGGTATTTGTTGTTGGAGGATCTACATCCTCTCAACATAGTTGAGGATCTTACATGGCTCTTGGATAGAGCCGGATTGATTGTCTTCACGAACATTCGTGAAGACGCCTATGAGGAGATTACCCGGGAGGTTGTGACATCTTTCGAGCACAGCCACGTTGATAGGACCGTCTCTTTCCGTCTCATGGAACGAGACTATCATTTGAGTATCGTTGAGTTTGGGACCATTTTCGGGTTCCATGAGACCTACAATGGTCGATTCCCTAGTGGTGTCTACCCTAAGGATTTTTGGGAGGAAGTTGCGATGATATACGCCGACGAGGACCGTTGGCAACCCGCTGATACCAAGGCTAGATTGATGTACCATCTAGCCTTGAAGATAGCTCACCGTGTTCTTTCGAAGTGTCTCTTTCCTAGGACGGAGACGCCCCAAAAGATCAAGACGGATGAGCTATTCTTGCTCTATTGTATGCTTTATGGACGCCGTGCAGATTGTGCTACCCTCTTGGCTGCTACGATGAGCAAGCTCAAGAACAAGAAGAAGGGGAACATTGGATATGGTGGGATAGTGACCCACATTGCTAGGACGCTTGGTGTAGATTTTTCCGCTTGCACCCGTATACCGGCGGTTCCCTTAGGGCTACATGCTTTTATGGTTAGGGGACTCATCTTCCCCACACATAGAGGTCCACCTTATGCGGGCATGCCTTGGGAGACTAGGACGGGTAGGGGTATTGAGTGGCTGCCGGAGTATTCCATTGTGGCGGGACGCCACAATTGGAAGGAGACGTTCGCTGCGATGCATGCGAACAGGCTAGTAGCTCCCCCTTACGTTCCACCACCGGTTGTGGATGAGGAGGACATGGGAGATCAGTACGAGAGTGGTGGAGGAGCGGAGCAGGAGTTCGGCACGTTTCCGGATCAGCCGGAGGCGGCCCGGGATGTACCTAGGCGCTCTCCACGCCCAGCTAGAGCTTCAGGCTCGTCATCTCGCCGCGCTAGCGTGAGTGAGAGGCCCACGTGGATGACTACACCTCCCACTTGGTACGACACACCCCCTCCTTGGTCCACGACGCAGCCAGCAGCACCACCGCCACCACCAGCGCCAGCACCGGCCGATGCCCCCGCATGGTATGATCACGCCCCGGGATGGTATGAGAGGATGCCGGATTGGGCTACCGGACTTTCAGAGAGAGTAGGAGCGCTAGAGATCCGGGCGGATGCTAGAGACGGACGCCTAGACGACCTTGACTACATGATGAGGGACGTCTACCGCCAGCAGTTTGGGCGGTTCTATGATCCGAGTTTCTCTCCATTCCCACCTCCGCCAGCGCCGCAGTGATCGATGCATGATCGTTGTTTTAGACATTCCTGCCACCACTTGTGAGTTTCTTTTCTTTCTTTTGTTCTTTCTTTTGAACATTAAGGACAATGTTCGTCCTAAGTATGGGGTGGGATGTACTAAAAATTTGTAATAACTCTACTCTCTATGTTGCTTTCATTTCGAGACTATCATTGCATGTTCATTATGTGTTACACGTTTCATTCTCGCATTGCATGAAAAAGAACTTTAAAAACCCATAAAAATTGAAAAATTTTGAAAATTTTGTGCTGCTAATGAATTGAGATGATTTCCATGATAATCACTACTTGCGAATTGAGTTTGATGACAATTGCATACTTAAAAGGATTGTGAATTGAAAAGGATTTGAATGTATAAATTTTACCTCTTTTGCAAGTTTTATAATGTGAAAATGTTACCTAAATCATGCTAGAAAATTGAAGTTGAAATCACATTATAAGTTCCTATACTTCTTGTTGAAATGATTAAGGCAATTCGATACTTTCTTTTTTCTTTCTTTGATCATCTAACTCCTCATTGAAATATTAGCCTCCTTTACCTATCCGGGAATTTGGAAGAAGTGAATGAGAAAAAGGCATGTTCGATGTGGGAGGGCCATGAGAGCAATTATTTGCAATCAATTGAATAGAAAGAAATTGTAGGTTTGGGGAAGTCCATCATGACGATGAGTAACTCGGCACCATTCACATAGCCGGGTGTTTGTGTCTTGCCAAAGTCGAATTGAGCGATATTCCTAGCGGATTATGGTATGTGCGCTAAGGGTTTGAGGCATCTCTTGCAAATTTGAGAAACGCCGATCTCCTAGGCTTCGGTTTTTGTGCACCTCTATCCATAACTCCAAAAGTAAAGTCGAAAAATGAAAGGAAGAGAGCGAAGCTCTAAGTTGAAGTGTTGCGGGAACCGCATAAGAAGAAGAAGATAGTTGTCCACTTTCCCGGATTTATGCACCACTTTCCCTTAAAGTTTTCCCTTCCCTTCCATATTCTAGACCTTTCCTTTGAAAGTCCTTAAGATCAAAAGAATGATATACGACTTGGTGATCTAAATTAAGGTTTCTTGTGATTGATTTTGATAATGTTTGAAGGTTATAATGCTTGTTTAGAAGTTAAATCGGTTCATGAATTTTCCTTGCCTTTTACTCTTTGATTAAGTGTGTGAAAGTTTGAAAAACGATTGAAGCAAGGTTTGAGAATGATCTATTCCTTAGAAGTCACATTCATCCAAAAGAAGGTACACATATTTCATCCTAACTGTTGTTTAAAGCTTTTTGAAAGACCTTGCTTAGGGACAAGCAAGTGTTAAGTATGGGGTTATTTGTTAGCATGAAATATTGTGATATTTTAGACACGTTTTCTAAACATATTTGATTCATATTGATAGTCTTTGATTGATCTTTGTGCATATGTGAGCCAGTATTACCTATATTGTCGATATGGATGTCTACACTAGTTCTATATTGATTATAGGTGATTTGGAGCTATTTCCGAACGGAATCGAGCAAAGGAGAGTTGAGTTGATATGTCCATAGATCGAGGACACTCTTTGGAAGCAATTTGGAGTCTTAGATTGAGGAATGCACGAGTTTAGGGAAGAATCACGTTCTTGCCCTAAATTACGCCCTAAAATACGGCCGTATCACAAACCACGTTCAGAATTACGGCCGTGGATTTGGAGTCAGAAATTAGTGTTCATTCCAGGGGATTACACGGCCGTGGAACATATGTTGCAAACCGTATTTGTTTCCACGCTCTAAATTACGGTCGTGGAACACTTCCACGACCGTGATCTTGGCGAATCTTTTCGCCACACTTTGAAGCCACGATCTTTTGAAGATTGGGCCGGGCCGACACTTTGCCCTGCATTATAAAAAGACGGAAGAAAGGAGATTCCATCATCTTCGCTTACCCTGAGTCATCATCGTTTAGATTCTCGCTTACGCCGCTTACGATCGTCGCACATCGACGTTTAGACAAAGACTCTTTGCTAGTTTTACGGGGAGGCAATTGACGTCTCTTGGAGAGATCGAAGTTCGTGCTTTGGAATTCCCTAATCTCGCACTTTAGGTGGAGATTGCTGTGGAGATCTCCGGATTTGCGGAAGATCGAAATTCTTGGAAGATTTTGCAAGAAGATCTCTCTTCTTGATTAGGTTTGATTTGGAAAACGGATCGACATCCCGTTTTCTCTTCTTTCCTAAGGTGGTGATTGTTTGTTATGCTTTGAATCTTTTGACATTACTTGTTCTCTTTGTGACCTTGAGATTAAATTAAAGATCATTGAAAGTTCTTGAAAGTTTTCATCTTTTTATCTTTTAATTCTTGAATTGAAATCAACATGACTGTTATTGGCTAAAAATCCTTAACAATTCTACGGTGAAGGGTTGATAGTTGTGGCTTAGATGATGATAGATTGATCGCAAACAGATTAGACCCTGAGAGTTAGAGAAATATCGTCGATAATCCCAAATTACGGGCTGTTCTTGAGTTCCACGACCGTGGAATCTCAAGATCCAACCGTAATTTCCCTCAAGTTTACGAACCTGCTTTTACTTTAATCCAAAGTTAAAGATTTGCTTTAGCTTAGTTTAGACTTGTCTTTTCTAAGTGGTAGTGAGCCTCAACAACCTCTACCTCGATTGTGAGCCTCAACAACCTCAATCGGTTAAGTTAGTCTTGATCTTTAGGTTATAAGTTTGGGTATTTGATACTAATTCTCGCCTTTAGAATCTTTCTATATTGAGCCTCAACAACCTGTATAGAGAGTGCCTTGTAGGTGAGTCATAAAAGGTTTTTGGAACTTCACCGTACGATTACCTTACATTAGTATACCTTTGCATATCTCAACTCTGTCTTTACATCATTAAGTATATCTTGAATCGATTGCCACAGCTGGATACCTGGATCTTTAGGATTGTTGTTTTCCCAATATTTGCAAAACTCTCATATTTATTTGCTTGATAACCTGCAATCGAGTTCGTTCCCACCCAAATCCCTGTGTTCGATACTTTGGAATTCTTGCTTAACTACGTCGATCCGTACACTGCGGGTTCGCTTGCTTGATTCTAGTTTTATATATTTAAAGCTTATTTGCACACACCTCTAGGGGCGAACAGGCGGCTGTGTAGACCATGGTGGAGGAGCTCCCATCCAATCCGGTTGTGTCCTATACCAAGCAGGAGGGTCAGCCATCAAAGTAGGCCTCTCGCTCACACTAGCGCGGCGAGAGGAAGAGCCAGATGCTCTAGCAGGGCGGGGGGGAATGTCTGGGCATGTCGGGAACTGCATCCGGCTGATCCAGGAATGTACCAAAGTCCTGCTCAGCTGCTCCTCCTCCCTCATAGTCATCTCCTCCCATCTCCTCCTCTACAACTGGTGGTGGTGGAACATAGGGAGGGGCTACCAATCTGTTCGCTTGCATGGCAGCGAACGTCGCCTTCCAATTATGGCGTCCAGCCATAATGGAATACTCAGGGAGCCACTCAATGCCTCTCCCGGTCCTACTCTCCCACGGCATAGCAGCATAAGGTGGACCTCTATGGGTGGGGAAGATGAGGCCTCTAGTCATAAGGGCCTGAAGTCCTAGTGGTACAGCAGCAATACGTGTGTAGGCGGAGAAATCTACACCTAATGCCCTAGCAAGGTGGGTGACTATCCCACCATATCCAATGTTGCCAGCCCTCTTATTCTTTAGCTTGCTCATGGTAGCAGCTAAGAGGGAGGCGTAGTGAGCAGGTCTACCGTATAGCATACAGTAGAGAAGAAAGAGCTCATCTGTCTTGATCTTCTGAGGTGTCTCTGTCCTAGGGAAGAGACACTCAGAAAGTACCCTGTGAGCAATCTTCAAGGCTAAGTGATACATCAACTTAGCCTTGGTATCAGCTGGCTGTCAGCGGTCCTCACTGGCGTAGATCATAACGACCTCTTCCCAGAAATCCTTGGCGTACACGCCACTAGGGAAACGACCATTGAAGGTCTCATGGAACCCGAAGAAGGCTCCAAACTCTCTAATCGAAAATTCATAGTTTCTTTCCATCAGCCGGAAAGAAACTGTCCTGTCCACATGACTATGCTCAAAGGAAACTACAACCTCTCTCGTAATCTCCTCATATGCATCTTCCCGAATAGCGGAGAAGATGATAATCCGGCTCTATCCAAGAGCCAAGTGATGTCCCCTATGACATGTAAAGGTGCTAGCTCCTCAAGCAGCAAGTATCGCGGTCCTATGACCGTCCTCTCCTCTATCCTCTCTAAGGCGTCTAAATGATCCTCATGAATGGTAGGGATCCTAGGTGGAGGTGGTGATGGTGATGAAGGAGGTGAAGGGGATGAAGGAGGTGGTACTCTAGAAGAGGAAGCATCATTGCCTTTCCTCTTTTTGTTCTTATCCTTATCCTTGTTCTTGTCCTTATTCCTACCGGACACTCTCCTCACAAAATCCTTTTTCTGTCGAAAACCACGGTCTGTTCTTGGCTTTCCACGGCTGTGGAACGTACAGTGACCGTGGTTCTTCTCGAAATTTCTCAAAACTCAGCAGAATCTCACCAAAATTCACAGCAGCAGTCCTAGACTAATTCTCTTCCAATTACAATCAGTTATTCCTAAAAATTCTAGCAAATGCAAGTCCGAATCGACAAAGATAGAGAAGAGTGAAAAAACCTAGGTTTTCGTATTTTTAAATCCGAATTCTGCTTTCCTCGGTGATTTGCCGCTCGATTTGTTGCTTGGATCTTGTTGGTGGTCGGATTTCCTTCTGTTTTGGCCAAAGAATCGTTAAAAACGATTAACGAATGAAGATTTGAGGTGAGGGGAAGCAAATCGGCGTTTTTGGGCGTAGTTTGGGTATGTGGTGTTGTGTTTTTGTGAAGAACGTGGTTTATATAGTGGCCGTCAAAATTTTTGAAAACCACGGTCTATCGAGGGGTTCCACGGCCATGGAAATGTACGGAACCATGGTTTTGGTGATTTTTCTCAGGCTTTTGGAAATTACGGTCACTATAGCTGTCACGACCGTGGTTTAGGCCGTGGAACTCTCTGTAATGCTCCAAAGTCCAAGTTTCGTCACTTTTCTTCAAACTTTTTCTTCCCCTTTCCTTTTCCACTGTTCCTACACCCAAAAACACGAACATACCGGAAGGTATCGAAAGCAAAACAAAGCAAAAATGTCTAAACTAAGCTAAACTATGAATCAAAAACAAAAATGTGAATGCAATACCTTGGGTTGACTCCCAAGAACCGCTTTGTTTAAGGTCCGTAGCTAGACCAAATTCGCACTTATTCGAGTGCGGTGGGCGCGAACTCTTCAGGTTGGAGTTCCGGAGTATACTTCTTGAGTCGTTGACCGTTCACCTTAAAGCTTCCGCCTGCTTCACCCCATACTTCAACTGCACCATTGGGGAAAATACGTTTGATTAGAAAAGGTCCGGTCCAACGAGATTTAAGCTTACCTGGAAAGAGACGAAGCCTTGAATTGAAGAGGAGAACTTGATCTCCCTCTTTGAAGCTTACGTGGAAAGAGATTTAAGCTTATCATGCCGACGCTTTGCTCTTTCTTTGTAGATCTTGGCGTTTTCATATGCGTTCAAGCGGAGCTCTTCAAGGTCATTTAGGTCCAAGAGACGCTTCTCTCCCGCTTCCTTCATGTTGAAATTTAGCCACTTGATTGCCCAAAACGCCTTGTGCTCCAACTCTACCGGTAAGTGACAAGACTTCCCATACACAAGGTTGTATGGTGTGGTTCCGATGGGAGTCTTATACGCAGTCCGGTACGCCCACAATGCGTCATCTAGCTTCAAAGACCAATCCTTCCTAGTCCTTGAAACCGTCTTCTCTAGGATTCCTTTGATCTCCCGGTTTGAGATCTCAACTTGTCCACTAGTTTGTGGATGATAAGGGGTGGCGATCTTGTGAGTCACCCCATACTTAGCTAGAAGAGCTTCAAAACGCCGGGCAATGAAATGAGAGCCTCCATCACTAATGATGGTCCTCGGTGTCCCAAATCGTGGGAAGATGGTCTTGTTAAAAATTTTAACCACTACCATGGCATCATTGGTGGGAGAGGCAATCGCTTCAACCCATCTTGAAACATAATCAACCGCTAAAAGTATGTATTGGTTACCACAAGATGATAGGAATGGTCCCATGAAGTCTACTCCCCAAACGTCAAAGATCTCCACCTCTTGGATGTTGTTGAGAGGCATCTCATTCCTCCTAGAGATATTTCCTGTTCTTTGACAAGCATCGCAGCAAGAAACAAAGGTTTGCACATCTTTAAACAGTGTAGGCCAAAAGAATCCAGATTGCAATACCTTAGCGCTAGTCTTGTTCGAACTAGCGTGTCCTCCACATGGTAGTGAATGACAATGGCGGATGACGCTTTGCATCTCATCTTCCGGCACACATCGCCGAATAATGCCATCCTGACCTCTCTTGAAGAGGAGAGGTTCATTCCAAAAGTATTTGTTACGCTAGGAAATAGCACAAAAAGTTTTACATTTATAAACTCGAACTAAAATCCCAAACTACCTAGCAAAACCCGCAGTGTACGGGTCGTTTTGTAGAAAGGAAAGTATTCCGAGGTCGAACTCAAGGACTGAGGTGAAACTAAGTCATTCAATGATCAAAGATAGTGTGAATCTAGACTAAGATAAGATGAGGAATAAAGAAAATGGAAAACACAATGTTTTTGGAGGGTTTTGGGTGATCAAACAAAGATCACAAATATGTGAACACAATCAAGCAACACAAACACACACTAACACAAAAGATAGGAGAATGGAAGTAACAAATCGGATTCTAGAGATTGGAAGTCCGGTTATGGCATAGACTCAAGCTATCTATTCATTCCTCGGATTAACTATGATATGTTGGGATTAAGCGTTTCTAGATTGGGATCAATTACCGGGTAAGTCTCATGATCCACTAGTCCATTCCTAAGGTCTCATCACCGGGTAAGTCTCTAAGAACCTAAGGATAGGAATTCTACACAAACCGGATTGTTACCTAGGGGTCTAACCTATCCTTACCGGGTCAGTCTCGGAAAGGGAAGTCCTAAACAACTATCCTAGCACACTTAGTCCAATAGCGGCTTATGAGGCTCACCACTACCTAGGGTTTGTCATCTTTTGAATCTAAGAGTAAGAATCACCGGGTAAGTCTCTTCTAAACACTTAGTTGCTAACACTAGGTCTCCCTAGGATAGAATTAGCTCAACAAACACTAGGATTTCAAGAACAAGAGTCATTCAAGGGTAAAAATCTAAGTTCATCCTATCATGGTCCTAGCCATAACCCTTCTTTCCTTACCCTAGATTCGCAATCTATCTAGCCAACAACATTCATTTCAAGATCAATCTCCACAAATAAAGCATGCTTGCAAGTCATGGTCAATTGATGAAGAACAATCCAAAGAAAAGACATTAAAAGCATAGAATAGAAATTACCAAATCCTTACAAGGCTCCAAGAGCTAATCCAAGTTGTCAACAATGAGCTTCTCTCTCAAATCCACTCTAATCTCACTCTAAAACGAGAATATACACTAATCTCTTCCAAGAACACCCCTAATGGGTGCTTGGAAGAGAGGCAACAATGGAGAAGTGTTTTGGGGAAGAAGATAGGTCAAAAGAGAGGAGAAGGATCAATGGGAGAGAGCCAGCAACAACTTTGAAGGACCACTTATATTCTCCACCAAGAGCAAGGCCGGACAAGAGATCGTGGGACACGTGGCTTAAGCTGTCAAAGGCCCAAAAATCGACCCAGAGGAAAAAATCGGCCGATTTTCCTGGGTGTAGGTCGATTTTCTTCAACAGAAGCATGCTATGATCGTCTAGCCATGAGTTGCTCCATTGCTTGCACCAATAGTGGTCTTTGTGTCCTTTGTTGCTCCAATTATTCTCCTCCAAGGCTTTGGATGTGTACCATCATGAGGCTTGGCCCTCAAATGTATCGATTAACGTCCAATAGATCTCCGAAATACCTACAAAACCGACAAAAGCTCGTGTAGACGTCTTTTCTAGAAATATGCACGAAATGAGTGTAAACGTCGTGAACTAATGTCAAAACGTGCATGAATAACGGGAGAAACTATCTAAATGTATGCCTATACTAACGTCATAAATCACGTTATCAAAATACCCCATACTTAAGGTTTGCTCGTCCCCGAGCATGATCCAACTATAGACTAAGAGATGACGTGATTCATGCATGCAAAAAAACAACAAAATCTTTTTGGAATTGTGCTTCTAATATTGGATCACCTTCATAGTCATGTTTCATAGCAATGGACAAGCAATCATGCATCAAATGAATGAAGGCATGGAAAGACAATTATACTTAACTAGAAAGCATGCATGAGAGGTGAAAATGAAGAAGTCAAGATGATCATGAGTATGTCCAATCTAGATCACTAAGTCTTACACACATGCATTTAGGTCATAAGGACTTAGGAAAGAAGAGGCTAAGAAACGTTGTGATTAGGAGGGAATTTTTAGGTTATGTGATGCTAATCCGGGAAAGGAACTAACTTCACAATTTCGTTTTTGCTCAACTTCCCAACAAGTGTATAATTTTCTCCATTTTTTTTTTCCACTTATTTTTGAGACAATGGCATTGGTGTACAAAAGCCGAAACCTTGGTGATTAGCCATCCTCGGGCTTTTTCTATTTTTTCGAGGTGCATCCACACCGGGCACACATACCAAAGCTCGTTAGGACTATCGGTTTATTTGACTTTGGCAAGGCACCAACACCCGATCATGTGAAGTGTACCGAGTTACTTGTCATTTTAACCAATGTCCCCAAACCTATATTTTTGTCTACACTTTCACAACAATTTCAGCATTTCATTCACAACATTCTTTCATCAACAACTTCACCCCACAGTTGCTTTTCACACACATCAACACATTATCATGCTCCTATTCCCGGATGGGTCAAAAAGAGGTAAAATTTTTCATCAATTGAGGTGCTCAAACAACATGATCAAGATGAGAAGTAGAGAAAGATGAATTGCCTCATTCATTCCTAAATGATGTGCAAGAACTAGCATGCAATTTCGATTTTCAATCCTCAATTCAAATCAAGGAAAACATTCATGATCACAAATCATTCATGGGATTCAAGATAAGTACTTCAAGTCCACATATGCATCATCTATTCAACACATAAGGCTATCCATAGCCAATTCACAAGACAATTTCATCATAAGGGTTATTCCCAAGCTTAGAAAGCACAAAAATTTTTAAAATTTTCTGATTTTTTTGGATTTTTCGAAATATGTATGTACAATGCAAGACATAATGAAACATGTGACAATATTAAACTATCCTAGATGCTAATCATGCAAGTGATAATGAAAACCCCACCCCATACTTAGAAACACATTGTCCCCAATGTGGAAAGCTAAATAAAGAAGTGAAAGAGAGTCCTCACAATGTAAAATTGGTGATGCTTTGGTGTTTCGGTTCACATCGAATGATGATGGTGGATGATTGATCAAGGATGGTAGAGAGCTCTTGATGTTCATTAAGGTGTCGGAACCCGCGCTTGGCACCGCAAGCCGTCCAAGTTCCACGTCCGCTCCACCCATGCTTGATTGGAGATCATCACTTTCCTTTACAGAGGAAAAATCGGACCATCTGCCCAGGGAAATCGGCCGATTTCTGTGATGAACAGTCCGAGTTTCCTGGGTACTTTCTTCCTCGTCCATGTGCTTGGATCTTGTACCTTCTTCTCAACAGTTCCATGAGGTTTTCACATGACCTCCAGCATCTCATCACACATGACAACAACAAGATCTAGCACCCAAAAACACAAAAGAAAAACAAAGCACACCAAAAGCAAAATCAAACCAGAACAAGAAAAATAAAAGGGAAAGACATGTACCAATGGGTTGCCTCCCATTAAGCGCTTCTTTAGGTTAATAGCTTGACCAAACTCCGAGGATGTGTCAATCCACCTCGAATACCATGGTTTGCTTGAGGAGTCCAAACAACCATCGCTTTCCGGCATCCATGATGACAAGCAAGGGCCACTTGATGCCCAAATAAGCTTTAAGTTCTCTCTTCACCGGTGAGTAGTAGACTCCTTCATCACCGCTCCTTTGATGATAGTATGGAGTTGCAACCATAGGTGCTACCCCATACTTAGACAATTGGTACTCCGCGGTCATACCGGTGAGATGCTTGTCATCCTCATCCTCTATGATCCAAAGAAGGCCGGTTCTTGGAAAGAATTCTTCATTGAGGTGCTCCATAACCATCATGGATCCATCATGCTTGCCTCCATCATTCAACATGGGAAACTCCTTAGGAAAGGGGCTCCAATCTTCGTGTGTACTCCGGGCAAGCAAGGAGGGATTGGAAGGAGTTGAGGTTAGCTTAGGGCTCTCCCTCGTGAGCTCTTCAAGTGTGGTTCCGGGGTTGATGGCAAGGATGACTGGGGGTGAGAATATTTCATTGCACTCCTCCAAAGGTGAAGGAGGTGGAGGTAAGCCTTGAAGGATGGTAGGATCTCCTAGCATAAGAGCATTCCTAATCTCCTCAATCTCCCTCCTCATTTGTTCTTCTCTCTCGGTATTCAATCTCCTTTCTTCCTTCAGGGCCAAACCCCTTAGCAACAATTGCTCTCGAGCTTCATTCAACTCTTCCTCAAGGCTTCTATTGGTTATGGTTGAATCGGGCAATTCTTGGATCTCCTCATAGTGAACCTCCTCTTGATGACATACTTCCCCTTCAAGCTCCATGTGGGAACTAGAAATGGAAGCAAGGTTGCTTTCTAGATCATCCATCTTCCTCAACATTTCTTCTAGCATTGATTCCAATCGATCATTGTGAGGTTGATGGTGAGGTTCCACATAAGGCAATGTAGTCATGTGAGCTTGATCATGGGACTCATGATGGGCATTAAACTCCTCCCAATACTCAAACTCATCATGGAGAGGTCCTAGATCTTGGCTTTCCATCCACTCCTCATACTCCATGTCGTCAAGGACGTCTTGGAGGTACAATCCGTCCATGGCAAACATGAAAAGGCAAAGACAAAAACAACACAAGATCAAAAGTAACAAGAAAGATAAACACTAAAAACAATCAAAATCAAATGACTTAATCTAAACCTAGTCCCCGGCAACGGCGCCAAAAACTTGTTACGCTAGGAAATAGCACAAAAAGTTTTACATTTATAAACTCGAACTAAAATCCCAAACTACCTAGCGAAACCCGCAGTGTACGGGTCGTTTTGTAGAAAGGAAAGTATTCCGAGGTCGAACTCAAGGACTGAGGTGAAACTAAGTCATTCAATGATCAAAGATAGTGTGAATCTAGACTAAGATAAGATGAGGAATAAAGAAAATGGAAAACACAATGTTTTTGGAGGGTTTTGGGTGATCAAACAAAGATCACAAATATGTGAACACAATCAAGCAACACAAACACACACTAACACAAAAGATAGGAGAATGGAAGTAACAAAGCGGATTCTAGAGATTGGAAGTCCGGTTATGGCATAGACTCAAGCTATCTATTCATTCCTCGGATTAACTATGATATGTTGGGATTAAGCGTTTCTAGATTGGGATCAATTACCGGGTAAGTCTCATGATCCACTAGTCCATTCCTAAGGTCTCATCACCGGGTAAGTCTCTAAGAACCTAAGGATAGGAATTCTACACAAACCGGATTGTTACCTAGGGGTCTAACCTATCCTTACCGGGTCAGTCTCGGAAAGGGAAGTCCTAAGAGTAAGAATCACCGGGTAAGTCTCTTCTAAACACTTAGTTGCTAACACTAGGTCTCCCTAGGATAGAATTAGCTCAACAAACACTAGGATTTCAAGAACAAGAGTCATTCAAGGGTAAAAATCTAAGTTCATCCTATCATGGTCCTATCCATAACCCTTCTTTCCTTACCCTAGAATCGCAATCTATCTAGCCAACAACATTCATTTCAAGATCAATCTCCACAAATAAAGCATGCTTGCAAGTCATGGTCAATTGATGAAGAACAATCCAAAGAAAAGACATTAAAAGCATAGAATAGAAATTACCAAATCCTTACAAGGCTCCAAGAGCTAATCCAAGTTGTCAACAATGAGCTTCTCTCTCAAATCCACTCTAATCTCACTCTAAAACGAGAATCTACACTAATCTCTTCCAAGAACACCCCTAATGGGTGCTTGGAAGAGAGGCAACAATGGAGAAGTGTTTTGGGGAAGAAGATAGGTCAAAAGAGAGGAGAAGGATCAATGGGAGAGAGCCAGCAACAACTTTGAAGGACCACTTATATTCTCCACCAAGAGCAAGGCCGGACAAGAGATCGTGGGACACGTGGCTTAAGCTGTCAAAGGCCCAAAAATCGACCCAGAGGAAAAAATCGGCCGATTTTCCTGGGTGTAGGTCGATTTTCTTCAACAGAAGCATGCTATGATCGTCTAGCCATGAGTTGCTCCATTGCTTGCACCAATAGTGGTCTTTGTGTCCTTTGTTGCTCCAATTATGCTCCTCCAAGGCTTTGGATGTGTACCATCATGAGGCTTGGCCCTCAAATGTATCGATTAACGGCCAATAGATCCCCGAAATACCTACAAAACCAACAAAAGCTCGTGTAGACGTCTTTTCTAGAAATATGCACGAAATGAGTGTAAACGTCGTGAACTAATGTCAAAACGTGCATGAATAACGGGAGAAACTATCTAAATGTATGCCTATACTAACGTCATAAATAACGTTATCAGTATTCCCGAACATCCTTAAATAACTTCTTTCTTTGTGCGTAGGATAATCCGGGCGGTATTTCCTGACAAACCAAATAGTTAACAAAATCAGCAAACCATGGTTCGTTACCTTTGGAGATCACATCGATGCACTCCTCTATGATATGTAAATGTTCGTCTGGAAAGGAGTCATCTATAGGTAGGTGGTCGTCCTCTAGATGTGTTAGACGACTCAAATGATCCGCAACAGAATTTTCCGAACCCTTCTTGTCGCGGATCTCTAGATCGAATTCTTGTAGGAGAAGAATCCATCTAATTAGCCTTGGCTTCACATCCTTCTTTGCAAGGAGATACCGGATCGCAGCATGATCCGTGTACACAATCACCTTTGCACCTACAAGATAAGAACGAAATTTGTTAATTGCATAAACAATGGCTAAAAATTCCTTTTCCGTAGTGGCGTAGTCGAGCTGCGCTTCATCTAGCGTCTTGCTAGCGTAGTGTATGGCATGGGTTCGCCCTTTTTTTCTTTGCCCAAGAACAACTCCTATAGCTACGTCACTTGCATCGCACATAACCTCAAAGGGAAGATTCCAATCCGGAGGTTGGATAATAGGGGCTGAAATTAGAGCTTCCCGAATCATGTTAAACGCATCCAAGCATTCCTGCAAAAACTCAAAAACTGCATCCTTCATCAATAGATTAGTGAGCGGTTTTGATATTTTAGAGAAGTCTTTTATGAAGCGTCTATAAAATCCAGCATGTCCTAGAAAACTTCTTATCCCTTTCACCGAAGTTGGGGGAGGAAGCTTTTCTATAGTCTTTATTTTAGCTCTATCTACCTCAATCCCTCTACTAGAGATTAAGTGTCCTAATACAATGCCTTCCTTCACCATGAATTGACACTTCTCCCAATTAAGAACTAGGTTAGTGTCTTCACACCTTTGTAACACAAGAGCAAGGTTAGAAAGACAATTGTCAAAAGAGGAAACATAAACGGAGAAGTCATCCATAAAAACCTCCATGATTTCCTCTATATATTCGGAGAAGATTGCCACCATGCACCTTTAAAAGGTGGTTGGGGCGTTGCAAAGCCCGAACAGCATCCTCCTATAGGCAAACGTACCCCACGGGCACGTGAACGTGGTCTTCTCTTGATCATCCGGGTGTATCGGAATCTGAAAGAAACCACTATAACCGTCAAGATAGCAAAAGTGCGAATGTTGCGCTAACCTTTCAAGCATTTGGTCAATGAAGCGTAGTGGGAAGTGACCCTTCATCGTCGCGTTGTTTAGCTTGCGGTAGTCTATGCACATCCGCCATCCTGTTACAGTTCGGGTAGGAATTAGTTCGTTATTCTTGTTGGTGATGACCGTCATTCCTCCCTTCTTCGGAACCACTTGTACCGGACTCACCCACTTGCTATCGGAGATAGGGTAGATGATACCTGCATCAAGAAGTTTAAGAATCTCCTTCTTGACAACCTCCTTCATGGTCGGATTTAACCGCCTTTGAGGTTGTCTTGAAGTCCTAAAGTCCTCTTCCATTAATATCGTGTGCATGCATAGGGAAGGTTTAATACCTACTAAGTCCTTTATAGTATATCCTAAAGCTTTTCTATGTTTCCTAAGGACAACCATGAGCTTACTATGTTCATCTATACTTAAATCGGAACTAACAATAACCGGAAAGGTAGAATTAGGTCCAAAAAATGCGTACCTTAGATGAGTAGGGAGTGGCTTTAGTTCCATGACTATCGGAGTTTCCAATGGTTCTTGAGGAGCGTCCGATGCTTCCTTAGAGGTGTCTAAGGGTGTAGAAGGTGTGGGAGAAGAATATAAAGAAGTTGAGGAAGAGACACAATTACCTTCGGAATCACCCAAAATTACGGCCTCTCTGCATCCTCCACGGCCGTGGTTTTGGGCGTGGAAAGTAAATATGGTTGCTTTGTTCTCTCCACGACCGTGTAACCCTCTGGAGTGAGCCACGCTTTTGTTGGTGAAATCCACAGCCGTGGAATATAGTCTATGGCCGTGGATCTGTACGTTTTCTGCCTCGTCGTGGAGTTTCTCAAACTCCTCTTCACACACTTCTTCTTGTGCTTCTAAGGCTTCTATTGCCTCATTGCACTCCTCTTCTTCCCCTACATCCATTAGACTCATAGTAATAACCTTTTGCAAAGGATCTTTGAAGAGAATAGCACTTACCTCCTCTCTAGACAACCCTTCTTCATCTTGGATATTGAATATATCCTCATTAAAGATTGGGTCCTTCACTAGAGTGGAAAGAACGAACTCTACCTTCTCTTCTCCTATGTCAAAGGCGAGTCTAGCATTCTTGCAATCGACTATGCAACCGGATGTTGCAGGAAACGGTCGTCCGAGAATGATCGGGACCGGACTATCTGCAGGAATGTCAAGCACAACAAAATCTATAGGAACATAGAATTTACCTAGCTTGACCGGGACGTCTTCCACAATACCGACGGGACGAGTTATGGATCGATCCGCCATGTACAACGTCATCTTCACCGGTTTAGGGTCGCCTAAACCGATCTTCTACATAATGCAAGTGGGATGATGCTCACACTTGGTCCCAAGCCACATAATGCATCATATGTGACATCTCCCACTCCTATGGGAATACAAAATGACCCCAGATCCTTTAGCTTTGGGGGCATCTTCTCTTTCATGGTCTTGATGAGATCCGATGAATCCGAACTCATCTTAACCTCTCCAAAATCCTCTAACTTTCTCTTGTTAGAGAGGATCTCCTTTAAGAACTTACCATAAGCTGGCATACCTACAATAACATCAATGAAAGGTATATTAATATGCAATTTGCTCATGAGTTCTATAAACTTACCGAATTGTTTATCTAGACGCGCTCTTGATCTAGATTGAGGGAATGGTAGGGGAGGTTTGAAAGCTGGAGGAGGAACATAGACATCTTCCTTCTCCTTCCCCTTTTCTTTCTATTTCTCAACGGGGACTTCTACAAACTTGGGCTGCGGGTCGGTAGTTGTCACCCCGCTCCTAGTTGTGATTGCCATCACCCTTCCTTTTGGGTTGTCCTCCGTTTTTCCTGGAAGTTTCCCTTGATTTCTAGGAACTTCCTCCGCATGGCTGAACATTTGGTTTTCTAAAACCTTTTGGGCTTTATCAACCTTAGTAATGTGATCATCAACCTTGATGATGTGGGTCTCCAACCCTTGAAACTTCCCCAAAATCGTTTCAAACATGGGATCAGGCTTCTCCTTCCCCGAAGTGCTTCCACCATTAGATGTTTGCCCCTGGCTTTTCAAAGGAGTGGAAGAAGAGGAAGGTGGAGTTAATGAATTTCCTAAATTGGAAGGATAAGAATTACCGGAGTTTTGTTGATTGGAGCGCCAATTGTTGTTGTTTGAACCCCTATTGTTGTTCCAATTGTTGTTCCGGTTGTTGTTGTTGTTGTTCCAATTATTCCGGTTCTTGTTCCGGTTGTTGTTGTTGCGGTTTGTATTCTCACCACCGTTGTGGTTATTGTTGTGGCCTAAATAACCCACATCTTTTTCTTGTTGCTTTGGAAAGTTGGTCTTGATAGCTTCTTTCAACTCTTTAATCTCGTTGTTGAGAGAAAAGATTTGAGATTGAGCTTCGTGTGTTAGTTTTGCTCCTTGATCCACACGATTCCCCTCCACTTTCCGGTGAGAGTACTTCTCTATCACTCGCGCTTGCTTCTCAATGAAGTCCCAAGCGTCATCTTCCATCATGTCCATGAATGAACCACATGAGAGGGATTGGATCTTGAATTGTGTCTCCACATCCAGCCCTTTATAATATATCTCCAATAGTGCAAGCTTGGATATGCCATGATGAGGGCAATCCAATAGTAAATCCTGAAATCTTTCCCAAGATTGAAACAAACTTTTGTTAGATCTCATAGAAAATGCATTAATCTTACCTCTTAGCTCCGCCGTTTTGGATGGCGGAAAGAACTTAGTGAGGAACTCCGCGGAAAGATCCTCCCATGTCTTAAGCTTTCCACTTGGAAGAGCTTGATACCAAGACAATGCTTTCCCCTTCAAGGAGAAGAAGAAAGGCTTGAGTTTGTAGCTGTTGGTAGTTGCGTTCTTAGGCTTCATTGTCTCCATCATAATCTCAAAGTTTTGTAGATGTTGGTGTGGAGATTCAGCACTTGTTCCACCAAATTGGTTTTGGCGAACAATGGTAATAACTTGAGGGTTGAAGCTAAACCCTTGTACATCATCAGCATCAAAGTTCACACCTAAACGGCGTGGTTGCTGCGTTGGATCCATCCTTTGGCCAAGAGTCCTTGGCTCCTCTTCTACACGTTCGACCCTCGCATTCCTAGGTGGAACACGGCGATTTGCAGCTGGATGTGGAAAGAATGGATTCACATTGATCGTGGGATCAATTTCCTCTAGCGGTGGCATGGAGGAGTCGCTATCCTCATTGGATGAGTTGGCTCTAACCGATCTTCCCGTTCTCCTCCATTTCTTTTTCTCCTTGAGGTTGTTTATTTCCAACCTCATTTGGAACATCATGTCCGTTAGATCATCAACCTTCATTTGATGACGATCCGTTTCTTCCCTACGAGTCTTCTCACTCCATTGGAGTTGAGCTTCCTTTTCTGCTAACTCCGATTGGAGATCACGTTCTTTTTCTTCAGCCATTTGTCTTTCCTTACGCTTTCTCCTTAAATTCCTCTCAAGCTCTTGATCAAGAGGTAAGAGGTCTTCGTTATTCCTAGACCTGCGCATACACTCGAATAGATATCAAATAACAAGAGAGAAGCTCCCAAGCTTGACAACCGTTAACCGAATTCAGCCTAGACCAAATCCCCGGCAACGGCGCCAAAAACTTGTTCGCCACTTAGCGTGCGTGCAAATAAGCTTTAAATTTATAAAACTAGAATCAAGCAAGCGAACCCGCAGTGTACGGATCGATATAGTTGAGCAAGAATTCCAAAGTATCGAACACAGGGATTTGGGGGGTTAAATCCAGTTATAGATTATCAAGCAATTAAATGTATGAAGCTTTTCAAATTATTGGGAAAACAACAATCCTAAAGATCCGGGAATCCAGATGTGGCAATCGATTCAAGAGATACTAAAGATATAAGGACAGAGTTGAGGTTTGCAAAGGTATACGAATGTAAGGTAATCGTACGGTGAAGTTCCCAAAAACCTTATATGACCTACCTAAAAGACACTCTCTATAAAGGTTGTTGAGGCTTCAGTATAGAAGGAACCTAAAGGCAAGGATTAACGTCAAATACCCAAACTTATAATCCAAGGATCAAGACTAACTAAACCGATTAAGGTTGTGACACTCAGAATCGAGGTAGAGGTTGTTGAGGCTTTACTACCACCTAGAAAAGGCAAGCCAAAACTAAGTTAAAGCAAATCTTTAAATTTGGATTAAAGTAAAAGCAAGTTCGTAAACTGACACAAAATTACGGGTAGTTCTTGAGTTCCACGGCCGTGGAAGCTCAAGAACAGACCGTGGATTAGGTTCGTCGGCGATTATCTCTAACTCTCAGGGTCCAATCTGTTTACGATCGATATATCATCATCTAAGCCACAACTACAAACCCTTCACCTTAGAATTGCTAAAGGGTTTTAGCCAACAACAGTCATATTGATATCAAATTCAAGATTTAAAAGAATGAAAGATAGAAACTTCCGAAAACCTTCAATAACTTTCAAATCAATCTCAAATCCACAAATCAAGAACAATAATGTCAATAGATTCGGAATAACGCAAACAATCACAAATCTTAGATAAGAACAAAGAACGGGATGTCAATCCGTCTTCTAATCAAACCTAAAGATGAAGCGTAATCTCCTTACGAACAAGTCTTCCAAATCTTCACTCTTTCTCCAACTTTCCGTTGCAAAATAGCAATCTCCGCACGTCCCACTTGAAACCCTAGGCACGTGCAATAAGCGTAAGCAAAGTCTAAGCGAAGGTGACGGAATCTCTCTTCCTCCGTCCTTTTATAGGGTAAGATAAAATATTTGCCCGGCCCATTGCGTAGAAGATCGCGGCTTCAAAGTGTGCGTTAAAAGATTGCCAAGATCACGGTCGTGGAAGGGTTCCACGCCCGTAATTTAGAGCGTGGAATTTGGTCACGGTTTGTCACAACCCTCCACGGCCGTGTTAGTTGCTGGAATGCACCACGCTTCTCTTGTCAAGGTTCCACGGCCGTGGACTAGAACGTGGATTCTAGTACGGTCGTATTTTAGAGCGTGGTTTAGAGGTAGTTCGTGATTTTCCTTAGTCTCGTGCTATTCTTCAAGTTAGCACCTTCCTTAGCTCCTAATGATGTCCTCAATCCTTGGACATGCTCAATCAAACTCCATTCTCTCTCAATCCGTTCGGCATTAGCTCTTAATTGCCTACAATCAACACAAAGCTTATGTAGACCTCTATATCGACAAAATAGATGAACTAACTCACAAATACTTCAATGCTTTATCAATGACTACCAATATGGATGAAATACACTTAGAAAACGTGCCTAAAATATCACAATATTTCATGCTAACAAAGCGCCTTAGTCATTCCGTTATGATGTATAAGAATTTATTTGTTGGTTTCGATCATTATCCCTTAATCCTATAAAAACATCAACTAGCAAATAAATCAAACATATTGTTCAAGTAAAGGATGAATGTCCATAAACGTCATAGCTAAACCTCAAAATACAAGACTTTCTTTGCCATATTTACAACATATATGTCATCATTGAGGTCATATCCGTTTTTAGAAGCACAAAATTTTTGAAAATTTTCGATTTTTTTTTATTGATGAATGAAAATGCAATGAAAAGTCCGAAAATAAAACGTGTGACTAGAGTTATTACAAACTCGAAATCTGAAAGTGCAAATGCAATGAAAGTAGACGTGTGACTAGAGTTATTACAAGGCATAAACCGATCATAACCTCAACCAAACACATCCTCACACCTCTAGCATGATCCTATACTCCAACACTAGGAAAGGATGGAACAAAGGCATCCTAAGGAAATCCTAGAAGCACACTCACACCTGTAGAACCAAGAGAAGACCTTTTGCTGATGTAGGTGGCGCAGGGGCGGCCCACTGTTGGCGTAGGGGCGGGTCTTGGCCGGCGTAGGGGCCACTGCAAAGTGGCGCACGGGCGGCTGGACAGCAGGAGGCACCACCTTATCCCTTTCTTCACTACTTCTTTCGATTCTTTACTCTTCTTAACTCCAACAGCAACATACATATAGAACATACATATATATACATCAACACAAGCCGAACATGGCTGGAACAAGATCCAAGCCTAAGGAAACTAAGCTAGGCTAAGGAAAGAGAGGAAAAGATGAAGAAAAGAGGAAAGAAGGCACACAGAGCTGGGGGGCGGACTTTGTGAGCCGCAGGGGCGGCCCAGGCAAACTGCAGGGCGCCCTTTGGGTCACGCAGGGGCGGCCCAGGCTAATTTCTGGCCCTCTGCTCACTCTCTCAGCAACTCAGCAACTAGGCTCTTAAATGTCACCCCACTAAAAACAAGTTTCGTCTCGAAACTTGCAAGATCGCAAAACCCCTCGGACCCACAAGCCGAGTTATAACTCTCTCTCTCTCTATCGGAGGTATCACATCTACGCTCAGAAGGCAGGACCTATACAAATCTATGACCTCAAGCATAAACATGGAGGAATCATCAACTCCAGAAAATAGGGCCATAACGCTCCCCAAAGGCGTAGAGGAATCACATCTCTTGCCATACCACGTCACAAGGTATAGAGTGTAAGAGCCTCTGTCCTTGGATCCTAGGAGCCTTGTTAAGCCTTGGTTGAGCCCTTATTGGACCCTGGCAGCCGCCCCTGTAGATCCTTTTAGCCGCCCATGCGCCACAGGAGGGCCGCCCCTACGCCTTGCTTGGTCCGCCCCTGGGGTTTTGTGCGGCTGCAGCCACCTTTGTTGACCTCTTGACTTTGCTTTTGGGTTAGCTTATTATATCAGCTTCCAATTCTTCAGATGAGGGGTTTCTTCACCTTATTCCAACTTCTTCATCCTCCTGACGCTCTTCTTCTTCTTCCTCTTCTCTTCTTTGCACTTCTTGATCTTGTGAGAGAGCTTTTGAGAGTTTGGTGTTGGTTTTGGCCTTGGATGATCTTGAGCTTGTTGCTGAGAGTTGTTGTTGTTTTTTTGAGGTGCTTTAGGAGGATGATGGTGTGGATCTCCATGGCTGCTTAGGTTTCTGATTGTGGTAAGCCATCTCTTCCTCTTTCCTTTTTTTCTTTCGTCTTCCTTGTTTCTTTCTTCCTTTCCTAGATTAGGATCACAAGCTGAGCTTGTGTGGATCCTTTCCTAGCCTTCCTGATGTTCATACATGTGTATATGTGTATTTGTGTTGTTGTGGTATGATGGAGAAGTGAAGAGAGTCTAGAAAGAGATCAAAGAGAAATCAGGGCCAAGCCTCTACAAAGACAACCGCCCCTGTGCCTGACCTTAGCTGCCCCTGCGCCTGCCTTTGAGCCGCCCATGCGCCTTGAGTGAGCCTCCCTTGCGCCTCTGTGGTTCAGCCTTGAGTTTTTGCTTTTGTTGGGGCATTTAGGGCATACCCTGTTGGTATGTTTCCTTCCTTCTTTTCCTTTGGCCTTTGCTTAGATGTTGGCTAGGCTAGCTTGGTTAGGATGAGTTGTATGATAGAGATGCACCTTAGGCACTCGTGTTGATGTTGAGGTTATGTTGTAGGCATCTGTGAGCATGTTATGATCTTGAGGTTTAGTTGAGGTTGTAGGATGGTTATGGTTATGGAGACGAGTTTCTTAACCCTTGTAAGATGTGATGTTGTGTGCCTTGCTATTGCAGGCGTTGATTACTTCCCCAAAGGGAAGTTGTGACGTGGTTTTGGATACGAGTGTTACAGGTAAGTCCATAGGACTTACGTAGCATTCAGTTGTGAGATTGTGTGATTGTGATGGTTGTGTATGTTCATATGATTGTGGATTTACAACTTAAACCGGACTAGGATGGTCATTTATGATATTAAATGACCGAAGTGTATTATAACGGGTCGTGACCACTTGTCTCCCCCTGTGGGTAGGAAGAGGTGCTCTGAAGATGATCTCACAGGAGGGAACGAGTGATTATCACCCCCATGCAAAACTCCTGTGTTACGTTGGATGGGACGAGGTTCTTGAGGCTCCTCGTGTTACAAAATAAGTTGAATTAGTAATGGAATAACGTAAATGAAAGATAATAAAAGAATGTGTGTGGCATTGCATGTATGGGATGTTGATGTGTGTTTGTGTTATTACCTTCATACTTATTCATTGTTGTAGCTAACGGTGTATACCGTGTTGTAGATGATCTGCAGGTTAGGAAGACTGCAGAGTGAGCCAGATGTGGTGACCAGCCGACGACTTTTGTACATTAGGATGCGTGGGATATAGGATCTTTTGTATCAGATGTTTATGGTTGATGTTTTGTACTCGGCTTTGTGTTTCTAAACCTTTTTGATGTATCACATACAGTTTTATGTTTTGGTTTTAATCTACCTGTGCCTTATTGTAAGATCCAGTGAACTTGTTGTCAGGCTAGGGTCAGGATCCATTGTGAGATCTTATCCTAGTGTGACATCCCGAGTCCCACGGATTTGGGGTGTTACAGAGTTGGTATCACAGCCTTAGGTTGACAAAAATGGCACTTGCTATCTGCAATAAAGCTAGTGTGGATAAATAAACAAAACCAACTTGGGGTCTGACTTTTCAAAAGGTTTTGGTTTTAAAGCGAGTACAGATGTTTTGGGATAGTATGTACAAAAGCCGTCACCCATATGAGGATCTCGGTAGTATAGATATATACATATATACATATATACATATATATATATATACATATATATATATATATATATATATATATATATATATATATATATATATATATATATAGAGTATAGATCCTATGAGAACACCCCTTAACATGAGAACAGATTCGTAATTATTATTAGTTTTGTTACGAAGGTGTCATATCGTTTAATGTATTATTCGTACTTATTGTTGATTGAGTGGATTATTCGTAGTTATTGTTGGATTCCAAATTATTATTATTCGTATTTATTCTTAATTATGATATCTACTCTAAATCTCAACCCTTAATACTCACCATCCAACGGTGTACGATTGTTCTCATGTTCTCACGTTAGGGGAGTTCTCATGGGAACCACACCCTATATATATATATATATATATGTATATATATGTATATATATTATATTTATATTATTAAGTATTATATATATATATATATCCATACATATGGCCTATATAGAGCCTTATACGTTACGTGTGCATACCCCGCATATGGCTCGGACTAGAGCTACTGTTGTTGTAGCCAGAGGCAGAGGTAGACCACCTCTTCCTCCAGGAGGGATAGAACAGGGACAAGCTCTCGCTGCAGATCCACCAGTGGTGGAGGAGGCTTCTGAGGAGGTTGTTGAAAGTGTAGTTCCAGCTACGAGGAGTGGTTGGTCCAGGAGACAGCAAGCCCATCCAGCCCAGTCTGATGGCTCAGACCGTGTCTCCATGGGTGCACCAGAGTTCAGAGAATACATCAGACACTTTGAGGAGGATATTAGAGTTGGTAGACGAGCCCCAGATCTACCAGGGCATGAGGGATCATCTGAGAGATCCCATGGAGCTACTCAAGTGCCAGCTATGCCGGCACGTGCTACTGAGGTTCCTCGAGTTGTGGAGGAGACTAGAGGTCCTCGACCAGATGCCTAGTTGAAGGCATTTCATCAGCACGGAGTACCACACTTCTTAGGGGAGATACGTTACAGACTGAGGTGTTTATTGGGCATGTAGACTCAGCTTTAGAGTCTATTCGATGCCTTGAGGATAGATGGATAGAGCTAGTACAGTCTCTATTCCAAGACCTTGCACACCAATGGTGGAGGAACTTTTGAGCACTAGTTACCAGCTATCAGCAGATGAGGACTTTGTAGAGGGAGTAGTTCTACCCTGCCTCACTGAGGAGGGAGAAGCTGCAGGACTTCATGGAGGCGGGCTTTGAGGATGTACCCATTACAGATGCTATTCGCCGCTTCTAGACTGAGTTAGCGTTGCTAGGTCCAGCTCCACCATCTGGGGACCAACTATATATCTGTTCTCCCGTCGTCTGAGGGAGAGTACACGTTCATACATGGCAGGATTCCACAATGATTCATTGATAGATTATCACGATCGGGCCTCTGCTAATGAGAGAGAGAGAGAGCTAGCCGGAGGAGGACTTCTCAGACAGGACGGTCTGAGAAGAGACAGCGCACAACACAAAATGGTGCAAGAGCATCTAGATACGGACGAGGCCAGTCTCAGGGCCGCTCGAGTGGTCCAGTGTCTGCACCTACGATTGAGAGAGGCCGGAAATGTCATAAATGTGGGGCTTATGGACATTTGAAGGTTGATTCCCCGAGAGCAGCACTGACTTGCTTCTCATGTGGGAAGCCAGGACACGGAGCTACGTTTTGCTGTCAGGGCAAGGCGTCATCACATCAGGGTTCTTCCCATGTAGGTGCAGCAGGAGATGGACAGAGACTGCCTCAACACCAGGCACAAGGACAGTAGAGAGTCCTAGACACACCTGCTACTCAACGATCAGCTCCAGAACCGAGTTCAGGTAGAGGTAGAGGTAGAGAGGCTGGTACTAGTGATGCTCGAGGAGTTCGAGGTCGTATTTTTGAGCTGAGGAGTGCTAAGGAGCCGCCAACACTAGTTGCTACAGTTACCATTCTGTTAGATGGTTTACCTGTTAGAGTTTTATTTGATACGGGTGCTACGCATTCTTTTATTTATGCTGCTTGTGTTGAGCGTTTGAATTTGTCTACCATAGAGGGGACACCCTTTCCTATAGGGTCATCTGATGGTAGTAGGGTCAGAGGTACCCATGAGATACGTAGTTGTCCCCTACGCTTAGGGACTCGTGCATTGCTTGTTGACTTCTTAGTCATGCCCTTGATGCATGAAAAAGTCATATTAGGTATGGATTTGATGTGTAGACACTGTGCGGTGTTAGATGTGGGTAAGAGAACTGTTACAGTCTCTACCGACATAGGTCCGATAGAGGTGTTACGAGGTTGGGACCTTGGAAAGATAGGATTTTTTATCAGTGCAGTACGAACAACTAGACTGATAGCACATGGATGTGATGCCTTTTGGTGCTACGCCATGAAGGATGGAGACAGTCCAGTTTTGGAGGACATACCAGTGGTCTGTGAGTTTACAAACGTATTTCCAGAGCCGTCTAGCTTGCCACCTCAGGGGAGCGTAGATTTTGGCATTGACTTGGAGCTTGGCACGAGACCCATCTCGAAGGCCCCATACCGTATGGCACCTGTCGAGATGTTGGAGCTGAAAAAGCAACTAGAGGAGTTGGTTGAGAAGGGCTTCATACGCTCTAGCGTTTCACCATGGACTACAGAGAGCTGAACAAGGTGACCATCAATATCAAGTATCCATTACCTCGTATTGATGATCTACTTGATCATCTTCAAGGAGCGACAGTTTTCTCCCGGATCAACATG
The DNA here is from genome assembly GCA_033239045.1 of Fagopyrum esculentum. Classification (NCBI taxonomy): domain Eukaryota; kingdom Viridiplantae; phylum Streptophyta; class Magnoliopsida; order Caryophyllales; family Polygonaceae; genus Fagopyrum; species Fagopyrum esculentum. The sequence continues at coordinate 83,532,392 of BSUD01000003.1, read as the reverse complement.
CGTTCAAGATATCACAAGCTGAGGGCGAGAGAGCAGGATGTGCACAGACGGAATTTCGTACCCGTTATGGACAGTACGAGTTTGTAGTGATGCAATTTTGGCTGACGAATGCCCCAACAGCCTTCATGGAGTTGATGAACAGTATCTTCGTCGACTTCTTGGATCAATTTGTTGTGGTCTTCAGTGATGACATTCTTGTGTACTCTTGTAATAGAGAGGAGCATGTTAAACATTTGAGAACAGTTTTGCAGATTTTGAGAGATAGAGAGTTGTATGCGAAGCTCTCTAAGTGCGAGTTCTGCATGTCTGAGGTTGCATATCTTGGACACATCGTCTCCGCCGACGGGATTATGGTTGACCCAACGAAGATCGAGTCTGTTGCTGCATGGACGACACCGATGAACGTCAAGGAAGTGCGTAGCTTTCTTGGCCTAGCCAGTTATTACAAACGCTTTGTGGAGGGATTTTCTGTGATTGCCCGTCCACTGACGAGTCTTTTGAGGAAGACTACCAGATTTGTATGGACTGATCAGTGTGCTCAGAGTTTTGAGTAGTTGAAGAGGTGTTTGACTTCTACTCTTGTCTTGGCACAGCCAGAGGTTTCTGATGATTTTGTGGTCTACAATGATGCATCCAAGCTGGGCTTGGGATGTGTATTGATGCAGCGAGGCAGAGTGATTGCATATGCGTCTCGATAGCTGAAGACGTATGAGGAGAACTATGCGACTCATGATCTGGAGTTGACAGCGGTAGTTCATGCGTTGATGATCTGGAGACATTACCTGTATGGTGATACATGTCAGATCTTCACAAACCATAAGAGTCTGAAGTACATTTTCATGCAGCGGGAATTGAATAAACGCCAGCGTTGATAGCTTGAGTTGATCAAGGACTTTGACCTTGAGATTTTATATCATCCTGGCAAGGCAAATATAGTAGCTGACGCCTTGAGCAGGAAGATGCCTCGAGAGAAGGCGATTGCCAGATTTATTGTACAGCCTCACATTCAGAGAGATCTAGCTTGGCTAGAGATGGACATCTAGTTTCCTCATGAGGATGCGTAGTTGTTTTCTTTAGAGGTTCTACGTGGTCTGTTGGATGAGATCCAAAATAAACAAGCGACCTGCCCCAACTTTGACGCGGATCAGAGAGAGGATGTCTCATGGAGAGGTACCACAGTTCTCCATTGGAGCAGATAAAGTTATGAGGCGACATGACCGTATCTGTGTACCTGCTGATGCAGAGCTGAGACAACGGATTTTACAGGAGGCTCATTGTACACCTTACTTTGTACACCTTGGTACGACTAAGTTGTACCATGATGTGAGACGTTCATATTAGTGGGGAGGGATGAAGCCCGACGTAGCCAGATTTGTGGCTCAGTGTGTGACTTGTTAGTAGGTTAAGATAGAGCAATGTAGGCCTGGAGGTGAGCTCCATCCACTGCCAATACCGCATTGGAAGTGGGAGGACGTCTCCATGGATTTTGTGACCGGACTGACGACCAGTAGGAGCTTTGATGCTATTTTGGTGATTGTTGACAGACTGACGAAGACGGCGCATTTCATTCCTATCAGAGAAACGTGGCTAGTGAGCAGATTGGCTGAGGAGTACACTAGGCAAATAGTGAGACTCCATGGGGTAACGAGGACGATTGTTTCTGATCGAGATGGACGGTTTACTACGAGATTCTACAATAGATTCAAATTGCTTTGGGAAGGAGTCTACACTTTACGACTGCGTTTTACCCGCCAGACAGATGGTCAGTTAGAGAGGACCATCCAGACTTTAGAGGACATGTTGCAGGCCTGTGTGTTGGATTGGGGACAACAGCTGGCATGCATCTATTGGGATGGCTCCTTATGAGGCACTGTATGAACGTAGGTGCCATACACCTTTATATTAGGATGAGCCTAACAGTATTAGTGGGATAGCACCAGAGCAGATTTAGGATGATATGGCTCGGGTTGCGCTGATCAGAGAGAGGAAGCTGGCTGCACAGAGTCGCCAGAAGTCATATGCAGATAGGAGGCGTCGACCTCTAGAGTTCAGGGTAGACACTCATGTTTGGTTGAGAGTATCTTCGACGCGAGGCGTCAGACGTTTTGGCATAAAGGGGAAACTGAGTCCCCGATATGTCTGTCCTTTCGAGATACTGGATAGAGTTGGGAGTGCAGCTTATATATTAGCATAGCCTCCAACGTTAGAGGGTGTTCACGCTGTGTTTCATGTGTCTCAACTGAGGGAGTACATACTAGATCCGAGGCACATTGTGAGTTATGATGATCTGTTAGTTGAGTCGGACAACACATTTGCAGAGGACCCTATTGTAGTCCTAGAGCGAGGTGTCAGACGCCTGCGTTCCAAGGACATTCCTATGATGAGGATACAGTGGTCTAGACGAGGACCTGATGAGGCTACATGGGAGATTGAGGATAGTATCCAGAGGAACTATCTAGAGTTCTATGCTGAGTTAGATGCACCAGTAGGATCTACGAGTAGATCTTAGTGCCATCTTGGTGAGTGCATGTTATGTTATGTGCTCATGTGATATGTTGTGCTTTTCGTGCTAGCTGTGAGACCTTGTTTGATAGCGCAAGATAGGTATAGCTGGAGATGGTTCTGTCCTCCATGCAATGGTGTGTTTTAGGATTAGTTGGAGATGGTTCTTTCCTCCATGCTATCTTTCATAGACATAGTGTGAGTGGAGACGGTTTTCCTCCATGTAGTAGTGTTATGTGTACGTTTAGGCTTGAGACGGCTTTCCTCCATACCAGTGTGATATGGTTAGTGTTTGGCTAGAGATGATCTTCCTCTAGGCCTTGTGTAGCGTTGATGATGATGCTGGAGTAATGATTCCTCCATGCAGAGGTTGAGGATATAAAATGTTATCGGTTGTGACATAGTACCTCTGAGAGGGAGAGTTATACCTTGGGTTATGGGCCTGAGAGGATTTGGGATCTTGCAAGTTTTGGAACGAAACTTGTTTTTAGGGGGGTGTGATGTAAGAGCCTTTGTCCATGGAGCCTAGGAGCCTTGTTGAGCCTTTGTTGAGGACTTTGAGCCGGATCCATGGAGGAATCATTCTCAACGTTTCATTTTGAGAATAATTCCTCCATGGATCTTGACAGTGTAGATATGCCATGAAGTATGCCTTCTTCCCCACCGGAAGGTATGCTTCGGACCGACCGTCCGATGACCAAGATGTCATGTTGGGTGAGGGAGTACTCCGTTGCCTCATCATTCATGGGAAAGATTGTATCTATTGCGGTTGTTGTTGTTGTAATTGTTGTAATTGTTGTTGTTGTTGTTACATCACTTAAGAAAACCTCATTTTGTGGGCTCCGATATATGTATATGGCCCCACGGAAATAACTCATAAATTTACATAATATAACATTATTTTGATTATATTATCCTAATTTATAAACACTTATTTACGTTAATTTTCTCCAAAACGTTGTCTGTAAACGTTGTCATCCCGAGCCAGTTGTTGTTGTTGTAATTGGACCGTAAGGTTTGCTTTGGCCAAAGCAAACCTTACGGAGTTGAATAAAGCTTTAGAGCAATTGAGGCTTAGTGATGAAGCTTTGGAAAATGAGAGGAGACTTGCGAATAAGAGGCAAGAAGCTAATAGGAGGGAGATTGAGGAAATTAGGCAAGCTTTTGAGCAAAGGGAACTTAATCTTTGTCAACCACCGCCTCCACCACCGCCTCAACCGGCAGTAGATGTTCGGGTTGAGTCGATTATTGTTGATGAGCCACAAACACTTGGCCAACAAATGGATCCGGCTCAAAGAGCTCAACATATGCAGGTTAGGATACAACACCAGCCCACTATTCTACAAATTCACATTCAACACCCATGCAAGAGTACAACGTAGAGCATCCAAACACAAGTCCAACAACTATATGGAATCCCTTAATCCAACAACCACATGATCCCTAAGGTTCAAGCCACTAAATGGCATTCACACTATGTTCAACTATGCCAGCCTAATCATGATACTAACCCTAGATCATACTAGGATAGAAAGAAGGTCCACAAGAGATGTTTGTTAGTAAGGTGTACAGTGAGCCTCATGTAAGATCCTTTGTCTCAACTCTGCATCAGCAGGTACACAGACACGGTCATGACGCCTCATCACTCCATCTACTCCAATGGAGAATTGTGGTTCCTCTCCACGAGACATCCTCTCTCCGATCCTCATCAAGGTCGGGCAAGTCCCCTGCTTCTGCTGGATCTCATCCAATAGACCAAGTAAAACCTCTAAAGCATATAACTGGGCATCGTCATAGGGAAACTGGATGTCCAGCTCTAGCAAAGATTCATCCCTCTGAAGTGGAGGTTGTCAATATGGCAATCTCTTTCTCTCGAGGAGTCTTCTTACTCAAGGGGTCAGCTACAACATTCGCCTTTCCTGGATGGTACAGAATCTCAAGCTCAAAGTCCTTGATCAACTCAAGCCATAGACTCTGGCGGTTATTCAACTCCCTGTGCTTGAAAATATACTTCAGACTCTTATGGTATGTGAAAATCTGACATGTAGCACCATACAGGTAATGTTTCTAGATCTTCAAAGCATGAACTACCGCTGCCAACTCCAGATCACGAGTTAGGTAGTTTTCCTCATATATCTTCAGCTGTCTACACGCATAAGCAATCACTCTGCCTCTCTGCATCCATACAAATCCTAAGCCTTGCTTGGATGCATCACTGTAAACCACGAAATCATCAGGACCCTATGGTTGTGCCAAGACTAGAGCAGAAGTCAAACGCCTCTTCAACTATTCAAAACTCTCGGCACACTGGTCAGTCCATAAAAATATGGTAGTCTTCCTTAGAAGACTCGTAAGTGGATGGGCAATCACAGAATATCCCTCCACAAAGCGTTTGTAATATCCGGCTACGCCAAGAAAGCTATGCACTTCCTTGACGTTCGTCGGTGTCGTCCATGCAGCAACAGACTCGATCTTCGCAGGATCAACCATAATCCCGTCGGCGGAGACGATATGTCCAAGAAAAGCAACCTCATACATCCAGAATTCACACTTAGAGAGCTTGGCATACAACTCTCTATCCCTTAAAATCTGCAAAACTATCCTCAGATGACCAGCATGCTCCTCTCTTCTACGTGAGTATACTAGTATGTCATCAATGAAGACCACCACAAATTGATCAAGAAAGTCGGTGAAGATGTTGTTCATTGACTCCATGAAGACTACGGGGGCTTTCGTAAGCCCGAATTGCATCACCACAAACTCGTTGTGTCCATAACGGGTACGAAATTCCGTCATGTGCACATCTTGCTCCCTCACCCTCAACTGGTGATATCCTGAGCAGAAATCAATCCGGGAGAAGACTGTCGCTCCTTGAAGCTGATCAAGTAAATCATCAATACGAGGCAGTGGATACTTGTTCTTGATGGTCACCTTGTTCAGCTCTTTGTAATCAATACACAATCTCAACGATCCGTTCTTCTTCCGCATGAAGAGGACAGGTGCACCCCATGGTGAAACAATAGGGCGTATAAATCCCTTCTCATCCAACACCTCGAGTTGCTTCTTCAGCTCCAACATCTCGACAGGCGCCATACGATATGGGGCCTTTTAGACGGGTCTCGTACCAGGCTCCATCTAGTTTGAGCACCAAAGTTGTACACACCTTTTGGAGCGAAGAAGTTATATATATATATATAGATTTCTTTTATGCAAAGCACTTGTTGGCCGTTCAACAAGGAGAAGAAGCACAAAACGATTCGAAAAGTCTCAGTTAAGAACCCACCTCGGTTGAGGTGTTTTGGCGTCAAAGTTCAACCACTTTAACATTTCTGGAGCACGGAGATAGGACCGATTTTGGAGATACGAATAGACTAGTAGCGGCTATTCCTTCATTCCTCAGCCTTGTTAGGCTGAGGAATGAAGGAATAGGGGCTACTATGTTCTGGCGTCAAAGTTCACCCACTTTAACACTTTTTTGATGATTCCTACATCGTCGGGCGAACGAGTTGCCCGACGATTATGCTTACTTGATGGCCTTCTTCTTCTAGACTGTTTTGTATGTTGGTGCCTATATCAACTCTCATCCCAAGAGGCGTGTTTGGTGTCAAAGTTCAACCAAATCTGAACACCTTGCCATGTCCGAGAGTGGCCTTGTCATGACCTTGTCATGCCCGACGCTAGCCTTGTCACGCCCGACGCTTCCCTTGTCTAGTCCGCCATGCCCGACGATGCCCTTGTCAAGTCCGACTTTGGCCTTGTCAGGACCTTGTCAAGAGCTTGTCAAGACCTTGTCCCGAGCAACGATGGGCTTGTCACGAATGAGGGTGGCCTTGTCAATAGAACCACTAGCCTTCTCAAGATTGGTGATGATGGATTTGTCAAGATGGGGATCGGTGGCCTTGTCAGGATTATAACGTATGAGGAACGTTGTAGTTGGTTTTGAACCAACTACAACGTTCTTCATACGTTATAATCCTTAAGTAAATGCCCTTAATTGTGTAGGGGTAAAATAGTCCAAAAAAGGAAAAAATAACTTGTGTGGATCAAAAATAGGTTCTCTACTACAATGAAGAGTAGATTCAAGATTGTTCATACATAAAATCCTTCACGATTTGTTTCCCACATAGATAACAATTATAATATCAAGAATAGGTTCTCTACTACAATGAAGAGCTACTTTCTGTTCTTCATAATATTAAATGAATAATTTCTCATTGGATAAGGAAAATTTTCCTTTGAGTATTTTTAGTCTTGACTTGCACCCAAAGATCGTTTTGTATTAGAATGAGAAATAAACATATATCGTTAGCATGAAATATGTGTGAGTGTGTCTATACTGTTATTCTTTAAAATTGTGTTTATAATATTAAGAGATCGATTACATAAAAAATTGTGAAATCAAAGAGAATGAAGGACAATTCAGGTTTTGTTTCTTCGAAATATTTACTCTCGTTGTTTAGATTTCCACCTTGACTATTAAGGGTTGTGATTTGTCTTAATTAACATTTTTCATAGACCGGAAATTGGAGCGAAAATGAAGTATTACTGGACAATGGTGGGCCAAGCCATTGGACTATATTCGGTCTTTCTGGAAATAACTAATAAACGTTGTCATGCCCGACGCTGGCCTTATCATGCCCGACGATGGCCTTGCCATGCCCGGTGCTGGCCTTGTCATGTCCGAGAGTTGCCTCACCATGCCCGGGGTTGGCCTTGTCATGTCCGAGAGTTGCCTTGCCATGCCTGGGGCTGGCATTGTCATGTCCGAGAGTTGCCTTTCCATGCCCGGGGCTGGCCTTGTCATATCCGAGAGTTGCCTTGTCATGCCCGGTGCCAACCTCCTCATTTATGCTAACTAATTCAGATTATTCTGCATTGTTGTTATACTTTCAATATTAATATTTGAGTATGGGCTATATCGGGATTAGTTTTGAGACAGGTAAGTCCCATAAACTTACTTAGCTGACTTTTGTATATTAGTCTGATCGTGGTGGTAGTGTGTGTTTAATTGTTTTTATAACAATAAACCGGACTAGGATGACCATGCATTATAATTCGCACAAGTGTATGATAACCGGGCAGTGATCACTTGTCCTGTTCAAAATGAGAAAACTAGGACGTGCTCTGTGAGAGCATGCTATGTGTTTATGTTACCATATGTGTTATTGATCTTGCCATAACTGGAAGGCGACATTTGCACCTATGCATGCGAATAGACTAGTAGCCCCTCCTTATGTGCCGGAGGAGATCCCAAACTTGGAGCATTCTTTTAGTTAATGATATTAGAAGACACCTTGCAAAGTATTTCTTATGTTCGTTTCGGTTTCATTGGTTACTTTATGTTCTTGATTTCATATATCCAATAAGGTAATGATCAATAGATTTTCATCATGGGTCTACGTACCGAATATAAAGCCGGAGAGTGGCCTTGTCATGGCCTTGTCATGTCCGGGTGAATAGGAATTTGGAAAGACATTTAAGTTGTCAGAACATTAAGAATGGTGAGGAGAAGTTAAATGAGATTTGTAACACCCCAAATTCTGAGAACTCGGGGAGCTACTCGTTAGGACCTCACAATGGGTCCCGACCTTAGTTTGACAACAATTTCACTTGGATCTTACAACAAGGCACAAATGTATTTAAAACAATTTCAAATCATATTATTTTTGATGAATGAATGTACACATGTGACAGCCTTACAAAACATATATATAGATACATAACATGCATGTCGTATGAGATACCCCCTGTCCCCATCTAATGAATACGTGGACCCGGCTGACCATCCGTTCCGGATCTCTCTGCAACTGTCTATCTCTACAAATCTACAACACGGATAAAACCGTTAGCTAACATTCTATGTATAAGTATAAAGGTAAAAGCACAAACACATAACATACACAATCAACATGCAACACTCAATCCTTTTTATTATCTTTTAATTAGGTGATATGTCATTACTAATGATACTTATTTTGTGACACGAGGGATTCCCAAACCTCGCCCCTGTCCCCGTTTACCAACGCGGAATGGTACTAATGCATCTAACCGTCTACTGGACTGGGCTGGTCGCAGGGAACCTCCTAGACTCTCGCAAGAGCTAGGCAGATGATGTCACGACCCGTTATCATACACTTGGGTCAATTACGTAAATAATAAAGTCGGCCTAATCCGGATTTTCGTTGTTTATCATAACTAACAAACACCACTCATACACATTACACTCATACAAGAAGCCAGCTAAGTAAGTCCGTGGACTTACCAGAATCAAATCTCGACTATCTTAATCACCACTCATCGGTAACTGTAGGAATTCAGTAGCCTGTCAAAGGAGGCAAGTGTGTCAGCACACTTTCTAGGTAATTAGAAGTCTAAGACTTCTAAGATAATAGGTCTTAATTAACGGAATTGATTACAGTATTAATTTATGGTAAAATGACTATTTTACCCTTGGTCCCGAAACTTCTAAAAATTTCGTAATTCATGTTTAAGCTCTTATTTGAGACTAACTAACCATATTCTACTCCCTAGGATGATTTTAGGTAACAACTAGAAAAACTACCCATTTTCTATTTCCCGAAAAGTCATTAAAGTCCAACTACAGCTTCAAATATAAAATTCGAATAATCTTATAAAAATTCCGAAATAATTCCCTAGATCATCTATGATACACCATCTACTCATAGGAGAAAGAATTTCTTATAACTGTTAAAGCATCGCTTCTACAAAAATTTCTAATGTTGGTTACAACACTTAACAAGCAGCACACTGTCTTAACTTTGAAAATTCAAAACTCCTAAACTACTCGCTGGATTTATCCCAAATTTTGATATGTTCTACTATAAAATCTTATCTCCAATATATCCAAAATTCAGATGTAAAGGAGATCAAAAATCCTATTTAAAACTATCTCACAAAACCGAATTTCAGCACAACAGAAAAACTGCTTACGACTCAATCTTGGAAAAATCATAAATCCCAAACCACTCGCTGGATGCCTCTCAAGGGAACCTCCTAGACTCTCGCAAGAGCTAGGCAGATGATGTCACGACCCGTTATCATACACTTGGGTCAATTATGTAACTAATAAAGTCGGCCTAATCCGGTTTCGTTATTTATTATAACTAACAAACATCACTCATACACATTACACTCATACAAGAAGTCAGCTAAGTAAGTCCGTGGACTTACCTGAATCAGATCTCGACTTTCTAATTCGCAAATCATTCTGTACAGTAGGAATTCAGTGGCCTGTCAAAGGAGGCAAGTGTGTCAGCACACTTTCTAGGTGATTAGAAGTCTAATACTTCTAAGATAGTAGGTCTTAATAGAACGGAATTGATTACAGTATTAATTTATGGTAAAATGACTATTTTACCCTTGGTCCCGAAACTTCTAAAAATTCAATAATTTATGTCTAAACTTTTATTTGAGACTAAAATGTCATATTCTAACTCCTAAAGATGAGTTTGGTTACAAACTGGCAATTTACACATTCCTCTTATTTTCCGAAAGGTCATTATGGTCCAACTTCAGTATCAAATAAGAAATTCGAATAAACTTATAAAAATTCCGAAATAATTATCTAGATCATCTATGATATCTCATCTACTCCTAGGAGCAAGAATTTTTTAAAATTGTTCACCCTTCACTTCTACAAAAATTTTCAAAGTTGGTTACAACACTTGAAGTTTGCTATACTTAGCCAAAATCTGAGTACACTTTGAAAAATCATAACTCCTAAACTACTCGTTGGATTTATCCCAAATTTTGGTATGTTCTACTATAAAATCTTATCTATAATATATCCAGAATTCAGCCGCAAAGGAGATCAACATCCTATTTAAAACTATCGCACAAAACCGAATTTCAGCACAACAGAAAAACTGCTTACGACTAAATCTTTGAAAAATCATGAATCCTAAACCACTCGCTGGATTCCTCTCAAATTTTAATATGTTCTACAACAATATGTCAACTATATCATATCCAAAATTCAAGCCCAACGGAGAACAAGAGCTTATTCAAAACCATCTCACAAAACAGCATCACCTGCTGTTTTTCCCAACACTCAGCACATTTATGAAACTGCATGAGACGTCAACTTTGGAACACAATAAATCTCAAACCGTAGCTCCAATGCTTCCCAAATTTTAGTATGATATACTATGTACTACTGACTACAACATATCCAAAGTTCAGAAATGGAGGAGGTGTCTAACATACCAAAATCTGGACTCGGAAATGCTTGCTTGTCACTTTTGGAAAACTCGGAAAACAGCATGAATCTTTACTGCTTCATCTATGATTGTTCTGAGTATGATAAGGAGACATAAAGGGTATCTATAAGGTATGAAAAATGTGGAAGGAAGTGCATGGACGGAAAGGGGTATAAGCTTACTCAATTCCGAGACTCGAATGCACTAGGTTGCTGTAAGTTCTCTCCTCTGCTGGTTCCTTTCCTTGCACTTTCCTATGGTTGGGACGTTGCTGAATGTGTGCAGAAGCCAGCCAGATGCAGCGTGAATGTGAAGCACGAATGTGGACTAGGAAATGAGGCAATGGCGTTGCAACCTTCTTTCTTCTAGCGTGAAAGTAGGAGCTGTTACATATTTTTAATTGCCTCATTTATGCAGCTGTTACAAGGGCTGTGGACTGGATGAGATGTGCAGTTGCTCTTCCTTTGTTGGGCTGGCGTCGCACTGGGCTGAAGCAAGGAGTGTGGGCAGGCGCTGGAGCTGAAGCAAGAAGTGTGGGCTGGCGCTAGATCTGAAGCAAGCAGTGTGGGCTGGCACTTGGATTTACTGCTGAAGTTCTCGCACATGGATTTCTAGCTTTGGGTCCTCGTTGGGAGTACTTCTAAACGATTTGAGCTTGCTTCTCAACGAAATCCCAAGCGTCATCGATTCTCATATCCACGAATTTTCCAGCTGAAATGGATTGGACTTTGAACTTGGTCTCTGTAATATCCGGAATTTTTATTCTGTTTAATTCGGAATCAAAACCGTTGACGGTTTCCCATCTATCTAGTACTTCTTTCTTCACAAATTTTATTATTTTATGTAGAATTTAATTCACATAAAATGATAAAATTTTATCAAGCTCTAATTCTTATAATTATTTATTATTTTATGTAGAATATAATTCACATAAAATGATAAATTTATATTAAACCCTAGTTATTATAATTCATTCTTATCGATGACAAGCTGTGACGAGATCATGACAAGTTGTGACGAGGCCATGACTAAGCTGAGACGAGGCCATGACAAAGCCCGACAAATCTGTGACAAGGACATGCATGGGCCTGACAAGGCCATGACGAGTTTTTGACAAGTTTTGACAAACTTTCAGCCCACTTATTTCTTGCCATATTTCAGCCCATTGTTTCTTAATTGGATTGATTATTCCCAGCCCTTACCTTAACCTTTGCTAGCTAATCAAGTAGCCCAGGAGGCCCAGCAATCACACCTTCAGCAGCCCACACACTCAGCTGCTTAATGAGGCTTGCGGCAGCCCAAAAGAGTGTTAATTCCATCCCAGAACTCCATGAGTTACTGCCCTATCTTCTACGTTGATACAGCAGCTCTTTCCCTTCCCTATATCACGTAACAGTAGTGAATAAATGAGGCAAATCCGCAGCTGATACAACCCTAATTCACGCCAGAAAAGGAGTTGCAACGTCTTTGCTTCCATATGAACGTAAACCTCTCCTCCCCTTCTTCTGTATTGACGCAGATCTCAGCAGCCCCATTGAAGTACCAACATTGCACAGCTGTAGCCCCATTGAAGCACCAACATTGCACAGCAGCAGCCCCATTGAAGCACCAACATTACACATCAGCAGCCTCTTCGGTGCACTTGGACTCCAGGAGCTGCTGCATACGTTTTTGCATACGTTCGGTTGGTCTCTCACTCCCTAGTTGTCCTCTTTCTATTTAGTCACACAATGGGCAAAAGTTGATATTCCATCCCTGCTGTTTTACAGATCGAAAGCCTTCCCCATCACCAGAATCTTTACTAAGTTGCAATCAAGGTCTCAACAAGGGGTAACTAGATCTCTTCTCCCTCCCTTGAATGCGTATCATTTGTAAATTAATAAGTTAAAGGGTACTATGTGCTGCTGATGAACTTAGGACATTGAGATCACTAATTAGTTTGGGTTAGAAGAGGGTGACAAAAGTTGTAGAAACAAATCAGCCATAAATAATAGAGTTTTCTTTAGTTTTGAGAAGTTGAAAACTGTCAATATTGTAGACCAATGTTCAGGAGTTATATTGAAGATCCACCGTTGAATTTTTGATATGATATAGTTGACATATTTTTTTAGAACATATTAAAATTTGAGAGGCATCCAGCGAGTGGTTTGGGATTTATGATTTTTCCAAGATTGAGTCGTAAGCAGTTTTTCTGTTGTGCTGAAATTCGGTTTTGTGAGATAGTTTTAAATAGGATTTTGATCTGCTTTGCATCTGAATTTTGGATATATTAGAGATAAGATTTTATAGTAGAACATATCAAAATTTGGGATAAATCCAGCGAGTAGTTTAGGAGTTTTGATTTTTCAAAGTTAAGACAGTGTGCTGCTTGTTAAGTGTTGTAACCAACTTTAGAAATTTTTGTAGAAGCGATGCTTTAACAGTTTTAAGAAATTCTTTCTCCTATGAGTAGATGGTGTATCATAGATGATCTAGGGAATTATTTCGGAATTTTTATAAGATTATTCGAATTTTATATCTGAAGCTGTAGTTGGACTTTAATGACTTTTCGGGAAATAGAAAATGGGTAGTTTTTCTAGTTATTACCTAAAATCATCCTAGGGAGTAGAATATGGTTAGTTAGTCTCAAATAAGAGCTTAAACATAAATTACGAAATTTTTAGAAGTTTCGGGATCAAGGGTAAAATAGTCATTTTACCATAAATTAATACTGTAATCAATTCCGTTAATTAAGACCTATTATCTTAGAAGTCTTAGACTTCTAATTACCTAGAAAGTGTGCTGACACACTTGCCTCCTTTGACAGGCTACTGAATTCCTACAGTTACCGATGAGTGGTGATTAAGATAGTCGAGATTTGATTCTGGTAAGTCCACGGACTTACTTAGCTGGCTTCTTGTATGAGTGTAATGTGTTTGAGTGGTGTTTGTTAGTTATGATAAACAACGAAAATCCGGATTAGGCCGACTTTATTATTTACGTAATTGCCCCAAGTGTATGATAACGGGTCGTGACATCATCTGCCTAGCTCTTGCGAGAGTCTAGGAGGTTCCCTGCGACCAGCCCAGTCCGGTAGACGGTCAGATGCATTAGTACCATTCCGCGTTGGTAAACGGGGACAGGGGCGAGGTTTGGGAATCCCTCGTGTCACAAAATAAGTATCATTAGTAATGATCTATAACTTAATTAAAGATAATAAAAGGATTGAGTGTTGCATGTTGATTGTGTATGATGTGTGATTGTGCTTTTACCTTTATACTTATGCATAGAATGTTAGCTAACGGTTTTATACCGCTTGTAGATGCATTGCAGGTTAAGAAAGTTGTAGAGAGATCCGGAGGGAATGGTCAGCCGGGTCCACGTACTCATTTAGTTGGGGACGGGATGCCTTTTGTTCTTCTTATGTGTCGTTTTGGTACCTTTGCTTTGTAAGGCTGATATATATTCTTCATGTATATATTGTTTAAAGTTTTCAAATGTTTTAAATACTTTTGTGCCTTGTTGTAAGATCCAAGTTAAATTGTTGTCAAACTAAGGTCGGGACCCATTGTGAGGTCCTAACCAGTAGCTCCCCGAGTTCTCAGAATTTGGGGTGTTACAATATGGTATCAGAGCTCTGGGTTGGCAACAATGGCACTTGAAATCTTCTGAAAGACCGATTGTATAAAATAACTTGAACCCGAAAGGGGTCTAAAATTTTCAAAACGGATTTATGTTTTTACACGAGCATAGTCAAGTTGTTGGGTTAGTAGTACGTCCGACCACCATCGCTCTCCGTGGATCTCTACAACTTGGATCGATAGGAGCGAGTATATAGACTTTTTAGGAGGTTTACTATTATATGTTATATACATGTGTATGCTTAGCTTGTTAGTATCTTAAAGGATATTTTATATCCTTTAGTCGTGATATCACGAAGCGATTATCACCTCATGATAAATCCATTGCGGACTTGAAGAGTTTTCAACACGAGACAAAGAACTCGGACCTTGGATCAAGTATTATACTCGGGTGGGCGTTCTAGTAACCCTTGTTAACCATCCAAAGAACTAATAAGCAAAGAAGAAATAGATGTTGAGATAATTTTCACCACAAGTACTACCTAATGAGAAAGAGATTCCTGAGTCCACTCAGATAGAAGTGATTTATTGAAGTCCGTACAAGGAATTTAGCGGTAGGAACACGAGAGAGGAGAATCAAGGATGCATGTAAGGACTGATAAGAAGCACAGATTGAAGAGGATAATATCGGAATACAAATCAAGCAGGGTAGAGTACAACTACACTTGACAGGTAAATGACAGTGCAACCAAGGTGGACGACGTCATAGTCAAATATGAACCTGAGAATACAAAGAAGATATGGTGTTGACCCTGAGGTGAAGAATTAAAGGACCACAAAGACAGACACTTACATTGGAATTAAAGAGGAAAGGAAAACCCATAACCATTGTTAATGGTGGATATCTTCAAGACTACGAAATTTTTAAAGAAATCACGACACAAGTATTATAGAGAATGGAAGTCTGTAATTGAGAGAAAGGAAGTCCATGAAGGAAATGTCACAATACAATGGTAACAAAAAGAAAAGTGTTAATTGTAGAAGAAGTTAAAGAGTATAAATGAATAACCTAGTGGATGACTTTCTACTCAGTATATCCACATCGAAGGATATAAAAGAAAAGGTTATGATCTAGTAGAAGATCAACTTTATACTAGCGAGTAACAACCGAGAATGTACACGTATGGGTGACTAGTTGACTGGATGGCTGATAAGAAGAATAACCACATAATTATAAAAGACTTTTATCAACATTTGGAGGACCCTTCAAGAGATCAACGGCGATAAATGTAAGGCTAAATCGATACTCATGCTAGTACCCTTAATAGTAACATGGAGTGAGTTCGAACTAGTAACTATAATTATGAACTTAAGAAGAAAGACTAGACGGCCAGGAATAATCCCTTTATGTCATTTGAGACCAAGGGAAATTGTGTGAGTAATTTACTACCTACTGGCTAGGAAAGAGGTACATGTCACAACTAGTACAAATGGATTGTAAAAGAAGAACTAGAGGAGTAAAGAGCATACACTTTTGATAAGGTTCTATGTCAGTCAAGACAGAGCGTGCATAGCATTACATACAAGGGAGAACGATGGTTCTTTTCCGATATTTAGGGAAGAAACCCTTGTGATTAAGAGGTGCACGGAATGAAGACCTACAATTGAGAATAAGAGCTAGGATAGACCCCACCAGTGAAGAGAAGTTTTAACCTCGTCCGAGGTATAAGAAGTTCAAAGGAATCACGACGCCAGTATCAAAAGAGTAGGAGGTCAGTAGCAGAGTCAAGATTGTCAACAGAGATTTTGAAGGAAGTAGTACACCAAAAGTTTAATACCAGTAGAGGGTTAGGAACGACTTTTGACGTCAGGCGAATGACACAATGAGACTTGAGAAAGTGAGTCGTCCCAAAGGAAGCGGAAGAGTGAAAGATAGGACGAACTAAAGAAGTATAAAACGATTGATCTAGTTGGTGATGTACACCAAAAGTTTAATACCAATAGAGGTATAAGAAGAGTGAGTAGGAGATATTGAGATAAGTCAATTATAGACTAACCAACGTCGACGGAGGACGTGCAACTATTGTTTAGTATTGAGGAGTTAGGTGCCAATAAAAAGAGATATTTGCGACTGTGGATTTCGAAGTAGCTTTATCGACGCCTTGGAGGATTTCCTTAAGTAGGCAACGACAACCTTCTTGGATGAATTAAAGATATAAGGAGAATCATGTTAGAGATTTCTTAATGGATGGTTAAGATCAAACTCCGGTCCAGTTTGGTAGTTTGGATCGGTGTTAAAGGAATTAATGAAGTAAACGGAAGATGTTGTTTTCCAACCGTGAATTTATTTCAGGAAGACAAGGAAGGAATGTTCGTGATACTTGATCCGGATAGGACTTAGGGTGTTACCGAGACAAAGAGTTTTGGGGATAATCACTTTGGACTAACACAAAAACGGGACTATCAAAGTAGCGCAGCGGAAGTGTGGTGAGTCCTAACCCACCGAGCAGGAAGCTCAAAGGTACATTTGGTTTGAAATGATGATAGTTGGTGAGATGCTTTTGTTTGGAAAGAACGTGATATAGGCTACGCAGAGTGACTGGAAATACTGTAGGAGGATATAGAGGTTACAGCAAAAGAGTGTTTCCTTATTATGGATCCGAGTGAAGAATGACGGCTTCGTTACATGTTGCTAGACAAGTGGTCTTGATTGCTATACTAATGGAGTACTCTAGAGTGAGTTTTCTTGAGGGATTAGGAGAAGAATTAGCTACGTAACAAAAGAATTATGCAGGGTTACCCTAGGAAGCTAAAAGTGAATAACTACCCTACCGAGGTAGAAGACAGATAAGGAAAGAAGCAACAAGAGTATGCTTGCAACTCAGTAATCGCGCATAGAGAAAGCATAATCTCGGGTAGAGTTTACGTGTAATGCTGTATCAGAACGGATCCGAGTTGCGTTGCAAGTCAGAGAAATATTATCGGTCTGATAGCCGTGAAGGATATAGGAGTGGAATGCTGATGGTGTGTTGGCAGTTTCCGAATAGTTATGATCAAACAATGGTGAGGTAAGATCACCTTGTGTCTAGTGTTGTCTTCGCGAATACATTCTATACCACCTAAGATCTTGATACTGCGTAAGAAGTTTGAGTGGAGCTAGAGATCTATAAAATACCCGGAACCCTTCAAAAGACCAGAAGGAAAGGAATTGGAATAAATTACCTCAGGAAGGTCATCAAAAGATCTAGAGGTGAGTTGTGTAAGACAACCTTGTGAGACCTTGCAAGCGGAGTTAAAAATGATTGATGGACTAGTATTCTTCACCCTAACCCCATTGTCCATGGATTACTTAGAGGGAATATCTACTAAACACCAGTTAGGTCCACAGATTAGAGGATCAGACAATTGGGCCGAATGATACCGATGAGATATCCGGTAACCACTCTAGAACGTGGAAGTAGGCGCTTTTGATTTAAGTACTTGAAAAGATGTAAGATTTAGTGGTTTTATGAAAAGCCGATAAGGCTACCTAGGATAACGGGGATAGTAAAGGACGTAACCTTTCAAAGACCTATGTATCGATAGTTGTAACCTCGGGAGCGACTAGTTAGGGCTTGACCCGGTATCTGTGTGATATTGTTTGACTACTTGTTTATTTTGTGCTTGAGTGTTTAGTCAGTGATATGTGCTTTTGGTAATCTTGATGTGCGGGAAACTTAGATGTGGAAACGACGAGACTTTTGTGTAGTGATCAAACACACCCATTTGGTGCCTTAAAGGCCGATCATGATTGTCTTACCCTAAGTTTCGGGACGAAACTTATTTTGAGGGGGATCTAATGTAACGACCAGTTGTTTTTTTTTTTTCGTTACGCTTTGATACGGTTAGAGAAGTTTAGGAAACAAATAAAAATTTAGTGAGACTAGGACATACCAGTTTGTTTATGGAAGTTGTTTAATTAAGTACCTTGTTCTAAGTTTCGGGACGAAACTTATTTTAAGGGGGTACTGATGTAATATCCGGAATTTTTATTCCGTTTAATTCGGAATCAAAACCGTTGACGGTTTCCCATTCTATCTAGTACTTCTTTCTTCACAAATTTTATTATTTTATGTAGAATTTAATTCACATAAAATGATAAAATTTTATCAAGCTCTAATTCTTATAATTATTTATTATTTTATGTAGAATATAATTCACATAAAATGATAGATTTATATTAAACCCTAGTTATTATAATTCATTCTTATCGATGACAAGCTGTGACGAGATCATGACAAGCTGTGATGAGGCCATGACTAAGCTGAGACGAGGCCATGACAAAGCCCGACAAATCTGTGACAAGGACATGCATGGGCCTGACAAGGCCATGACGAGTTTTTGACAAGTTTTGACAAACTTTCAGCCCACTTATTTCTTGCCATATTTCAGCCCATTGTTTCTTAATTGGATTGATTATTCCCAGCCCTTACCTTAACCTTTGCTGGCTGATCAAGTAGCACAGGAGGCCCAGCAATCACACCTTCAGCAGCCCACACACTCAGCTGCTTAATGAGGCTTGCGGCAGCCCAAAAGAGTGTTAATTCCAGCCCAGAACTCCATGAGTTACTGCCCTATCTTCTACGTTGATACAGCAGCTCTTTCCCTTCCCTATATCACGTAACAGCAGTGAATAAATGAGGCAAATCCGCAGCTGAAACAGCCCTACATTCACGCCAGAAAAGGAGTTGCAACGTCTTTGCTTCCATATGTACGTAAACCTCTCCTCCCCTTCTTCTGTATTGACGCAGATCTCAGCAGCCCCATTGAAGTACCAACATTGCACAGCAGCAGCCCCATTGAAGCACCAACATTGCACAACAGCAGCCCCATTGAAGCACCAACATTACACATCAGCAGTCTCTTCGGTGCACTTGGACTCCAGGAGCTGCTGCATACGTTTTTGCATACGTTCGGTTGGTCTCTCACTCCCTAGTTGTCCTCTTTCTATTCAGTCACACAATGGGCAAAAGTTGATATTCCATCCCTGCTGTTTTACAGATCGAAAGCCTTCCCCATCACCAGAATCTTTACTAAGTTGCAATCAAGGTCTCAACAAGGGGTAACTAGATCTCTTCTCCCTCCCTTGAATGCGTATCATTTGTAAGTTAATAAGTTAAAGGGTACTATGTGCTGCTGATGAACTTAGGACATTGAGATCAATAATTAGTTTGGGTTAGAAGAGGGTGACAAAAATTATAGAAACAAATCAGCCATAAATAATAGAGTTCTCTTTAGTTTTGAGAAGTTGAAAACTGTCAATATTGTAGACCAATGTTCAGGAGTTATATTGAAGATTCACCGTTGAATTTTTTATATGATATAGTTGACATATTTTTGTAGAACATATTAAAATTTGAGAGGCATCCAACGAGTGGTTTGGGATTTATGATTTTTCCAAGATTGAGTCGTAAGCAGTTTTTCTGTTGTGCTGAAATTCGGTTTTGTGAGATAGTTTTAAATAGGATTTTGATCTCCTTTGCATATGAATTTTTGGATATATTGGAGATAAGATTTTTTTTGTAGAAGCGATGCTTTAACAATTTTAAGAAATTCTTTCTCCTATGAGTAGATGGTGTATCATAGATGATCTAGGGAATTATTTCGGAATTTTTATAAGATTATTCGAATTTTATATTTGAAGCTGTAGTTGGACTTTAATGACTTTTCGGGAAATAGAAAATGGGTAGTTTTTCTAGTTGTTACCTAAAATCATCCTAGGGAGTAGAATATGGTTAGTTAGTCTCAAATAAGAGCTTAAACATAAATTACGAAATTTTTAGAAGTTTCGGGACCAACGGTAAAATAGTCATTTTACCATAAATTAATACTGTAATCAATTCCGTTAATTAAGACCTATTATCTTAGAAGTCTTAGACTTCTAATTACCTAGAAAGTGTGCTGACACACTTGCCTCCTTTGACAGGCTACTGAATTCCTACAGTTACCGATGAGTGGTGATTAAGATAGTCGAGATTTGATTCTGGTAAGTCCACGGACTTACTTAGCTGGCTTCTTGTATGAGTGTAATGTGTATGAGTGGTGTTTGTTAGTTATGATAAAAAACGAAAATCCGGATTAGGCCGACTTTATTATTTACGTAATTGACCCAAGTGTATGATAACGGGTCGTGACATCATCTGCCTAGCTCTTGCGAGAGTCTAGGAGGTTCCCTGCGACCAGCCCAGTCCGGTAGACGGTCAGATGCATTAGTACCATTCTGCGTTGGTAAACGGGGACAGGGGCGAGGTTTGGGAATCCCTCGTGTCACAAAATAAGTATCATTAGTAATGATCTATAACCTAATTAAAGATAATAAAACGATTGAGTGTTGCATGTTGATTGTGTATGATGTGTGATTGTGCTTTTACCTTTATACTTATGCATAGAATGTTAGCTAACGGTTTTATACCGCTTGTAGATGCCTTGCAGGTTAAGAAAGTTGTAGAGAGATCCGGAGGGAATGGTCAGCCGGGTCCACGTACTCATTTAGTTGGGGACGGGATGTCTTTTGTTCTTCTTATGTGTCGTTTTGGTACCTTTGCTTTGTAAGGCTGATATATATTCTTCATGTATATATTGTTTAAAGTTTTCAAATGTTTTAAATACTTTTGTGCCTTGTTGTAAGATCCAAGTTAAATTGTTGTCAAACTAAGGTCGGGACCCATTGTGAGGTCCTAACCAGTAGCTCCCCGAGTTCTCAGAATTTGGGGTGTTACAGTCTCTCCATCCAAACCCTTGAAATAAATTTCCAGCAGCTCCAATTTTGGAATGCCATGATGGGGGCAATCCAATAGAAGGTCATTGAATCTTTCCCATGACTTGTATAGGCTTTCGTTGTCCTTGATGACAAAAGCATTGGTTTTGCCTCTTATTTCCGCTGTTTTTTATGGCGGGAAGAATTTGATGAGGAACTCCGAAGTCATTTCCTCCCAAGTGTTCATTCTTCCGGTGGGTAGTGAATTATACCAAGCAAGCGCCCTATCCGTCAAAGAAAAATAAAACCCTACTGAGATGCAACTCCACATTTGAAACCAGTTATAACCGAACACAATCATATTAGTAGAGGGGGGGAGATATTGAAAGTAAAAGTAGTGAGAATGGAGGGTTAAAGGACAAAGTTACTACAAACAAAGTTAATTTCCAAAGGTAAAGCATAGGAATAGAAATGAAAGAGGGTAGAAAGAAGTCACCTTGGTTAGTAAGCATCTTCAGTCTTCCTGAAGATGCTTACTAACCAAGGTGAAGAAGGCACCAACGTATGTAATTGTTTACAAATTAGGATAATATAATCAAGAGCATCTTTGAGTGGGAAAGATGACATACTCTTTATGACAGGTTGACGGGCCGCAGATCACGTCGGTCATGGCAAGGAAATGTGTTTCCCGATCAAAGAAGCTCATCCTTGTTACAACCATTTCAAAAAGCTCGATGACCAATGTCAATAACATAACAGTTCAATATTGAATATGATCCGATCATATAGTTGATTACGAAGCTTAGGGTGTTCATCCATGGTATGAACGTCTATTTCATGGAGAACAACGGTTCCTCTTTCTTTCAAATTGCGCAAATTGTCCTCCCCATTTGAGTACTTTCTTATCACTGTATCTGTTTTGCAGAGATTATTAATAAAAAAATAGCAATGTACTTAAGGGCAGTATTTAATAAGGTTCAATCCTATTAGAGAGATGTGGCCGAGTAGAAACAACGTGGAGGGTGATATATTTTGTTTCACCACACTTGTTTTCGAAAATGCATCTAGCGGAAATTTATATGTTAAGAACCCACCTCGGTCATGACAAGGGTTGAAAGTAGTTGAAGGGAATACTCTTGAGCTCTTCTTGGGAGGCAACCCAAGGTATTTCTTTGTCATTGTCTTTTTCTTAGAGAGTTTAGTTAGATTTTTCTTTTTGTGGTATGTTTTGGTTTTTTTGTGTCTTTGGATGACGGAACCTAGGTTTTTCTTAAGATGAATGAATCATCAATCAAGTTCAGATGTTTGAAAGATCCAAATTGTTGATGAAAAAGGAATGATAATCCGTTAGCAAGAGAAGTGAAGGCTGGAGTTAAAAAATCTAGACCAACAAATAAAAATCTAGGTCTAGAT